>CM039674.1:173618421-174218421 GCA_022496015.1 Hordeum marinum | reverse complement strand
AAGACAGTGCATGGCCTTCCCCTTCTGGTATGACCCTGTCTCAAGAGTGACCATTTCACTCTTGCCACTAGTAATGCAGGCTCCTTGATAGTACCAACTATAGTAATCAACAAAGCCCCGTCCCATAAGGGTTATGGTGGTTGCGCATGTAAGGTTGGGACGGTGAGAAGATCTTAAAACTCTCCGTTTTCGAAAACACAAACTCACTTGGTACGGCACACCCCTTCTTTCTCAAGTGTTCACCCAACTTATCATTATCTCTCTCGGGCATTAGTGGCACCCGACAGGGTTTTCAAAAAGTCTTTGTAATCATTTCTTCCTTCCCATCACTATGCACAAATCCCATCCCATTCCGTAGCATCTATTAGCATCCTATCTACTCCCACCCGCATAACCCTCATAAGGTGGTAGGGTCATGCACGATGCAAGTGTCAATGGGAAAAGTATCGGAGGTATCCCACCGAAGGGGGGAACACCACTACATGATCAATCATCAAAACAACAAGTGTTATATGTCATGCATGAGAAAGTTTCTTGACATGGTCGAAGGGCTGCTTGCTTGGCTCAAGTCTCCGGGGTCTTCGAAGTCTTCGGGTCAAACTTCCTCGTCAATAGCGCAATCTATCGTCGTGAATAAAAGCGATAAAAATAAGCATGACACAAAAACAGAGCACACGAGCCACTATTAAAAATGCTACCCTACTTTGATAAATACTAAAGACAATATTAAAAATGTTTGTTTAATATTTTGTTACTAAATTCATTTTTGAAAACTATTAAACATAGGCAGATAACGCCAAATAGGGGTTTGTAAAGTAAAACAATACGTAAAATGTTTTCAAAAATTTACACAAGAGGCACTATTAAATTCTAGGGATTATTCTAAGATTTTAGGTGGAAGAATATTTGGAATTTGGTTAATATACAAATCTATGGAATTTTTGGAAGTTTGCAAAAAAAGGAAAAAGGGAAAAAGTTACTGTGCCTTCTCGGGCCATAATAGCAAAGCCGAGACGGCCCAGAGGGGAAACCGTCCCAGGCTAAGGCGCCACGCGCGATAGGTTTCTTTTTTAAACCTACCTGCGAGCCCTACTAGGCAGAGAGAGGGGGAGGGTGAGGGGATGACAGGTGGGCCCCACCTCTCATCCTTCTCCTCACGACAGGGACGGATGGGAGAGCTCATCGACGGTTCCAGCCGTGGTGGCTCCAGTGGAGGGTACCAGCGTGCTTAGGAGCTTGTCGCTTGTTGGTGGGTGGTCGAGGGGAGCGTCGAGGCAGAGGGAAACGCCAGCGAGGGGAAAGGCCTGACGACGGCGAGGGTTTTCTCCGGACGCGGGTTCCCGACCATGGGGGCAAGGGGGCTGTTCATAGGGAGCTGCAGAGGAGAGGAGATAGCAAGGGGAGAGGAGCTAGAGGAGTGGGAGGCCCTTAAATAGGCGACTTCCGGTTCACCATGGACACGGTGCGCCGGTGAGGTCGGGGGCGACGCCATAGGCCATGGGAGGGCTCTGGGCCGTGTCTCGGGGGTTTGTGGATGTGGTTGTTATCAAGGGGAGGAAAGGGTGGACAGGGGGGACCGGAGGTGTGCGCACGCGAGCGCGGCCATTGGTCAGCTCGGGCGGTGCTGTGCACGCGCGATGGAGGGCAGGAGAGGAGGAGGGAGGAGGGGGCCCAACCACCTGGCGCCTTGCGGACGTCAAGGGTAGTCAGGGGACATGCTGGTGAGGCCTGAGGTTGTTGTTGCGCTCCAGGCAAGGGTGGCTACATTAAGGGGGCGCACTATAGCGTGCTCCAGAGCTCCCATATGGCATGCCTCGGCATAATTTAAGACCACCAGTGTGTCCTCTAGTGTCTTGGGTTACTTGAGAAGCCCATGGGCTAGGAGAAGCTAGGGGAGGCATAGTAAGAAAAGAAATGCGTAGGGGGGATGTATAAAAAGATGCTACCAGGGGGTAAATGAGGGTTTTTACAACATCAATATTTGAGCTATGACTATGAGATTCTCACTGTAGGTGAAAGGCAATACGAGATAGCTGTGGTAAAAGCTTGAGAGCAAGGGGAAGAGTGGAAGGGGTGAAAATAGTGACTTTACTATTTTAATAGAAGGTGTTTGATGGGTTTTTGGGCAAGCAAAATTTACCAACTTACTGAGATATTTAACAGGGTCAAATGCTAGGTAATAATGAGATGGATCACCAAGTTTGAGCTCAAGTGGGAAAAGTTGACAACGGAAACTTGGTAAACCCTAGAAACTAACAGAATGAGGTTTCTGTAGATCTAGTGATGCTAGGCTCTTCCCTTGATTCTCCACTTAGTCTAGCATCATTGTTTTGTAATTAGAGCACGCGCACAAAGTTTGGGGCCAAGGGGAGAAACTTCACAATGTAAAGTTGGTCAATTTTGAATCTGGATAGGAAGGGTTTTGGGATGGTTTGATGAACCAACTCAACTTCGATGGAGATGAAACTTTGCAAGATCATCACCTAGGATAGTGTTCACTTGCTGGAATTTTCCTAGAATTTATTGAGAATATTTCTTATAGAAATATTTCAAAATTTTGATTTGAACATAAAGGGTTTTGAGGGGTTTTTCCCTTGATCTAAACATGCCCTTGGGTTGAAACTAACATATATGGAAAATATATGTCCACTGAGCTTCCCTAATTTTTCTCAAATATCTTGAAGGTGTTTAAATATTTTTTCCCTATGAAAAACCATTTCCGGCCTTAAGAAAAAGCCTTTAAATAAAATATAAATTTATTGTTTAAATTTAATATTTGGTGGTTTTTGGAAGTCATAAACATAGTAGGTTTGAAGTAAAGCCTTTAGGGAAGAAGAATCAACCCAATTTGAGGACTTGAAGTGCAAACCTCAATTCAGGGGTTTTTGAAAACCTAAATTTGGATAAACCCTTTCTAGTGAAAATAAAATTTGATAAAAATAGTTTTGGGCACTATTCATATGGCATGATCATTGGGCAATAAGTTTGGGTCAAGGAAGATGAATATGGAGGGGGATAGAATCTAAGAGTGCCATACACAACAATTAACAAGCAAACAAGCATCAATTCAATCAAGCACAAGCATTGAAAAAGTTTTAGTTGGCTCCAAATTTTATAAATCCAAACATGGAAAGGTGATACAAACACAGGGTGTGACACTTATCATGATTGTGCATGCCTATATGTCCTAGCCATCTATGCCATAGCCAACCTTTAGAGATTTTGCAATGAGACAAGTACGAGGTTGGCCCATTTTAGTGAAATCGAGAATGTATAGATCACCTCTACGAATACCGGTAAAGACAATTTTATGATTATCAAATCGAAACACTTGGCAATCTACTTTGCTAAATAGCACATTGAAACCAAAGTCTGTTAGCACCTTACCCTTCAAGTTGTCTCCAAAGGTCACATACCTCCGAGGACCTTGATTTGGCATGATCTCTTGGAACATGTCTTTATCACGAGTCATGTGATCCGTGCATCCACTACCGAGAATCCACTCTTTTCCATCGAATATGTAATCCTTGAAGTTTGCCATTAGACTTAGATTCTTCATGATCTTTTCATGCTCGATGTTGAACAACTCATCTTCATCATAGTAGCCATGTTCTTAATTGTCATCATTTTGTGGAATCTCCTCATCATAGAAACCAAGAGACTTGGTAGAATCATAACCATGACAATGTTCAAGTTTATGAATGTGAATGGCTTCAATAATAATGGTGGTCATAGATGTGACATTTCCTTTACCACACATAAGATCACGAAGCTCAAATAGGCATTTATCAATGTTTGGATCACTCGGCTTCATTTTGTGAAAAGAAATAGTTTTATGAAGAATTTCATCAAGATTCCTTAATGTATGATTTGGATATTGTTTCTCCAACTCATTTCACAAAGTATAAGCACATGCAAATTTCTTCAATTGAGAACTCACAAATCTTGGAAAAACCTCTAACAATACAATTGATAGTTCTAAGATTACCAAGCATGTCAATTTCCTCTTCGTGTGTGGGATGTAATTCATCAATGGGGAGCACATAGGTTTTTTTAATATGTTTTCTCCAATGGACTTTGTCAAATAGATCAATCATGGCATTCTTCCATCAAATATAGTAGTCTCCATCAAGAATGGCCACTCTACAATACAAACTCTGCAGTAGGCACAACCATCTTCCTCCACGGTGATGAAACCGAAGAATTGGATACAAATGATATAATACCAATTATGGGATCACTAGAAGAGTATGTGTAGAGGGGGCTGAATAGACTAGTAGCAGGAATTTAGAATCTGCACAAGGTGCAAAGTTATGTGTTGGCAGATTTTAGCAATTATAGCAAGTCTAGCACGCCCTACACATTCAAGCCATCAAGTATAGCAGCGGAAAGTAAAGAAATTGCAATTCGAAGTAAAGAGTAGAGATAGGAAGATCAAACGCATGAAGGACACAAAGATTTTTCCCGTGGTTCCGATAGGTGGTGCTATCATATGTCCACGTTTATGGAGTCTTCAACCCACGAAGGGTAACGGTCACGAGAGTCCACAGTGGGCTCTCCCCACGGAGGGTTCCAAGAAGAAGCAACCTTGACTATACCATGATGGCCTGCGTCCACGGAGGACTAGCCTAACTCGGGGTAGATCTTCATGAAGTAGGCTATCTCCTTGCCCTTACAAACTTCTTTGTTCACTCCACAACACGAAGTAGGAGGTCCCAAGCGACACCTAACCAATCTAGGAGGCACCACCCTCCTAAAGGTAATAGGCTCGATAATGTCGATGAACTCCTTGCTCATGTGCTTCAAGATCATAGACTCCTCAATACACAATCACTCTTACACAGATTTGGCTTTGCTGAAAGAGATTGATTGGGTGGAAAGCAAATTGGGGAGGCTAGAGATCAAGATTCATATGGTTGGAATGGAATGGCATGATCTCAACACATGAGTAGGTGTCTCTCTCTCAGAAAATCAGTTGGTATGAGTGGGGATCTGTTCTGAGTGCTTTTGTTGCGAGTGAGTGGTGGTGAATGCGTATATATAGGCATCACCAACCATCCAACCGTTACACCTAATATTTCCAACTCGGTGACAGCGATGTGTTAATCTCGGTGGTACCTAGTTTCCTAAAAGGTAGCAAATTTTGAATCTCGGTCAGACCGATACATAAAACTTGGTTGCAACGATAAGGTGACCAATGGTCAGATTGCCAGACACGGTGATGCCGATTCAACAAACTCGGTCGGACCGATTTTGTGCATTTTTGTAACAGAATGTTGGCAACCCAAACTTGGTGGCACAGAATCACAATCGGTTCCACCGAAGGGTTAGGGTTTGGCTGAGTCTTTCTGAGGCTGGCAATCAGTGGCACCGTGTGGGAAGTGTTGGTTGCACCGATTTTGGATATTTGGCTTTGGACAGACTTTTGTGGAACAGCTTGTGGGTGTATGTGGTGACTATAACTTGTGCACGTATGAGCATTCTGTTCACAAACAGTACCTTAACAACTTCTGATCGTATTGGCTTTCCTATGGACTCAAAGTGATTTCTCACAAACTAAAATCTAGAGTCCTCTTCCTTGAAGCTTTGCCAATGCTATCTCTTCTCCTACTTCTTCATGGGGATACTCTCCAGACTCCTTTTGCCAACCCATCTCTCTTTATGAACTTTATGTGAAATACAAGATATGAAAGTATTAGTCCAAGAGACAATGTATGTTGGCATGAATTATCAAAACCACCAAGGGAGCATATTCTTATTTCAGCTTCTCACACATCAGAATGTCCTTGATGTCGTCGGTGACAGCCATGATGATGGCCTCGTCCGAAGCCCTCACGATCTTGTTGCGCACCTAGGTGAAGCGTTGGATGTACTTGCGCAGGGTCTCCCTCGGGCGTTGCTTCACGCATCATAGGTCTTGGACGGAGAGTGGGGGTCGTGTGTCCCCTTTAAGTTGGCGATGAATAGATCGAAAAGCTTGCTCCAATAAGAGATCGACCCCTCCAGCAATTTCATGAGTGTGGAGCGAGCGCCATCCTTGAGGGCCATAGGGAACCAGTTTCCCATGACCTCGTCTGGGTGACGAACTGGAGTGAAACAATGTTGTCAGATATGATAAGCTTATGATGAACTCGATTTGGTAAAGGTAGCAATGAGATGCTATGTAGGAGTACATAGCGGGTTGTCTCATTGAGACCGTTCTTAGGAACTGAGTTCTGTGTTTGTGATCCAAGAATAGTTACTACCACACATTAGGATACTTAATTGACCCTCTCGACTTATCAACTGCTTAGTCCTTGGTCTAGGAGTTGCAAGTAGTTTCTGGTGTTTATAGCATGCTGGAGGCCATGCATAGCGCTGACCCTAGGGGTGGGTTACAACAGGGTAAGCAGTGGCATGGTGTACCAAGGTTCACCCGAATGGTGGGCTTGGGAACCCTATGCACGTCATTTGGGGCCGTAGCGGAAACCTCGGCCGGACTTCCGTGTAGGTTCAGTCTCAAATAGGCAATAGCATGGACTAGAGGTCTTATGTGATTGACGGTCGTGGCCGACTCCCTCGTTGGGCTTCCGCTTAAAGGTTGCCGAGGTGCATGGTTTTATGATCACACAATGATAAGTGGCGAGAGCGTGCGTGAAGACATACACCCCTACAGGGTATTAAACTATTGGAATAGACGCGTCCTCGGTTATGGACTACTTGGAGAACTTATGATGTTCATAGATAATCAAATGATTGCTCAAAAAAAATATCAACACAAGTGTGAGTACAGTGGATGGCACTCTCGTAGGAGACGGAAGTGAATGCATGGTGGTGTATTGCTATGGAGTTAGTGGACTCATGTGCGATATCTAAAATCTAAACAAATAGTTATAATTGTATGGTGTAGGTTAGCCATGAGTCAAAGCTAGCATTGCTGCATAAACTCCACCACTGCTTTAAAGTCAAATCTAAACAAACTTGATACATGATCATGAATAGTCTAGGTCTGCTTTAAATATTTGCTGAGTACGTTTGTACTGATGTTTGCTTAATAAATCTTGCAGACGAGACTCAGGACCCATCAGGTGGGTTCTATCTAGACGTCGACGATGCCGAATAGCTGGTGTCCCAGCTATCACCTTATGCCCTGTTGTGGGCTATAGATAGTCAGGCCATGTGCCTTTTACCCCTTTCAGCTGTCTGTACTCAGACAACTTTATGCTTCCGCTTGGTTTGTATGAACTTGCTTGTATGACTTGAGTGCCAGGTCATGTGACCCCTACCTGTAAGAACATATTATGCAAGGCTCGTCTGAGCCTCTTAAATAAAAGTTGTGTTGATGTATGGTTATGTTGTGATGCCATAGTTGTATCTATGCATATCGGGCATGTTGTGCATATGTGTGACGTGCAACGGTATGTATGGGATCCGACACCTAGTTATGTGCCTTTAGTAGTACTCTTTATGGGAAACTACCTCTTGGCTCTTCCATCGGGCCTTCGTAGCTTGCTACTGCTCCGGACACATTGATTGACCGGCACGTATCCTTCTTTGCTGTTGTGTCTGTCCCTTCGGTGAAATGTCTCGCAATGTAATGGATTCCCTGTAGCCTGCTATGACTCATCTACACACGCTTGAGGATAACACCTGCATTGCTGGGTTACGTATGCTTGTTTCCATACGGATGTGCCACTTGGGTTCTATGACTAGTCATGTCGGCCTGGGTTTTCTGTCGTTTGATTGCCAGCGACAAGTTCACATACGTGAGCCAAAAGACGCAAACAGTCCCGGCTAAGGAAAGGCTGCAGCCGTGGAGCTTACCATGCGTGAGGCCGCAAAGTGATGTGATATGTTACAGTATGGATTCTTATGACTGAGGATCGGGTTCCCGACAGCGTTAGTATCAGAACCTTACTGACTGTAGGACTACCAAGCCAAACCGGTCGAAGTTGAGTCTAGAAACACTATAGAAAAGTAGGGGATTTGATTGTGGAAGGGAAAGTAAGGCTCTTTTTACTCCTCTTCTCAGGTTATTATATTATGAGTCATTCTCATCTTTTCTACGGGGATAACAACTAGGCTTCTCATCTATTGCTTAGGATGACGAGTTACCAACCTTGGACTATTAGCTAGCTTATTTGCAAGAGAATTCGGTACTCAAGTATTTTTGGTGTGACAAACAGTTGGAGAAGAGAATTGAGTCTAGGTAGTCGAGTGGTTATGCTTTTCCAATGTTTTGCAGTTGTCTCCAAATCCTTTTTGAGCAATTACAGTCATTATGCTGCCCAATTTCTGCTAGAGTCTCTAATGTCTTTGCATCATTCTCTGTTTCAGATGCCCCCTCGTCCCTCCCATCAGGTGATACATCTGACCAGGTGCATCAATGTACCGGGTCACATGGCCATGTTGGTTAGAGTTATGATGGAGGATGGTTACCGTTGGTACCCAGAGTACAGAGTGGAGGAGCAATATCGAGACATCAACCAAAGCCAGTATCTGTGTACTGTTCAGATATATCCTTCATATCCTGGAGCTGCAGAGCCGCTTCACTGGACTTATGGATTAGGTGTCATCAGAGACATGGCAGTTCAGGAGGCCGCCTATACTATGTTGACTATCATGGAGTTTCACCATTATCTCCTTCAGAACACAGAGTTCTGTTATTCCTGCTTCTCAGGGAGGAGAGGATAGCTATCTTAGCATAGCCTACTATGATTATTCTCATGAGGACCCTAGGCTGCATGTGACCGCTCAGATGTTGGAGAACAGGGATCGTGATGCACGTGCCCTTCGCATGGAGCTTTATGCTACCCGTGCACGTCTTTGGACAGCCCTGACGCAGCTAGCACCTGTCGTGCAGAAAGGCTATGGAGATTTCGAGATGCTGAACCCATTGCAGACTCATCTGCCAGCACGGGTAGACTGGCCCGATGTTGGAGGCATCACTCCTCTTTGAAGACCGCTGTTGCCACCAACAAGGGGACCAAGGCCACATCCGTGTCCTTACGGTTTATAGGGATCACAGGCTAGAGTGTTTCCAGATCCTCAGGTTTAGCTCCCGAGTCACGGGGGTAACCTATATGAGGCATTCTATGGGGATGCTTGAGTACGTGGATGTTAGTACTAGGATGGTAGTAGTCGTATCGCCACAGTCCTCCGTGTCTTGTGGGATATGACCGAGGTTGAGAGTTGAGTTCCTGAGGTGTAGATAGATAATGTATAGGAAGCTTGTAATGCCTCCAATGAGTTGTGTCATCTATCTGTAGTTTGTATTTCAGCTATGGCATGGTGTGTATGCATCATGGTGTTCATATGGCAGTTGTTATTACCATGTTGATTGGGTGTTTACCCTGCATGCCTTGTTGTCCAGTACATCCCTTATCTCATGTTTTAGAGTTGATGTCCTCTATGTCCAATCTTTGGATTTGTTTCCCCAGGATGGTGGAAACTAGGAATAACCCCGTGCCTGCCCCCGAGAAGGGTGCGGAAAGCCACCCAAGGCAAGAGAACCTGCCACAGGCGCCCTCTTTGTCAGAAGTGATGCTTGAAGCTGAACGGAACAAAAGGGACACCAACAGGCTGCTAGAACGTATTGAGGAGAACACAGCGCGTGCTCACCGCAATGATCACAATAATGGCGTGTCTCTTGGTGATTTCGTCATGCTGTGCCCACCTAAGTATCATCATTCGGTTGACCCACTCAACGCGGATGACTGGCTGACCAGCATGTTCCGCAAAATCCAGGCTGCCAATGTATCCGAGGCCAACAAGGTGAAAATTTGCTACTTACTTTCCGGAAGGACCCGCCAATTTTTGGTGGGAAAATTATGAAGCTATGCATGCCGCAGGCCTCGCACCAACTTGGGTGGAATTCAGCATGGCATTCTGTACCCATCACATCCCGGAAGGGCTGATGGATCGCAAGAGAGAGGAGTTCTGTGCTTTCACCCAGATCAGATTGTCAGTGGATGCCTATAGCCGTGAGTTCGGCAATATTGTTTTCTATGCTCCGGAAGAAGTTTCAACTGATGCCAAGAAACAGGCTAGGTTCCGCTAGGGACTTAGTCCTGAGCTCCGTCGAGATCTGCGCCTGCATGAGTGCACAACCTGCCAGGCTCCCATCAACAAGGCTATCAATGGCCAGACTGGACAGACTGACTACGAGGCAACCAGGAATCACCACCGTGACTTCTGCCCCGCATCTGGCTCAGGCTCCAACAAACGCCGGGTGTGGGTGCCCAACGCAGCTCTGCAGCCAAGGTACACTGCGAGGCCATCCTTCCAGGCATCTCGCCCAGCTCAGCCCAACCCTCCAGCCAGGCCATTTGGAGGTCCTCCGGACAATGTTGCCCCCCGTGCCACCGTTGTCTGCTACAAATGTGGGGAACCAGGACACTACTCCCGTGAGTGTCCTTAGAACAATATTAAGCCAGCTGGATGTGGGAAGCCGGGAAAGGCCCTCTATGTGAAGCCAGCTCCTGCTCGTGGAAGAGTGAACTATGTTTCTGTTAAGGAAGCCCTTGAAGCTCCTGATGTTATCCTAGGTATGCTCCTTGTCAATAGTCATCCAACATCTATTCTATTTGATACTGGGGCATCTCATTCATTCATCTTAGAAAGTTATGCACAGTTGCATAACATGTGTTTTTGTGATATGCCTACTCCTTTAGTAGTTCAGACTCTTTGTTCAAAATGGCAAACTTCTAGGGTGAGCCATGACAATGAGATTCTTGTGGATAGGCTAGTCTTCCTAGCATCCTTCATAGCCCTCAAGTCTTCGGGCGTCAATATCATCTTAGGCTTGGACTGGATGAAAACCCACTATGCTAAGATCGATACTCATACTAGGAATGTTCAACTTACACATCCATCGGATGAGATAGTTAGTGTCTCCAATTGAGCAGCCAAGCGCCAACTCTATTCCCTCAATGCTAGCCCTCTTCCAGAATTAGAAGATATTCCGGTAGTCCGATACTTTCTGGATGTCTTTCCAGAAGAACTGCCAGGAATTCCACCTGTCAGAGATGTTGAATTTGTGATAGAACTCATCCCAGGGACTGTTCCAATAGCCAGAAGACCCTATAAGATGGCACCCTTAGAACTAAACGAACTTAAGATTCAACTCGATGAGGCTTTGAAGAAATGATTCATCCGTCCTAGTTCTTCTCCTTGGGCTTGCCCCATCCTCTTCGTCAAGAAAGAGGATGGATCAGATCGGATGGTTGTGTATTATCGGCCAGTGCATCTGGTAACGATAAAGAACAAGTATTTGCTTCCTAGGATCAACGACTTGTATGATCAACTCGTTGGATCCTCTATCTTTTCCAAAATGGATTTGAGGTTGGGATACCATCAAATCAGAATTAGAAATGGGGACATTCCAAAAATGGATTTTCTTACTCATTATGGCCAATACAAGTACACCGTCATGTCCTTCGGTTTAACCAATGCCCCAACCACCTTCTCTTGCTTGATGTATTCGATCTTCATGGAGTATCTGGATAAATTCGCCGTGGTTTACCTCGACGATATACTCATCTACTCGAAGAATGAACAGGAACATGCCGAGCATCTAAGGCTGGTATTGATGAAACTTCGAGGGCATTGTCTGGATGCCAAATTCTCCAAGTGTGAATTTCGGTTGCCAGAAGTGACCTATCTAGGCCACGTGATCTCTGGTAAAGGTATTGCTATCAATCCTGAGAGAGTTTAGGCCGTCCTTGATTGGACTCAACCTGAATCGGTTAAGCAAGTTCGAAGTTTCCTTTGCTTAGCGAGCTATTGTCGCCGCTTTGTCGAGAATTTCTCCAAGGTTGCGAAACTTCTGACTGAACTCCTAAAAAGATAAAAAGTTCAAGTGGACTCCATAGTGTGAGCACAATTTTCAAGAGTTGAAGAGACGACTGACCTCTACTCCCGTTCTGGTGCCACCAGGTTTCTCTAAGGACTTTGTTATCTATTGCAACGCCTCGCGACAAGGGGTAGGTTGCATTCTCATGCAATATCATCATTTGATTGCATACGCGTCTCGACAATTGCGTCCACATGAGGATAATTATCCAACACGTGATCTTGAGCTTGCAGTTGTGGTCCATGCACTAAAAACCTACTGACATTACCTTCTGGGTAATCGTTGTGAAATTTACACTGATCACCAAAGTTTGAAATATATTTTCACCAAGCCGGATTTGAATCTCAGGCAAAGATGGTGGGTTGAGTTGATTACTAATGACGAATTGGGGATAACTTACACCCCGGGGAAAGCCAATGTCATGGCTGATGCACTAAGTCGTAAGTCTTATTGTAACAACCTGATGTACCAACAAGGTCAACCACTTCTCTATGAGAAATTTCGGAAGTTGAACCTCCACATTGTTCCTCAAGGATTTCTTTCCAACCTGGTGGCGAAACCTATTCTTAAGAATCAAATAGTAGCTGTTCAGAGGTACGATAAGGGTATATCTCGGATCAAGGAGAATATTGCTAGCGGAAACGCTAAAGAATTCTCCAAGGACGATGAGGGTGATGTGTTCTTCCAGAACCGGTTGGTGGTTCCCAAGAGCACACACTTAAGACAGCTGATAATTAAGGAGCCTCATGATTCCCCTCTCACAATTCATCCGAGTAGTAGAAAGATGTATCCACACCAGAGGTTTTGATGGACTAGGATGACAAGAGAAATTGCTCAGTTCGCCGCTAACTATGATGTTTGCCATCGCGTGAAAGTAGAACATCAAAGGCCTGCTGGCACCCTTCAACCCATAGCTATTCCTAAATGGAACTGGGATAAGTTCGGTATGGATTTCATCACTGGATTTCCCAGGACTAAGAGAGGGAATAATGCTATCTTTGTGGTCATCGAGCGCCTTTCCAAAGTGGCTCATTTTCTCCGTGTTCGAGAGAGTATAGCTGCCAGCCAGCTAGCGGAGTTACATGTTTCTCGAATAGTTTCTCTTCATGGTGTTCCATTGGAGATTAACTCAAAGCACGGAAGTATCTTTACTTCCTGATTTTGGGAAAGTTTCCAAATCATCTATCCTTTAGCATTGCTTTCCACCCGCAGTCAAGTGGTCAAGTTGAGCGAGTCAATCAAATCCTCGAAGACATGCTCCGAGCTTGTGTTATATCCTTCGCTATGAATTGGGAGAAATGTCTTCCATTTGCCGAATTTGCTTATAACAATAGTTATCAAGCAAGCTTGGGAAAATCCCCTTTTGAAGTTCTCTATGGACGAAGGTGTCGAACACCTCTTAACTGGTCAGAAACCAGAGAGAGGCAACTCTTTTGCCCGGATATGATCCAGGATGCAAAGGAGCAACTTCGCATTATTCGTGAAAAGTTGAAAACAACCTAATCTCGTCAAAAGAGCCAATATGATCGTCATCATAAGGTTGTGACCTATGAAGTTGACGAGAAGGCTTATCTTCGGGTTACACCTCTAAAGGGTACCCATCGATTCAGTATCAAGGGCAAGTTGGCTTCGCGTTACATTGGACCTTTTCGTATTCTTGCTAAACAAGGAGAGTTTGCCTACCAATTGGAACTTCCACCGCATCTTTCCAAGGTTCATGATGTCTTCCACGTCTCGCAACTCAGGCGTTGCTTCTCGGACCCTATCCGTGAAGTAGACCACGAAGCGCTTGATCTCCAAGATAACCTTATGTATCGAGAATACCCTGTTCGTATTCTTGAACAAGCTGAGCGTACCACTCGGTGTCGAAACATCAAGTTCGACTAGAGTACCTCGCGCTCTTCCCGACGACTTCGAAATCTCGGGACGAGATTCTTTTGAGTGGGGGTGAGTTGTCATATCCCTTGCTAGTTGTCTTAGGACAACATGTGTGTGCATCTTATTTCAATTTTTGCATTAATTTCAAATGGGGATTAAAAGGAACCCCAAACTCTCATTTGAATCAAACCAATTCAAAGTTTGTGAAAAAACAACAAATTCAAAATGCCCATCTAAAATGTCCCCTATGTCTGATAAATATGGACATGAATATATCAAGGGCCATCTTAAATATTTTAAAATTTATAGTATTTTAAAATAAATAATAAAACTTTTGAAAATGCCAAATAAAGCATTATCATTATTTTAGATTTCAAAATATCCTGAAACTTTACATAGGAGTTTGAAATATTCAAACTTAATTCTAAAAATAATTGGGATATTTATTACTAGCATTTGTACCTGAAAAACAAATGTGAGAATTAGAAAACAGAAAGTAAAAGAAAAGAAAAAAAGGGGAAAGAGGCCTAGGAGGAGTCGGCCGAGCTGGCCCAGCCAGCCCCACTATCTTCAACCTCCTGCCAGTAGGCAGGAGGGCGTGTGCCCGCGGCGTGCCGACACGCGCGTGGCCACCTCCTGCCTGGCTGCTGGCCTGGAGGCCTCCAGAAGCGCCAGCGCGAGGCCCCCTTGCCATGGCTCTCTTCTCCTCTCCCTGTCCCCCCTGTCGTGCCCTCTCTTGCCTTCTCCCCCATCTACCGCCATGGCCGAGCCCATCACCTCCGTAGCGCTGCCGCTCTAGCCACTCCCCTGCCTCGCATAATAGCTTCCGAGCTCCGTCGCGACCCCCTCGTCCTCCCCGTGAAGCTAGAAGACACCGGGAGGCCTCTATGCCGCGCCATTGCCATTCTTCCCTGCCTCTCCCCGTCGTCGATCCGCCGGCTGCTGGTCGTCCCCGACGCCCGATGAGCCCTCCCTACTGCCCCCTACGAGCCCCCGTTGCTCCCCCTTCTTTCCCCTGGTCCTCCCATGCCCTATAGCGCCTTAGCCGGACCTTCCCGAGACGCCGCCGTCGCCGAGCTCATCGTGGCCGTCGTCTCCGGTGACCCCAAGCCCCCAGACCAGCCCCACTCGACATGGTCGGGCATGGGCTCCCTCCCAGCGCTTTCGACGCGCGATTCCGAGCCCTCTGGCGCGGTTCCGACCAGCTCCGGCGACCCTCCGCCACGGGTTTGGTCGCCGCCGGCCCCGCTCCGATGGGCGCCGACGTGGCCGGCTGATTAGCACTAATCGGCCCCGCTAATTAAGCGTTAGCCACTGACAGCGGGCCCCATAAAGGGTCAAACCTCTGGTCAGCGCGGGGAATTAGCCCTTGACACTGACAAGAGGGCCCCACCCTATCAGGTTTGAGCTGGCCAGGTCTGTTGACTTGTTGGCGTCATAGTGACGTTAGGCTGACGTATTAAATGAATTTCTAGAATTAAAATAAATCAGGAAATTTCAGAAAATGTTTAAAACTTCTAAAATTCATATAAATTAATCTTTAAATCAGATTAAAATAATTTATATATGAAAATTTATCAGAAAAATCCAATGTGCCACTGTTATGCTTGTTAGAGCAACCGATGTAGATGAACATTGACATTTACTAATAGGTTAACTTATGAAATATGAAGTGGAGAATGATTTTGAACCTATATTCAAACTCACTTCAAATTAACTTGGACCATAGTTGCATTAGCTCATCCATACATGTTGCCATGTCATGATCATGCATCATATTGTTGCACTTGCATGTATTGATTGCTATTTATCTGCATTGCGGTAGGCCCTGCTTCTGAGGATACCTCCGAGTATTCCAACAAAGGAGAAAATCTTCTAGCTACCTAGCATCACAAGCAACCCCTTTGATCACTCCGATAACATCCCACTCTCTCGCTCCTGCTCTTGTTTGTTGCACTAGGTCAAACGTTCACTTGTCTGTCAGACATGATAGATGAACCTATTCTTTTGCATGACCTGTCATTGTCATAGTAAATAGCTAAACCTTGCAACCTAGCATACCTGGTGGTTGCTTGTGCCATGATGTGCTTTGCTTACTCTGCCTGCAATGCTTGCTATGCTTATAGTTGTGTCCGGTCTGATTCATCTGGCTGATGAACTGGAGTGAAACAATGTTGTCAGATATGATAAGATTATGATGAACTCGATCTGGTAAAGGTAGTGATGAGAGGCTATGTAGGAGTACATAGCGGGTTGTCTCATTGAGAGCGTTCTTAGGAACTGCGTTCCGTGTTTGTGATCCAAGACTAGTTACTACCACACAATGGGATACTTAATTGACCCTCTCAACTTATCAACCGCTTAGTCCTTGGTCCAGGAGTTGCAAGTAGTTTTTGGTGTTTATAGCATGCTGGAGGCCGTTCGTAGCGCTGACCCTAGGGGTGGGTTACGACGTGGTAGGCAGTTGCACGGAGTACCACGGGTCGCCCGAATGGTGGGCTTGGGAACCCTGCGCACATCGTTTGGGGCCGTAGAGGAAACCTCAGCCGAACTTCCGTGCGGGTTCAGTCTCAAATAGGCAATAGCCAGGACTAGAGGTCTTATGTGATTGACGGTCGTGGCCGACTCCCTCGTTGGGCTTTCGCTTGAAGGTTGCCAAGGTGCATGGATTTATGAGCACACAGCGATAACTGGCGAGAGTGTGTGTGAAGAAGTACACCCCTGCAGGGTATGAAAAACTATTCGAATAGCCGCGTCCTCGGTTATAGACTACTTGGAGAACTTATGTTGTTCATAGATAATCAAATGGATGCTCATAAAAAAATATCAAGACAAGTGTGAGTACCATGGATGGCACTCTCGGAGGAGACAGAAGTGAATCCAAGGTGGTGTATTGTTGTGGAGTTAGTGGACTCGTGTGCGATATCTAAAATCTAAACAAAGAGTTATAATTGTATAGTGTAGGTTAGCCATGAGTCAAAGCTGGCATTGCTGCATAAACTCCACCACTCTCCTTGTTGATACATGAGCATAAAGACTTGCTGAGTACGTTTGTACTCACGTTTGCTTAATAAATGTTGTAGATGGGACTCGGGACCCATCAGGTGGGCTCTATCTAGATGTCGACGATGCCGAATAGCTGGTGTCCCAGCTACGACCTTATGCCCTGTGGCAGGCTGTAGATAGTCAGGCCATGTACCTTTTACCCCTTTCAGCTGTCTGTACTTAGACAGCTTTATGCTTCCGCTTGGTTTGTATGCACTTGCTTGTATGACTTGAGTGTCGGGTCTTGTAATACTATGTTTGTATGACTTGAGTGCCGGGTCATGTGACCCTATCTGTATGAACATATTATGCAAGGTTCGTTTGAGCCTCTTAAATAAAAGTTGTGTTGATGTATGTTTATGTTGTGATGCCATAGTTGTATCTATGCATATTGGGCATGTTGTGCGTACGTGTGACGTGCAACGGTATGTATGGGATCCGACACCTAGTTATGTGCCTTTAGTAGTACTCTTTATGGGAAACTGCCTCTTTGCGCTTCCATCAGCCTTGGTAGCTTGCTACTGCTCTGGACACATTGATTGACCGGCATGTATCCTTCTTTATTGTTGTGTCTGTCCCTTCGGGGAAATGTCTCGCAGTGTAATGGAGTCCCTGTAGCCTGCTACGACTCGTCTACACACGCTTGAGGCCGACACCTGCATTGTTGGGTTACGTATGCCTGTTTCCATACGGATGTGCCACTTGGGTTCTATGACTAGTCATGTCGGTCCGGGTTCTTTGTCGTTTGATTGCGAGCGACATGTTCACATACGTGAGCCAAAAGACGCAAATGGTCCATGCTAAGGTAAGGCTGCAGCAGTGGAGCTTACCATGCGTGAGGCCGCAAAGTGATGTGATATGTTATAGTCTGGATTCTTATGACTTAGGATCGGGGTCCTGACATCAAGTCACTGCTCGAAGAGCCTCAAGCAACATGCAACCAGACCGGGTTGAAGCCGTTCTATGTTCTCAACCCGGCTCCAGAGGTAGAAATCCTTTGAACAAACTGTTTGCTTTCTCTATATTTTGTGTCTCATATTTTTTCTGATCCTTCTATCACTCATATGCCGACCAAATCCCCCTTTTGGAAGAACAAATTCATAGTCATTTCCAAGAATAAAGTTAAGGCGACTAATACCCATGTTCCGTGTCGTAAAAGGAAAACATCACACCAAGAGCTGCTCGAGCTTGATGACTTAGAGGTAGAACTTGAATATATTGGCCTTCTCTTTATGCAACTCATTGACAATGATTACTCTCAGGATGAAGAGAAAACAAGCCATTTTGTTATTGCAGAGGTAACTATTGTCTCCTCTGACACAGAACTTTTGCTCACTTGGATCCCAACTTTCTTTTGAAGATGCATCAAGATGAGAACAGACGTGAGACCCGGAGCACCGGCTCTGAAGATCTTTTGGTCGGCTTATCCAATGCTCGGGCTCCTCGGAAATGGCTAACTAATGTATTTCTTTGCCCTGAATTCATTTCATCTATATGCTAATCTTACGCCGTAGCTTACTTATATTTCATAGTTTTATCATTCCAGGACTCGCCTCCTTCTTCTGGCAACTCAACCGCCACAAAGTTGCCTCCTCTTGTTATGAACCCAGGGTGAGTATTTTTATATCTCACACTGTGTGTTAATATTGTATCCTTGCTTATGACATATAATGCCACCTTTACTCATAGGGCTCTAGCCAAACTAATTAAGGTGAGCGGGTCATCTGCCACTATTGATGTCCAAGTGTCCGAGAACCCACAGCCTAACACCCCTAAAGCTCACATTGAGCCCTCTGAGGCTGACAAATGCGCAAATGAAGAGGCTCCTACATGTATTGAGCCGGCTGATGTTGATATCGAGGCTCCAGAGATCCATCTGGAAGTTGATCCTAAACCGCCCAACCCCCAGCCAACAACTAAAGACATGACTTCTCATAAAGAAGTTACTGTCACCAGAGGGGCTTATAAATCTCCAGGTCCTTCGAACGTGCTATCCAAACATACCAGTGAAGAGAAGGAGGCTCCTATTAAGGAAGAGAAGATTCAGTTTGATCTTCCTAACTTAGAAAAGCTTAGTGCTGACAAGTTGCACTTTTGGAATATGAGTCGTCTCTCTGCAAGCCGGGCCATGGAGGCCAACTTGGTTGGCATTATGAAGGAAAAATATGAGGTACTCCACTTCCCTTGCCTTCCCATATATACTTATGTAGCCCCCAAAAGCCAGTTTACTTTGCAAAAGGTCAGCTAGCTCTCAATTACTTGTAGATTTCAATGAATCTCCTTGTAGCCCCCAAGGGCTGGGTCATTATGTAAATAATGAGCTGGCACTTGACATAGAGTAAGAGCCAAGTGTATCCCCCAAGGGTCAGGTCATTATGAATAATGAGCCAACATTCAACATATAATAATAACCAATTGTATCCCCAAGGGTCGGTTCATCTTCCTAAAGATGAACCATGCCTTATCTGAATTGTAACCCTTGAAAGAACTGATACACATTATCCCCCAAGTGTCAAGGATATTATCTGCAATCTTTTTGGCACTTGTAGTGTATTTCTTCATTGCCTTCAAATGCTTATTGTACATTGCCCTGGCAGCTTAAGAATGAAAGTAATCTTGTTCGTCAACAGTTGTACTCTACAAGAATCAATAAACGTGGCCGAGTCTAACTTGACTGACCTGAAGGCAAATCTGGCATTGCAACATAACACCGGATCTAAGGCTAAGAAGAAATGGCGGCTCTCCTCCATAGAGCTCAAAAAGTTCAAGGCAGACTTCGAACCTTACAAGCAAACTACCGAAACTGAACAAGCCGCCTTAACCAAATGGGCAGATGGCGCCGAGGGTCAATTGCAACCGATCACTGAAGAGCTAAACAATCTGAGAAGCCATATATCTAGGATGACTGAAGCTGTCTTTGGTATGTGTTTTTAATTATGAATATTCCTTTCAAGGAGTTTGTAAATTTTCTCTAGGAGGCTTATAAAATTTGACTTACTTACAGGCCAACGAACTTGCCAGCTTTCAGATGACAGCCTGCTAAAGCTGAAGGCTTTATACTCACTTACTGAGCAGCTGTATGCCGCATCCCTTTTCATCATGAAGGCCATTATGACTGAGAAGGGCGTTCCAAAGTTTATGAAGGGTGTGCTAGAAGTCCTCTCCACCATCCCGAAGCAGATAGAAGAGCTGAAGATATCAGCCGCCCGTAAGGGTGCAATGGCCGCTTTGAGTCGGTCACTGGCTTATGTACCCGAGCTTAACCCAATAGAGATGATGGATGTCTTTCCTCAACCGAAGGACAATTGTCTCAGAGTTCTCTCAAGACGGCTATGACCGTTGCATAAAGGCATCACGAATATTAGCAAGCCGTCTGAACGCAGAAGCTAACCTATCATCCTATTAGGCGGCTTACTCTGAACACAACAAATGAGTTCGAGGGCCCACCTTTGAAGCCAAAACCTTGATTCCTCAATGTCGTAAGAACCTCTTTGCCCCTGATCTTGACCCGTGTCCAATCATGCATGACGAAGCCAAATTTCAGGCTTGAACAAACTGCAACTGGGATGAGGTTAACCTTGAGATCCAGGAGACAAAAGACCGGGCGCAGGATGACCCGGCGGCGAGCTAACAAAAGAGTTGCGACCATGTGAAGGTAACCCGGCCCTGCTGATTCGCCGGGTTATAATTTTCACAAAAAAACGTAAGTCCGCAGATTTTGGGCTCTTAGATAGCCTTGTAATCACAGTAGTTAAAACTGATTGCCTTTGTCGTTCCTTCATGCACGTTTGGATTTTGAATATATTTATATACTTATCCATCCTTTCATTATTCTGGCTATGATGATCTTTCTTGATGCTTGGTGGCGGCTTATCATAAAAGACAAGACCTGCAAAATAAAAAGTCAAAAATTTCATTATCTATCATTGTTTAAGTGGCTTTAAATGCTCAGCCCCAAGAGGTTAACTCTTTGCTTCATACTATTAATAAAAATACTCAAGTTTTGTTGTACTTAAAAAACTTAAATCATGACTGCCCCAAACTCATATGCCCGTTCTCACATGGCATAGATTCATCGTTTTAACCTTAACCAGTTCAGGGTCTTAAAAAGATTGACTGCTAAGAGTTCGAACGAGCCATATAGTGGAGAGACTACAGAAGGGCATGAGTACCCCAAAACCCATAATCCGGCTCTCACGTGACATAAATCCGTCGTTTTATCCTTAAACAGTTCACGGTGTTAAAAACATTGATTGTCTAAGACTACAAACGAGCAACACCGTGGAGAGACAACATCAAACAGCGAGTTTATCCTAGCTTTCTGTAAGCCGTCCCTGTCGTGACATAAGGCACCGTTTTAACCTTAACCAGTACAGGGTCTCATGGCAAAATTGACTATCAAGATCGTTGACCAGTTCAGGGTCTTTATTGCGAGATTAACTGATAAGAGTTTGACGAGTCACATTGTGGAGTGGTAAGTTGCAAACAGGCAGGTTTAACCCAAATATGGCTTAAACGATAGTCAAGAGGGTATGAAAGCTAAACCCAGTGGGATGGAAGCCCCCAAGTGACCTATTGAATTATCAACTCTTTTGCACAATCTTGTTGCAGGAAAAACGTTAGAGGCCCCGAATTGTGGGGATGCCAACTTTATTATATTCAAAAGGTATATACAATGACAGATGTATGTACATTGATGAGAGCCAATGGCTCAAGTATAATAAGGCCGGAGATGAGCAATATTCCACGGCTTGTTGGTCCCCTGTCCGGAAGTACGTGACTCGTCGCTCTCCCATATATCGATGAGGTAATGTGACCATTGTGGAGATTATTGCTGACCATAAAAGGTCCTTCCCAAGGGAGGAATACCTTATGGATATCTGTCTAGTATTGAATCAGATGTGGCACTAAGTGGCCTTCTTGGAACGTTCGGGTCTTGACTCTACGTCTATGGTAGTGAAGTAGAACTTGCTGATAAATCGCCGATCGTGCTGCTCCAAGTTCCCGCTCCACATCCAAAACATCTAGTGCATCCTGATGCACCGTCTCGTTCTCAATTTTGACACAAGCCGCCACCGTAGGCGAGTCATGGTGGATATCACTTGGGAGGATAGCTTCCACACCATAAACCATGAAGAAAGGCGTATAGCCTGTTGATCTATTGGGGGTGGTTATAATACTAGCAAGGACTTAAGGCAACTCCTCCACTCAACAACCCGCCATTCTCTCTCAAGATTTCTTGGTTCACACATTCTGCCTATCTGTTGGACTATGGATAAGCCACAGCGGAGACATCAAGACGGATATGCTCACTCTCAGATAATGCTTTCATAGATCCTTTGGATAGATTTGTACCATTGTCAGTCATGATACCGTGAGGGTAACCAAAACGAAAGATTACCTTCTTGAAAAACTGAACCACCATGGCTGCATCGCACTTGCTGACCGGCTCTGCCTCAACCCACTTGGTAAACTAACCAACTTCCACAAAAATGTGGATCATCTTAACATTAGATCTCTTAATTAAAGGGCCCAACCATATCAAGCCCCCAGATCTCAAACGGCGAGGTGATCAGAATCATGCACAACTCTTGAGGCAGCACATGGGCGCGTCGTCCAAATTTATAACACCCGCCGCACTTGGTAACTATGTCCTCTACGTCTTTATGAGCAGTCAACAGGAGAAACAGTGCCGCTAAGCCTTGGACACAAAGGATTTTGAGCCAACATGATGACCACAATCATCAGAGTGTATCTCATGTAAAATTTCTATGCCCTATTTAGGGGAAATACAGCACTGAAATACACTAGTCACACTACAACTATGCAACTCGCCATTGACAATAGTCATGGACTTGGACCGCGTCACGATCTGCTGCACCAAGGTCTCATCCTCGGGTAACTCGTCGTGAGTCAAATACGTCAAATATGGCAATGTCCAATTAGGGATACCACAGAGAGCCACCACCAATTGTCCCTTAGGTCAGGCATAGCGAGATCCTCTTTAGATGGTAACTCGACTGACGGGTGATGCAAGACATCCAGAAACACATTAGGCGGCACCGGCTTGCGTTGAGATCCTAGTCTTGATAAAGCATCAGCTGCGTCATTCTTATGACGATTGATGTGATCCAATCGATACCCTTTGAAGTGACTGACAACGATGTCAACCGCTAGGCGATAAGCCGCCATACGAGGGTCCTTAGAATCCCACGTGTCGGACAATTGTTGAGCCACCAGGTCTGAGTCGCCCAAACACTTGACCCAGCTTAGATTAATCTCCTGAGACACACGAAGACCATGAAGTATGGCCTCATACTCAGCTGCAATGTTAGTACAAGGAAATTTTATCCTTAACTCATAACAGTACTTGTCACCTCTAGGGGAAGTTAAAACAACTCGAGCCCCCAAGACTTCCAATTGTCTGGATCCATCGAAGTGAATTGTCCTATATGTATTATCTGGCTTCTCCCCAGGCGCCTAGCTCTCTATCCAATCATTTATGAAATCCACCAATGCTTAAGACTTGACACCCATTCGAGGTACGTACTTCAAATTAAGAGGTCCAAGCTCTAGTGCCCATTTGGCAATCCTGCCGGTGGCTTCTCTATTTTGAACGATACCACCCAAAGGCACAGAACTAACCATCCTGATGGGATGTCCAATGAAATAATGCTTGAGCTTGTGATTTTCCACAAACACTCCACATATCAGCTTTTGCCAATGTGGGTATCTCTGCTTGGACTCTATCAACACATCACTAACATAGTAAACCGGCCTCTGGACTGGATACACCTTCCCTGCTTCCTTGTGCTCCCCAACAATTGCGTCAATGATGACCCTATTATTAGCCACCACATATAAGATCAGCGGCTCCTTCTCCGTAGGAGCAGCAAAAACCGACGGCTCAACTAAATGTTTTTTGAGCGCTTCAAACGCCTCATCGACAGCAACACTCCAGGAAAAATAATATGTCTTCTACATCATCTGATATCAGGGGATAGCTTTCTCGGCAAGGCATCTTATCAACCGGCTTAAGGCGGCAATACGAACCACCAAGTGCTAGACATCATTAATACATGATATCTTAGACAATGAGGTGATGGCCTTGATTTTATCCAGTTTAGCTTCAATCCCCCTTTCTGAGGCAAGAAAACCCAAGAGCTTGCCTCCAGGCACACCAAAAAACATTTGGTCGGATTAAGCATCATCTTCTTCCTTGACTTGACCACGATATCATCCAAATAAGCATGAACATTGCGCCCAATCTGACTATGAAGACAATTTGTACACAACGTCGATAAGTCGCATGTGCACTCTTAAGCCCAAAAGGCATGGACACATGGCAGAAATCTCCAAAAGGTGTGATGAAAGACGTCTTCTCTTGGTCTATAACTTCCATCTTGATCTGATGGTAACCCGAGTAAGCATACATGAAATACAAACTCTCACAACCAGTTGTGGCGTCTATGATCTGGTCAATGCGAGTGAGAGCAAACAGGTCAACCAGACAAGCCTTATTAAGATCTGTGTAATCCACACACATGCACCACGTGCCATTCTTCTTGAGTACGAGCAATGGATTAGCTAACTACTCTAGGTGAAAAACCTCCGTGATGAACCCTGTTGCTAAGAGCTAGGATCTCTTAAAGCTTAATGTGTGAGGTATGGTTAAGTGGTGAGGCTACCGCAAGCGACTAAGCATTTATTTAAGTGGCTAACTTAAGGATACAGAAAGTAAAGTATGCTGGCCTACGCATAATGGACATGAACTAGCAATGATCACTAACTGATGATGAACACCTTCTTACGTCAAACATAACCCCATCGTGTTCTCTCTTGGATAAGGACTCACGAGAAGAGACAGTAACGGTTATGCACACGGTTGGTGTATTTTATTTGAATTTACTTCAATTTTACTATGACCGTGTGTTAAACAAAGTTTCCAAGTTGCCAGATAACCGCGGGCACGGCTTTCTGAAAGATTTAACCCTGCAGGGGTGCTCCAACTTATCCATCACAAATTAACCACACGTCGCGTTGGAATTCCTCAACCGCGGAATCACCCGTAGTATTTGCGGAATCCCGCTGGAAAATCTCAACTTCGAGATAGCCCGAAGTGTCGTCAAAATCCCATGCGCAAGACATTCAAGAAAGGTAAAACAAGTCCAGCAAGGCCACCCGACGTGCCGAGAA
The DNA here is from genome assembly GCA_022496015.1 of Hordeum marinum. Taxonomy (NCBI): domain Eukaryota; kingdom Viridiplantae; phylum Streptophyta; class Magnoliopsida; order Poales; family Poaceae; genus Hordeum; species Hordeum marinum. Next base: position 174,193,469 of record CM039674.1, on the reverse strand, counting down.
TCCCGATAGGAGCCGTGTATCTCGTTCCCAAGCCACGACAGATAAGCTAGTATATAGGGGCCTGATAGAAATCCCCCGATTTGCCCTGGGGTGGCCCCGCATAGTGCTTTGTTTTGGAGCAGCACCAGCAGCACTCGCCCCACGTATTATGATAATTTAATCCATGAGGGGGCGACCCTCTATGCTTTAATAAGGTGATCAGTATTGTTATGTTGGGCAAATGTAGTATGGAAGTTGGGCCTTGCCAGACAAGTTTTATCCTAAAATGAAAATCAAGGGGGTCCCCATAACAACACGGAGCATGTTAGGAGTGCTCAATTATGGAACATAACACTGGTTCACAGTAACTAGGGTGGCAAGAGTGGAACAAAACACCGAGCAAAAGGCCAAGCCTTCCACCCTTTACCAAGTATATATGTGCATTAAATTAAATAGCAATAATATTGCAATAACAAAATAAAGTCCATGTTGACACATGCAAGCAATTGCACCTGTAGCTAGAAACGCCATAATAAGTGTTGAACAAGCGGTAACATATCCAAACAAAGGTTTGTTGGGATGTGAAAGGGTTATAGGCTTATCATGGAAATATTTGGAGGCGTGACAAACAAGTGGAAGGTAGCGGGACATAACGATAAAAGCCAGATAACTAGCATGGCAATGACAGTAGTCGTCTCCAAGGAAATGTTTCATCTTGCCTAATATCCCTCTTGGAAGAAGAACAAGTCGATGAAGAAGATGATCCGTGAAGTAGACCAGCGGAACATAGTCGAATGAATCCTCACACTGCGAACGCTTTTGGAACTCTATCGAGAAGAAGCAATCCGAAAACAACAATCAACACATGATACACCACAACATATGCATGACAAGATGCACAAACAAATATGATGCATGTCCGGTTTAAATATGCAAGGCATGGCAATTCACATCAAACAACTACTACACATTAAAGTGAAGCTTAATATGCAACGAGTAGTATATCAAAGAAGCTCCACGATCAATTATTTATTTCAGTCTCGTTTAGGTACACGACAATATTAAATGTTGTTAAACATGGCAAGAGGTGAAGCATAAACAACTAGAACATCTAGGCATATTAAATGAGGCCGAAAGCAACATATAACATTCCCGAAACGTCCTCATGTGCATAATATGACTTTGGTTGAGATCTGTCCTAAGCATATTTTAGAGTTGTTAAACAGCAAAATTAATGTCACAAAGAGAGTCTACACATTTTCTAGGCAAGTTTCATATATAAGACATTTTTAACGGAGCTACGGTTAATTAGTTATGATATAAATCATTTTTGCATGGCATTAATGCAAATTGCATGAAATCAGAAATTTAAACATTTTAAATACATGTGAGGGTTGGATATTGTGAGTCTACATGAAATTCTAGATTTTACATATATAAAGTTTTTACATATGATGCACGGTATGAAAGTTATTAAATGTATGAACTTGGGGGGGGGTCGTAAAAACAGTAATCCCTGAATAATTACTAAATTTGCACAACAGAAAAAAACAATCACGGGCCGAATCTAGTAAGAACTAGGCTGACGCGGTATGGGCGCAATATACAAAATTGCGCGAGTAGGCGGAAGATAGCAAGGGGCGGCGGGGGTGCTCACCCATGGGCCAAGCCCATCGGTGAAGTAGCCTGGCTGGGCTTTGGAGGCACCTGGGCTTGGGGAGGTGGAGCAGGATGGCGCGGCGCTGAACTAGGCATGGTCCACCTGGCGTTAGCGACAGTCAACGAGGGGTGGAGATCGAGTGACCCTGTGGCATTCTTCTCCTTGTACGGGACAAGGATGAGGTAGCGGTGGCGTGAGGGACTCCGGCGGGGTAGCAGGACGACGCTCCGGCGAGACAGAGGCCAGGGTTTGACGGATCCGGCCGGGATCCACGGGATCCGACCAGCGGTTGCCAGATCTGGGGGCGGCGACGCCATAGGCCGGCGTGGAGGACCTGGCAGCAACGTGAGGCTGCTCCTACAAGGCTGGGCCGATGGGCCTGGGCCGGCAAGGGGCCGTGCGGCGAGCGAAGCTGAGGCGGTAGGGCACAACCTCGGCGGGGTCAGCGGTGGCTAGCACCGCTCGGTGCATGCGCAACAACTTGGCTGCGGGCGGTGGCGCGAGCTCCTAGGGCCAGATTCGGCCCGGGGCGGGCCTCGGACGGGCTTCGCGCGCCATGGTGGTTGGAGGTGGGGGGAGGTGCGCAAAGTGGCGGCTGAGGGCTGGAGGCGCATGGAAAACAAGGTAATCGGCTAGGGTTGCCCAAAATGGAAGGCTAGGGGTCTATTTATAGTAGTTTGGGGCTATGGTTAGGGGTTTTGCACCTATTTCGACCGTCGGATCTCGATCGGGTGGTCCGGAAGCGAAGGGGGGGCTAGGTTAGGCTAGTGGGCTGGGAAGAGATGGTTGGGCCAAGAAGAGAGGGAAGTTTGTGGCCGGGCAACAAACTTTTGAAGTACCTTAAACGTCCGACAGTTAAACCAGTGGCGCGATGCTATGACTGACCGTTGGGGTATCAAACGACCTCTAATTGAGACGAAATTTGGCAGGCGGTCTACCTATAATATAAAAAGACCGCATGCCAACTTTTGACCCAATCTAAGAATAATTTGAATGCACTTTAAAAACAATTATTTATGCAATGCCGCGGGCGCGGGTGTGTGTGGTTAGTCTCACAATGGACAGCGACAAGAACGGAGAGAACCGGCGAACACGAACGGATGCAAGTTGTCGAAAAACGAGTGCCGATGCTATGCAGGTGATGCGAATGATGTGATGATGAATGCGACAACCAAATGAAACACAGACGAGAATGGAAATAAAAGGGGAATCTTCTAGAGTGTCGGTCCCGAGGCTGTTACAACTCTCGTCCACTACATGAGGATCTCGTCCCGAGACCTAGAATGAGAAGGGGAAGAGAAAGAGCAATAGGTAAACGTAGTTGATTCTCTGAGAAACGAGTGAAACCAATGATCATTGCAGGTTTCCACGAGATGAAGAATGACATGAGAACAAGCAAGAATTCAGAAGAAATTTCTGCAGCACTCCGGTAGGAAAGAGAGGCAAAACTTGATAAGATGGAGAGAACTTGACGAGGTTACACCACACTCCTGTAAAATGGACAATGAAGGAAAGAAGATCTTGATAACACGGGATGATGATTCGAAGAGAGCAGCATCACAATTCCTCTGGACAAAATAATAGAAGCTAGATAATTGGAGTGAAGAGAAAGGAGAAGAACTGACAACTGCTACCACCATTGAATTTGAGAAACATAGGTTGAACGGAGTTGTTGAAAAATCAACCGCGAAAAGAATAAGCTTGTTGTGGACTTATAGACAATATCTTAAAATATTGGGGTGATAACTAGCCTGTAATGGAAACAAAGATTACTTGGAAGCAAAAAGATATGCAAAACTTCTTTCACCAAGAGGATACATTGAGAATTTGGAACTTGATATGCACCATTATAGCGACAAACGATAGGAAATAGATTAGGTGAATCCGGTCCAAGAAAACTCTGAGAAAGATATTATGGGTTTACTTATCTCATTCTTCACAATTGTCCTTCGAGATTCCTCATAATCAAGAATTTAATAACACCATCTCAAAAGTCAATGGAGAGCAATTGAACTTACAAACTCAAGATAGAGAACACTTAAGTACCTCCAACAAGAACCTTGATGAATACTTCGAGAAAGAATTAACTCATTGATGAACCACCATGAGGAACCTCTAGAAATGAGAGGATGATAGAAGAGAATTGAAGGTTGAAAAATTACAAGATTGGGGCCTTCCAATGATTTAGATGAAGCTTTGTGACGAGATACTTGAGAAAACATGGAACTCCGGAAAGAAAAAGATAAGCAACTTAGAATTGAGAATTGATACCATGAACAACTCTGGAAGAACGGTTGAGATCACCTTGACCGACAAGAATAAGAATTATGTTATGATTATCCTTCATCAAGTTGAATTCATGACAAGCAACAGATTTCACACACCACTTATTCTTCTTGCAAAGAATTGAAGAGAAAGAGAGAGAGCCATCACAAACAGGAAGAAGTCTTGCACAAGAATACCGGGAAAAATTCACAACGAATGAGGATACTATGATTGAACAAACATACATGGGAATGAAGAGATCATGATCCGCCTGATAAAAGATTTGAATGAAGCACGGGAATAATTGAGAGATGAACGAAGAGACAATAATTGAGAAGAATTTGAGAACGAAAGATGAAAGGCGAGAAGGAAGAACTATTCTGAAATGATGGCCTTCGGAGGATCGAGAAATGAATACCACTCTTAAATGCTTCGGATAGGTATGGGAGGAATTTCTCATGATCGGAAACAATTTAAGAGGAAAGCATCAAGATGAGATGACAAATCTTCAAGAGAATGGAGCAAGATTAAAAGAAACTCTTCTTTGGTCTTGTATGCTGAGAAAGATGACGAGAAACAATGCCATGAATTACTTAGGAACTCCAAAACAAATGAATAATTAAGGTTGAGCCAACGGTGAAAATGATTTAGATGCGATCTTCGATAAGGAATATGACTGATGAAATTTATTCTTACGTCATATTTGAAGAGAACTTGAGAACATCTCCGCACAAGATTATATGATCCAGGTAAGATCCTTGGGGGAAAGCATGTGGGTTATGGGCCCACTCAAAGAAAACTCTGTTGAAACGATTGATTAGAAAGAGATATCGCACTAGTACAAATGAAAGACTCGATGAGGTGAGAACCTCGAATAATTTGAAAGGATTATTGAATGCAAGCACGAAACTTCCGAGATATCTTCAGCACTCCAGATAGAATAGAAAGAGGAAAAAACAAGAGAGGCTTGGATAAGCATTTCCCACATGGGAAATCATTGAACGAATGAGAAAGGATATGATGAACACCGAGATCTTGAATTGAATCCACCGGATAATCATAACAACGAGAACAAAGAATAGGAGGATAGATCCTGGAAATTGAAACTCCTGAGAATATCCACAAGGAATCGTCTGAAACAAAATAGAAGAAAATATAGCGGAATCATTACATGAATAGAAAAGACACTTGGATGAGAATTTAATCATTGAAGAAAAAGGGCGAGAGGGTGGGAAAAACAAAGAAAACTTAGGACGGATGAAAAGAACTCCGAAAAGAAACATGAGGATTGATCTTGCAAATATTGGAGATGATTGAATATCTTGAAGAGGAATGCACCGGTTGAAAAGAATTTCATGACAACTCAAGTTGAAAAAAAGGATTAGCATTCCCGTAAATTATGAGAACACTACTTAGAAAAGATATGAATCACCACTTGACATCAAAGCAACCCGAATACCATATTGAAAAACAAAACCAAGGATGAGGCTTACGAAAGAAGCCAAAACAAATACATGACAAAGAGTCTGCTTGATATTTTCGTGGTAAGGTTCGCACGGGCTCGATCGTACATTGGATTGTCATATAGAAATGGCACTCGAATATGCTCCCTAGGCATAGCAAACTACAAGGCTTGTCCGAGCATATCTAATGACATATATCGAGACTATCATCTGTAATAAGGACCGTGAACAAATGAATCCACTAGATGTCGAACCCCAAACTCACATCATGATCTGTTGGAAGATAGCCTAGGTGACTACTTTCATTCCCACCTAAGAACTCCCGAAACTTTCTGGTTATGCAATCTGGTGTTGGGGATACAGGGAAGCAAAATATCACACACAACTAACAAGCCCTACAATCCAACTGTATCCATCTGCCAACACATAACCAAAGGCTTCGGAACTCCATCTATCTCGGACCCTCAAAAAGACAACAATAACAAACATGGCAGTAACTCGGATGCCTCCCGAGTATTAGGTGACTCCGATCTTATCCCGCCACGATAATTATTGAAGCAATTTCTAACGTCCTCCATCCTGAGATTCTAAGGAAACTGAACGATGACGATGTGTAAAAATCCCCGTTGGTAACAGGAGGCACCAAGTACAGAACTCCGTCACATCGACATCATATAGATTCCAAAATATCCGTGTGATCCTAAAGAAAATTGAGTGAGAATAGGGTAGAATCAAATTTTCGAAGTCATTATTCCTCACCAGAGTATAGAAGAGGAATAAAAGAATCCTACTCTCCGATATAACTAGACTCAAAATAGTTTTTCTTGTACTAGAATCGATTTGGCCAGGGCTCGATCAATGAAGGGGGATCCTAGGTCGGTACAGACTCTAATACAAACTTGTAACGCCCAAGATGTGATCATATCCTTATTTTGGCACTAGGGCCTCGATAGGGATAGAAGCACATCTCGTCGTTTTGCAAGAATGAATATCATTACAAGTACATGTACAGAAGATATGAGTATATGGAATTGGATTACACTCGCCACAAGCTACATCAAGATCACATCAATACAACAACATATTCAAACAGCATACAAAAAAGCAGGGTCCGACTACGGATGAAACCAAATGATAAAATTACATCCATCCTTGCTATCCTAGGATGTCGCTTGGAACCCATCCTAGATCGATGAAGAAGAAGAAGAAGAACTCCAGTTCAAACAAGCATCGCCCTCACGTCAAAGCATCGCATTACCTGTACCTGCAACTATTGTTGTAGCAATTTGTGAGCCACAGGGACTCAACAATCTCATTTCCAAGGGTGTCAAGACTATTAAAGCTTAATGGGTGAGGTATCGTTAAGTGGTGGGGCTGTCGCAAGTGGCTAAGCATTTATTTGAGTGGCTAACTTACGGATACAGAAAGTAAAGTATGACGGTCTACGCATAACAGACATGAACTAGCAATGATCACTGATTGATCCTGAACACCTTCTTACGTCGAACATAACCCCACTGTGTTCTCTCTTGGATAAGGACTCACGAGAAGAGACAATCACGGTTACTCACACGGTTGGTGTATTTTATTTGAGTTTATTTCAACTTCACTATCACAGGGTGTAAAAACATATTTCCAAGTTGCCACATAATCGTGGGCACGGCTTTCTGGAAGATTTAGACCTGCAGGGGTGCTCCAACTCATCCATCACAAACTAACCACACGTTGCATTGGAATTCCTTAACCGTGGAACCACCCGTAGTATTTGCGGAATCCCGATAGAAAATCTCAACTTCGAGATAGCCCGAAGTGTCATCAAACTCCCACACGCAAGGTAAAACAAGTCCAGCAAGGCCGCCCGATGTGCCGAAAACCCAATAGGAGCCGCATATCTTGTTCTGAGGCCATGACGGATAAGCTAGTGTACGGGGGCCTGATAGAAATCCCTAGAGTTGCCATGAGGTGGCCCCGCATAGTGCTCTGTTTTGGACGAGCACCAGCAGCATTGGCCCCCTGTATTACGTTAAATTAATCCAAGAGGGGGAGATAATCTATGCTTTAATAAGGTGATCAATATTATTATGTTGGGCAAATGCAGTACAAAAGTTGGGCCTTGCTAGACAAGTTTTGTCCTAAAACGAAAATCAAGGGGGTCCCCATAACAACCCCGAGCATATTAGGAGCCCTCAATTATGGAACATAACATCAGTTCAAACTAACTAGGGCGGCAAGGGTGGAACAAAACAACGAGCAAAAGGCTAAGCCTACCACCCTTTACCAAGTATATATGTGCATTAAATTAAATAGGAATAATATTGCGATGACAAAAGAAAGTCCATGTTGACACATGGAAGCAATTGCACCTGCAGCTAGAAATGCTATACGAAGGGCTGAACAAGCGGTAACATAGCCAAACAAAGGTTTGCTAGGACATGAAGGGGTTAGAGGTTTATCATGGAATGCTGGGATGCTTGACAAACAAGTGGTATGTAGCGAGACATAACGATAAAAGCGGGACAAGTAGTATGGCAATGATAGTAGTGGTATCAAGGGCAATGTGTCATCTTGCCTAAGATCCCGCTTGGAAGAAGAACGAGTCCGTGAAGAAGACGATCCGTGAAGTAGACAAGCGGAACATATTCGAACGAATCCTCACATTCCGAACGCTTTCGGAACTCTATCGAGAAGAAGCAATCCGAAAACAACAATCAACACACAGTACACCACAACATATGCATGACATGATGCACAGACAAATATGATGCATTTCCGGTTTAAATATGCAAGGCATGGCAATTCACATCAAACAACTACTACACATTAAAGTGAAGCTCAATATGCAACGAGTTGTATATTAACGAAACTCCACGATCAATTATTTAGTTCACTCATTTAGGTACACAACAATATTAAATGTTGTTAAAAATGGCAAGAGGTGAAGCATAAACAACTACAACATCTAGGCATATTAAATGAGGCCTAAAGCAACATATAGCATTCCCAATACGTCCTCATGTGCATAATATGAATTTGGTCCAGATCTGTCCTAAGCATATTTTAGAGTTGTTAAATAACAAAATTAATGTCTCCAAGAGATTCTACACATTTTCTATGCAAATTTCATATATAAAACATTTTCAACTGTGCTACGGTTAATTAGTTATGAATCACATGTGAGAGTTGGATATTGTGAATCTACACGAAATTCTAGTCATTTTACATATATAAAGTTTTTACATATGATGCACGGTTTGAAAGTTATTAAATGTATGAACTATGGGGTTTTCTGTAAAAACATTAATCCCTGAATAATTAGTAAATTTGCATGACAGAAAAAAAACAATCACGGCTAAAACTAGTATGAACTAGGCCGACGGGTTATGGGCGCAATATACAAAATCGCGGCCGCGAGCGGAAGATGGCAAGGGCGGCGGGGGTGCTTATCCATGGGCCAACCCTGTCGGTGAAGAGGCCTAGATCGACTTTGGAGGCGCGTGGGATTGGGGAGGTGGGGTAGGCCGGCACGGCGCTGAATGGGCTGGTCCACCTGGAGCTAGTGACGGTCAACGGGGGGAGGAGATCGAGCAACCCCGTGGCGTTCTTCTCCTTGTATGGGCCGAGGACGAGGTAGCGACGATGCGAGGGACTCCGACGGGGGAGCAGGATGGTGCTCCGACGAGGCAGAGGCCAGGGTTTGACGGTTCCGGCCGGGACCCACTGGATCCGACCCGCGGTTGCCGGATCTGGGCGGCGGCGACGCCTTAGGCCGACGTGGAGGACTCGATAGTGGCACGAGGCTGCTCCGATGAGGCTGGGCCGACGAGGGTCGTGCGGCGAGCGAAGCTGAGGTGGCGGGGCACCAGCTTGGCAGGGTCGACGGCTGACGGCGCTTGGGGCTCGGGCAGTAGCTTGGCTGCTGGCGGCGGCTCGAGCTCCTAAGGACCGATTCGGCCCAGGGCGCGATGTACCTACAATATAACCAGACCGCATGCCAACTTTCGTCCCAATCCGAGAATATTTTAAATGTACTTTAAAAACAATAATTTATGCAATGTCGCGGACACGTGCGTGTGTAGTTGGTCTCGAAATGAACAGCGACGAGAATGGAGAGAATCGGAGAACACGAATGGATGCTAGTTTTCGAAAAACGAGTGCCGATGGTATGCAGGTCATGCGAATGATGCGATGATGAATGCGACAACCAAACGAAACACACTCTAGAATGGAAATAAAAGGGGAATCTTCTGGAGCGTCATTCCCGGGGCTGTTACACAGTTCTACGAGGAGCAAGTGTGCCAAGTGTCACATCCCTAGCTAGATGTCGTAGGACAACATGGGTGTTGCATCATGTTTGAATTTTGCATCAACATGAAATGGGGCCTAAAAGAAACCCCAAGCTCACATTGAATCAAAATAATTCAAAGTTGGTGAAAATTCAACAAATCCAAAATGCCCTTTAAAAATGTTCCCTATGTCGGATAAATATGGACATGGTAATAACAGGGGTCATTTTAAATATTTGAACAACTGAAGCAATTTAAAAATAAATGATAAATCTACTAAAAATAACAAATAAAGCATTATCATTAGTTTAGTTTTCAAAATATCCTAAAACTTTTTGGATAAGTTTGAAATATTCAAACTTCAATATATAAAATATTTGGTATATTTTAAAATAGCATATGTGCCTGAAATTAAAATAAAACAAATGTCAGATGTTATAAAAGAATTGAAATGAAAAAAGGGAAGAAAGCCCACCTGGGCTTACCTGAAGAAGAGGCCTAGCCCACAAGGGCAGCAGCGTCTTCTTCATCCTGTCAGGAGGAGAAGCAGTTGCGTGTTACCTCTGCAGCCGGCGGTGGCCACGCGCTGGCCACCTCCTCCTTGCCTGCTTGGCCGCCTCCTCATCGCGCTGGCAAGAGGATAGGCTCAGCCGTAGACGAGCCCGTTTCCCCCTCGCCATTTCCCCCTCTCCCTCTCCTCTGCTCCCCCTCTCGCCGGATAGAAGACATCGGCAATTTGCCGCCCTCCATGCGTCCCCGACCATGCTACAGTGCCAGAAGACCCTCCGGTGAGGCCCTGGACTGTTTCCTCCTAGTCCCGACGCCGTTCCCCTTCTCTAGCCCCGTCGGTAGCCAGAGTCGAGCAGAGCTCGCCGCCGGCCATGGCATAGCCGTGGCCACATTGGCCAACGCTCGCTCCTGGCCACGGGATCATGCTCGTAGCGCCTCCAGGAGCTCGTAGCCGCCCTTAGCTCCTCCTCCCGCGGCCTGTAGCACAGTAGTCATTCCTGCCCGAGCCGTCGCCGCCGCTCAACTCGACGTGGCCGTCATCTCCGGTGGCCCCGAGCCCTCTCCGCTGCCCTACTAGACGCGCGCGTGCATGGGCTATCTCCTGGTGCCCTCCGCATGCCAAATGGTCGCCGGAGGCGCCATTCCGGCAAGTCGCCGCCGTGCCGATGGTCACCGCCGGCCCCGCTCCGGTGGGCGCCGACGTGGCCATCATCAAGGGCTAATCCCCCTGGTTATTTAGGCCTCCTGCCACAGACCAGTGGGCCCAGAGTGGGTCAAACCTCTGGTGAGCATGGAGTATAGGCCCCTGTCACGGACGTGCAGGCCCCACACGTCAGGTTTGACCTGGCCTGGTTAGCCGACGAACTGACGTCGTGGTGACGTCAGGCGGATGCCATTAATCCTTTTCGAGTTTAAAAATAATTCCAGAAATTATTTAAAACATCAAAAATTCATATAAATTAATCTGTAAATCAGATGAAAATAATTTATATATGAAAATTTATCAGAAAAATCCAATGAATCTAATGGTGCTATTACCATGCATGTTTGGGAAACCTGTGTAGAAGAACATTGACATTTGCTAATAGGTTAAAATATGGAATTTAAAAGGAAGAGCGATTTTGTACCTATGTTCAAACTCATTTCAACTTGACTTGAACATTACATGCATCAGCTCATCCAAACATACTACCATGCCATCATCATGCATCATATTGTTGCACTTGCGTGTATTGATTGCTTCTTATCTGCATTGCGGTAGGCCCTGCTTCTGAGGATACCACCGATTTGGTATAGGTAGCGATGAGAGGCTTTGTAGGAGTACATAGCGGGTTGTCTCATTGGGACCATTCTTCGGAACTGAGTTCCGTGTTTGTGATCCAAGACTAGTTACTACCACACATTGGGTTCTGGTAACTCGACACCTCTCAACTTATCAGTCGCTTAGTCCTTAGTCCAGGAGTTGCAAGTAGTTTTTGGTGTTTATAGTATGCTGGAGGCCGAGCGTAGTGCTGACCCTAGGGGTGGGTTATGACGTGGTAGGCAGTGGCACGATGTACCAAGGGTCACCCGAATGGTGGGCTTGGGAACCCTACGCACATCGTTTGGGGTCGTAGCAGAAACTTCGGCCGGACTTCCGTGCGGGTTCAGTCTCAGATAGGTGATAGCCTGGGCTAGAGGTTTTATGTGATCGACGGTCGTGGCCCACTCCCTCACTGGGCTTCCGCTTGAAGGTTGCTGAGGTGCATGGTTTTATGTGCAAATAGAGATAAGTGGCTACAGGGTATGAAAGTATTCGAATAGATGCGTCCTCGGATATGGACTACTTGGATAACTTATGTTGTTCATAGATAATCAAATGGATACACATAAATATATCAAGACAAGTGTGAGTATCATGGATGGCACTCTCCTAGGAGAGGGAAGTGAATCCATGGTGGTGTATTGTCATGGAGTTAGTGGACTCGTGTGCAATATCTAAAATTTAAACAAATAGTTAAAATTGTGTAGTTTAGGCTAGCCATGAGTTAGAGCTGGCATTGCTGCATAAACTCCACCATGCCCCCCTTGTTGATACATGAGCATGAATAGTCTAGGTCTTCTTTAAAGACTTGCTGAGTACGTTTGTACTCATGTTTCCTTAATAAATGTTGCAGATGAGACCCATGAACCATTGGGTGGGTTCTTTCTAGATATCGACGATGCCGAATAGCTGGTGTCCCAGCTATGACTAATGCCCTATGGTGGGCTGTAGATAGTCAGGCCATGTGCCTTTTTACCCTTTCATCTGTCTATACTCAGACAGCTTATGCTTCTGCTTGGTTTGTATGACTTGAATGTCAGGTCACGTGACCCCTATCTATAAGAACATATTATGCAAGGCTCGTTTGAGCCTCTTAAATAGAAGTTGTTGAATGGTTATGTTGTGATGCCATGGTTGTATCTATGCTTATCGGGCATGTCGTGCGTATGTGTGACGTGCAATGGTATGTATGGGATCCGACCCCGTGTTGTGTGCCTTTAGTAGTACTCTTTATGAGAAACTGCCTCTTTGTGCTTCCACTGAGCCATGGTTGCTTGCTACTGCTCCGGACACATTGATTGACCGGCATGTATCCTTCTTTGGTGCTGTGTCTGTCCCTTCTGGGAAATGTCTTGCAATGTAATTGAGTCTCTATAGCCTGCTACGACTCATCTACGTGTAGTGATGGCATCTATGTCTCACGGTGTGATGGAGTCCTTGTAGCTTGCTATGACTCGTCTACACACGCTTGAGGCCGACACCTGCATTGTCGGGTTACGTATGTATGTTTCCGTACGGATGTGCCACTTGGGTTCTATGACTAGTCATGTTGGCCTGGTTCTGTGTCATTTGATTGCCAGCGACATGTTCACATACGTGAGCCCAAAGACGCAAACGGTCCCGGCTAAGGTAAGGCTGCAGTCATGGAGCTTACCGTGCGTGAGGCCGCAAAATGATGTGATATGTTACAGTCTGGATTCATATGACTTAAGATCGGGGTACCGACACCAAGCCAAACACATAACATATGGTAAGCCATACTCACTAAAGTGCGCATTCGGGGATAGCAAATTTGCATTGCTTACCTAGGTGTGGCGATCCTCAAGCACATCCTTCGATCTGCAGAAGAGTGTGGCGGACGCCCATTATCTGTTCGCGTCGCGGGGAGAAGGAAATGAAGATCGGTTGTTCTGGGCACCGTTTGGAGCCACCGAGCATCATCCTCTTCTAGTGGAGCAGCTGAAACAGCTGATGGAGCTACACCAGATGGCGGATCCGGCCATGAAGGACCTCTGCATCCGCTTATGGCCCGGCGAAACGCTGCCAGGCAGCTACTTCGGCTTGGTGAAGAGGTTGATTGTTGCTTCGCCCTGCCTTGACACCGTCAAACACTCCTCTTGCATCGAGGGAGTCCATATGGCCCTTGCAAGAGCGAAGGTGCACTGGCCGGGACTAGATCCGATGAAGTAGACACCACCCCGCTGCCTCCTGGGAAGGAGCATAGATGCCCCGAGCTATACTTTGATGGAGTGATGGAGAGTGCTGGGGTGATAGCATCATAGTGTCCAGGCGATCATTTATTTGAGTAAACTGTAATGCGTCCAAAGACCTGTCCAGACTTTTGATGATGTTTTTATATGGTTTTGCATTCCTTTATAACTCCTATGTGGTTGTTTAATACTGAAAGATGCGAGTCGTTGGCTTCATCCCTCATGTAGATACTAAATGGGGTGTCTATGCCAATGCACTATGTCCCTTAGCCGAATTATCGAAAGTAGTCATAGGGGCACGAAAAGAACTATAGTGCTTTATTTCTTTCACTTAGCCATAGGGGCGCGAAAAGAACTATATGAAGCATACGATGAGCCACCAAAGTGTTGTGATGTTTGGACGAACCGTGGCCAAAGCCGGTATAACAATGTTTGCATAAAGGGCAAATTCCTCGTATAGCTCGGAATAACCGCTTTCGAGGATTGAAGTATAATACTTCCAGCTCAGGTTCATAGACCGGATTTCGCATACTATGATAGTCCATTTTCGGATTTCTCCCCTAAGCTGCTTGACCAGACTATCCGGAAGCACAACCGCAGGGGTGCTCCCTTTGCCCTTTTAGCACAACGAGCGGAACGTGAAGGGGCAAGCACAGGAGCCGGGCAACCCAACTATTGACAAAAGGCATAGTTCGGAACCGATGCCGAGCACATGATAGATAAGGAGCTTTGTTTTTGAACTCAAGCCCCCGGTCTATTAGCCGGTTACCTCGCATCATACCGAACATGTCCACGAGAAGAGGGAGAGAGGGAAAAATATGCACCGAAAAAAGGGCAGATGAAGCAAACTTGTGCGACACAATTTACATTTTACTCAAGAAGTCTTATAGCTTAGATTGCCAAAGCAACTATCTACAGGTGTGTGAAAGAAATAAAAATATAGAGGAGTTGTTGTATCGAGCGTCTTCGATGGATAACCTGACGTCCTCGATATGCCCCGTTGCTAGTTGACTCCTGCTCTTAGATGCACCTTGATGGGTGTTAGTGTTCGGCGGACGGATCTTGCAAATAAGCTCTTGAGAGGCCGCCGAATTGTAGGTAAGCTTCACGCCATAGGCAGGTTCTTTTAGGAGCGCTTGCATTTAGTCTGAAGACATGCTGATGGTAGAGGTTTAGGCCAGTCGAACACTCATCTTTATTTCCCCACCGCTACCCATGGAATTTTAATTATGAAATTGTGCCTCCCTGGCACGTACTTTGCTGGTATTAGGGTTGCGGGGTGGGGGCAAGTAACTTTTGAAGGGAGGATGAAGGATATGAGTTTCCGGCCTGAAGCTAAACTCGCTTCCTAGCCTTGTGTGCCTTTATGGCAGATGTCAAAACTTGCGGATCTCCTTTGTAGCTGAATTCGACCGCCAAGGCTGTGTATGTTCCTCGGTTCTAAGGGAGTGCTCTGTATTGCCATTAATAGTAATGATCCCCTTGGGGCCCGACATCTTGAGCTTGAGGTATGTGTAGTGTGGGACTGCGTGGAAACGAGCAAACACTGTCCAACCAAGTAGCACGTGATAGCCGCGACGGAAGGGAACAATGTCGAAGATCAAGTATTCACTGCGAAAATTATTGGGCGAGCCGAACACAACTGCTAGGGTTACGGAACTCGTACCTCGGGCCTCAACACCTGGGATCACTCTTCTGAAGGTAGTGTTGCTGGGTTTGATCCTTGATGGATCTATGCCCATCTTTTTCACTATATCTGAGTAAATCACGTTGAGGCTACTTCCTCCGTTCATTAGGACTTTTGATAGGTGATACCCATCTATGATGGGGTCTAGGACGAGGGCCGCCGAACCCCCATGACAGATACTGGCCGGGTGATCGTGCCGATCAAAGGTAATCGGGTATGCCGACTAGGGGTTGTACTTCGGGGCTACGGGTTCCACAGTGTAGACCTCCCGCAGGGCGCGTTTCTTTCCTTCTTAGGTATATGGGTGGCGTATATCATGTTCACTGTTTTTACTTTGGGAGGGAATTTCTTCTGTCCGCCACAAATTGGACGCCGAGGCTCATCCTCGTCCTCGCTGCGAGAGCTTTTGCCCTTGTCCTCGGGTGGTATCTTGCAGGCCTATTTACTCACCCAGTACTTGTGGTGTGTGTGGTTGGCGGGCTTCTCTGAAATCCCATGGATTTGGCAAGGCCTTTCCATGATCTTCTCCATCTGAGTGGGTCCGTCGCGATTGCCTTTAGGAGGCTTCTTCCGCTGCCCAAGACGAGAGTTACGGAATCTGGCATTGATAGTTATGTCATCGGCATCACTATTATTGTGTCGCCGCTTATTCTTATTGCGTTTTGGTTTTCTATTGCCATCCTAGACTTTATAGGCTAGGGATCTTCGTAATTGTGGTTGCGTCTTGCCAGCCAATTGTATTCACCGGCGCAAAGCAGGTCATGATGGAGGCAAGGGTTGACATGTTCCGAGGTTTATCCTAGCCTAGCTAGCAGGCCAGCCATTCATCCTGAATATTGTGCCGAAAGGAGGCTATGGCCTAAGCATCCGAACAGTCAACAATTTGGTTCTTCTTAGTCAAGAACCGATTCCAGAATTGCCAAGTGGACTCGTCGGGCTTCTAGATGATGTTGCTGAGATTGGAAGAGCCCGGCGGGATGACATAGGTTCCCTTGAAGTTAGAGCGGAACGCATTTTCCAGGTCTTCCCAGCATTCAATGGAGTTTTCGGGGAGGCTGTTTAACCAGTGCCGAGCTAGCCCATTAAGCTTAAGAGGTAGATATTTGATGGCATGGAGATCATCTCCTCACGCCATGTGGAGTGGAGGAGGAACCACTCAATCCATACTATTGGGCCAGTAGTCCCATCATATTATTCTATATTCATGGGTTTAAACCCCTAGGGGAACTTATGTCGCATTACCTCATCTATGAAGCACAGCAGGTGAGCGACGCCTCTGACCCGTGCTATGTCACGCCTATATTTGGTGTTTGTGTGGGACTGGTTGTGCTCCCAGACCCTATTGTTTTAGTTGAACCATGGTCTGTACCCGCCCCGTCTATCGGGTGAGTACCCTCTGGATCCGTAGATGTATCTTGTACGGCCTGATCAGTGATCTTGGTCATCTCGCAGGTCGAACTTGCCATTGGGCTCTAATGGCTCCTTACGCTGTCTTCAGGGCATTGATGGTATGTAACCGGTGTCGTCAGCCGTCCTATCCCGACCATGAGGGGGTGGTCCTGCTTGTTGTATGGAGTACGGTTCGGAGATGGAGTATCAGTGAGTTCGTCATCGAATTGTGGCAACAACCTCCTCCGTGGGTAGCTTTTAGGCTAGTTCGACAGATCGGTGCCGTATACTTCCTCCGCTGAGAGGACTTTCGTCCATCGATCATTGAGGTCATCCTGTTCATCTTTGAGTTGCCGTTCTTTAGCTTTCAAGCTGTGAGTCGTTGCCATGAGCCTTAGCCTGATTTCTTCTTGATCTTCGAGGTTATCAGGGATGTACAAGTCATCGGCTTCCGGTATATCTTCCTCCTTGACAGGGGGAAGGTAGTTATCATCTTCGGAAGCATTCAAGTTATCGGGGTTGTTCTGGTCCTCAGGCACCTCCGGACCCTCTAACTGGTGTTCAGGCATATCGGGATTGTCACGGTCAGCGGGGGTATGACCGTCCCCGTTGCTGATAATAGCTTTCCTTCCCTTTTCTCCTTTGGACCGCTTATGCGGTTTTCCATCGCCTTCACGACGCATCGCCCAACTTTTCGCCGTCGTTATTAGGCGTATTGTCATCGTTAGTGGCAGGAGTATCTACCATGTACACATTGTATGTGGATGTGACGGCCCACCTCCCGGTGTTAACGGGGGTGGGAGCACATCCTTCTTCATCCTGTTGCCACCGCCCAATCACCAGCCCTGACCACCTCGAGCCCCTCCCTCTTGCGAGATGGTTGGCCTCGATGTCCTTATCACTACAGCTTGTTGGCCCCCTCCTCTCTCTACTCCCCCCGCGCGTGCCATGCCGCCCTGCTTGGCCAGCGGCGGCCTTGCATGCGCGAGGCCTCCAGCGCTCCCCGCTCGCTCCCTCCTCTTCCCTGGACGTGGACCTCGTCCCCGAAACCTATAGACACGCGCCCTCGCCCCCCGTGACCTCTAGCCTCGCCTCCATTCTTGCCGGTGCAGATGTCCATGGTGGACCTGAACCTCGGCCATTTAGGCCATCCCTGAGCCCCCCTATATTGCCCATATGCTCTTTCTCCCTCTCGAGGACCTCCCCAGCCCAGGCATTCTTGCCCAGTGCCCTCCACCCATCCCCATGGACACAGCCCTTCTACCAGCTTCTTCTCAAATTCGGCCACTTTGGCCTCTCCTTCTCCCTTTGAGCCTCATGAGAGCCCCCAACATCCCCACAAGATCCTTCTCTGTGTTCCTTTCGTCCTTCCCATGGACAGCCTGTCGCCCCGTTGGTCGCCATCGTTGGCCATCACCAAGGCTAGAGCCCCGCTCGCTTCGACGCTCCCCTGCGAGAATAGATCCACCTAGAGGACGTGGTCCTTTCCCCCGAGCACTCCAATGGTTTGCCGGCCGCCGGAGGTGGCCTGTGCCACCGGGGCGATGCCTGGAGGCACTCGGCTCCTCGTCCCCTGCCTTCCCTTTGTTCGCCGGGAGGTGGGATATGGACCTGGCGGGCGGGCCCCGCTTGTAAGCCACACAACTGTCGGGCCCCACTTTTCAAGTGAAGGCGCCCCGACTGGATGCCGCCTCCGCTTGTGGAAATCGTATTCCCCGAGTACGCCTTCGACGTCACCAACTCCGCCCGCGTGGCCGAGCAACTTGGACGGCCCAATGCGCTTTGGTACTAAGCTGCGCTCAGTGCATAGCTTAGGCCCATTGGGTAATTCCTTTTTGCCCTTTTTATTTTTGTAGAGACAAATCAATTCACATAAAATTCATTTCAACTACAAATTGAATGATTCAAATTCCTATATCCTCCAAATAATGCCAACTATCATTTGGAACAACTTCCAAAACAATTCATCACAAGTTTCTGCCTTGTTCAAATTCAAATTTAAATTTGAATTATGAAGGTCCCCCATTGCAAAATCCGTAGAGGATTCAAATCAACTAAAAATGGAGTGATAAAAAGTTCCTAGGTGTATCTAAGTTCATGCACTACGTTGTGAGCATTTTTCATTACACTTATTCTGCTATGTCAATTGTTGGTCCATTTCTTCATATGTGACTCGCTTGGCAAATCCCTAGAATATTCATACCAACTCCAAATCCACTGAAACCACTTCCCACATGTTTTTAAAATCATGCCCTATTTGTTGGGTCCATCCACTCCTCTTTACAGAAATATTTTCTATGGACATCTTATAGGATCATCTTTTCCCTCGTTTCCACCATTCGAAACTCCCCCTTGACCCACATCCACCGAAACCTCCTTGCTTATTTTTCTCATGACCAGAGGTGGCCAAGAAAAATAGAACTCCTATTTATATAGCAATTTTATTTTGTTCTTGTTGTGTTGCTTATTGTGGTTGTTTACTAACAGTAGTTGACGAGATAGACGGAGTGCTCGGAGAGGACAAGAATCTTGTGAAGACCTCGAAGACTTGCATAAGCCAGGCAAGCAGCCATTTGACCATGCTAAGAAACCATTTTCATATATGTCATATAGCACCCTATTCCATGTGGTTGATCATGTGATGTGGTGACCACTTTGGTGGGGTGCCTCCGTTACTTTTACCATTGATACTTGCATCATGCATGACCCTACCATCCTTATAAGTGTTGTGCAGGTGGGAGTAGATAGTATGCTAGTAGATGCTACAAGTGGGATCAAGATTATGCATGGTGATGGAAACAAAGAAATGATTTCAAAGACTTTTCGAAAAACCCATCGGGTGCCACTAATGCCAGAGGGAGATGGCGTTGAGTTGGGTAAACAATTGAGAAAGAAGTGGTGTACTGGAGCAAGTGAGTGTGTGTTTTTGAAAACGGATTATATTTATGATTTGTCGACCGTCCCAACCTTACATGCACAACCACGATACCCCTTATGGGGAAGGGCTTTGTTGATTACTTTGGTGGGTACTAGCATAGATCCCGCATCACTAGTGGCGGGAGTGGCATGGTCACTCTCGATACGGGGTCATATCGGAATGGACGATCATGCACTATCTTTACAAGCACCGGGCACACTGTTGCGTGCCCTGATGGATGATGCGTGTGATGTATATCATGAGGGATGGCACCAACGAGTTGACTCTTTGTTTAGTATCGCTAGGGGAAAGGCATTTTTTGGGTGCTTACCTCGGGTATGAAATATAACGCGAGTCGTGGATGACACGGAAGTTCCCCAGGTCTTGTGGGTAAAGTGCGCAACATATGCAGAGTGTAAAACTATTCGAATAGAAGTGTCCATAGTCAAGGACATTTGGGTGTTGCTGCTTAAACAACGTTCATATGTTTTCGCAAACTTGGTGTGTGTGTGTGTGCGGATGACACAAAGATGATACCTGAGATAAGTCTAATGACTTGATATGATGAACGAACATGAGATTTTCAACCCCTGCTTATGATGATATCTGTAACTTGTTCATAAGGATATCTGCCAACTGTTGATGCATGCTTACATAAGTCAGTTGATCACGTCACTGCACTCAAAATTAGCTTTCTGTAGAATTACCTACTTAGTGCTATATCATACTATGTTGAACCTTGTTGCAAACATAGGTTGCTTGCGAGTACATTCAAATTACTCATTCGTTTGCCACTAGTTATTTGGTTTTCCAGGCATGGAAGATCAGGTTATGATGAAGATTACCCATGTGACGCACATGCAATCTAGGACGATTCCTAGTCAGAATTCGCATAGGGTTAAGGCAGATGGCATGGGTTCACGCTATAGTAGAAGATTTTCCGCTGCAAGTTTATGAAGACTTGGTCATATCGAACATATTTGAGTAAACCGGTATGTAATGTATGTAAGACTCTTGTTATTCAGTTTCTGTGTGTTCGGTGAGAATTGATCTCTAGGATCACTGTGCATGTACATTCGGTGATCACGACTTATGAGTTAGGGTTGCCACAATCGGACCGGCCTCCTTTATGGTGTGGCCTAGCTTTTATATATAGCGGTGGCCCGGGTCCTCTTCCCTTATCATAGTGGCAGGAAGGGATCCCATAATGGCCAAATTTGAAGGGGGACAGGACTACATCTGCGCCCTGTCCAAAGGTGGTCTTCGCCTGCAAAGTAGCTGTCGATGATGCCATGGTGGGCTTGGCGATGGCATCCGCCCTACGGGGCTTGTGGTCATGGTCTTGTTGCACTGGAATGGAAACCTTTGGGCGGCACTTCGAGAACCCACGTACGTCCGTGCCACCTTTGCACCAAAGGGGAAACTCCACAGCCTGGCGCGTTGGCACCCACCTGTCCTTCCTTGCATCATCTTTGACACCTCAGGCTAGGTTCTGCATAGGGATCTCCGCTGCTCCGGAGGTGGCCTGAGGAGGCCCATCCTCGCTGGTCTTGGTGTCGTTGTTCCTCACGAGCCCAGGGCCCTCGCAATGGCCTTTTCTTGAGCGGTGCTATGCCAGGCCGATGAAGTGGGCCACATCATGGGCCGCAAGCAGGCAGGGTTGGGTACCCCAATTCACAGAACACCGACAGTAGCCCCCAGGCCCAAGGCGCACTGGAGTCGGCTTCTAGGCGAAGCTGCTGAAGGTGGGTCATAGCATCACGGGACCCAACTGCGTGCGGGCCAGGCTTTATAAGTGTCGAACTCCTGAGTGGTGAGGCCTCCGCTCCCAGAAGGCACAAGGAACCGCCCCGAGTCAAACTGATGCGATGCCTATGTGCAGCGCTGGCCACCGTTACCCTTCCTTGAATGTCGTAGCTCCCTTGGGCCTCCAACCCGCAGGCCACGCGGATGTGACACAACAGTGTCAGGCAAGGCGACATGAGGCAGGGCCATGCGCCGATCGAGCCAGCCCTTTTGGCACCCAACGGGCGCACATCGCCTACTCTCCCATGATGCTCCGTGGGCATGGTCGTGCTTATAAATCCACCTTCTCTAGGGGGGCTTGCTGTATCAAAGCTCCCGTCTGTTCTTGTTGCTCTAGAGAAAGCTCTCTTCCTATCCTTAGCTTCTACTTTTCTCATGGCGTCTCGAGGAAGTGCCGCCGGTGCGGGGGAGCGCGCACGGGGCCGCCAGCCCCCGCGCACTCCTCCAGAGGCAGTGCCGGGGGGCCTTTCTGTTCAACACAGGTTCGCTAGCTCTAGGCCATGGTGGATGAGTGAGTGTTCCGCTATTATCCTTCTTCCCAGGCCGACATGTCCAATGCGCTAGGCTTGATTATCTCCTTCTTACAAGGCATCGGCGGCCAAGAAGCGCAAGCATGACGAGCTCCAGGAGGAGGTGGACATGCTGCGGGCCTAGTTGAGGACCGCCGACACCGCCTTCCAAGCCGCCCTCAGGGGCGAAGCGGAGGTCAGGGCAGAGCTGGTGTCTCTCCAGGCCCAGGTCTAGGAAGCAGCCGACGTCGTGCAGGCTGCACGGGATGAGGCGCCCTAGGCCACGATGCTCGAGTCCTAACGAGCCAAGCAGTACCTCGATATCGCCCACCGCACAGACGGCGTGGTGGAGCGGTTCGTCGGGATGCCGCTCCCTCCCCAACGCGTAGGGCAATGGGGGCTACCTCGACTTCTTCCGCCGGGTGGTGGAGATGCTGGAGACCAGCGTCTCCCACATGAACACGGACAGCGAGGCCGACGCACGGGACCTTCTGGAGCTTGCCTTGACACACGTCTTCTCCACCCTGTACCGCCTCGTCCCAGAGTTCGACCTCCAGCACGTCTTGGAGCGGGTGCCAGAGGGGATCCACAGGATCGTCCGGGACGAGGTGGGTCCGCTCATGGAGTCCCTAGTCGAGGGATTCATCTAGGGGCCCGCTCCCGAAGGCGTGGGCGGCCCCGATGCCATGGCAGCCGTTGACTCGGACGGCGACAGCGACTCCTTCGCCTAGACTCCCCCTGCTTCTCCCTCTTGGTACCTGTAACCGTTAAGAAGAACTTGGCCATGGTGGGCGTTAAGCTTTTGCGCATTACATTCACCTCTGTTTCTTGTAATTGAATCACTGTCGTCTGTTTCTAGTTATGTGATTCTATTTTCTTGCGCATGGCTCGATGCTCGCCACCAATTCAGCTCGGCGACGGTGACTGGTTGGGTCCTCGCGATACGCCGCCTCTCGAGAGGCAGCCTATGGCCGGCTACCCTAGGTTCGCGGCCTTGTTACCTGTCATTGCAGGGTCTCTATCCTCGCGTTGCTTCCCCTGCAGCTTCAAGCCAGAGGGGCTTAGGTAGTCTTGCGCAGTGGTCCATAGTACCTGCAGTTGGATTATTTGTGCGCACAACCCTTGCCCCATCCTCGGGATGCTATTAGATCAGGATACTCTCGCTTGGTTCGATAGTGTACTTAGCTTGTGGGCCGTAGACGATCTCGTGTGCCATGAGGCATGGCCAGGTTGCCCAGATAACCCATTGTTCCTCTTGGGGTGCTTCTTCCTTTCTTACGGTGTGATGTGTTGGGTGCCCTTTCGGCGCTCTATGTCTACAGGCCCAAGTCCCGCACATTTCCCTGCCACCATAGTGTATGACTAGCCAAGGTCGCAACAACGGGGCGAGGCCCCGACACCCTCGATGTCGGTCGGATCACCAAGGACAACATTGAGGGTGCCGAGTGGCTATATGACCGGTAAGGATCCTGAGGCGTGTTGCTCAGGAGTCCCCTTTAAAGCTCAAGCCGCTCTATATCGATGGGTCCTAGTCCCGCACATTTCCCTACCATCGCAGTGTACGATAGGATCAACGAGGACGCAACTGTGAGGTGTGGCCCCGACACCCTCGATGCCGACAGACTCACTAAGGACGACATCGAGGGTGCCGAGTGGCTATATGACCGGTAAGGCTCCTGAGGCGCATTTCTCAAGATCCCCCTTTGACGGTCCGGCGGCCCCCATTCTGCCTTGCCGGGTTCTGCCTCAGGAGGCCCAGGCACCGGGGCCTCCCGAGGATAAGTGTTGTGGTGCCACGTCGCGGTCGGCGCCCCCGAGCGGGGGTTGGCTGCTCAAGATGCAAGTCCCTGAGGCGACAGGGGCTTCTTATCCAGGTCCAAGGCACCCCAAAGAGGGCGGTGACGCGTGGCCTCTTGCAAAACTCCAATCCAGAAAAAGTTGAACTCGAGATCGGTAAAAAGAGAGTGCAATGAGAGAAAAGTCCCCACCCCTTTTTCTTTTAAATATAGAACTTTGAACTCTTCAAACTTCATTCCAAAAAAGAGGTGATTCGAACACAAAAATAAGCAAGCAAACGCCGCATTCGGCACCTCAGCTAGTCTTCGTCTTCCTCCTGCGTTGAGCATAGGGCATCCACGTTGCATGGGCATAACCATTGATGGGCAATGTTGACTTCTCCGCCAGGGCCGAGCATGGGGCTGCCACATTGTGTGGGTGGGAACCCCTCCGTGTCCTAGGGGTGCTCCAGGCGTATACATCCCACTCATTTTTACGTGAGACAGTCATGGTGGTACTGGCAGTCTAATATTGTCCGCCTAGCACCATGCCGCCGGAGCGCGGGTCCCCGGCGGCGGCGGCGGAAGAACCGAAGGGAGCTGATCCGCCACGGCCGGAGGACTCTTGTTCGGCACCGGCCATCGGAGCAGTGGAGAGGGGGAAGAGCTTGGCTTGAGGAAGACTTCAACATGCCCCCTACCTGGCATGCCAAATGTCGGATTTCGGGCTCCGCAAAACCTTGAAGGTTCGAAAATAAGGGTGTGTGCAAAGATCCCCTTCGGCCTCATCCTACCTAGCTCACTACATGATGGACGCACCGGCAAACTCACACGATGGCGAGGAAGAAGATGAACATGGCAGTTTACCCAGGTTCGGACTGCTGTGAAGCATAATACCCTACTCCTGCTTTTGTGGATTGCCTCTTGGGGAGGTGAGGTGGATGAACTAGTAAAGTGGGATCGAGACTCGCGAGGGCGGCTCAGGCAGTGTTCTTGGCTTCCTGCCCTGTCTTGCGGTTTGAGTGGGTTAGTCGTGGATGGGATCGTCCCCCTCTATGGTGTGTCCTAGCCTCTATATATAGCGGTGGACCGATTCCTCTTCCCTTATCACACTGGAGGGAAGGGATCCCACAACAACCAAATTTGAAGGGGGACAGGAGTACATTTGCGTCCTGTCCAACGGTGATCCCCGGCTGCAAAGTGAATGTCGATGATGCCGTGGTGGGCTCGGTGATGACATCCATCCTGCAGGGCACGTGGTCATGGTCTTGTTGCACTGGAATGGAAACCTTTCGGCGGCACACCGGGAACCCACGTACGTCCTTGCCCCCTTTGCCCCCTTTGTACTCTAGAGCAATCTTCCGATCATCATGCACCATGATCGTGCACTTCAGAGCTAGCATTTTGAGATTCGAGTAGACATAACAGGGCCTGGCCATAAACTTAGCGAAAGCCAACCATCCAAACAGGACATGATACGAGCTCTTAATTTGGACCACCTCAGACCACAAATTTTCCACTCTATAATTGTATTCATCACCAAACGCCACCTCGAGAGCAATCTTTCCCACTGGATAAGAAGTCTTGCTCAGCACAACACCATGGCCCCAGCTAGCATCGTCAATCTAGAGCTTACCACGGTGACTCTTAGTCATCCTGCCGACGACGTATCCCTCGATCCCTAGGAGAGAGCCCTTCGAGAACTCCACACCACCGCGTAGTAGCCCCACGGTGGGTGCCAACTGTCATGGTTTTGTCATGGCAAATGTCCTGGTTAGAGGACTTAGGTTCGAGGCCATCGCTATGACGGTGAGCTCGAAGGGGTTGATCTAGATGATAAACAAGGGTTTATTCAGGTCCAGCCCCTTGAAAAGAGGTAAAATCTTACGTCCTTCTTTGTTGTATTGATTGCATATCGATTACAATGGAGTGGATTCGCTTGACCTAACACTCGACAAATTGATTTGTGCCCTAAGTCGTCACAAGGGCTTGCCTTGATTTGTGCCCTAGAGTCTAGACCGGCCTATACAAAGTATCTGATCATGTCTCCAAGATGCCTTGCCTTCCTAGGCAAGCCATCTTCTAGGCGGCTCACGCGCCCGGATCGTGCGCCGTCTTCAGGCTCTGGGCCTCCATCCGGCCCACGTGGCGAGTCCGCTCTAGTCTTTTCTTCAATCTTTCAGGCCCACCTAGGGCCCTGAGTATGAGCCGCCGACTGTGACCCGGCCCCTCCACGGAGGGTCATACTACAAAGTTATATCCCCAACACGTTGCATGGGCATGCATCACGACGTACCTCGGTTGTCCCATCGCGCACAAGAGATAGCAGCAGTGCCCCAAGTGCCACGTCTCCAGCCCGAGATGCTGGCAAGCGGAGCGAATGAGAGGGTGTCGGGGCTTCCCGGACATCGGTGATGATTTCAGTGATGCGTACTAGCCCCGCATGGTAGCCTACATATTATGAGCGGTAGAAAAGCAGCTCGCATGCCATGACCAGCACGGCCTGCACATCACGTGCCCCAAGAGAGTGTTGAAGGGGGAGACCATACCGGTGCTACCATCCCTTTCCACGAACAAGTGCGCGGAGGAGTCCTACTGCTCGCGAGCCATGGGGTCGGTGGCAGCGGCAGCCTCAATGTCGGCGGAGTGATGGCGACCATCGCGTCCTGCGGTCGCAGTCTGCACTACGAGAGCCGCACAGCAATCGGCATGCACACGACGAGCTTCAGCCGTGGGGTCAGCAGGGCTTGAATGGAGTCGAAGGACAATGACACAAAAGAGGTTCGAACTCTGGGGTGCGCCAGCACTCCAACTATGCTCATTCTTGATAGCATACCGTGATGCTTCGGCGTGCTTGATCTTAGGGGAAGAACTATGGACATCACGATCTACCCAGGTTCGGGCCACCTTGCGGTGTAAAATCCATTCATGCATGTCTGAATTGCTTGGTTGGAGAGAGGAGAATATCATCCGTCCTGTTCTCATGCCCCCTCCTCCTACTTATATGGCCACGACCCTCTTCCCCTGAAAACAATCAGCGGGAAGGGTCGCCACATTTGGCTAGTTTGAAGGGGGAAAGGACTGTGGCCTATCCTGACAAAAGTAGTCTTCGTTCGCAAAAGGCTTCCTATCATGATGCGCTAGAGGGTTCGGGGATGACCTTCGTCCTACCGAACCTCCAGCCTTAGCTGGCTAGCACCAGACTAGAAACCTTTGGGGTTTGCTTTGGGAAATGGCAGACCGGTCACGCCTCCTTAGCACCAAAGAGGAAAGTCCTCCTGCTGCAGCCCCCATGCTGTACCTCCAGACAGCAATGGGCAGCGTCGGCGTTTGTCGTGGCCCACTGAGATGCTCACGCGAGCCACCATCACGAGAGTGGATCCCGGAGCTGGTGGGGGTGCACCTCATGCTCCTCCTTCATGAGGCGGGGGCCTCACGAGGACCGTATTCACTTTGTCCTTGGAGTGTCTTGTACCAGGCCTAAGCCTCACGCCGTGCCATGGGCCTCAGCAAGACAGCCCTGGGTACCACCTGTCCTAGTGGCCCGACATTAACCTTGTCATTTACACTGGTATTCAGTCCAAGTCTTCTCTCAAAACCAAAAATGGATGCCACTACTCAATTAAAATATCATTTTGTCAAACCTATGCCTCTGTGGAATTGCAGGATGAAGGGACTAAATCCTAGATAGCTTTTGCTAGGCCAACGTGCCCTCCACATCACATTCAACGAGGTGATCAAGCGGGCAGGCCAATGGCATGCTCTACGGGTTGGCTAGCCACCGGCTTCTTCTCCCCGTCAAACATTGCTCGTCCCTGATGTCATCCATCATCCCCATTGCCCACGTAGCCCTCCGCCCTATCCCCACCCACAACCATCTTGCCAACCCCAGCTAAAGTCGGTCATGGGCGCACAATGCGTTTGGTGACCAACGGTCTTTTCGCCCTAGCGTCCACACCATACCTGCACCAGTGAACACTCCAATAGCCTGCCTCACCATTGCACAAGCCTCCCCGCATACCCATGATTGCCCATCCCCGCCAGAACTATGTCTATGCGCCCATGGAAACTGTCACCCAAAGCCTATTTGCCTGTCCTATTTAAGCCATCCTGATCCACTCCTTTCCTCACACCTTCATCACCACTCCCTAATCATACTCTACATCTCAAGAGCAAGGCTGGCAAGATCTCTTTCCCCACCTCCGGATGGTCCCCATAGTCGCTCGCCTGCTGCCTCAGCCACCTACCTCCAATGCCCCTCCTGTCCAACAAGATCCTGGAACCCCCTGGTCCTCCCTAGCCCCTCCCGTGCTTGGATTGTAGAAGGAATGCCCAACACCATCCACTCCCAAAGCACATTCTTTCCAGAGAGGGCGGATCCTACGCGTGTCTTATTTCGTTCTTCACAAAACCCTTAAGGTTCTAACACAGGGGTGTGTGTGGAGGTTCCCTGTGGCCTCACCCTACAAAGCTCGCTACTCGACTGTTACTACGTTGAAATCGCTTGATGATGAGGAAGAAGATGAACACAATATTTTACCTAGGTTCGGGCCGTTTTGAAGCGTAATTCCCTACTCCTGCTTTGGTCGATTGCCTCTCATGGAGGTTTCTTGTCACAACCCTAGAAGTGTCATAGGCTAGCAAGGTGTTTGCATCATCATCATCATCATTTCATCAATATGAAATGGGGAGAAAGAAAAGAAACCCCAAGCATTCATGTATTAAAGAAATTCCAGATAAATGAAATTTCAAGAAATCCAAAATGCACATAAAAAATGTCCCCTATGTCTGATAATTAGGGACATGGATATACCAGGGGCCATTTGAATTAATTGAACATTTAAAATAATTTGAATTAATGTTTTAAGTCCCTGGAAAATGATAAATAAAGCAATTATCATTATCACTGTTTTCAAAATAATCTGAAACTGTTGTTATAAGTTTGGAATATTCAAACTTCAATTTAGAAAATATGTGGGTCATTTTGAAAAGTTATTTGGATCTACAAACAAATAAAACAAATGTTAGAAAGCAGAAAACAGAATTAAAAAAAGGAAGAAAAGAAGAGGCTTACCTGGCCCAGAGAAGGAGGCGGCCCAGCCCACCAGGGCCAAGCGGTCATCTTCAACCTCTGCCAGTAGGCAGAGGCGAAGTGCCGCGCGGCACCGGCGAGGCCTCCACCTCCTCCATGCTCGCCTGGCTGCCGTGGCCCCCCCTGAGTGCGTCACGAGCCGCCTCGTGCCTTCTCCTCTCCTTCGTCGCCGCTCTCTCTCACGCGCGTGCATTCTCCCCCTCTGTCTCCGCCATGGCCGAGAGCTTCCCGAGCTCGTCGCCGACGTTCTAGCCAACCCCCGCGCCGCCTGAGCCAGCCATAAGGACCGCCTGGACCTCCTCTTCCTTCCAGACGAGCCACGCATCGCCGGAGGGCTTCTATCGCCGTCGCACCCCTGTCTTCCTCCTCGGGTCACCGGAGAAGAATTCGAAGGTCGCCCCCGTTCCAGGTCCTCCCTGAGCCAGCCGTTGACGCCGCTGCACTCGCCGTGAGCCCCCGGTTCTTTTCCCCCCTTTTCCCCCTTGATTTGAGCCGCGTAGCACCTATTTCCCTTGAGCCCGAAAGCTCCCCGCCGCCGGTGAGGTCGTGGTCGCCGTCGTGGCGACCCAAGCTAGTTTTGGAGTGCTCCATCATGCTCAGGAGGCTTCCAGGAAGCCTCTGGAGGTCTCGGATGCCCCGTTCAAGCTCTGGCTCGACGAGCCCATGCTCGTCCGAGCTCCAGCCGTCGCCAAGCTCATCGCCGGCGCCGATTCCGACCACCTCTGCTTCAGGGAAGGGTCGGAATGGACGCGCGCGTGTGCGTAGATCAGTTTGGTGCCCTCTGTCGTCCATTTGGTCGCCGGAGGAGGAAACCCGAGCCCCACCGCCACTTCTGGAGTTGCCGGCGGCTCGTCGCCGGTGGCTCTGGTCGTTTTGACCACGGGGGTTGACCCTGACAGGTGGGCCACCCCCTGGTTAACCCAGGTTAGTTTAAAAAAACAATTAATTAAAATAATTAAGCTAGTTAGTCAATGACATGTGGACCCAGGGTCTGTTAATGATTAGGATTAGTTTAACTTAGTTAATTAAGCTAATCAGACACTGACATGTGGACCCCACATATCAGGCTGATGTCATAAGTCAATTTCCTATTTAAAAATAATTCCAGAAATCATTTAAAACTTTGAAAAAACATATAAATTAATCTGTAAGTCAGATGAAAATAATTTATATATGAAATTTTATCAGAAAAATCCAATGAATCCAATGGTGCTATCCTCATGCATGATAGAGCAAACTAAATAGATGAACATGGACATTTTAGCATTAGGTCAATATATAGATTTTGAAAAGAGAACAACTTTGAACCTATATTCAAATACATTTCAAATTGACACGACCAGTAGCTACATTAGCTCATCCATGCACATCATTATGCCATGTTCATGCATCATATTGTCGCATCTGCTTGTATTGAATGTTTCTCTGCGTTGCGGTAGGCCCTAATCCGGAGGATACCACTCCGTACGCTGACGAAGGAGAGAACTCTTCCGCAACCCAGCAAGGCAAGCAACCCCATTGATCATTTTCGATAACATCCCATCCTCTCGCTCCTGCTCTTGTTGAATGCATTAGGACATTGTTACATGGCAGTCATACATGGTAGATGAACCTAATCTTCTGCATGACCTGATCTTGTCACAGTAAATAGCTAAACCATGCAACCTAGCATACCTGGTAGATGCTTGTGCCATGATGTGCTTAGCTTACCTTCATGCCATGCTGCTATGCTAGAGTTGTGTCAGGTCTGATTCATCTGGGTGATGAACCAGAGTGAAACTGTGATATTCTGATGTGATGAGCTCATAACGAATCCGTTTTGGTAAAAGGTGGCGATGGGAGGCTGTGTAGGAGTACATAGTGGGTTGTCTCATTGGGACCGTTGTTAGGAACTGAGTGCCGTGTTTGTAATCCAAGACTAGATACTACCACACATTGGGATACTTAATTGACCCTCTCGACTTATCACTCGCTTAGTCCTTGGTCCAGGTATTGCAAATAGTTTCTGGTGTTTATACAATGCTGGAGGCCGTGCGTAGCGCTGACCCCCAGGGTGGGTTACGACACGGTAGGAAGTGGCACGGTGTACCAAGGGTCACCTGAATGGTGGGCTTGGGAACCCTGCGCACATGGTTTGGGACCGTAACGGAAACTTCGGCCGGACTTCCGTGTGGGTCAGTCTCAAATAGGCGGTAGCCTGGACTAGTGGTCTTATGTGATTGACGGTCGTGGCCGACTCCCTCGCTGGGCATCCGCTTGAAGGCTACCGAGGTGCATGGTTTTATGAGCACACGGCAATAAGTGGCGAGAGCGTGTGTGAAGAGGTACACCCCTGCAGGGTTATGAAACTATTCGAATAGCCGCATCCGCAGATATGGACTACTTGGAGAACTTATGCTGTTCATAGATAATCAAATGGATACTTCTAAAATTCTCAAGACAAGTGTGAGTACCGTGGATGGCACTCTTCCGGAAGGGGAAGGTGAGTCCATGGTGGTGTATTGTGATGGAGTTAGTGGACTCACCTTCGATAAATAAAATTGTAACAAAGAGTTTAAAACTGAGTAGTGTAGGTTAGCCATGAGTCAAAGATGGCTTTTTGCATAAACTTCCCCACCCCTTTGTTGATACATGAGCATAATTAGACTAGGTCTGTTTAAAAGACTTGCTGAGTACGATTGTACTCACCCTTGCTTAATTGATGTTGCAGAAGAAAATCAGGACCCATCAGGTGGGTTCTATCTAGACGTTGACGATGCCGAATAGCTGGTGTCCCAGCTACGATCTTGCCTGTGTGGTGGGCTGTAGATAGTCAGGCCATATGCCTCTTTTATATTTTGCCGTCTGTACTCAGACCGCTTTAGTTTCCGCTGGCTTGTAACACTATGTTTGTATGACTTGAGTGTCGGGTCATGTGACCCTATCTGTATGAACATATTATGCAGGGCTCATTTGAGCCTCCTAAATAAAAGTCATGTTATTGTATGGTTATGTTGTGATGCCATGGTTGTATCTATGCATATCGGGCATGTCGTGCGTACGTGTGACGTGCAACGGTATGTATGGGATCCGACACCTAGTTGTGTGCCATTAGTAGTACTCTTTACGGGAAACTGCCTCTTTGTGCTTCCACCGAGCCATGGTAGCTTGCTACTGCTCCGGACACATTGATTGACCGGCATGTATCCTGCTTTTCTGCTGTGTCTGTCCCTTTGGGGAAATGTCTCGCAGTGTAATGGGGTCCCTGTAGCCTGTTACGACTCGTCTACGTGCAGTGATGACATTCGTGTCTCGCGATGTAATGGAGTCCTTGTAACTTGCTACGACTCGTCTACACATGCTTGAGACCGACACCTGCATTGCTGGGTTATGTATGCCTGTTTCCATGCGGATGTGCCACTTGGGTTCTATGACTAGTTATGTCGGCCCGGGTTCTTTGTTGTGTGATTGCCAGTGACATGTTCACATACGTGAGCCAAAAGACGCAAACGGTCCCGGCCAAGGTAAGGTGGCAGCCATGGAGTACCGTGTGTGAGGCCACAAAGTGATGTGGTTTGTTACAGTATGGAATCATATGACTTAGGATCGGGGTCCCGACAGCGTTGGTATCAGAGCCTGACTGACTGTAGGACTACCAAGCCAAACCGTTCGAAGTTGAGTCTGGAAACACCATAGATAAGTAGGGGAATTGATTGTGGAAGGGAACGTAGGGCTCTTTTTACTCCTCTTCCCAAGTTATTCTATGCTGGGTCATTCTCATCTTACCTACGGGGATAGGAACTAGGATTCTCATCTATTGCTTAGGATGACGAGTTACTAGCCATGGACCAATAACTAGCTTGTTTGTAAGTAAGTGTGGTTATTTTAGTGTTGTTGGTGTGACAAACAGATGGAGAATAGATTTGAGTCTAGATAGTCGAGTGGTTATGCCTTTCCAATCTCTTTTCAATTGTCTCAAAAGTTTTGTTGAGCAATTACAGCCGTTATGCTGTCCGATTTCTGCTAGAGTTTCTAATGTCTTTGCATCATTCTCTGTTTCAGATGCCATCCCGCCCTTTCCGTCAGGTGGTCCGTCTGACCAGGTGCATCGATGTGCCGGGTGACACGGCCATGTTGGTTAGAGTAATGATGGAGGCTGGATATCGTTGGTACCCGGAGTATACCGTGGAGGAGCAGTACCGAGATTTCAACCAGAGTCAGTATCTGTGTACTGTTAGGATATACCCTTCATATCCTGGAGCTGCAGAGCCGCTTCACAGGACTCATGGATTGGGAGTTACCATAGATATGGCAGTTCAGGAAGCCGCTTACGCCATGCTGACTATTATGAGGTTTCACCATGGTCTGCTTCAGAACACGGAGTTCTGCTATGTTCC
The DNA here is from genome assembly GCA_022496015.1 of Hordeum marinum. Taxonomy (NCBI): domain Eukaryota; kingdom Viridiplantae; phylum Streptophyta; class Magnoliopsida; order Poales; family Poaceae; genus Hordeum; species Hordeum marinum. The sequence continues at coordinate 174,160,245 of CM039674.1, read as the reverse complement.
TGCTTCCATGGGAGGAGAGGATGGATATATCAGTGCAGCCTATTCTGATCATTCTCATGAAGACCCTAGACTGTAGGTGATCGCTCAGATGTTGGAGAATAGGGATCGTGATGCACGTGCCCTACGCATGGAGCTCTATGCTACCCGTGCCCGTCTTTGGATAGCTTTGACGCAGTTGGCACCTGTCGTGCAGACAGGTTATGGAGATTTGGAGATGCTGACTCCATCGCGGACTCATTTGCCAGCACACGTAGACCGGCCTGATGTTGGAGGCATCACCCCTCTTCGAGGACCGCTGTTGCCGCCGACAAGGGGACCAAGTCCACTCCCGTGTCCTTATGGTTTCCAAGGATCCCAGGCTAGGGTGTTTCCAGATCCGCAGGTTCAGCTCCCAAGTCATGGGGGTAACCTGTAGGAGGCATTCTACGGTGACGTTTGAGTGCGTGGATGCTAGACCTAGTAAGCTAGTAGACGTATCGCCACAGTCCTGTGTGTCTTGTGGGATATGATCAAGGTCGAGAGTTGTGTTTCGGAGGTGTATATAGATAATGCATAGGATGCTCGTAATGCCTCCGATGAGTTGTGTCATCTCTCCGTAGTTGTTTTCAGCTTGGGTTTGTACTGAACTAATTCATGGTGTGTATGAAACCTCATGTTCATATGGTAGTTGTTATACCATGTTGATTGGTGTTTATCCTACATGCCATGTTGATCAGTGCATTTCCTAATTCATGTCCTAGAATTGTTATTCCCCATGCCTAAGCTATGGATTGTTTTCCTCAGGATGGTGTCAACCAGGAACAACCCCGTGCATGCTCACGAGCAAGGCGAGGGTAGCCAGCCAAGGCAAGAAGAGCTGCCACGAGCACCATCTCTAGCAGAGGTGATGCTAGAAGCCGAAAGGAATAAGAGGGAGACCAACAGACTGTTGGAGAGGATTGAACAGAACACCGCTCGTGCTCCCCGCAATGATCACCATGATGGAGTGTCACTTGGTGACTTCATTAAGCTGTGTCCGCCTAAGTACCATCATTCGATCGATCCCCTCGATGCGGTTGATTGGCTAACCAGCATGTCACGCAAGATTCGAGCTGCAAATGTTTCAGAGGCCAACAAGGTGACCTTTGCGACATACTTCCTAGAGGGACCCGCCAACCTGTGGTGGGAAAGCTATGAAGCTATGCATCCCCAAGGACCTGCGCCAACCTGGGCAGAGTTTAGCACCGCATTTCGTCTCCATCACATCCTGGAAGGGCTGATGGACCGCAAGAGAGAGGAATTCTGCGCCTTCACCCAGGGCAGATTGTCAGTGGATGCATATAGCCGCGAGTTTGGAAACCTTGCTCGCTATGCTCCAGAGGAAGCCTCAACCGATGCCAAGAAGCAGGCTAGGTTCCGCAAGGGACTAAATGTTGAGCTTCGTCGAGATCTTCGTCTGCACGAGTGCACCACTTTTCAAGCTCTTGTTAATAAAGCTATCAATGCTGAGTCCGGACAGACTGACTACGAGGCCACAAGGAGGCATAACCGTGACTTCAACCCTGCATCGGGTTCAGGACCCAACAAGCACCGAATATGGGTACCCAATGCAGCTATGCCGGCAAGGTACACTGCGAGGCCATCCTTCCAGGCACCTCGTCCAATTCAGTCCAACCCTCCACCCAGACCATTTGGAGGACCGCAAGCAAATGTTGCCCCACGTGCTACAGTGGTATGCTACAAGTGTGGAGAAACGGGACATTATTCTCGTGAATGTCCCCAGAACAATGCCAAGTCCGCTGGACGCGGAAAACCAGGGAAAGCCTTCTATGTGAAGCCAACTCCTGCCCGCGGGCGAGTTAATTATGTGTCTGTTGAAGAAGCTCTAGAAGACCCCGATGTCATTCTAGGTACGCTACTTGTTAATAGCCATCCAGCATCTGTTCTATTTGATACTGGGGCATCTCATTCATTCATCTCAGAAAGTTATGCACAGTTGCATAACATGTCTTTCTATGACATGCCCACTCCTTTAGTAGTTCAGACTCCTGGATCAAAATGGCAAACTTCTAGAGTGAGCCATGACAATGAAATTCTGGTGGATAGACTAGTATTCCTAGCATCCCTGATAGCTCTTAAGTCTTCAGACATTAATATCATTCTAGGTATGGATTGGATGAAAGCCCACTATGCCAAGATTGATACTCATTCCAGGAATGTTCAACTTACACATCCCTCGGGAGAGATAGTTAATGTCTCTACTCGAACAACCAAGCGCCAACTCTATTCCTTGAATGCTAGCCTTCTCCCTGAACTAGAAGATATTCCGGTAGTCCGTGATTTTCTGGATGTCTTCCCAGAAGAACTGCCAGGTATTCCACCTGTCAGAGATGTTGAGTTCATGATAGAACTTATTCTAGGGACAGTCCCAATAGCCAGAAGACCCTATAAGATGGCACCCTTAGAACTAGCCGAGCTAAAAACCCTACTCGATGAAGCTTTGAAGAAAGGTTTCATTCGTCCTAGTTCTTCTCCTTGGGCTTGCCCCATCCTTTTTGTTAAGAAGAAGGATGGATCGGATCGGATGGTTGTGGATTACTAACCAGTGAATTTGGTCACTATCAAGAACAAGTATCCGCTCCCAGGATCAACGATTTGTATGATCAACTCGCTGGATCCTCTGTCTTTTCCAAAATGGATTTGAGGTTGGGATACCATCAAATCAGAATTAGGAACGGGGACATTCCTAAAACGGCTTTTGTCACTCGTTATGGCCAATACGAGTACACCGTCATGTCCTTCGGTTTAACCAATGCCCCAGCCACCTTCTCTCGACTGATGAATTCGATCTTCATGGAGTATCTGGATAAATTCGTCGTGGTTTATCTCGATGACATACTCATTTACTGCAAGAATGAACAAGAACATGCCGAGCATCTAAGGCTGGTATTGATGAAACTTCGAGAGCATCGCCTTTATGCCAAATTCTCCAAGTGTGAATTCTGGTTGCCGGAAGTGACTTATCTGGGTCACGTGATCTCTGGCAAAGGTATTGCTGTCAATCCCGAGAGAGTTCAAGCCGTCCTTGATTGGACTCAACCTCAATCGGTTAAGCAAGTAAGGAGTTTCCTTGGCTTAGCGAGCTATTGCCGCCGCTTTCTTGAGAACTTCTCCAAGGTTGCGAAACCTCTAACTGAACTCCTCAAGAAAGATAAAAGGTTCGAGTGGACCCCACAATGCGAGCACAGTTTTCAGGAGTTGAAAAGACGACTGGCCTCTGCTCCCGTTCTGGTGCCACCAGACTTCTCTAAGGACTTTGTTATCTATTGTGACGCCTCGCGACAAGGATTAGGTTGCATTCTCATGCAAGATCGTCATGTGATTGCATACGCATCTCGACAGTTGCATCCACATGAGGATAATTATGCAACACATGATCTTGAGCTTGCAGCTGTAGTCTAGGCACTAAAGACATGGCGACATTACCTTCTGGGTAATCGTTGCGAGATATACACTGATCACCAAAGTCTAAAATATATCTTCACCCAGCCGGATTTGAATCTCAGGTAAAGACGGTGGGTAGAGTTGATTACAGACTACGACTTAGGGATAACTTACACCCCGGGAAAAGCCAATGTCATGGCTGATGCACTGAGTCGTAAGTCTTATTGTAACAACTTGATGTTACAACAGGGTCAACCACTTCTCCATGAGGAATTTCGGAAGTTGAATCTCCACATTGTTCCTGAAGGATTCCTATCCAACTTGGTGGCGAAACCTATTCTTAGGGATCAAATAGTAGCTGTCCAGAGATATGACAAAGGTATATCTCGGATTAAGGAGAATATTGCTAGCGGAAACGCTAAGAATTTCTCTAAGGATGATGAAGGTGTGGTGTTCTTTCAGAATCGGTTGGTGGTTCCCAAGAGCAGTCGTCTAAGACAAATGATCCTTAAGGAGGCTCATGATTCTCCTCTCACAATTAATCTAGGTAGTACCAAGATGTATGAGGACCTACGCCAGAGGTTCTGGTGGACTAGGATGAAGAGATAAATTGCTCAGTTCATTGCTAACTGCGATGTTTGCCGTCGTGTGAAAGCAGAACATCAAAGGCCTGCTGGCACCCTTCAACCTTTAGCTATTCCTGGATGGAAATGGGATAAGGTCGGTATGGATTTCATCACCAGTTTTCCCAGGACCAAGAGAGGGAACAATGCTATCTTCGTAGTCATTGACCGCCTTTCCAAAGTGGCTCATTTTCTTCCTGTTCGGGAAAGCTTAACTGCTAGTCAGCTAGCAGAATTGTATGTATCTCGAATAGTTTCTCTTCATGGTGTTCCTTTGGAGATTAACTCAGACCGTGGAAGTATTTTTACTTCTCGATTTTGGGAAAGTTTTCAAACCGCTATGGGAACTCATCTATCCTTTAGCACCGCTTTCCACCCTCAATCAAGTGGTACAGTTGAGCGAGTCAATCAAATTCTTGAAGATATGCTTCGAGCTTGTGTTATATCTTTCGGTATGAATTGGGAGAAATGTCTTCCATTTGCCGAATTTGCTTATGACAATAGTTATCAATCAAGCTTGGGCAAAGCCCCTTTTGAAGTTCTCTATGGACGGAAATGCCGAACACCTCTTAACTGGTCAGAAACCGGAGAGAGGCAACTCTTTGGTCCGGACATGATCCAGGATGCAGAGGAGCAAGTTCACATTATTCGTGAAAAGTTGATAACAGCCCAATCCCGTCAAAAGAGTCAATATGATCGCCATCATAAGTCTGTGACTTATGAAGTTGACGAGAAGGCTTACCTTCGGGTTACACCTCTGAAAGGTACCCATCGATTCGGTATCAATGGCAAGCTGGCTCCTCGTTACATTGGACCTTTTCGCATTCTTGCTAAACGAGGAGAGGTTGCCTACCAATTGGAACTTCCTCCGCATCTTTCCAAAGTTCATGATGTCTTCCACATCTCTCAACTCAGGCGTTGCTTATCGGACCCTGTCCGAGAAGTGGACCACGAAGCGCTTGATCTCCAAGATAACCTTTCATACCGAGAATACCCCATTCGTATTCTCGACCAAGCTGAGCGTACCACTCGGCGTCGAAACATCAAGTTTCTTAAAGTTCAGTGGTCGCATCATTCCGAAAAGGAGGCGACATGGGAAAGAGAAGATCGTCTTCGACTAGAGTACCCTGCGTTCTTCCCGACGACTTCAAAAATCTCGGGACGAGATTCTTTTGAGTGGGGGTGAGTTGTCACAACCCTAGCAGTGTCATAGGCTAGCAAGGTGTTTGCATCATCATCATCATCATTTCATCAATATGAAATGGGGAGAAAGAAAAGAAACCCCAAGCATTCATGAATTAAAGAAATTCCAGATAAATGAAATTTCAACAAATCCAAAATGCCCATAAAAAATGTCCCCTATGTCTGATAATTAGGGACATGGATATACCAGGGGCCATTTGAATTAATTGAACATTTACAATAATTTGAATTAATGGTTTAAGTCCCTGGAAAATGATAAATAAAGCAATTATCATTATCATTGTTTTCAAAATAATCTGAAACTGTTGTTATAAGTTCGGAATATTCAAACTTCAATTTAGAAAATATGTGGGTCATTTTGAAAAGTTATTTGGATCTACAAAGAAATAAAACAAATGTTAGAAAGCAGAAAATAGAATTAAAAATAAAGAAGAAAAGAAGAGGCTTACCTGGCCCAGAGAAGGAGGCGGCCCAGCCCACCAGGGCCAAGCGGTCATCTTCAACCTCTGCCAGTAGGCAGAGGCGAAGTGCCGTGCGGTGCCGGCGAGGCCTCCACATCCTCCCTGCTCCCCTGGCTGTCCTGGCCCCCCCTGAGTGCGTCACGAGCCGCCTCGTGCCTTCTCCTCTCCTCCGTCGCCGCTCTCTCTCTCGCGCATGCATTCTCCCCCTCTGTCTCCGCCATGGCCGAGAGCTTCCCGAGCTCATCGCTGACGTTCTAGCCAACCCCCGCGCCGCATGAGCCAACCGAAAGGACCGCCTGGACCTCCTCTTCCTTCCAGACAAGCCACAAATCCCCGGAAGGCTTCTATCGCCGTCGCGCCCCTGTCTTCCTCCTCGGGTCGCAGGAGAAGAATTCGAAGGTCGCCGCCGTTCTAGGTCCTCCCCGAGCCAGCCGTTGACGCCGTTGCACTCGCCGTGAGCCCCCGGTTCTTCCCCCCCCCCTTTTCCCCCTTGATTTGAGCCGCGTAGCACCGATTTCCCTTGAGCCCGAAAGCTCCCCACCGCCGGTGAGGTCGTGGTCACCATCGTGGCGACCCAAGCTAGTTTCTGAGTGCGCCATCGTGCTCAGGAGGCTTCCAGGAAGCCTCTGGAGGTCTCGGATGCCCCGTTCGAGCTCTGGCTCGACGAGCCCGTGCTCGTCTGAGCTCCGGCCGTCGCCAAGCTCATCGTCGGCGCCGATTCTGACCACCTCTGCTTCAGCGAAGGGTCGGAATGGACGCGCGCGTGTGCATATATCAGTTTGGTGCCCTCCGCCGTCCATTTGGTCGCCGGAGGAGGAAACCCGAGCCCCACCGCCACTTCTGGAGTCACCGGCAGCTCGTCGCCGGTGGCTCTGGTCGTTTTGACCACGGGGGTTGACCCTGACAAGTGGTTGACCCTGACAAGTGGGGCCAACCCCTGGTTAAACCTGGTTAGTTTAAAAAAACAATTAATTAAAATAATTAAGCTAGTTAGTCTATGACATGTGGACCCAGGGTCTGTTAATGATTAGGATTAGTTTAACTTAGTTAATTAAGCTAATCAGACACTGACATGTGGACCCCACATGTCAGGTTTGACCCTGGCCGGGTCTGATGACCAGCTGACGTCATGATGACATCAGGCTGATGTCATAAGTCAATTTCCTATTTAAAAATAATTCTAGAAATTATTTAAAACTTTGAAAAATCATATAAATTAATCTGTAAGTGAGATGAAAATAATTTATATATGAAAATTTATCAGAAAAATCCAATGAATCCAATGGTGCTATGCTCATGCATGATAGAGCAACCTAAATAGATGAACATGGACATTTTAGCATTAGGTCAATATATAGATTTTGAAAAGAGAACAACTTTGAACCTATATTCAAATACATTTCAAATTGACACGATCAGTAGCTACATTAGCTCATCCATGCACATCATTATGCCATGTTCATGCATCATATTGTCGCATCTGCTTGTACGGAATGTTTGTCTGCGTTGCGGTAGGCCCTAATCCGGAGGATACCACTCCGTACCCTGACGAAGGAGAGAACTCTTCCGCAACCCAGCAAGGCAAGCAACCCCATTGATCATTTTCGATAACATCCCATCCTCTCGCTCCTGCTCTTGTTCAATGCATTAGGACATCGTTGCATGACAGTCATACATGGTAGATGAACCTAATCTTCTGCATGACCTGATCTTGTCATAGTAAATAGCTAAACCATGCAACCTAGCATACCTGGTAGATGCTTGTGTCGTGATGTGCTTAGCTTACCTTCATGCCATGCTGCTATGCTAGAGTTGTGTCAGGTCTGATTCATCTGGGTGATGAACCAGAGTGAAATTGTGATGTTCTGATGTGATGAGCTCATAACGAATCCGTTTTGCTAAAAGGTAGCGATGAGAGGCTGTGTAGGAGTACATAGCGGGTTGTCTCATTGGGACCGTTGTTAGGAACTGAGTTCCGTGTTTGTAATCCTAGACTAGATACTACCACACGTTGGGATACTTAATTGACCCTCTCGACTTATCAGTCGCTTAGTCCTTGGTCCAGGTATGGCAAGTAGTTTCTGGTGTTTATAGCATGCTGGAGGCCGTGCGTAGCGCTGACCCCCGGGGTGGGTTATGACACGGTAGGCGGTGGCACGGTGTACCAAGGGTCACCCGAATGGTGGGCTTGGGAACCCAGCGCACATCGTTTCGGACCGTAACGGAAACTTCGGCCGGACTTCCGTGTCCGTCAGTCTCAAATAGGCGGTAGCCTGGACTAGAGGACTTATGTGATTGACGGTCGTGGCCGACTCCCTCGCTGAGCATCCGCTTGAAGGCTGCCGAGGTGCATGGTTTTATTGAGCACACGGCGATAAGTGGCGAGAGCGTGTGTGAAGAGGTGCACCCCTGCAGGGTTATGAAACTATTCGAATAGCCGCGTCCGCGGATATGGACTACTTGGAGAACTTATGTTGTTCATAGATAATCAAATGGATACTTCTAAAATTCTCAAGACAAGTGTGAGTACCGTGGATGGCACTCTTCCGGAAGGGGAAGGTGAGTCCATGGTGGTGTATTGTGATGGAGTTAGTGGACTCACGTGCGATAAATAAAATTGTAACAAAGAGTTTAAAACTGAGTAGTGTAGGTTAGCCATGAGTCAAAGCTGGCTTTGTGCATAAACTTCCCCACCCCTTTGTTGATACATGAGTATAATTAGACTAGGTCTGTTTTAAAGACTTGCTGAGTATGATTGTACTCACGCTTGCTTAATTGATGTTGCAGAAGAAAATCAGGACCCATCAGGTGGGTTCTATCTAGACATTGATGATGCCGAATAGCTGGTGTCCCAGCTACGATCTTGCCCGTGTGGTGGGCTATAGATAGTCAGGCCATATGCCTCTTTTATATTTTTCCGTCTGTACTTAGACCGGTTTAGCTTCCGCTGGCTTGTAACACTATGTTTGTATGACTTGAGTGTCGGGTCATGTGACCCTATCTGTATGAACATATTATGCAGGGCTCGTCTGAGCCTCCTGAATAAAAGTCATGTTATTGTATGGTTATGTTGTGATGCCATGGTTGTATCTATGCATATCGGGCATGTCGTGCGTACGTGTGACGTGCAACGGTATGTATGGGATTCGACACCTAGTTGTGTGCCATTAGTAGTACTCTTTACGGGAAACTGCCTCTTTGTGCTTCCACCGAGCCATGGTAGCTTGCTACTGCTCCGGACACATTGATTGACCGGCATGTATCCTTCTTTGCTGCTGTGTCTGTCCCTTCGGGGAAATGTCTCGCAGTGTAATGGGGTCCCTGTAGCCTGTTACGACTCGTCTACGTGCAGTGATGACATTCGTGTCTCGCGACGTAATGGAGTCCTTGTAACTTGCTACGACTCGTCTACACACGCTTGAGACCGACACCTGCATTGTTGGGTTATGTATGCCTGTTTCCGTGCGGATGTGCCACTTGGGTTCTATGACTAGTTATGTCGGCCGGGTTCTTTGTTGTGTGACGCCAGCGACATGTTCACATACGTGAGCCAAAAGACGCAAACGGTCCCGGCCAAGGTAAGGTGGCAGCCATGGAGTACCGTGCGTGAGGCCGCAAAGTGATGTGGCTTGTTACAGTATGGAATCATATGACTTAGAATCGGGGTCCCGACATTTCTGTGGATGAACTAGTACAGTGGGCTCGAGCGTAGAGAGGGCTCTCAAGATGTGTTCTTGGTTTGTTATCTGGTGGTAGTGCGTTGAGTGGCTAAGTATTGGATGGGCCCCCTCTATGATGCGGACTTGCTTCTATATATAGCGGTGGCCTGGGTCCTCTTCCCTTATCACAATGGCCGGAAGGGATCCCACAACGGCCAATTTTCAAGGGGGACAGGAGTACATCTGCACCCTATCCAAAGGTGGTCTTCGCCTGCAAAGTAGTTGTTTGTGATGCGGTGGTGGGCTCGCCAATGACATCCGTCCTGCGGGGCTCGTGGTCGTGGTCCTGTTGCACTGGCAAGGAAACCTTTGGACGACACTTTGGGAACCTGCGTATGTCCTTGCTCCCTTTGCACTAGAGAGGAAACTGCGCTGCCTGGCACGCTGGGGCCTGCCTGTCCTTCCTTGCATCACCTTTGACTCCTAAGGACTGGCGCTGCATAGAGATATCCACCGCTGAGGAGGGGCCTGGGGAGGACCATCCTTGCTAGTCTTGATGCCATCCTTCCTCATGAGCCCAGGGTCCTGGCAAGGGCCTCGTCTTGAGTAGTGCTGCACTAGGCCATGCCAGGATGATGTAGTGGGCCATGTCCTGGTTCGCAGGCACGCAGGACTGGGTATCCCTGTTTCAAGAACACCGACAGTAAACCCCGTGCCCAAGGTGCGCTCGAGCCGGCCTCAGGGGAAGCCTTGAGGATGTCCCGGAGTGTTGTGGGCCCTAGATGCTTGTGGGGCCAGGACTGGCGCGCGTCACGCGTGTGATGTGGAGCATCCTTGTGGACACCGCCCGAATCGACAAAAGCATAACTTCCAGCGCTGGGTGATTACTGATTTCCTCTTCTGCACACTTGCTCTTGCGCCGAGATCCCGACCTTAGCTGAGACCCCTCCAGATCTGGCGTCGCTCCGTTTTCCCTCCGAATGGCTCCCACCCGCACGTCGAAGAAGGAGGTGCAGGGTTTGGCCTCCGCTCCCATCTCACCAGCATTCTCCAATTATACCATCACCAAGGATGGTCACCTAGTCCCGGTGCTCCCATCAATGATGGACGGGACCAATGAGCACGCATAGACCCCGATATGGAGCTGCCCCTCAGAGAGGCGACCGTTATCCAGATCAGCCTACCCCTTCTTCCTCCATAGCATCGTCGCTGGGCTCGTCCCACCTTTCTCCGCGTTATTCATCGCCATCCTTGATCACAATGGTATCTAGGCCCTTGACCTTTAACCCAACTCCATCCTGCTCTTGTTCGTGTTCGCCTTTTAGTATGAGGCCTTCATGGGCATGAAGCCTTCGGTGGCCCTCTTTCGACATTTCTTCAGTTTGCACGTGCACGACGACGCTCAATAGTTGGCATGTGTCTCCTTCGTCGCCGTGTTGAGCGGTAACATGCTGTTAAAGGCCTGGAAGAAGGAGGAGAACTTTCAGCACCGTTGGGTCTTGGAGCTAATAACCCGCGACATCAATGCCACGAAGCTATTGGGGGGTGATAGTGAAGGAGTTCTTGACGGAGTGCCTGACGCCCCTCCAGTCTCAGTCTAGGCTCTTGTGGGACTATCAGGGTAGAGGTGACATCCTCAGGCTTCGGGCCGCGCCCATAACCCCTAAGGAGCTAAGGAGGGCTGTGGCGACCCTGCTCAACGATGACCCCAACGATCTCCTAGAGGCCTGCGCCCCATTGTACCATCACAGCCACTTGGCCGCTTTGGTTGCCAAGCTACCCGCCTTTGCTGAATGGGGGTTCTGCCTAGTTGAGGGTCGTGGCTTCCCGGTGACGGTGTCCTCCAGCGACACTTCAGGCTGGGAGGATTTGGAAAAAGATGTCGTATGACGACCCGACAAGGGTGTCCCCCCATTGTCGCAGAGAATGCTCCTCCGCGATCTTGAGGACGACGATGATGCTAGTGAAGTTTCTGGTGGGGGCTCTACGCGTCCCATCATGGTTCCCATGGGGCTCGTGCCAGGCCCTCGTGCCACGCGGTCCGCCTGCCTGACGACCCCCAAGAAGCAAGGTGTCGAGTCTCCTTTGATGCACCTTGCCTTAGCGGGCATGGTGGTCGAGGTGCCGGCCTCGCCCCCGTCCGAGTTGCAGGCTACGAGCCAGGTGGGAGAGGCCGCAGTGATCGCTCCAGCGGTGGTGCTACCATGCAGTGCCCCTGTCCCCCGCTACGGCAGTGCCCTCATCGAGGGCCGTGAGGGCATCGCCGTCGTTGGAGTGGACGGGAAGAGGAAGTGGGTCGACATTGAGGAGTAAGTACCAGGTTCGACCTTGCCAGCCCTTTGGTAGCTTGGGTGCTAATGATTCTTCCTTTGCCTGGCAACCAAGAACGTCTCCTCGCTGAAGATGAGGAAGGAGAAAGCGAGCGTCAAGCTGAAGGCATCCTCTAACGCTCCGCCTGCTCCCGCCATGCGGACATCGCCTGACAAGGTGACTGCAGGCTAGAGGGCAAAGGCTCACGAGGTAACCCTCATTGCCACCGTCGCGAAATCCCTGGAGCCCCCCATTCCCATTGGTGTGGTCGCTCCTATTCCTGAGGGCGTGTTGGTGTTGTTGTTTGGAGGGCCAACCCCCGAGGGCCATCTACCCACTGATCCATGTGCATCTGTCTTACCCTTGGTTCTTGAGCGGCCCACGGAGCCTCCTGCTCCTCATGTTGTCGTCTCCCAGGAGGCGCCGCCAGCGATCGTGCAGGACACTCCTCCGGAGGGGGCCTTGGTGGCTCCGTCCTGTGGTCTTGACATCCTAAACGAAGTTCGGGATGCCCTCGTGGATGCTGACGATCGCCTCGCAAGCGGGCTTTTGGGGATCCTCTCCGGGTGGCTTCGAGCCAACGCCTCTATCGTGGCATCCTCCCACCAAGCCAAGGCCACCATGGCAAGGAGTGAGAAGGAGGCTGCATCGTCCAAATTAGCCCTTGAGGAGGCGCTAGCCGGCGCGGTGTTTGCTTAAGGGTGCCGCTATGAGGTGAAGTCTCGCTTGGAGGTCCTTCAGGAAGAGAAGTCTGTACTCAAGGAAGAAATGCATGGGCAGTGGGAGGCCCTCGAGACCTGCAAGGCCTAGCTTGCTGACCGAGACTCCGAGCTCTCCTAGGTGAAGGCTGATGGTGTCGCGGCGCGGGGGCGCCTGGCGCGCAGGAGATGGAGGCAGACCTGGAGAGATCCTGGATCGAGACCGCGGAAAAGGCTTTAGCTGAAGCCGAGAGGACAAGGGCGGCAGAGCTCAATGCCGTTACCTTGGTCGAGCTCACGATTTGTCGAGCGCTCCATTCCCTCTGCCGGGAAGGTTTGGAGGAACCCCTGGTGGCTCCGGAGAGCATCTTCACGGATCTTTCTTCGAGGTTCGTCGAGGCGCTCGAGGGCACCGTCCCCAAGGTGGAAGGGGTCTTGTACAACGAGTGCCACGACTTATTTTCTGAAGACACGACGCGCGTCTTCATCCATCTTCACCTCCGCGATCGAGGGTCAAATTTGACTCCGTGATCCACCCGGTCACCCTCGAGGTCTGCAGCAGCACTGCGGAAGCAGTGAGGTTGCCATGGAGACGCTGGTGAAAAGGTTCACCCGCATCACTGTTCAGCCGCCCCCTAATGTTGTAAAAGTTAGTGGTGAGGAGGACCATGATGGCGATGTCGATGATGAGTTCTCTGCGGATGAGGCGCGTGGTAGCGAAGGCTCCTCCTGATTCCTCTTCCCTTATTCTTTCATGCATCATTAGAGATGCCTCTTGGAGGTGTTAAACCGCTTGTATTCGCAAACACTTTTAATGTTTGTAATAATTGTCGAACTGCATGATTGCCCTCTTTGCCTTGTTTCCTTCTTGCTTGTTGTGTCACCCTGCGCCGGCAGGGCCTAGACTCGCGCGTACCTCAGCCGCCGTTGGGGCCGACCAGATCACCTAGGACGGTCCCAAGGGGTGAGGGGCTATGGGGCTAGTGAGGCTCCCGCGTCACGATGCTCAGGAGTCCCCCTTGACATACGAGAGGATCCCATACCTTTCCTCGCCAGCTTTTCCTGGGAGGGGCGCGTGAACACTAGGTTTGGCAGAACTAGGAAGGTGGCGAGTACCAGGCTCGACCGGGTAGTAGCCCCCATGCAGCTCCCTCATGTGTACATGCAGGGGACGTAGTGAGATGGGGCCACAAGGTGCCCTCCTGAGGTTGGATGCAAACGCTGGGGCACCCTCAGTTGTTTATCCCTAGCACTGGGCATAGGGCTTCCACATTGCATGGGCATAGCCATTGGTGGGCAGTGTTGACTTCTTTGCCAGCATGGAGCTATGGCTTCCACATTGAGTGGGCTTACCCATTGGTGGGCAGTGTTGACTTCTCCGTCAGCACAAAGCTATGGCTTCCACATTGTGTGGGCGGGAACCCCTCCGCGTCCTCTAAAGGCTCCGGGCATGTACAACCCATTGAGTTCGTACATGTGGTTGGCACGATAGAACTAGGAGGTGTATCTGGGAGCTCATGAGGGCGCTTTGGCCTCACGATGTCCCTACCTCAAGGCAGGTTGTGCCTGGGTCTTCTTGTTGGTGGCTTCATCTGAGGTCTTGGAGTCTTCGTTGCAGTCTTCACCAAGCATCCTCCCTAAGTCCATGGGAGGTCAAGTACGAGTGACCCCACGAGATGAAGTGAACGGGACTGGCCTAGCCAAACAAAGCTCAGTCACAGGATTTTTCGACGCTGTAGGGATGCACCCAAGCATAGTCGCCATGCCTGCCCTCTCATGAGGCGACCAAAGGTGGGCCTGCTTGGGAGTGATGACATTCATGCAAGCAAATTGTCGTGCCCGCAAAGGAGGAAACGTTAGGAAACAGGTTGCATGCATGGAAAAACTATTGAAATATGACTAAAGACGGCGGCTGCAAGTGTTGGAAATATGCCCTAGAGGCATTAAATAGAGTGTTTATTATTATATTTCCTTGTTCATGATAATCGTTTATTGTACATGCTATAATTTTGTTGATTGGAAACTAAATACATGTGTGGGCATATAGACAAACAACGTGTCCCTAGTATGCCTCTAGCAGGCTAGCTCGTTGATCAAAGATGGTTAAGGTTTCTTGGCCATGGACATGAGATGTCATTTTATATCGGTATCACATCATTAGGAGAATGATGTGATGGACAAGACCCAAACTATAAACGTAGCATATGATCGTGTCAGTTTATTGCTACAGTTTTTCTGCATGTCAAGTATATGTCCCTATGACCATGAGATCATGCAAATCACTGACACTGGAAGAGTGCCTTGTGTGTATCAAACGTCGCAACGTAACCGGGTGACAATAAAGGTACTCTACAGGTATCTCCGAAGGTGTCTCTTGAGTTGGCATGGATCAATACTGGGATTTGTTACTCCGTGTGACGAAGAGGTATCTCAGGGCCCACTCGGTAATACAACATCACAACAAGACTTGCAAGCAATGTGACTAAGTATTAGTTGCGGGATATTTTATTACGAAATGAGTAAAGAGACTTGCCGGTAACGAGGATGAACGAGGCATAGAGATACCGACGATCGAATCTCGGGCAAGTAACATACCAAAGGACAAAGGGAATATCATACGGGATTAACTGAATCCTTGACATAGTGGTTTGACCGATAAAAATCTTCATAGAACATGTAGGAACCAATATGGGCATCCAGGTCCCGTTGTTGGTTATTGACCATAGAGGTGTCTCAGTCAGTCTACATGGCTCTCGAACACGCAGGGTCTACACACTTAAGGCTCGGTGACATTTTGGTATCGATGAGTTATGTGTCTTGGTGACCGAAGGTTGTTCGGAGTCCTGGATGAGATCCCGGATGTCAAGAGGAGTTCTGGAATTTTCCAGAGGTAAAGATTCATATATGGGAAGTTGGTGTTTGAGTTCCAAAAAAGTTCGGTGACCTGCAAGTGGTGTGACGGGGTGCCAAAAGTGTTCCCGGGGTCCACTCGATGGGCCCATCTACTCAAAAGGGTCACATAGGCTGTGAGAGGGTGCAAACCAGCCCCTGGTGGGCTGGCGGCACCTCCCACCTCAAGGCCTATACGGCTAGAGGCTTGGGCTGGGCCAAAAGGGTGGGCTAGCAACCAAATTGGTGGCCAAGCCACCTTGTCCACCGCCCCACCTCCCTTGGCCGCCACACCAAACCCTAGGGGAAACCCTAGGGCGGGCAGCCCCTGCTCTTCCCCTATATATATGAGAGGGGAGGGAGGGCTGCAAGCACAAGTTACGGCGCAGACCTTCCTCCCTCCCCGATTACCTCTCCTCTAGTAGATTGGTTTGGCACCGCTCAGCGAATCTCTGTCGGATCAGCTCCACCACCACCACCGCCACGCCATCGTGTTGCTGGCGAATCCATCTACCTCTCCGCTCCCTCTTGCTGGATCAAGAAGGCGGAGATCATCATCGAGTTGCACGTGTGCTGAACGTGGAGGTGCCATCCGTAGGCACTTGATCGGGAGTTCATGGGACGGCTTGCAATTTGGATCACGGAGACATACCACTACATCAAACGCATTCTTTAACACTTCCGCTTAGAGATCTACAAGGGAACATAGATGCAATCTCTCCTCTCATAGATGCTCATCTCCTAGATTGATAATGGTGAAGCGTAGGAATTTTTTTGTTCCCCATGCAACATTCCCCAACAGTGGCATCCTGAGCTAGGTCTATACGTAGATGAGATCTTGAGTAGAACAAAAATAGTTTGTGGGCATTGATATTTAGATTGCTTCTTTCCTTAGTCTTTACACGAGAGACCGTGTTCCATTGACTGACATGGGACTTCGTCACATAAAGATGGCTCGCGGGTGTGTGTCTCTCCCAATTTAGTTGGATTAGATTTGATTAATGTGGTCCTTGTAGAAGGTTGAAAATTAATCTTCGTATCACCATTGTGGTTTCACGTAGGTAAGAATTATTCTTGGTACCCATAGCAGCCACGTAAAAAATGCAACAACAATTAGAGGACGTCTAACTTGTTTTACCAGGGTATGTTGTGATGTGATATGGCCAATTACATGATGTGATATATGTGATGTATGAGATGATCATGCTTTTGTATAGAATATCATGACTTGCATGTCGATGAGTACGGCAACCAGCAGGAGCCATGGGGTTGTCTTTGATTATTGTACGACATGCGTGTCAATCTTTAAGAACTATGTAATGCTTTACTTTATCGCTAAGCACTAGCAATAGTAGTATGAGCATGGTGGGCGCAACAACCTCAACGACGACACAATGATAGAGATCATGATGATGGAGATCCTGGTGCATGCCGGTGACGATGGATATTATGCCGGTGCTTTGGAGATGGAGATCAAAAGCACAAGTTCATGGCCATATCATGTCACTTATGATTTGCATGTGATGTTCATCTTTTTATGCACCTTATTTTAGTTAGGATGGCAATAGCATTATAAGGTGATCCCTCACTTAAATTTCAAGATGAACTGTGTTCTCCCCAAGTGTGCACCATTGCGAAAGTTCGTCATGTCGAGACACCACGTGATTATCGGGTGTGATAAACTCTACGTTCACATACAACGGGTGTAAGCCATTGTTGCATGTGCAGATCACTCGGGTTAAACTTGACGGGCCTAGCATGTACAGACATGGCCTCAAAACACAAGAGGCCGAAAGGTCGAGCATGAGTCATATAGTAGATATGATCAACATGATGATGTTCACCATTGAAACCACCTTAACTCACATGATGATCGGACTTGAGTTGGTGAATATGGATCATGTGTCACTCAGATGACCTGAGGGATGTCAATTTGAGTGGGAGCTTTAGTAATTTGATTAACTAAACTCATTATCATGAACAATAGTCTTAGTAACCTTTGCTTATTTATGTTGTAGATCAATGGCTCGCGCAGCAGCACCCCTGAATTTTAATGCGTTCCTAGAGAAAGATAAGTTAAAAGATGATGGAAGTAACTTTGTGGACTGGGCCCGTAATATGAGGATTATCTTCATGGCTTCCTAGAAGCCATATGTCCTTGATTCACAGCTTGATCACCAACCCACAGACATGTCGTCCGAAGCCGTTAAGAACACTTGGGAGGCACATTCTGGAGATTACTCAATAGTTCAGTGTGGAATTTTGTATGGCTTAGGACGGGGACTAGAAAGATGTTTTGAACGTCATGGAGCATATGAGATGTTCGAGGAGTTGGAGTTTATCTTTAAGAAGAATGCCCGGATCGATAGGTATGAGACCTCCGATAAGTTCTATGCTTGCAAGATGGAGAAGAATGGGTCTATTAGTGAACATATACTCAGAATGTCAGGGTATTCGACCCGTCTGGCGGAGTTAGGGATGCGCCTTCCGCCAGAGGCGATCACTGACAAAGTTCTTCAATCATTGCCACCTAGCTACAAGAGCTCCGTGATGAACAATAACATGCACGGGATGACCAAGTCAGTCGCTGAACTGTTTGCGATGCTGAAAGTCGCTGAGTCTGAAATCCAGAAAGAACATCAAGTGTTGATGGTCAATAAAAACACTAGTTTCAAGTAACATGGAAAGGGAAAGAAGGGTAACTCCAAGAAGGGTGGCAAACCAGTCGCTCCTCCTGTGAAGAAACCCAAGGCTGGACCCAAGCCAAAAACTAAGTGTTTTCATTGCAAGGAAACTTGTCACTTAAAGCGGAACTGCCCCAAGTACCTGGCCGACAAGAAGACGGCCAACACCAAACAAGGTATATATGATATACATGTTATTGATGTGTACCTTAATAGCTCTCGTTGTAGTGCATGGGTATTTGATACCGGTTCGGTTGCTCACATTTGCAACTAAAAGCAGGACCTATGGAATAGACGGAGGCTGGCTAAGGATGAAGTGACGATGCGCATGGGAAATGGTTCCAAGGTTGATGTGATCGCTTTTGGCATGCTCGCTCTTCGACTATCATCGGGATTAGCGATGAACCTGAATAATTGTTCTTTAGTGCCTGCGTTAAGCATGAACACTATATTTGGATCTTGTTTATTGCGAGACGATTACTCATTTAAATCAGAGAATAATGGTTGTTCTATTTATATGAGGAATATATTTTATGGTCATGCACCCAATGTGAGGGGTTTATTCTTATTGAATCTCGATAGTGATGATACACATGTTCATAGCATTATGCCAAAAGATGTAGAGTTGATAATGATAGTACCACTTTCTTGTGGCACTACCGTTTGGTTCATATTGGTGTAAAATGCATGAGGAAGCTCAATGCTGATGGACTTTTGGAGTGACTTGATTTTGAATCACTTGACACATGTGAACCATGCCTCATAGGCAAGATGACTTGAACGCCATTCCTTGGAACAATGGAACGGGAAAGTGATTTGTTGGAAATCATACATACTGATGTGTCCGGTCCAATTAACATTGAGGCACATGGTGGATATCGTTATTCTCTCACCTTCACTAATGACTTGAGTAGATATGGGTATATTTACTTAATGAAACACAAGTATGAAACGTTTTAAAAGTTCAAGCAATTTCAGAGTGAAGTTGAGAATCATCGTAACAAGAAGATTAAATTCCTAAGATCTAATCGAGGAGGAGAATATCTGAGTAATGAGTTTGGCAGTCACTTAATATAGTGTGGAATTGTTTCACAATTGACACCGCCTGGAAAAACACAACGTAATGGTGTGTCCGAATGTTGTAATCGAACATTATTAGATATGGTGCATTCTGTGATGTCTCTTGCCGATTTGCCACTATCGTTTTTGGGTTATGCATTGGAGACAACTGCATCCACATTAAATAGGGCACCATCGAAATCCGTTGAGATGACGCCATATGAACTATGGTTTGGCAAGAAGCCTAAGTTGTCATTTCTTAACGTTTGGGGATGTGATACTTATGTCAAAAAGTTTCAGCATGAAAATCTGGAACCCAAAGCGCAGAAATGCGTCTTCATAGGATACCCAAGAGAGACTGTTGGGTATGCCTTCTATCTCATATCCGAAGGCAAAGTGTTTGTCGCAAACAACGGAACAATTCTTGAGAAAGAGTTTCTCTCGAAAGAATTGAGTGGGAGGAAAGTAGAACTTGATGAGTTTGTTGAACCTTCACTTCAACCAAAGAGTAACTTAGTGCAGAAACATGTTTCTACGGAGCTAACAACGGTTCAAGAGGAAGTTAATGATGATGATCTTGAAACTTCAGATAAAGTTGATACTGAACCTCGTAGGTCGACAAGGACGCATACTTCTCCTGGGTGGTACGGCAACCCTGTCTTGGAGGTCATGTTGTTAGACAACAATGAACCTACAAGCAATGGAGGAGTGATGATGGGCCCGAATTCCGAGAAATGGTTAGAGGCCATTAAATCCGAGATGGGATCCATGTATGAAAACAAAGTATGTACTTTGGAAGTATTACCTAAAGGGCGAAAGGCCATTCAGAATAAATGGATCTTTCAGAAGAAGATGGACGCGAACGGTAATGTCACTGTCTATAAAGCTCGGCTTGTGGAAAAAGGTTTTTCAGAATGTCAAGGAGTTTACTATGATGAGACCTTCTCACCAGTAGCGATGCTTAAGTCCGTCAGAATCATGTTAGCAATAGCTGCATATTTCGACTATGAAATTTGGCAGATGGATGTCAAAACAGCGTTCCTTAACGGTTTCCTTGAGGAAGAGTTGTATATTCTGCAACCGGAAGGTTTTGTCGAACCAGAGAATGCTGACAAAGTTTGCAAATTCCAGCGATCCGTTTATGGACTGGTGCAAGCATCTCGGAGTTGGAATAAGCGATTTTATGAGGTGATCAAAGCGTTTGGGTTTAAACAAGTTTACGGAGAAGCTTCTATTTACAAGAAAGTGAGTGGGAGCTCTGTAACGTTTCTGATATTATATGTGGATGATATATTGCTGATTGGAAACAATATAGAAATGTTGGAAAGCATGAAGGAATATTTGAACAAGAGTTTTTCAATGAAGGACCTAGGAGAAGCTGCTTTCATATTAGGCATTAAGATCTATTGAGATAGATCGAGACGCTTGATAGCACTTTCACAAAGCACATACCTTGATAAAGTTTTGAAGAAGTTTAAAATGGATCAGTCTAAGAAAGGGTTCTTACCTGTGTTACAAGGTGTGAAGTTGAGTAAGACTCAACGCCTAGTGACTAGAGAAGAGAGAAGATGAGTTTCATCCCCTATGCTTTAGCCATAGGCTCTATCATGTATGCGATGCTATTCACAAGACCCGATGTCATCCTTGCCATAAGTATGTCTGGAAGGTTTCAAAGTGATCCTGGAATGGAGCACTGGACGTCGATCAAGAATATCCCTAAGTACCTGAAAAGGACTAAGGAGATGTGTCTCGTTTATGGAGGTGATCAAGAGCTCATCGTAATGGGTTACGTCGATGCAAGCTTTGACACTGATCACGATGACTCTAAGTCGTAAACTGGATACGTGTTTATTCTCAATGGGGGAGCTGTAAGCTGGTGCAGTTCCAAGCAAAGCGTGGCAGCCGATTCAACATGCGAAGCGGAGTACATTGCAGCCATGGAGGCAGCGAAGGAAGGTGTCTAGATGAAGCAGTCCATGACAGATCTCGGAGTAGTGCCTAGTGCACTGAATCAGATGACTTTGTTCTGTGACAACACTGGTGCCATTGCTCTGGCCAAGTAACCTAGGTTTCACAAGAGGACCAGACACATAAATCAATGCTTCAATTCCATCCATGATTATGTCGAGGAGAAGGACATAAATGTTTGAAAAGTGCACACAGATATGAATGTTGCAGACCCGTTGACTAAACCTCTTCCAAGGGCTAAACATGATCAACACCAGGACTGCATGGGTGTTTGATTCATTACAATGTAAATCCGGAGTGATGTGAACTAGATTATTGACTCTAGTGCAAGTGGGAGACTGTTGGAAATATGCCCTGGAGGACTTAATTAAAGTGTTTATTATCATATTTCCTTGTTCATGATAATCGTTTATTGTCCATGCTATAATTGTGTTGATTGGAAACTAAATACATGTGTGGGAATATAGACAAACACTGTGTCCCTAGTATGCCTCTAGCAAGCTACCTCGTTGATCAAAGATGGTTATGGTTTCCTGGCCATGGCCATGAGATGTCATTTCATACCGGGATCAAATCATTAGGAGAATGATGTGATGGACAAGACCCAAACTATAAACGTAGCATATGATTGTGTCAGTTTATTGCTACAGTTTTTCTGGATGTCAAGTATATGTCCGTATGACCATGAGATCATGCAACTCACTGACACTGGAAGAGTGCCTTGTGTGTATCAAACGTCGCAATGTAACTGGGTGACTATATAGGTAGTCTATAGGTATCTCCGAAGGTGTTTGCTAAGTTGGCATGGATCAATACTGGGATTTGTTACTCTGTGTAACACAGAGGTATCTCAGGGCCCACTCGGTAATACAACATAACAACATGCCTTGTAAGCAATGTGACTAAGTGTTAGTCGCGGGATCTTGTATTACGGAACGAGTAAAGAGACTTGGCGGTAACGAGGTTGAACTAGCTATAGAGATACCAATGATCGAATCTCGGGCAAGTAACATACCGAAGGACAAAGGGAATGTCATACAGGATTAACTAAATCTTTGACCTAGTGGTTCAACCGATTAAGATCTATGTAGAACATGTAGGAACCAATATGGGCATCCAGGTCCCATTATTGGTGTAACAGCCAAGACTGACGCTCTAGAAGATTCCCCTTTTATTCCATTGTCATCATGTGATTCATCTGGTTGTCGCATTCATCATTGCATTATTCACATCATCTGCATAGCATCGTCACTCATTTTCGAAAACTTACATCCATTGGTAGTTGCCGGTTCTCTCCGTTCTTTCCGTTGCTTGTTTTGAGATCAACCACACATGCACGCGCCCACGACATCGTTTTAAAGATTGTTTTAAAGGCACTCTAGAAATATTCTCAGATTGGGTCGAATCTTGTCGTGCGGTCATATTATTTTGTAGGTAGACCGCCTGCCAAATTTCGTCGCATTCCGAGTTCGTTTGATACCCCATCGGTCAGTCGTAGCAGTGCGGTCATCGGTTTATTCATCGGACGTTTTTTGGTCTTTTAAACTCTGTCACGGGCTGCCACCTTCCCTCTCATGTCATCCAAGTCCCTCTACACAGCCCGCTAGCCCAACCTAGCCCCTCCCTCTGTTCGTGGTCATCGGGTCGCGGTCGGAAAGACGAGGTCCAACCCCTCCTAGTGCCTTCCCTATTTAAACCCCCATGGAGAGTGAGCCCTCACTCTCTAGGGTTTCCCCCATGTAAAATTGCAGCCACACCCCTAGAAAACCCCACCTGCTAGCTCCACCTCCCTCTCCCCCGAAATTCCACCTCCATAGCCAATTTCAGCCCTCAGATCTCAGATCTGGGGCTGAAAATCACCCAAATCCCACCTACCGGACATGTCCGGTGGCCAACCCGGAAAATGTCCGACCAACTGCAGAGCGCAGCGTGCAGCCCGCGCCCGAGCCAGCAACCTCCGCCCGAGGCCTACATGGCCGCCGACCCTCACTGAAAGCCCCTAGGCTGCCGCCTCGCCGGACCTGGCCGCCCCTCTCCTCGTCCCTTCCTTGTCTTCCTCCTCTCCTTCTCCTCTCCCTAACCCGTAGGTGCAGCCCTCCATGGCGTCGCCAGATCTCAGACCCCACCGCTAGAATCCGTCGCGCCGCCCAAATCTGGCCTGGGATCGCCGGATCCGGTCGCCCCCAGCCCAATCCCTGCCGCCCCTACGTGTCCTTGTGCCCGCCGCCAGCCGTCCGTCCCCGTCGGCCGCTCCTGAGCTCTAGCACTGGTGGTTGCTATTGTCACTTGGGAGCGACCGAGACAACAAGGCAAGTGCTCCGCTCCGCCAGTTGGGTCGTGGCTCACCTTCGGCCTGCCCAGCTGGGAGGCCCAGTTCCCAGCCGCGGCCAAGCCCACGGGTGAGCGCCCCTAAAACCCGCTCATGTGCGTATGATAGTTTCCCTCGCCCATGTCTGTGTTGGGCCCTGTCTAGTTTCGGCCCGCAGGCATTTTTTCAGTTCTGCGAATTTGTCTAATATCTAGAGAATTGTCCTTTTACAGAAAAACCCATGAGTTAAAATTGCTAATAACTAATTGTTCGTGCATGGTAAGAAAATAATGTAGATAATAGATATGTAAAATGTCTAGAATTTCGGGTAGTGTACTAATATTCAACTTTCATGCATGTTAAAAATATTTCAACACACTGTTTGCATGGAATGGCGTGATGCCTTTTTAAAATGAATTAATTCTTAGCAACTTAACCGTGCATCGGATTAAAAAACTTTATATATGATACTTGACTAGAATTTCATGTAGATTCCTAATATCCAACTTTCACACAAGATAAAAATACTTAAACTTGCTGTTTGCATTGATTTGTAAATATGCCATGTTATAATGATTTATTTCATAACTAATTAACCGTAGCTCCGTTGAAAATGTTTTATATATGTAACTTGACTAGAAAATCATGCAGAATCACATGGTGAATTTTATTTTGCTGTTTAAAAACTCTAAAATATTGTTAGTACAGATATGAACCAAATTTATATTATGCTTATGGGGACTTTCCGGAATTGTTGTTATTGCTTCACCTCTTGCCATGTTTAACAACATTTAAAGTTGCCGAGTAAATAAACGAGAGTGAACTAAATAATAGATCGTGGAGTTTCATCAATATGCAAATCGTTGCATATTGAACTTCACTTAATATGTAGTGGTTGTTTGTTGTGCTTGCCATGCCATGCCTTGCCTTGCATAATTAAATGGACATGCATCATATTGGTTTGTGCATCATGTCATGCATATGTTGTGGTGTATCTTGTGTTGATTGTTGTTTTTGGGTTGCTTCTTCTTGATAGAGTTCTGAAAGCGTTCGGAGTGTGAGGATTCGTTCGACTACGTTGGCTCGTCTTCTTCATGGATTCGTTCTTCTTCCGAGCAGGATCTCAGGCAAGATGACACATTTCCGTGGATACCACTACTATCATTTCCATGCTAGTTGTCCCACTTTTATTGTTATTTCACGCTACCTACCACTTGTTTGTCAAGCCTCCCAACAATGCCATGAAAAGCCTCTAACCCTCCACCTTCCCAGCAACCTTTGTTTGGCTATGTCACCACCTGCTTTATCCTTCTTATACCGTTCTAGCCGCAGGTGCAATGGATTCCATGTGACAACATGGACATTCTTTTGTTATCATAATATTATTGCTAGTTAATTTAATGCATGTATACACTTGGTAAAGGGTGGAAGACTTGGCCTTTTGCTTGGTATTTTGTTTCGCTCTTGCCGCCCCTAGTTACTTGTAAGCCGGTGTTATGTTCCATAATTGAGCGCTCCTAACACGCTCAGGGTTGTTATGGGGACCCCCTTGATCTTCGTTTTAGGATAAAACTTGTCCGGCAAGGCCCAACATTGGTACTATTTGCTTAATAACAACTAAAATTTGCATAGGGCATGATCACCCCGTGGATAATTAATCAACAACCTGGGCCAGTGCTCCTCATGAGTGTTGGTCCAAAATGGGCTGCCCGCGGGGCCGCCTCGAGGAAACTCGAGGATTGGTTTTCCCTGTAGCTAGTCCCATCCATTCGTGTCCTGAGAACGAGATACACTGCTCTTATCGGCTTCGTCGACACGTCGGCCAGTCTTGCTGGACTTGTTTTACCTTTCTCGAATGTCTTGCGTGAGGAACTCTAATCTTCTTCGGGCTATCTCGAGGTGTCGGAATTCCTTTGGAATTGCCTAGGATGATCACGAGATCCATGGTCAAGGTTATTCCCACGGCATGTGGTTAATTTGTGATGGATGAGTTGGAGCACCCTTGCAGGGTTAAATCTTTTGAAAAGCCGTGCCCGTGGTTATGTGGCAAACTTGGATACTTTTCTTAACACCCGGTCATGGAAAACTTGAAGTATACTCTAATAAAATACACCAACTGTGTGTGTAACTATGACTATCTCTTCTCGTGAGTCCTTATCCGAGAGAGAACACGGTGGGGCTATGTTTGCTGTAAGTAGGTGTTTAGGATCAGTTAGTGATCATTACTAGTTCACGTCCGTTATGCGTAGACCACCCACTTTACTTTCTGTATTCTTAAGTTAGCCACTCAAATAAATGCTTAACCGCTTACTGCAGCCTCACCACTTACCATTCCTCACCTATTAAGCTTAAATAGTCTTGATACCCTTGGAAATGAGATTTGTGAGTCCCCATGGCTTTCAGATTACTACAACAACAGTTGCAGGTGCAAGTAATGCGATGATTTGACGTGAGCATGATGCTTGATTTGATTTGGATTTCTTCTTCTTCTTCTTCTTCATCGATCTTGGAAGGGTTCCAGGTGGCAGCCTGGGATAGCAAGGATGGATGTCATTTTATCGTTTGATTTCATCAGTAATCGGACCCTGCACTTTTGTATGATGTTTGAGTATGTTGTTGTATTGATGTCATATTGATGTAGTTTGTGGCAAGTGTAAGCCAATTCCATATACTCATCGCTTCTATACATGTACTTGTAATGATATCCATTCTTGCAATACGACAAGATGCGCTTCTATCCCTGTCGAGGCCCTCGTGGCGAAATAAGGATAGGATCGCATCTTGGGCATGACAAGTTGGTATCGGAGCATGTACCAACCTAGGAGCCCCCTTGATTGATCGAACTTGGCCGAGTCGAGTCTAGAGAAAAATTATTTTGAGTCTAGTTATATCGGAGATTAGGATTCCTTTTACTCCTCTTCTATACTCTGGTGAGCTATTTGACTTAAGAATTTTGATTCTACTCCTCTACTCGCTCAAAAAAAAAATTAGTATCACGCTGGAATTTTGGAAACTATATGATACCGCTATGACGGAGTTCTGTCTTGGTGCCTCCTGTTTGACTTGATTTCTTCTGGGCAGGTGAACTCCAAGGAATTCTTGACACATCATTATCATTCATCTTCCTTAGTATCTCAGGACGGAGGGTGTTTGGAATTGCTTCAATACTTGTCGTCGTGAGATAAGGTTGGAGTCACCCAGTACTAGGGAGGCGTCCGGGGTACCACCATGGTTTGTATCGTTGTGCTTTCGAGGATCTGAGATAGATGGACTTGCGAAAGCCTCTGGTTATGTGTTGAAGGATGGATACAGTTGGGGTGTAGGTTTGTTAGTTGTGTGAGATATTTCCTCCTTGTATCGCCAACACCGGATTGCATAACCAAGAAAGTTTTTAGATGTTCTTAGGTGGGAATTCAAGTAGTTACCTAGGGTATCTTCCAAGAGATCATGATGTGAGGTTGGGGTTCGACATCTAGTGGATTCATTTGTTCATGGTCTTTCTTACAGAGGATAGTCTCGATTTATGCTTCGTCAAGTCTTGTAGTTTTCTACGCCTAGGGAGCATATTCGAGCGTCATTTCAATATGATAATCCAATGTACGATCGATCCCGTGCGAACCTTACCACAAAAATATTGAGTGAAATCTCTGTTATGCATTTGTTTTCGGCTTGTTTCATAAGCCCCATCGTTTGTTTTGTTTTGTATATGGTAATTCGAGTTGCTTCGACGTCAAGTGTAGATCTCAGATGTTTCCTAAGATGTGTTCTCATATTTCTGTGGGAATGATAATTTTTTTGCCCCATCAAGTTATCATATCAATTCTTTTCCTACCCGTGTGCTTCTCTTCAAGATAATTCAATCCTCTCCAATATTTGTAAGATCAATTCTCATTTCCTTTCGGAGTTCGTCTCATCTGTCTCAAGTTGTCTTTTCCCCCACACTCCCGCCCTTTTTCTTCAATGATTAAATTCTCATCCAAGTGTCTTTCTCTTCATTGACGCTTCTGCTATCTTTTCTTCTGTATTGTATCCGGTGATTTCTTGTGGAGATTCTAGAGAGTTTCATTTTCATAATCTATCCTCATATTCTTTGTTCTTGTTGTTATTCTTCTCCGGTGGATTCAATTCAAGCTTTGGTTCTTATCTTATCCTTTCTCATTCGTTTAATGGTTTTCATGTTGGAATTTCTTTTCCAAGCCTCTCTTGTTTATTCGTCTCTCTCTATTCTATCCGTAGGCTGAAGTTATCTTAGAGATTCGTGTTTTCTGTCATTCCCTCCAAATTATTTCGAGGTTCTCACTTTATAAAGTTCTTAATTTGTACCGGTGCAATCTTCTTTTAATCAATTGTTTCAACGGTGGTTTCTTTTGAGTGGGCCCATAACCCGTAGGTTTTTTCCCAGGATCCAACCTGACTCTTCTCATCTTCCCAGAGATGCCCTCAAGTTCTTTTCAATAGTATGTAAGAATGATTTTCATCAGTCATATTCCTTCTTCATGATCACTTCGAATGAATTTCATCATTGGCTCAACCTTTCCTTATTCATTATTCCGGAGTATCTCAGTAATTCATGGTGGTGTTTCTCATCATCATTCTCTGCATTCAAGACAGAAGGAGAGTTCTCTTAAATCTTAATCCATTCTCCTAGAGATTCATGGTTTCAGCTTGTTTTTATCATCTCTAATTGTTTCCATTCATAAGAAATTTCTCCCATATCTATCCGGTGCATTCAGAGTCGTTCTCATTTCTCGATCCTCCCAGAGGCCATCATTTCAGAAGATTTCTTCATTCTCAGTTTTCAGCTTTCGTTCTCAAAAATCTTCTCAATTGTTGTCTCTTCGTTCGTCTCTCGAGTATTCTGGTGCTTCGTTCATGTTTTCTGGCAAGTGGGTCATGATCTCTTCGTTCTCATGTTATATCATTCATTTGTATTATCATCTTTAGTTTCTAATTCTTACCGGTGTTCTCATGCAAGACTTCTTAAAGTTTGTGATCTCTCTCTCTTTCTCTCTTTCTCTTCAACTCTTTGCAACGAGAATAAGTGGTGTGCGAAATCTGTTGCTTCTCATCAATTTAACTTGATGAAGGGCAAGCATAACATAAGCCTTATTCTAGTTTCATCAAGGGGATTTCAATCCTTCTTCCGGAGTGTTCATGATATCAAATTATCGATCTCAAGTGTTCTTATCTTTCCTTTTCCGGAGTTCCTAGTTTTCTCAAGTATCTTATCCCGAAGAATTATATAAACCATTGGAAGGCCTCCATCTTGTCTTTTCGCAACCTTCAATTCTTTTCTATCATCCTTTCATTCCGGAGTTCATCCCGATGGTTTTTATGGTGGCTGTTAAAGATGTAGTTCTTCTCGAATTGTTCTTCAAGATTCTGTTGGAGGTGCTCAAGTGTTCTTTATCTTGGATTTCTAAGTTCAATTCCTTCTCCATTGTATTTTGAGATGGTATTATTATATTCTTGTTTATCAGGAGTCTCGAAGGAAAATTGTCAAGTATGAGATAAGTAGACCCATCATGTCTTCTCAGAGTTATCTTGAGTTGTATTTCACCTAAAGCATTTCCTAAGGATTGTCGCTATCATGGTGTCATAAATGATTCAAGTTTTGTCCTCGTCTTCTTGGTGAAATAAGTTGGTGTTTGAGTTTCGAAAAAGTTTCGTGACCTGCAAGTGGTGTGACGGAGTGCCAGAAGTGTTCCCGGGGGTCCACCGGATGGGCCTATCTACTCTAAAGGGTCACATGGGCTGTGAGAGGGTGCAAACCAGCCCCTGGTGGGCTGTCCGCACCTCCCACCTCAAGGCCCATGCGGCTAGAAGCTTGGGCTGGGCTAAAAGGGTTGGCTAGCCACCAAACTTGGTGGCAAAGCCACCTTGGCCGCTGCCCCACCTCCCTTGGCCGCCGCACCAAACCCTAAAGGAAACCCAAGGGCAGCCAGGCCCTCCTCTTCCCCTATATATATGAGAGGGGAGAGAGGGCTTCAAGCGCAAGTCATGACGCATCCCTTCCTCCCTCCCCGATTACCTCTCCTCTAGGTGATTGGTTTGGCATCGCTTAGCGAAGCTCTGCCGGATCAGCTCCACCACCACCGCCGCCACGTCGTCATGCTACCGGCAAACCCATCTACCTCTCCGCTCCCTCTTGCTGGATTAAGAAGGCAGAGATCTTAATCGAGCTTCACGTGTGCTGAACGCGGAGGTGCCATCCGTTCGGTACTTGATCGGGAGTTCGTGGGACGGCTTGCAATTTGGATCTTGGAGACGTACCACTACATCAACCGCATTCTTTAACGCTTCCGCTTAGCGATCTACAATGGTACATAGATCCAATCTCTCCTCTCATAGATGCTCATCTCCTAGATTGATCTTGGTGAAGCGTAGGATTTGTTTTGCAAGTTATGGCATAAACCTATTAGCAAGTTATGTTTGCAAATTAATTCAATCAACAAGTTAAATAGTTTTAAACACTTATGAATGTGAAATATTGTGAATCTACACAAAATTCTACACGTTTTACATATCTATAGTTTTTACATAGGATGCACGAATATTTATCTATGAGCAATGCAATATATGGTTTTTCGGAAATTTAGCCAATTCGCAGAAATAAGGAAAAAATGCACATAGGCCAAAACTAGGCACTCGGGGTGGCCTCACCTTCGTCGGCCTTGGCCTATTTGGAGAGGAGGCGGGGCAGAGGTCGACTGGGTTCTGGGCCGCGGAGGGCGAGCTGGGCCGAGGCCCATGCGATGGAGCGAGCGGTCAACGGGTGAAGGGGATCGACCGCTTGGGTCATAGTCTCGCTCGTGAGTGGGAGGCCATGGCGGCACAGGGTCAAATCGCTAGGTCCCCCGTTGCGGATCCAGGCGGGACCAACGGGAATGGGGAGATCCAGGCTGGAGGAGGCCGGCGGCCGAGCTTCAGGTCCATGGTAAAGGGAGAGGTTCTTTCCTAGTCACAGAAGAGAGAGGCGAGGTGAGAGGGAGAGAACACAACGAGGGGAGGAGAAGGAAGAGGGGAGCGGCAGCGGCTGGTCTGGCTTCTCCGGTGAGGGTCCGGTTCCGGCGAGGCGACGGGGTCTTGCCTACGATGGTCGCCGGCGACGGCTCGGGCATGGGACGAGGCTCTCGGGAGGAGCGGTTTCTCCATGGCGGCTGTGGAATCTGGGGCTTTGTGGTCACCGGACATTGTCTGATTTGACCACGGACATGTCCGGTAGGTGCAGGTTTTTGGGCGATCTGAGCCCCAGATTCCAGATCTGAGGGCCAGATTTGGCTGGGTGGCTAGGGTTGTAGGATTGGGGGTAGGTGGAGTTAGAAGGTGGGGTTGTTGAGGGGGGCTGCAATTTTACATGAGGGAAACCATACAGAGTGAAAGGGGTCTCTCCATGGGGTGGTTATATTTAGGGTATGGACTAGGGTGGGTTGATCCTCGTCCGTCCGATCGCGATCCGATAACCACGAACGGAGGGGAAAGCTAGGTTTGGATAGTGGGCTGTGTAGTTGGGCTAAGTGGGTATGAGAGGGAGGTTTTCGACCTAGCACAGAGTTTTAAAACATAGAAAACGACCGACGAATAAACCGATGGTGGTGGCGCTATGAACAACCGTTCGGGTACCAGATGACCTCTGATTGTGAAAACATTTGACAGGCGGTGTACCTACAAAATAACACAACCACACACCAAGTTCCGACACAATCCGAGAATATTTCGTACACACTTTAAAACAATTATTTTCTTGATGTCGTGCTGCGTGCATGTGTGGTTTGTCTCGAAAGGTCGTTGACACGAACGAAGAGAACTAGTTTTAAAAAATGAGTGATCATTCTATGCAGATGATGCAAATGATGCGTTGATGAATGTGACAACCAAACAAATCGCATGATGACAATGGAATAAAAGAGGAATCTTCTGGATCGTCAGTCTTGGGCTGTTACAACTCTCCCACACTACATGAGGATCTCGTCCCGAGATCTAAGAATGAGAATGGGAAGAGAAAGAGCAAGGGGTAAACTTAGTTGATTCTCTGAGAAACGAGTGAAACCGATGATGATTTAAGGTTTTAATGAGACGAAAGATGACACAAGGAACAAGGAAGAATTCACAAGAAATTTTGGCAGCATTTTAGTAGGAAAAGAGAGGCAAAATTTGATATGATGGAAAGAAATTGAAAGAGAGACACCAAACTTTGGTTGGATTAGAATCAGAACTTCATAAGATGGAAGGATCATGAAAAGATTTCATAGCACTACGGTTCATGGACAAGCAAGCGAAGAACATGATCTTAATCAAAATAGATGTGAGTTGGAAAAAAAAACACCACAAAGCGTCCAGAACAAAAGAATAGAAGCTGGATCTTTGGAGAGAAGAGAACAGAGAAGAACATGACAACTTCTACCACCATTGAATTTGAAAATCATGGTTGAACGGACTTGATGGAGAATCAATAACGAAAATAATAGCTTGTTATGGGCTTATGGAAAGCATCTCAAAGTTATGAGGTGACAACCTGCCACAGTAGAAACAATTGATAGCTTGAGAGAAACAAGATATGCAAAACTTCTTTCACCAAGAGGTGGAGGAGACACTTGAATCATTTATGACACCATGATAGAAACAATCCTTAGGAAATGCTTTAGGTGAAATCCAACCCAATATAACTCCGAGAAGACAAGATGGTTTTACTTATCTCATTCTTGACAATTTTCCTTCGAGACTCCTCCTAATCAAGAATTTAATAACACCATCTCAAAAGATAATGGAGAAGGAATTTATCTTAGAAATCCAAGATAAAAAAACACTTGAGCACCTCCAACAAGAATCTTTAAGAACACTTCGAGAAAAATTACATCCTTAACAAACCACCATAAAAACCATCAGGATGAACTCCGGAATGAAAAGATGAAGCTTGACATTGAGGATTTGATATCATGAACAACTCCGTAGGAAATAATTAATATCACCTTGATGAAACAAGAATAAGAATTATGTTACGCTTAACCTTCATCAAGTAAATTTATGACAAGCAATGGATTTCACACACCACTTATTCTTCTTGGAAGGAATTGAAGAGAGAGAGATAAATCACAAACTTGAAGAAAGTCTTCAACGAGAACACCAGTAAGAATTCACAAACGGATGATGATACTGCGATTGAACGAAGATACATGGGAACGAAGAGATCATGATCCGCCTGATGGAAGATTGAATGAAGCACCTAAATAATTAAGGGGCGAATAAAGAGACAACAATTGAGAACAATTTGAGAATGAAAGCAAAAAGCTGCGAATGAAGAAATCTTCGTAAATGATGGCCTTCGGAAGATCAACAACTGAAAACAATCTGAAATGCTTGAGATAGATATGGCGGAAATATCTCATGAATGGAAACAATTTGAGAGGAAAGCATCAATATGAGATGACAAATCTTCAAGAGAATGGACCAAGATTAAGAGAAACTCTTCTCCGCTCTTCAATGCAGAGAATGATGGCGAGAAACACCACCAACACTCTTCAACACTACCATTGGCCCAGACACATATGAACAACAAGACTCCTCCCAGACGGACACCGCACAGCAAGACAGCCGATCATCCCAGCTACCGGGTCGTCCTCCCACATCAGGCCTGGGCTGGTGCGTGGTTTGGGAGCGCTTGCCATGGCAAACGAGATGCTCCACTAGCGCCCCTCCCTCCACCGCTATGAATCTTGGCTTCGGCACATCGTGGAGCTTGTTAGTGTTTCTCGCGACACCTCCATGCCCTGCTACTCATTTTGACCCTGACTTTCCCTGGCAGATGATGCGGACCACGATGCGCCGCCACCTCCTCCACAATGCGATGTCCACGCCATGCCTAGTCGTGAGGTGTGCCCATATCATCTGCCTCATGAGCCACCCACGAGGCAAGAGACGAGGTAAGCTACCAGGTAGTGCCCCGGCCGCGCGCCGATGCACGCGCGGTCCCCGTGCTGCCAAACCAGCGCCCTGACCGAGCACCACTTGAGGTGGCCCCTTAGGAGCGTTAATACCATCGAGCCAGTGGGCTGCCTCGCCATCGCCCAAGAGCTCTACCCAACCACATGGCCGTGCAAGTTCAAACCCGGACCCCGCTAAGTTCCTACAGTTCTACTTGCTCAGCATCCAGGCGGCTGGTGGATATGAAAAAGTCATGGCATGTTGGTTCCCCATGGCTCTCAAGGGGCGGCACACTCTCTTGGCTCCTCAACCTCCCAGCGGGCTCCATCACCTTCTGGGACGACCTACACAAACGTTTCGTCGCCAACTTCCAAGGTACCCGTGACCGCGCGCTCACCATGAAGGACCTGCGGCGTGTGAAGCATCAGGATGGAGATACCTGCACAAGTTCATACAACGCTTCATGACTACACACCTGAAGGTTCGGAAGTTGTCAGGTGAGGCTATTATGTCTGCCTTCATCGACGGCGTCACAGATCTCGAGATGAAGAAAGAGCTCACCATGAACGACGAAATGTGCTCCGCCGTAGAGATGTTCAACCTGGCCAGCAAGTGCGCCAAGGCCGAAGAGGGCCGCTTATCACTCAGTGAGCCTCTGGCGGAAGAGCCAGAGGAAAAGAAGACCAAGGCCAAGGAGGTGAAGCGCAAGGCCCGAACGTTACTTGCTGCCAAGCCTGAGGCTAAGCGCAGCCGAGGCAAGGAGCACCCCACAGGTGGAAGACCGACCTGCGTCTTCCATGACACCAACAACCACGACACCATAGATTGCCAGGAGCTCAGGCTGGTCCGCGCCGAACACTTTAGCCGGCGTCCCTGGCGCACCAATCGTGGCTTCGGACACAGTGAATTCCGTGGTGGGGGCCGCTGGGACAGCCGGGATACACGTCAGGGGTGGCACGACCAGCTTCGGGAGGACCCCTGGGGCGATTAGCCTCAGGAGGACCGCTGGCACGATCAGGCTCGGGAGGACCGCTGCCACGATGACCCTTTGGAGGGGTCGTTCCAAGGCCCACCTAGTGAGGGTCACCCTCGTGAGGCCGGCCTACCACCGCTACCACCTCCACCTAGAAGGATGGAAGATGAAAGGCAGTACGATGGGACTGGGGTCTTCCAGGAGATCAGGGTCGTAGCTCGTATCTTGGGCAGTGCCCAGGCCCCGGCCTTGAACCACGTCTTCAAGCAGTTCGCGCGGGAGGTGAATGCAACTCTCCCAATGCCCGAGGCGATTCTCCCCCTCAGGTGGTCCGAGGCGTCCATCAAATTCGACTTGAGGGATCAGCTCAGGTGCTCGGCCATAGCCATCAAACTCCCCATGCTATGCACCCCGGCCATCAGCAACGTCCTCGTCACCAAGACCCTCATCAACAGTGGGGTGGGGATCAATGTCCTCTCCATCGGGACCTTCGAGATGCCCCTAGTACCGTACGACCAGCTCATGCCGACCACGCCCTTCTCAAGAGTCATTGATGGGTCCACCATTCCCATTGGGCAACTGCGCCTGCCCATCACCTTCGGCGGGAGCAAGTACTACCACACCGAGAGCGTCATCTTCGACGTCGCCCACATCCACCTCCCATACAATGCTATCCTTGGATACCCGGCCCTTGCCAAGTTTATGGCAGCAGCTCATCATGGCTACAACATCTTCAACATGCCAGGGAGTGGCGGCGTCATCAGCATCGCCTGTGATGAGAAGGATGCCGTCTGCTCCCTCGATCGTGCCTACCATGCCGCTACCCCCGAACTCTCAAACGAGGAGGAGGATGCCCAGCATCGTGAAGATGCACGCAAGAAAAAGAGGCAACTCACCCCCACGGAGTGCCTGGGGGGCCGAACCGCTGGGGGGAGCCTCGGGCTCTGCACCGAGGGATGGGGCCGCACCCTCCATCACATACTAAGGCGTGCTTGACGCCCACCTTGGGTTGGGCTCGGGGGCTTCCGTTCAGGAGGCCCCTGGTTTGGCTGATGAGACGAGGGAGGCGTTCGGGCACAACCTGGAGGTGCATCCACGCACGCAAGCTGCGGAGCCAGGGGCTTGGCGCGAGGCGCAAAGTTCATGAGAGTCAGTCATCAAAGCAATTGAGAAGCTTCAAGAGGCACATGCCAGGCAAGGAAGGGACTGCCCTACACCACCAATCGTAGCCGCCATCATTGGCCCGGCCGAGCATTCACGCATTGCCATCAACACGAGCTCAATCAACAGGGCATTGACCCAGGGCCTCTTTGGGCTGGCGCAAGCCGATCGCGAGTGGAGCTACCCGCACAACTGCGTCTGCATGCCCTTTGGCCTGGCTAACGCCGGCGTCACGTTCCAGCGCCTTGCCCGGGCCATGCTCGCTCCATGCTTGGCGAGACGCGACGAGCAGTTGGAGGAGAAGCCTGGACTGATTATGGGTCCCGAGCCCCGGGAGACGACGGGCCCATGAGGGTCGCGCTTGTGAAGGTGCATGATCTAGCTACAACGACAGCTCCGGCTCTTCATCGGCATGGCTGCTAGGTGACTTTTTCTTGATCTATGCCAGGTAACTTTTTGGCTTGTGTCGTTTAAGGGCGCCCCCTAGGTCGCGTCCTCCCTAGGTGATTGGCAGCCACCGTGTTTCACATATTTCAGCAGTTTTTCATGTATGCAACTTGTTTCCTAACGTCTCCTACTTTGCCTTCTCGGCTTTTTGCTGGCGAGAATGTTGTCACTCCCGAGCTAGCCTACTTGGGGCCGCCTCAGTGGGAGGACTGGGCACGGCGTCTGTGCTCGGATCCATTCATACAATGTTGAAAAATCTAGTGACTGAGCTCTCTTTGGTGGGCCGGCCCCGTTCACTTCATCTCCTAGGGTCACTAGTGCTTGTCCCTCCCAAAGGCCCTAGGGAGGACACTCGTTGCAGGCTGCAATGAAGATTCCAAGACCTCGGGTGGTGCCATCTACAAGAAGACCCAGGCGCAACCAACCTTGAAGTAGGGACCTCGCGAGGCCAAAATACCCTCGTGAGTTCCTAGATACACCTCCCAATTCTACCGTGCCAGCCACGCATATGAACTCAATGGGATATACACACCCGAAGCACCCTGAGACCGCGGAGGGGTTCCTTCCCATGCAATGTGGCAACCACAGCCCAACGCTGGAGGAGAAGTCAACACTGCCCACCAATGGCTATGCCCACGCAATCTGGAAGCCACAGCTCCGTGTTGGCGGTCAACACAGTCCACCAATGACTATGCCCACGTAAGGCGGAAGCTCTATGCCCTATGCTAGGGATAAACAACTGAGGGCGCCCCAACGGTTGCATCCAACCTTGGGAAGGCTCCTTCCGGCCTCGTTTCGCTGCATTCCATGGGATGTACGCGTCAGGGCGCTCCACGGGGGCTACTACCAGTTCAGGCCTCGTACTCGCCTCCTTCCCAGTTTTGCCAAACCTAGCCTTCACGCGCCCCTCTCAGGAAAAGCCGGCGAGGGAAGGTATGGGAGCTGCTTGTAGGTCAAGGGGGACTCCTGAGCATCGCGACTCAGCAGCCTCACTCGCTCCGTAACCGCTCACCCCTTGGGGCCATCCTTGGTGATCCGGTCAGCCCCAACGGTAGATGAGGTATGCATGGGGTCGGGCCCTACCGATGCAGAGTGTAAGGTGTTCGAAATTTCCAAGCTAAGGATATCTTCATCATGTTCCCTTCATGAGGGCTGCTCACACGTCAAGGGGGACCCCTGAGCATAGTGACTCCGGAGCCTTGCTAGCCCCGTAGCCCCTCACCCCTTGGGACCATCCTTGGTGATCCGGTCGGTCCCAACGGCGACTGAGGTACGCGTGGGTCTGGGCCCTGCCGATGCAGAGCAACACAAAAGCACGAAAGAAACAAGGAGAAGAGGGCAATCATGCAGTTTGACAGTTATTACAAGCATTAAAAGTTTCTGCGAGTACAAACAAGTTTAACACCTCCACAAGGGCACGTCGAATGATGCAGGAAAGAAACAAGGAAGTGGAATCAGGAGGAGCCTTTGCCGCCGCTCGCCCCATCCTCACCACTAACTTCTGAAGTTTTAGGAGGTGAATTGAATGGTGATGCGGGTGAGCCTCCTCACCAGTGCCTCCACGACAGCCTTCACTACTTCCCTAGCGCTCTTGCGGACCTTGGGGCGATCGGGCGTATCATGGACTCGAATTCGAACCCTGACTCATCGAGGTGAAGATAGCTGAAGACGCACATAGCAGTCTCAGAAAAGAGGTCATGGCATAGTCTGTCCAAGACCCCCTCCACCTTGGGAGCGACGCCCTGCAGCGCCTCGGCGAACTTGAAAGCGAGCTTCGCGGAGCTGCTCTCCGGAGACACCAGGGGTTTCGCAGACCCTTCCCGGCAGAGGGGGTGGAGCACTCGGCGAAGCATGAGCTCGATCGGTGGAAGGGCGCTACACTCCGTGGCCTTTCTCTTCCTGACCTCAGCTAGAGCCTTTTCTGCGGTTTCGAGCCAGCCCTTCTCCAGGGCTGCCTCCTTCTCCCGCGCGTCCAGGCGCCCTCGCTCCCCGACACCATCGGCCTTCGCCTGGGACAACTCAGAGTCCCGGTCGGTGAGCTGGGCCTTGCAGGTCTTGAGGACCTCCGACTGCACACGTAGTTTTTCCTCGAGCGCGGACTTCTCTTCCCGAAGGACCTTCAAGCGGGACTCCACCTCATTGCGGAACCCTTCAGCACACGCCGCGCTGGCTAGCACCCCCTGGAGACCTTCTTTGGCCGATGTGACCTACTTGTCGCTTATTGCCATGGCTGCCTTGGCTTGGCCGCAGGAAGCCATGATAAAGGCGTTGGCCTCGAGCCACCCGGAGAGGATCCCCAGAAGCCCAGTCGCGAGGTGATCATCAGCGCCCGCGAGGGCATCTTGAACTTGGTCTAGGACGTCAAGACCATGCGGCGGGGTTGCCAAGGACTCCTTCGGAGGAGTTGACTCCACAACCGTAGGCGGCACCTCCTAGGAGATGGCAGCACGAGGAGCAGGAGGCTCCGGAGGCCGCGGAGAAACCAAGGGCAAGACGGACAAGGACAGATCGATGAGCGGCTGGCCCTCGAGGGGTGGCCCTCCGAACAGTGACACTGACACACCATGAAGAACAGGAGCAACCACACCGATAGACATCAGAGGCTCCCGAGGCGTCGTGGTGGTGGCCAGGAGGGTTAGCTCGCAAACCTTCACCCCCTCGCTCGTAGGCACCTCGTCAGGCGATAGCGGCACGACGAGAGCAGGCGGATCATTGGAGGATGCCTTTGACTTGACGCCTGCCTTCTTCTTCCTCATCTTCAGCATGGTGATGTTCTTAGTTGCCAGGCAAAGGAAGAACCATTAGCACCCAAGCTACTGGATGGTAGGAAAGGCCGAACTGGGTACTTACTCCTCAACGTTGACCAACTTCATCTTCTCCTGCGCTTTCATGATAGCGATGCCCTAACCCCTCCCGGTGAAGGCACCATCGCGGCAGGGGATAGGGGCACCATGTGCAAGAGCTGCCGCTGGAGGGATCGCCACGGCCGATGCATAGCCCGCTTGGCTTGTAGGCTGCGACTCGTGCTGGGGCGAGGCTGGCAACTCAACCACCATGCCTAGAGAAGCAGGGCGTACCGAACGAGACTCGGCCCCATGCTTCCTGGGGGTCATCAGGCATGCGGACCGCATGGCACAAGGGGCCGACACGAGCCCCATAGAAACCTTGGCGGGACACGGAGAGCCCGCAGCAGAAACTTCACCAGCATTGTCGTCATCTTCAAGATCGCGTAGTAGCACGCTCTGTGGCGGGGGACCTTCTCGCCTGAGGTGTCATCAGAGGACACCGTCAATGGGGAGCCAAGGCCCTGGCTGGGGAGAGCCCTAGTTCGTCAAAGGTAGGCATCTTGGCAACCGAAGCAGCCACGTCATTGCGATAATACAGTGTGGTGCAAGCCTCAGAGAGATCTCCGGGGTCGCAAGTGAGTAGGGTCGCCACAACCCTGCTCAACTCTTCATGGGTTATGCATGCATATCAAAGCCTGAGCTTGTCGCTGCTGTCCTGATAGTCCCACAGGGGCCTAGAGTGGGACTGGAGGGGAGCCAGGCGCTGCGTCAAGAACTCCTTCACTATCATACCCCAGTCAGCTTCCTAGCGCTGATGTTGCGGGAAATCCGTTCGAGGACGGGCTTAGCACAGGTATTCACATAGAGGTCTCCTCTGGCAGCCCCTTCGGCAGCTCCAAGTAGGGGTTGGGACTCCCAAGATCCATGAAGACCTAGAGGTGCCGGAAGTTCTCCACCTTCTTCCTGACCTTTAAGAGCATGTTACCGCTCTGGACCACGATGAAGGAGACGCATGCCAACCGTTGAGCACCGTCGTGCACGCGCAAACTAAAGAAATGTCAGAAGAGGGTCACCGAAGGCTTCACACCCATGAAAGCCTCGTAGTAAAAGGCGAAGATAGACTAGAGAAGGATGGAGTTGGGCTGAAGGTGACGGGCCTGGATCCCATAGTGATCGAGCATGGCGGTGATGAACGTGGAGAAAGGTGGGACGAGACCGGCGAATATGCTATGGAGGAAGAAGGGATAGGCTGACCTAGACGAGGGCCGCCTCTCTGAGGAGACGCCACATACCAAGGACAGCCCGTGCTTGTTAGTCCTGCCCCTAGTCGATGGGAGCACTAGGACTAGGTCGCCATCCTTGGTAATGGTAGACTCGGCGAGCGCCTGTGAGATGGGAGCGGAGGCCGAACTCTGGGCCTCTAGGTTCGACTTGCCGTAAGGATCGATTCGGAGGAAGGACGGAGCGATGCCAGATTTGGAAAGGGCTTAGCTAAGGCCAGGATCTGGGAGCAAGAGCAAGCATGCAGAAGAGGAAAGTCATAATGGATCGGTGCTGGAAGTCAAGCTTCTGTCGCTTCTAGCAGTGTCCATGAGGATGCCTAACGTCAGCCGCAAGATGCATGCCAGTCCTGGCCCCGCAGGCATTAGGGGCCCGTGGTACTTCGGACCATCCACAAGGCTTCACGCTGAATCCAGCTCAAGCGCAACTTGGGCCCGGGGGCTACAATCGGCGTTCTGGGAATGGGGGTACCCAGCCCTGCCTGCCCACAGCCCAAACGTGACCTGGCATGGCTCTATTCAAGATAAGGCCCTCATGAGGACCCCAAGCACGCGAGGAAGAATGGCAGCAAGGCCGGCATGGATAGGCCACCTCAGCCCCCCTCCTGAGCGGCAGAGATCTCTATTCAGAGCCCAGCCTCAGGAGTCGAAGGTGACACAAGGAAGGACATGCGGGCGCCAGTGCGCCTGGCGGCGCAGTTTCGCCTTTGTTGCAAGGGGAGCAAGTGTTGGGGAACGTCGCATGGGAAATAAAAATTTTCCTACGCACACGCAAACCTATCCATGGTGATGATCATCTATGAGAGGGAGAGTGGATCTACGTACCCTTGTAGATCGCTAAGCGGGAAGCATTAAGAAACGCGGTTGGTGTAGTCGAACTTCTTCGCGATCCAAATCGCCGAGCGTCCCGCGATCCAATCACGATACGTCCCGCGAACTCATCACGATCCGTCTCACGATCTTTATCACGATCTTTCCCGTGAACTCATCACGATCTGTTCCGCGATCTCATCACGAACCGTCTCGCGATCTCTATCACGGTCCTTCCGATCTAGCGCCAAACGGACGACACCTCCGCGTTCAGCACACGTGCAGCTTGATGACGATCTCCAGCGTCTTGATCCAGCAAGAGGAGCTGGAGAGGAGAGAGAGTTCACCGGTAGCATGACGGCGCTTCGGTGATGGTGGTGGTGGAGCAATCCGGCAGGGCTTTGCCTAAGCGCTACAGAAATCCGATCTAGAGGAGCACCGGTGAAACGGGTAGCACATGGCCGTAAGTTGTGTGCAAAACCCTAGCTATCCACCAATATATATAGGACGAGAGGAGGGGGAGAGGGGCTGGCGCACCAAGTCTCCCTAGGGGGATCGGCCGGCTAGGAGGGAGCAATCCTACTCCTACTCCAATCCTAGTTGGAGTAGGATTGCTTCCTATTGGCTGATTTTCCCTTTTTTCCTTTTTCCCTTTAGGACTTCCTCTCCCTGTGCCATGGGCCTTTGTGTCTGTTTCACCAGCCCACTAAGGGCTTGTTAATACTCTCCCACAGCCCATGGACCTCTTGGGGTCGGAATACCCCTCCCGGAGGTCCCCCGGTACACTACCGGCACTCCCGGTACACTACCGATGAGCCCGAAACTTTTCCGGCGACCAAACTGGGACTTCCTATATATGAATCTTTACCTCCGGACCATTCCGGAGCTCCTCGTGACGTACAGGATTTCATCCGGGACTCCGAACAATCTTCGGTCACCACCATACATAAGTCTACACTACCGAAACGTCACCGAACCTTAAGTGTGCAGACCCTGCGGGTTTGAGAACTATGTAGACATGACCGAGAAACCTCTACAGTCAATAACCAATGGCGGGACCTGGACGTCCACATTGGTTCCTACATATTCTACGAAGAACTACACGGTCAAACCTCTATGTCAAGGATTCAGTTAATCCCGTATAACGTTCCCTTTGTTCTTCGGTATGTTACTTGGCCGAGATTCGATCATCGGTATCTCCATACCTAGTTCAACCTCGTTACTAGCAAGTCTCTTTACTCGTTCTGTAATACACGATCCCGTAACTAACAATTAGTCACATTGCTTGCAAGGCTCATTGTGATGTTGTATTACTGAGTGGGCCCCGAGATACCTCTCCGTCACATGGAGTAACAAATCCCAGTCTCGATCCATGCAAAATCAACAGACACCATCGGAGATACCTGTAGAGTACCTTTATAGTCACCCAGTTATGTTGCAACGTTTGATACACACAAGGCACTCCTCCGATATCCGTGAGTTTGCATGATCTCATGGTCATAGGAACATATACTTGACATGCAGAAAACAGTAGCAATAAACTGACACGATCATATGCTACATTTGTAGTTTGGGTCTTGTCCATCACATCATTCTCCTAATGATGTGATCCCGTTATCAAATGACATCACATGTCAATGGCTAGGAAACCTTGACCATCTTTGATCAAGGAGCTAGTTCACTAGAGGCATACTAGGGACACATTGTTTGTCTATTTACCCACACATGCAATGTGTTTCCATTCAATACAATTATAGCATGGATAATAAACGATTATCATGAACAAGGAAATATGATAATAACTAATTTATTATTGCCTCTAGGGCATATTTCCAACAGTCTCCCACTTGCACTAGAGTCAATAATCTAGTTCACATCACCATGTGATTCGCATTGTTATGAATCTGACACCCAATGAGTTCTGGGGCTCGATCATGATTTGCATGTGAGAGAGATCTTATAGTCAACGGGTTTGTAACATTCAGATCCGTGTGTACTTTGCAAATCTCTATGTCAAACCGTAAACACTACTACCACACTCCACTTGTTACTTTTCCAAATGGCTGCTCCACTATATGTATCCAGATTTCTACTATGAGCCATCCGGATTGGTGTTAAAGCTTGCATCGACGTAACTCTTTACGACGAACTCTTTATCACCTCCATAATCAAGAAACATTTCCTTAGTCCTCTGGTTACTAAGGATAATTTTGACCGCTGTGCAGTGATCCACTCCTGGACCACTCTTGTACCCCTTGATAGACTCATGGCAAGGCACACACAGGTGCGGTACACAGCATGGCATAATATACAGCCTATGGCTAAGGCATAGGGGATGACGTTCGTCCTTTCTCTTTCT
The DNA here is from genome assembly GCA_022496015.1 of Hordeum marinum. Classification (NCBI taxonomy): domain Eukaryota; kingdom Viridiplantae; phylum Streptophyta; class Magnoliopsida; order Poales; family Poaceae; genus Hordeum; species Hordeum marinum. The sequence continues at coordinate 174,117,223 of CM039674.1, read as the reverse complement.
TCTGATGTTGTCGAGCTTTGAGTCTCACTCAACTTCCACACCTTACAAATCAGGCGAGAACTCTTTCTCTGACTGATCCATTTTGAACTCTTTCAAAATCTTGTCACGGCATGCACTCATTGAAAGTCTCATCAATCATCTTGATCTATCTATATAGATTTTGATGCTCAACAATTAGGTAGCTTTATCCAGGTCTTCCTTTGAAAATCACCTTTCAAACAACCATTTATGCTTTCCAGAAATTCTACATTATTTCCGATCAACAATATGTCATCCACATATACTTATCAAAAATTCTATAGTGCTCCCACTCACTTTATTGTAAATACAAGTTCCTCGTAAACTTTGTATAAACATCAAAATTATGATCACCTCATCAAAGCGTACATTCCAACTCCGAGATACTTGCTTCAGTCCATAGAAGGATCACTGAAGCTTGTACACCTTTTAGCATCCTTAGGACTGACAAAACCTTCTGGTTGTATCACATACAACCTTTCCTCAAGTAAACCGTTAAGGAAACGATGTTTTGACATCCATCTGCCAGATTTCATAATTGAAAATGCAGCAACTGCTAACATAATTCCAACAGACTTTAGCATCGCTACGAGTGAGAAACTCTCATCGCAGTCAACTCCTTGAACTTGTCACAAACAACTTTCCAACAAGTCGAGCTTTACAAATGGTGACATTCACCATCAGCGTCTGTCTTCATTTTAAAGATCCATTTGTACTCAACGACCTGCCGTCCAATGAGCAAGTCTACCAAAGTCTATACTTGGTTTTCATACATGGATCCTATCTCGGATCTCATGGCCTCCAAACATTTGTCGGAATCCGGGCCCATCATCGCTTCTCCATAGTTCGTAGGTTCATCGTTGTCCAACAACATGACCTCCAAGACAGGGTTGTCGTACCGCTTAGGAGCAGTACACATCCTTGTCGACCTACGAAGTTCGATAGTAACTTGATCCTGAAGCTTCATGATCATCATCATTAACTTCCTCTTCAACTAACGTAGGCTTCACAGAAACAACATTCTGCGCTGCGCTACTCTCTGGTTGAACAAAGGTTCAACAACCTCATCAAGTTCTATCTTCCTCCCACTCAAATCTTTCGAGAGAAACTTTTCCTCGAGAAAGGATCCATTTTAGCAACAAACACTTTGCACTTGGATCTGAGATAGAAGGTTCACCCAACTGTTCTTAGGGTCTTCTATGAAGATGCATTTGTCCGACTTGGGTTCGACCTTATTAGGTGAAAACATTTTCCACACAAGTGTCGCAGCCCCAAACATTTAAGAAATGACAGCTTAGGTTTCTATCAAACCATAATTCACCCGGTGTCATCTCAAGGGATTTAGATGGTGCCCTATTTAAAGTGAATGTAGTTGTCTCTAATGCATAACCCCAAAATTATAGTAGTAAATCGATAAGAGACATCATAGCACGCACCATATCCAATAGAGCATGACTATGACGTTCGGACACACCATCACACTATGGTGTTCCAGGTGGCGTTTAGTTGTGAAACAAATTTCACATTGTCTTAAGTTGTATGCCAAACTCGTAACTCAGATATTCACCTCTACGATCATATCGCAGTCATTTTTATCTTCTTGTCACGATGATCTTAAACTTCACTCTGAACTTGCTTGAACCTTTCAAACGATTCAGACTTGTGTTTCATTAAGTAAATATATACTATATCTACTCAAATGATCAGTGAAGGTAAGAAAATAACGATATCCACTGCACGCTACAAGACTCACTGGATTGCATACATCAACATGTATCATTTCCAATGAATCACTTGCCCGCTCCATCCAACGGGGTCCTTTAGTCATCTTGCCCAAGAGGCATGGTTCGCATGTCTCAACCGATTCAAAATCGAATGAGTCCAAAGATCCATCAGCATGGAGTTTCTTCATGAGCTTTATACCAATATGACATTTTGCGGCAGTGCCGCAAGTATGTGGTACTATCGTTATTAACTCTGTATCTTTTGACATCAATGTTATGAACATGTGTATTACTACGATCAAGATTTCAACAAACCATTCTCACTGGGTGCATGATCATTGAAGGTATTATTCATGTAAACAGAATAACCATTATTCTCTAACTTAAATGAATAACCGTATTGAAATAAACATGATCTAATCATCTCCATGCTCAACACAAAACACCAAATAACATTTATTTAGGTTCGTCACTAATCCTGAAGGTAGAGAGAGCGTGCGATGTTGATCACATCAACCTTGGAAACATTTCCAACATACATCGTCACCTCACCCTTAGCTAGTTCACCGTTTATTCCGTAGCTTTTATTTCGAGTTACTAACATTTAGCAACCGAACCGGTATCCAATACCCAGGTGCTACTAGGAGTACTAGCAAGGTACACATCAATAACTAGTATATCAACCTTAGCTAGTTCACCATTTATTCCATAGCTTTTATTTCGAGTTACTAACATTTAGCAACCGAACCGGTATCCAATACCCAGGTGCTACTAGGAGTACTAGCAAGGTACACATCAATAACTAGTATATCAAGTATACTTCTGTCGATGTTGCCATCCTTCTTATCTACCAAGTATCTAGGGTTGTTCCGCTTCAGCGACCGCTCACCTCCTAACAGAAGCACTTAGTCTCGGGTCTCAGTTCAACTTTGGGTTGCTTCACTGGAGCAGCAACTGTCTTGCTATCCATGAAGTTTCCCTCCTTGCTCTTGCCCTTCTCGAAACTAGTGGTTTGATTAACCATCAACACTTGACGCTCCTTTTTGATTTCTACCTTTGCAGTGTCAAACATCGCGAACAGCTCAGGAAACATTATTTCTATCCCTGGCAATTTATAGTTCATCACCAAGTTCTAGTAGCTTAGTGACAGTGACTTGGAGAACTATGTCAATCACTATCTTATCTGGAAGATCAACTCCCACTTGATTCAAGCGATTGTAGCACCCAGACAATCTGAGTACATGCTCAAACATTGAGCTATTCTCTTTCATCTTGCAGGCAAAGAATCTTGTTGGAGATCTCATATCTCGCAACACGGGCACGAGCCTGAGATCCTAATTTCAGCTCTTAGAAACATCTCATATGTTCCGTGACGTTCAAAATGTTTTGGAGCCTCAATTCTAAGCCGTAATGCATGACGCACTAAACTATCAAGTAGTCATCAGAACGTGTCTGTCAGACGTTCACAACATCTACAGACGATGCTAGAGGGGTTGGCGCACCGAGCGGTGCATTAAGGACATAAGCGTTCTGTGCAGCAATGAGGACAATCCTCAGATCACGGACCCAGTCTGCAATATTGCTACCATCATATTTCAACTCTATTTCTCTAGGAACATATAAAAATTTAAGGGAGCTACAGCGCGAGCTAGTAATCTACAACATAATTTGCAAAGACACTCTTGACTATGTTCATGATAATGAGTTCATTTAATCATATTACTTAAGAACTCCCACTCAAAATTGACATCCCTCTGATCATTCGAGTGATACATGATCCAAATTCACCAACTCAAGTCCGATCATCACGTGAGTTGAGGTGGCTGCAATGGTGATCATCATGTTGATCATATCTACTATATGACTCATGTTTGACCTTTCGGTCTCTTGTGTTCCGAGGCCATGTCTGTACATGCTAGGCTCGTCAAGTTTAACCCGAGTGTTCTGAGTGTGCAACACTGGCTTGCACCCGTTGTATGTGAACGTAGAGTCTATCACACCCGATCATCACATGGTGTCTCAACACGATGAACTTTCGCAACGGTGCACACTCGGGGAGAACACAATTTGTCTTGAAATTAAGTGAGGGATCACCTTGTAATGCTACCGTCGTCCTAAGCAAAACAAGGTGCATAAAAGGATTAACATCACATGCAAATCATAAGTGACATGATATGGCCATGATCTTGTGCTTTTGATCTCCATCATGAAAGCACCGGCATGATCTCCATCGTCACCGGCATGACACCATGATCTCCATAATCTTGATCTCCATCAACGTGTCGCCATCGGGGTTGTCACGCCCTGCATGCTTCTACTACTATTGCTACCGTAGCGATAAATTAAAGCATTACATAGCGCTTAATGATTGACACGCGGGTCATACAATAATTAAAGACAACCCTATGGCTCCTGCCGGTTGCCGTACTCATCGACATGCAAGTCGTGATAATCTATACATCACATGATCATCTCATACATCACATATACCACATCATGTAATTGGCCATATCATATCACAACATACCCTGCAAAAACAAGTTAGACGTCCTCTAATTGTTGTTGCATGTTTTACGTGGATGCTACTGGTATCTAGCAAGAACAATTCTCACCTACGCAAAAACCAAACGGTGATACACTAGTTGCTTTTCAACATTCTCAAGGACCGCCTTTGTCGGATCCGATCCAACTAAAGTGAGAGAAACTGTCACCCGCAAGCCATCTAGGCAACAAGTTGCGTCGAGGGAACCGGTCTCTTATAAGCATACGAGTAATGTTGGTCCGGGCTGCTTCATCTCACAATCCCGCTGAACCAAAATACGACCAAGGGAGGAAGCAATCTAAGAATCAACGCCCACAAACCTTTTGTGTTCTACTCAAGATCTCATCGAACCATCAACCTGGATCTGATACCACTGTTGGGGAACGTCGCATGGTAAACAAATTTTTTCCTACGCACACGCAAACCTATCCATGGTGATGAGCATCTAAGAGAGGGAGAGTGGATCTACGTACCCTTGTAGATCGCTAAGTGGGAAGCGTTAAGAAACACGGTTGGTGTAGTCGAACTTCTTCGCGATCCAAATCGCCGAGCGTCCCGCGATCCAATCACGATCCATCCTGCAATCCAATCACGATCCGTCCCGCGAAGTCATCACGATCCGTCTCATGATCTTGATCATGATCTGTCCCGCGAACTCATCACGATCTGTTCCGCGATCTCATCACGAACCGTCTCGCGATCTCGAAGATGGTCCTTCCGATCTAGCGCCGAACGGACGGCACCTCCGCATTTAGCACACGTGCATCTTGATGACGATCTCCACCATCTTGATCCAGCAAGAGGAGGTGGAGCAGAGAGAGAGTTCACCGGCAGCGTGACGGTGCTCCGGCGATGGTGGTGGTGGAGCAATTCCGGCAGGGCTTCGCCTAAGCGCTGCAGAAATCCGATCTAGAGGAGCACCGGTGAAACGGGTAGCCGGTGGCCGTAAGTTGTGTGCAAAACCCTAGCTATCCACAAATATATATGGGAGGAGAGGAGGGGGAGAGGGGCTGGCGCACCAAGTCTCCCTAGGGGAGTCGGCCGGCTAGGAGGGAGCAATCCTACTCCTACTCCAATCCTAGTTGGAGTAGGATTGCTTCCTATTGGCTGATTTTCCCTTTTTTTCCCTTTTCCCTTTAGGACTTCCTCTCCCTGCGCCATGGGCCTTTGTGGCTATTTCCCCAGCCCACTAACGGCTGGTTAATACTCTCCCACAGCCCATGGACCTCTTGGGGTCGAAATACCCCTCCCGGAGGTCCCCCGGTACACTATCGATGAGCCCGAAACTTTTCCGGCGACCAAACTGGGACTTCCTATATATGAATCTTTACCTCCCGACCATTCCGGAGCTCCTCGTGACGTCCGGGATCTCATCTGGGACTCCGAACAATCTTCGGTCACCACCATACATAACTCTACACTACCGAAACGTCACCGAACCTTAAGTGTGCAGACCCTGCGGGTTCGAGAACTATGTAGACATGACCGAGACACCTCTACGGTTAATAACCAATGGCGGGACCTAGACGTCCATGTTTGTTCGAACATATTCTACGAAGATCTACATCGGTCGAACCTCTATGTCAAGGATTCAGTTAATCCCGTATAACGTTCCCTTTGTTCTTCGGTATGTTACTTGCCCGAGATTCGATCGTCGGTATCTCCATACCTAGTTCAACCTCGTTACCGGCAAGTCTCTTTACTTGGTCCGTAATACAAGATCCCGTAACTAAAAATTAGTCACATTGCTTGAAAGGCTCATTGTGATGTTCTATTACCGAGTGGGCCCCGAGATACCTCTCCGTCACACGGAGTAACAAATCCCAGTCTCGATCCATGCCAAATCAACAGACACCATCGGAGATACCTGTAGAGTACCTTTATAGTCACCCAGTTACGTTGCAACGTTTGATACACACAAGGCACTCCTCCGATATCCGTGAGTTTGCATGATCTCATGGTCATAGGAACATATACTTGACATGCAGAAAACAGTAGCAATAAACTGACACGATCATATGCTACGTTTGTAGTTTGGGTCTTGTCCATCACATCACTCTCCTAATGATGTGATCCCGTTATCAAATGACATCACATGTCAATGGCTAGGAAACCTTGACCATCTTTGATCAAGGAGCTAGTTCACTAGAGGCATACTAGGGACACATTATTTGTCTATTTACCCACACATGCAATGTGTTTCCATTCAATACAATTATAGCATGGATAATAAACGATTATCATGAACAAGCAAATATGATAATAACTAATTTATTATTGCCTCTAGGGCATATTTCCAACAGCAAGGATGTACGCGGGTTCCGAAAGCACCGTCCATTCAAGTGCAACAAGACTATGACCACGAAACCTGCAGGACGGATGTCACCGCTGAGCCCACTACTGCATCACCAATAGCCACTTTGCAGGCGAAGACCACCTTTCGACAAAGCACGGGTGTACTGTTGTCCCCCTTGAAATTTGGACGATGTGGGATCCCTTCCCAACATTGCGATAAGGGAAGAGGAATCGGGCCACCACTATGTATAGATACTAGGCCATACAATAGAGGGGGGATCCAAAACTAAGGCACTCGATGAACCACCACAAGTTAGAGAGCCAAGAACATCTCTTGAGCGCCCTCGCGAGGCTCAATCCCACTATACTAGTTCATCTACCAAACGTCCGTGAGGGGCAATCCACCAAAGCAGGAGTAGGGTGTGATGCTTCACAGTGGCCTGAACCTGGGTAAACTATCGTGTTCATCTTCTTCCTCGTTATCGAGCGAGTTCGCTGTAGTAACCATCGAGTAGTAAGCTAGGTTGGGTGAGGCTACAGGGAACCTTCGCACAGGCCCTTGTGTTCGAACCTTGAGCGTTTAGCAGAGCCCAAACTCCGATAGGTAAAACCTACAAAGAGGAGAAAGGGAGAAAGGAGGGCCCCAATAGAAGCCCAACCTAACCCCGTCAGGACCAGCAGGAAGCGGCTCGGCAGGACCACTGGAAGGGAAGACAAAACCGAAGTCCACGAGCCTGCTAGGATCTAGGTGGGGAAAGGCGTCTCCCAAGTCAAGAACCCCGGGCAAATCGCTCTGCCGGGGGCGGTCTAGCTGACGGTGATGGTGCGAATGGCAGTCAGCTGTAGCTCGAGTCCTCGTACTATGACTTGATGACCGGTGGCTCGTTGTCGTTGTCTTCATCAACACTATCCTCCTCGTCATTGTCGCTTGAGGAGGATCTTTCAACATCGGTCGAGCTCTGTTCGAAGTAGCCAAGACGAGTGCCCGAATGCCCATAGATCTTGATAGAGCATGTCGGCCTCCACCATCTTGAAGCAGAGGACATGCCCACCCATGAATATATGGGCACACACGAAGGTTTTCCACCGTCGCCTGACGAACATTATGCTACGTGCTAGAAACTTGACACCAGCATGTACGACGCCATTACAGCAGCCATGCACCCGTAGCCACATCACGTGCAGCATGCCGACCTTAATCACCCTGCGAAAGGGTGAGGGAATTGAAAATGACCATGGGGAGGGCCACGCAGCCCGACGGCAAACTCCAGCGTTGTATGTTCAACATGTCCTACCAATGGGGGAGGATCTTGTCAGCGTCCTGGGACAGGGGTACCTAGACTTGCCTACCTGCCGCCCAGGGCATGGCCCGCTTCAGAGGTTCATAAGGCCCAGCGCGGTTTCACTCAAGACAAGGCCCTTGCGAGAGGCCCTCCCTCGTGAGGAGGAAAATGCCAAGGCTCCTGGAACGAGGAGGCCTCACCAGGTACCCTCTTGAGCGGCGGAGATCTCTATGCGGTACTCGACCTTGGGAGGCCAAGGATGACGCAAGACGGGCCAGGCGGGCACCAGCGCGCAGAGAAGACAGTGAAGTGGTGCAAAGGAGGCAAGGACGTATGTAGGTTCCCAAAGCACCCCCCCAAATGTTTCCTTTCCAGCGCAACAAGACGAAGACAACGAGCCCATAGGACGGACGACATCGCCGAGCCCACCACTGAATCACCACCAGCTACATTGCAGGCGAAGAGCACCTTTCGTTAGGATAAGGATGTACTCTTTGCCCACCTTAGAATTTGGCTGTTGTGGCATCCCTTCCCGCCTTTGTGATAAGGGAAGAGGACCCGGCCACTATAAATAGAAGATAGGTTGCATAATAGATAAAACAGATCGAGCACCACTCAAGCATCCTCCCGAGGATGCTCACCACTGTACTAGTTCATCCACAAACCTCCTCATGAGGAAATCCACCAAAAATGAAGGAGTAGGGTTTTAGGCTTCACATCGGCCTAAACCTGGGTAAATCCTTGTGTGCTAGTCCTCTTCCTATGATTGAGTGAGTTCACAGGGCTAGGTAGTCTCGCATTGCGCTTGAGGGCAGAGCAGGTGGGGATCTTCGAACATGCTCTTGAGTTTGATCCTCTTTGGGTTTTGCAGAGCCCGAAATACGACATTTGGCATGCCAGGTAGAGGGCGTGTTGAGGTCTTCCTCAAGCTTCGCTCCTTCTCCCCTCCACTGCTCCGATGGCTAAAACTCGCCAAGCCCGCGCCGAGTGCCGTGCTACCCGTGTTGCCCGGACGACGCCTGTGGGCCGCACCGCCGCACGCCGATCCACCTCTCTAGTGGCCGACGCTGCAACGGGCTCAGATGCCCACGAGCAACAGGACTCGTCACTGATGGCCACCGCCCAACGCGATAGCCGCACCGCCACTCCATCGATCGTTCTAGCTACTGGGTCATTGTCCAATGCTCGCCCTAGGCCGTCGCACGGGTCGGGCGCACTTCCATGGCACACGATCTTCTGCGTTACCGCCCTGCCCCCAACCGCTACGATGACCGTCTTAGGCGCATCGGAGAGCTCGTTACGCTGCTGGCGACACCTCAACGCTCTCCTACTCGCTCCAGCCCCATCCGTCTTTGGCAAGCGACGTGGACCATGATGCTTCGCCCCATCCTTCCCAGTGCGATGTCGACCCCGAGCCCAAGCGTGAAGCACGCCCCCGTGATTAGACGTGCGGGCCCCCGGTGAGGGTGAGAGATGAAGTAAGCTGCCAGGTGGTGCCTCGACCGTGCGTGAACGCGTGCACACTCCCTGCACCGCTACACTAGCATCGCGACCGGGCACCCCTGGAGGCAGGTACGCAGGAGCACCGAGATCAGGCCCCTCTAGAGTGCGCGGCGCCCGCGGGTCCAATGGGTTGCCGCGGCATTGCCCCAGAGATGCATCTGGCCAAGTGGCCCTGCAAGTTCAACCCTGACCTGCCTCCTCGCTACGATGGCACACTAGATCCTGCCGAGTTCTTGCAGCTCTACTCGCTGACTATCCAGGCAGCCGGTGGAGATCAGAAGGTCATGGCTAGCTGGTTCCCTATGGCGCTCAAGGGTGGCGCGCTCTCCAAGCTCCTCAACCTCTTGGAGGGGTCAATCATCTCCTGGCATGGCCTGCGCAAGCGTTTTGTTGCTAACTTCCAAGGCACTCGCGACCGCCCCCTTGCCGTATCCGACCTACCTCGCGTGAAGCAACAACTTGACGAGACCCTGCGCAAGTACATACAATGCTTCGCAACTGTCCGCCTCAAAATCTCGAAGGCGTCAGACGAGTCCATCATATCCGCATTGACTGATGGTGTGAGGGACGTCAAGATGAGGGAGGAGCTCACCATAAATGATGAATTGTGCTTAGCTCTGGAGGTTTTCAACCTTGCGAACAAGTGTGCAAAAGCCGAGGAAGTTCGTCACTCACTCCTTGAGCTTAGGGAGGCGGACCCCAAAGACAAGAAGACCAAGACCAAGGAGACGAAGTGCAAGTCCACCATGGTGCTGGTGGGGGAACCTGAGGCGATGTGCAGTCAAGACGAGGAACACCCCGTGGGAGGGCGACCATTCTACCTCTTCCATGGCACCAATAGCCACAACACCATCGACTGTCAGGAGCTTAGGTCGGTCCGCGAACGAGCACTTCGGTTGGCACCCTGGGCATGGCTATCGTGGCTGTGGTTGCAGTGGAGGCCGCAGTGGAGGCCGTTGGGAGAGTCGAGACCCGCTCCAGGAGTGGAGTGACCGGCCCTGGAAGGACCACTGGCGCTATCAGGCTCGGGAGGACCGCTGGCGCGACGAGCCTCGGGACGGGGCATGTCACGATCAGCCCCGTGAGGCCCGCCCTCATGAGGTTGGCCTTCCCCCACTGCCATCGCCACCCAAGAGGAAGGAAAAAGATGTGCAGGGCGACATGACAAGGGGCTTCCAGGAGGTCAGTGCGATAACTTGCAGCATGGGCGACGCTCAAGCCCTAGCGTCCAACCACATCTTCAAGCAGTTCTCGTGGGAGGTGAACGCTGCTCTCCCAAAGCTTGAGGCTGTGTGCCCCCTCAAATGGTCCCAGTGTGCCATCATGCTTGACTCCCAAGATCACCTCAAATATTCAGCCATGGCAGGCCCACTCCCCATGTTGTGCATGCCAACCATCAGCACTGTCCTCGTCACCAAGACCCTCATTGACGGTGGTGCAGGGATCAATGTCCTCTCCATCGAGACGTTCGAGACGCTCCAAGTGCCATACGACCAGTTCATGCTAATCAAGCCATTCTCAAGGGTCACTGACGGGTCCACTATCCCTGTCGGACAGGTGCGCCTACCTGTCTCCTTCGGCGGGCGCAAGAACTACCACACTGAGTACATCGTCTTCGATGTCGCCCACATCCACCTCCCGTATAACGCGATACTCGGGTGCCCCGCCCTCACAAAGTTCATGGAGGTGACTCACCATGGCTATATTTCCTCAAGGTGCTAGGGAGAGGTGGCGTCATCACCATCGCCTGCGATGAGAAGGATGTCGTTTGCTACCTCGAGTGCGCCTACCATGCCATAGCAGCCGAGCATTCAGATGAAGAAGGGGGAATCCTACCTTGCGAGGATGTCCATGGGAAGAAGAAACAACTCCTCTCCAAGGGGCACCAGAGGGCTAGAACCTCTGAGGACGGCGCCTCAGGCTCTGTGACCGGGGCCAAGGCCCCTTCCTCCCACACATAGGAAGGTGCGCTCTACGCTTACCTTGGGTCGGGCTTGGGGGCTTCCACCTGGAAGGCTGCTGACCTGACTAGTGAGATGAGGTAGGTGCTCTGGCACAACCTGGAGGCATGTATCGACACACGTCCACCCAAGCAAGGAGCATGACACGAGGCGCCAAGTTTGTGGGAGTTCATCGCCAATGAAATCGAGGAGCTTCAGGAAGCACATGTCATGCGAGGCAAGTGTCACCCTGCATCGCCAAGCGCGACTGTCGTTGTCGGTTTGGGCGGCATGCTGCTCGTATGCGTCGATGTGCCCGGCATCAACAAGGCCGCCTCCCAGGACATCTTATGGTCGTAGCGCGTCGGTCGCTGCGGGGTATACCCATGCAACTATATCCACATGCCTTTTGCTCTGATGAACGCGGGCGCCACGTATTAGCACCTTGCCCAGGGTCAGGCGCCATGAGGTGCTGAAGGAGGCACCAGGCCCGAGCAAGGGCCCTGGGCCTCAAGAGGCGCCATGCTCATGAAGGCAAGGCTCATGGCGGTGCCAGGTCAGGCTCCAGCGACTACCTCAACGCTTCATTGGTACCGCCGCAAGGTGACTTTTTGGTTTGTGCGAGGTAACTTTTTGGTTTGTTCCAGGTAACTTTTTGGTTTGCTTAGTTTGAGGGCACCCGTTAGGCTGCATTATCCTCAGGCGGTTAGGGCCCGTACCCGCAGCCACGTCATTTATGAATTCACCAGAACCTTTGATGCATTTGATCAATTTCCTAAATATTCCAACATGCATGCTCGGTGCATCACCACCATGAATGTCGTTGCGCCTTAATGATCCTGACTTCGACCGCCTCGTGATTAAGGGATGGCACGACGTTTCTGCTTGGGTCCGTCCCTGCAACGTTGGTACATCCAAGCGATCGAGATCTATCCCGTGGTCCTTAGTGCTTTGTTCTCGCATGAGCTAATCAAGAATGGGTGAGTCAGGGTGCACGACACGGTTCCTGCAAGTGCAGTCGGCCCTTTGCCTCCATGTGATCCGTGTGCTAGGTGGTTTCTCCTCGGAGTTGTCGCATGAAAAGAGAGGGCACAATATCTGTGCTCGGGTCCGTCCCTGCAGCGTTAAAAAATACAATGGCTGAGCTCTGTCTGGCAGGACGGCCCTGTTCACGTGATCTCCATGGGTCGTTGATGTTCGGCCTTCTCATGCGATGGCCCTTGGAAATTCATTCAGCGCATGTTTCTTCTAAATATACAGGACACAATGGCACCCTCTACAAGAAGACTCGGGCGCAACCCGCCTGTGAGGTAGGGCCTCGTGTGACCATCACCAGATCACGAGTCCTCAAATACACCTACCAGTTAGACCTTGCAAGCCACACATGCCCACTTAATGGGTTGTACACGCCCGGGGGGGCTTAGGAGCTGGGGGCCCCCATTCCTTCCCCCAAGTAGAAGCCCCATGCTCTGCGCTGGCAAACAACACTATCGCTCAGCGGCTATGCCCATGCAAAATGGAAGCCCCATGCTCCGTGCTAGTGGATAAACAACTGAGGGTGCCCTAGCAGCTACATCCAACCTCAGGACGGCCCCTTGCGGCCCCGTCTCACCGCATTCCCATCAGATACTCGTGTGAGTGGCCTGCATGGGGGCTACGCTCAGGCCACGCTTGACGCACGCCACCTTCCAAGGTCCCTGATACCTGGTCTCCACATGTCCCTCTTAGGAAAAGATGGTGATGAAAGGTATGGGAGCCGTTCATACGTCAAGGGGGACCCCTGAGCATCACGACTTAGGGGCCTCACTGGTCACGTAGCTCCTCACACCTTGGCATTGTCTTGGTGATCCGTACTCCCCAACGGCGACTGAGGTATGCACGGGACCGGGCCCTACCGACGCAGAGCACAAGGTGCTCCAACTCTCCAAGTCAACCCTGTCTTCGCCATGTTCCATTCATGAGGGTTGATCATACATCAATGGGCAATCATGAGCATCACAACTGAAGAGCCTCATTGGTAACGAACCCCTCACCCCTTGGCACTGTCTTGGTGATCCGGACACCCGAACGACGGCTGAGGTATGCACGGGACCGGGCCCTGCCGACGCATAGCACTACAGCAAGCAGGAAGGAAACAAGGCGAGGAAATAAACCACATAATTTAGCAGTCATTACAAGCATTAAAATGTATCCGGAGGTGCAAACAAGTCCAACGCCTGCGTGAGGCACAATGAACGTTACGTGAAAGGACCCAGGAAGAGGAGCTAGGAGGAGCTGGTGCCACCACTCGTCCTGACCGCGAGGAGCTTTTCGTCGACGTCAATGCCATTATCATCATCGTAACTGACCCTTGTAGCTGCATGATGTGAGGGAACAATAATGCGGGCAAACTTTTTCATCAACACCTCCATGACGCCCTCTACGGTCGTTGTTGTAGTGGCACGAACCTCAGGATCGATCGGGCGGATCATGGAGCTAAAGTCAAACCCCAGCTCGCGGAGGTAGAGGTGGTTGAAGACACTCGTCGCGGCCTCAAAGAAGAGGTCATGGCACTCACTCTCCAAGACTTTATCCACCCTGGCAATGGCACCCTCAAGCAACTCAACAAGCTTTGAAGAGAGCCTCGCGAAGCCGCTCTTAGGAGCCACCAGGGGTTCTGCGAATCCTCTCGGGAAGATGGAGTTTAGTGCTTGGCGGAGCCTAATCTCGACGAAGTGCGGGGTATTGAGATCTGCAGCCTTTCTCCCCTCTGTTGTGACAAAGGCCTTCTCCCTGTAGTCAAGTCGAGCTTTCTCTACAGCTACTTCCTCTTTCATCTTGTCCAGGTGTTTGCACTCCATGGCTTGGTCGGCCGCCACCTTGGACAACGCAGATTCACGGTTGGCAAGCTTGGCATCGTAGGTGTTGATGTCTTCTTCCCACTGGCAAAGCTGTTCCACGAGAGAAGTCTTCTCCTCTTGAAGAGTCATCAATTGGACCATCGCCTCATCGCAGCGCTTCACGGCAGATGCTGCATTGGCTTGCGTCGCGTCGTGGACTGCCTTGGCTAAAATGGCTTCCTTCCGGCTCTCAACCGCCGTGGCCATGGCTTGGCTCCAAACCACCACAGAAGAGGCGTCATCTTGGAGCCACCCAAAAAGGATCGCCAGGCGCTCCTTCGAGAGGTGATCATCGATGGTCCTGAGGGCGTCACGGACCTGACCCAGAGCGGCGTAGGCCCCATCCTAGGTGCCAAGGCCACACAGCGGAGGTGCTTGAGCCCGGCCCAGAGGTGGCAACTGTGTGGCAGCAGGAGCCGCCTCCAGGTGGCAGAAGTATGAAGAGGATTTGAGCCAGAGGACAGAGGCAACCTCTCCAACGGACATCGGGGATTCTGCGGCCATGACAAGGAGGGTCGCCCTACGATCCTCTTCGCCCGTGACAACCTGCGCTCCATCAGGTGTCGGTAGGGCACCAGGGACGGACGTCACGTTGAAGGGCACATGCGGTTTGATGCCCGCCTTCTTCTTCATCGCCTTCAGCATGGCGGTGCTCCTGATTACCAAGATAGGAAGGGACCATCAGCGCACGGGCTACCGGTGGATGGCAAAAAACAAAGCAGGGCAACTTACTCTTCGACGTCGACCAACTTCCTCTTCTTCTCCACCTCAGCTAAGGCAGGCTTGCTCGTGCCTTTATCCGGGGAGGCGCCGTCACACGGGGAAGCAGAGGAGACGCCCACAAGGGCCGTGGTTAGGTAAGCCAGACAAGCCCTCGACGTGGCCTCCTCGCCCACAGGCTGTAGCTGGGTCAGGTGCGAGGCAGGTGCCTTAACCACCTTGCTGGCACGGGCTGGGTGATCCAAAGGAGGCCCGACTTCACTTTTCTTTGGGGTCGCACGTCCGGCGGACCATGTGGCCCGAGGCGTATGCCCCGCCCCCCTGAGGACCCTGGGGAGATGCGGAGGACATGCGGTAGGAGGTTCACCGGCGTCGTCGTCACAGTCTTCGAAGTCGCGGAGAAGAGCACTCCACGACGGAGGAGAAACTTCCTCCAGTACGTCACCCGCTATCTCCTTCGAGTCTTCCTCTTCCGCTATGGGGACCCCGACTCATAAGTCGTGATCACCGAATGCACGTGTACAGTGATCCCAGAGATCAATGCTCACTGAACACACAGAAGCTGGATGACAAGAGTCTTACATCCACACTTAATGTCTTACACAAATAAAGACAATGAAGGTATTAGTCTTTCACAGATAGGGCCACTCGGGCCAAACACTTAAATATAACAAGCAACGGAAATCTTGGTCGAAAGCGTGAACCCATGCCATCTGCCTTAACCTAGAAGCATTTTGACTGGGAAGCGTCCTAGTTCGCATGTTCATTTCCAACGAACTCTTCAACATACTCCTGTTCTTCCATGCCTAGCCAATTAAATAACCAGTGGCAAGGCAATGAGTACTTTGAATGTACTCGCAAGCAACCCAAGTTGTGGAACATGGTAACAATGATGCATGGTATAGCACTAAGTAGGTAAATTTGTGGAAAGCTAATTTTGTATACAAATGACATGATCAAGTAACTAGTGAACATGCGTCAACAGTTAGCAGATGTCCATATGAACAAGTTACAGGGATCAACATAGTAGGGGTCGAACATCTCATGTTCGTTCATCACATTAAGAAATCGGACTTAGTTCGATCCTCATGCTAAGTCATCGGACTTAGATCATGTGACCTCTTGTCACCACCACACCCATACTCACACCAAGGTTCTTGAAAACATCCGGATGTAGTCTAAGAAGGACCTCCAACTGTCCATCACCGCGAACGCGGCTATTTGAATAGTTTTACACTCTGCAAAGGTTGCACACTTTACCCACAAGACTCGGGGAACTTCCGTGTCATCCACAACTCGTGGTATATAACATACCCGAGGTAAGCACGCAAACAATGTCTTTCCCATGGTGATACTAAACAAAGAGTCCACTCGTTGGTGCCATCCCTCATGATCTACATCACTTGTATCATCCATGAGGGCATGCAACAGTGTGCCCGGTGCCTGTAAAGACAGCCATGACCTTCCACTCTGGGATGACCCCATCTCAAGAGTGACCACTTCACTCTTGCCACTAGTAATGCGGGCCCCTTGCTAGTACCAACCATAGTAATCGAAAAAACCTCGTCCCATAAGGGGTATCGTGGTTGCGCATGTAAGGTTGGGATGGTAAGCAGACCTTAGAACTCTCCGTTTCCGAAAACACACACTCACTTGCTCCGGCATACCACTTCTTTCTCAAGGGGTTACCCAACTCATCAACATCTCCCTTGGGCATTAGTGGCACCCGATGGGGTTTTCGAAAAATTCTTTGAAATCATTCTTTCCTTGCCATCTCCATGTATAAGTCCCATCCCATTTGCGTAGCATCTATTAGCAACATAACTACTCCCACCCGCAACACCCTCATAAGGTGGTAGGGTCATGCATGATGCAAGTGTCAATGGAAAGGTACGAAGGCATCCCACAGAAAGGGGAACACCACATCACATTATCAATTATGATGAAAGTAAGGCCCTATATGACATGCAATAAAATGGTTTCTTATCATGGTCAAAGGGTTGCTTTCCTGGCTCAACAAAGTCTCCGGGGTCTTCGAAGTCTTCAGTTCCAACTTCTTTGTCAACAGCACAATCTATCTTTGCGATAAAATAACGATAAAAATAAGAAATCACACAAAACAGAGCACCCAAGCTATTACCAAAAATGTTAACCTACTCTGATAAATACTAAATGTCATACTAAAAATATTCTCTTAGGGTTTTGTTGTGAAAAAATATTTTGGAAACAAAATAACAGGGGCAAAAAGGTGCCTATATATAGGTTTTAAAATAAAATTGTACTAAAAATATTTTTAAACATTTTTACAAATGGCACTATTAAATTCTAGGGATTATTCTAAGAATTTTGGTGGAAGAATTATTGGCATTGGATAAATATTTTATTCTGTGGGATTTTTGAAAGTATACAGGAAAAAAGGCTACTATGCCGTGTCGGGCCAGAATGCCTGGCCGGAACCGGCCCAAGAGGGATGCCAGCCCAGGAGAGGAGCCGCGCATGGCAGGTTTGTTTTAAACCTGCCCGCGGGCCCGCCCTGCCAGAGAGAGAGGAGGGGGCGAGGGGATGACAGGTGGGCCCCACCTGTCTTCCCTCTCCACATGACAGGGGCAGAGGAGGGGCTCACCGAAGGGCTATGGGCCGCGAATGGAGGGTACCGGCATGCTCCTGGGGGCGTCACACGTTGGAGGGTGGTCGCAGCATTTCCAAGGAGAGAGGGGAATGGCAGTGAGGGGGAAGCCCGACGGTGGCAGCGAGGGTTTTAGTCGGGAGACGGCTTCCGACCACGGGGGAGAGCGCTCTGGCCACGTGGAGGAAGCGGTGGGAAGGAGGGAGCGAGGAGAGAGGGGCAGGGACTCAGGGAGGCCCTGTATATAGGGGGTTGCCGGTCCACCATGGACGTGGTGCGCCGGCGACGACCAGGGCGTCGCCATGGGCCACGGGGGAGAGCCTAGCCAAGTCTGGGGTCCCTATGGACTCAGTCCGCGCCCAGGAGAAGAGAGAAGGGGAGCGGGGAGGGCGCGTGTGCGAGCCTGGCCATTGGCCAGTTCTGGCGGTACCGCGCGCGCGCAAAGGAGGGGAGCTGAGAGGGGAGGGAGAGGGCCGACCGCCTGCCACGTCGCGGAAGTCAAGGCCGACCAGGGGGACAAGGTGGCATGGCTCGAGGCTGTCGGGAACGCTCGTTGGGTAGCGGCTACAGTGCTGATGCACAATGTAGCTCGCTCCAGAGCGCAAGCCTTGCATGCCAAGGCATGCCCTTGGCACTATCCGCGAGGCCACCTGTGCCCAGAGGATTCCAGGGAAGGAAAACAAAGCCTACGACCTTAGGGGTCATCTAGGGTGCCTTAGGGTAGAAGGAATAGGGAGGAGGGGTAGAAATGGTGCTGTCCAGATGGGTAAATGGGGGTTTTACCCCACCTACCAGAGGCTGGGTGACCTGAGATTCTTACTGAGGGTGAAAGATGACTACAAGAGACTCTGGTAAAATTTTGGAGGCAAGGGTAAATGGGAAAGGGGTGGAAATGCTGGTTTTGCCATTTCACCAGAAGGTGTTTGGTGGTGTTTTGGGCTGGGTAAATTTACCAACTTACTTAGATATTCACCAAGGTCAAAGGCCAGGTAGAAATGAGGGGATTCACCAAGTTTGAGCTCAAGAGGAAAAAGTTGAACATGGAGATTTGATGAACCGTAGAAATTGGCAGAATCAGATTTCTGTAGATCCATTGATGCTAGGCTTTTACCCTTGATGCACCACATAGTTTATCATCACTATTTGGCCTCTATAGCATGCCCACAAAGTTTGAGGCCAAGGGGATACACTTCACAATGTAATGTTGCTCAAATTTGATTCTGGATACGAATGGTTTTGGGATGGTTTGATGAACCAAACCAACTTGGATTGAGATGAAACTTTGCAAGATCATCACCTACGATGGTGTTGACTTGTTGGAATGTTCCTAGAATTTATCGAGAATATTTCTTATAGAAATATTCCAAAAGTTTGATCTGAATAGGAAGGGGTTTTGAGGGCTTTTGCCTATGATCTGATCATGCCCTTGTGTTGAAACTCATATATATGGAAAATATATGTCCACTGAGTTTCTCTAAATCTTCTCAAATATTTTTAAAGCATTTAAATAATTTTCCCTAGGAAACCATTTCTTTCCTTAAGAAAAATCCTTTAGATAAAATATAAAACTAATCTTTAAAATAATATTTGGTGGTTTTGGAAAGTCATACATATAGTAGGTTTGAAGTAAAGCCTTTGGGAAAGAATGGTCTACCTGATTTGAGGACTTGCAGTGCAAACTTCATTTCAGCGTTTTTGAAAACCTAATTTGAATAAATCATTTTTGGTTAAAATAAAATTTGATAAAAATAGTTTTGGGCACTATTCACATGGCATGATCATTATTCAAGAGGTCTGGGACAAGAAAGATGAGGATGAAGGGGAATAGATTTTAGGAGTGCCACAACACAATCATCAAGCAAGCAAATAACATAATAAACAAGCACAAGCACTATGAAAAACTTTTAGTTGGCTCGAAATTTTATAAACCCAAATATAACAATGTGCTGCAAACACAGGGAGCGACAGACCTTCCTCCCTTACAAGAATCTCGTCCCTGAGATTCCTAGGCTAAGCGCTAAAGATAAGGTAACTCTGATCTAAGATAACCTTCATGCTCCCAGGTTGCTTCAGCTTTAGTGTGGTTGCTCCACTAGACCTGGAAGTACTTGATGGTGCGGCTTCGGGTGCAGCACTCGGCTTCATCCAGAATGTGCACTGGCCTCTCACGATAAGTGAGGTATGGCTGAATATCGATGGCTTGATGGTCGATGTCCTTGTAGAGATCGGGGTGGTTGGGAACTTGCAGACAATTCCGGAGCTGTGACACATGAAAGACATTGTGCACATCTGATAGCTCATAAGGTAACTCTAGCTGATAGGCAACTTCTCCTCATCTTGCGGTGATCTTGAAGGGGCCGATGTATCTGGGTCTGAGCTTCCCTTTGATGTGGAAACACTTGGTTCCTTTGAGAGGCGTGACATGGAGGTAGACATAATCTCCAACGTTGAGGTTTAGTTCTCGGCGGTGAGACTCGGCGTCGCTCTTCTCTCTTGACTTAGCAGTCTCGAGACATTCCCGGACCAGTTGAACTTGCTCTTCTTCTTCGCGGAGGATGTCTGGTCCGAAAATAAATCCTTCTCTGGTCTCTGACCAGTTGAGGGGAGTACGGCACTTGCGTCCATACAACACCTCAAATGGTGCCATGTGAAGACTCGACTGATAGCTATTGCTATAGGAGAACTTGGCGAATGGTAGGCAATCTCCCCACTTGGCTCCATATGCTAAAAGACAAGCTCGGAGCATGTCTTCGAGTATCTGATTTACTCGCTCTATTTGCCCACCAGTCTAAGGGTGAAAAGTTGTGCTGAAGGAGAGCTTGGTTCCCATGGCTTCTTGAAACATCTTCCAGAATCTTGAGGTGAACTAGGTGCCTCCATCCGACATGATCTCCTTTGGAACTCCGTGGAGGCTCACGATACGCTCGATGTAGAGGCTGGCTAACTTATTACCATCATAGGTGGTCTTGACGGGAATGAAATGGGTTACCTTGGTCAGATGGTCGACTATCACATCCCTAGCTAGATGTCATAGGACAGCATGTGTGTGCATCATATTTCAATTTTACATCAACATGAAATGGGGATTACAAGAAACCCCATGCTCACATTGGAATCAAATTAATTAAAAGTTTGTGAAAACTCAACAAACTCAAAATGACCATACAAAATGTTCCCTATGTCTGATAAATATGGACATGAATATATCAGGGGCCATTTTAAATATTTGAACAATTATAGCAATTAAAATATAAATAATAAAGCCTCTGAAAATGCCAAATAAAGCATTATCATTACTTTATATTTCAAAATATCCTGAAACTTTTTATAAGAGTTTGAAATATTCAAACTTAATTATATAAAACTTTTGGGATGTTTTATAAAAGCATTTGTTCCTAAAAAAGAAAAAAAGAAATGTTAGAATTAGAAGAAACAGAGAGAAAAAAAAGAGGGAAAAGGCCTAGGAGAAGCCGGCCCAGCTATCCCATGCCAGTCATCCCTGTCCTCTCGCCAGGAGGACACGGGCACACGCTCGCCGCGCGCGGGCACGCGCAAGGCCAGCTCCTCCCTGCCTGGTTGCTGGCCTGGAGGCCGCTGAGAGCGCCAGCTCGAGGCCCCCTCGCCGTGGCCCCTTTCTCCTCTCCCTCTCTCCCTCGCCGTGCTTTCTATCTGGCTTCTACCTCCTCTGCTCGTTATGGCCGAGCCCATCGCCACTGCACCGCCACAGTTCCAGCCACCCCCGTGCCCCCTGAGCCCACCAAAAGCTCCGCCGTGTCCCCCTTGTCCTCCCCGTGAAGCTAGAAGACACCGGGAGCCCTCTGTGCCATGCCACCACTGTTTCTTCCCCGCCGGCCACTGAAGCTCCTCTCCGGCAATTCGCGGCCGTCTGCGCGTCCCCTACCTCGTTGTCTTCCCAAACAACCCCGCCGTGAGCCCCTGCGTCATTTCCCCCTCCTCTAGCGGCCTGCCCCTCGCTATAGACGCCGCGCTTAAGCTGCCCGAAACCAGCCGCCGCTCGGCTCGTTGCCGACCGTAGCTCCAGTGGCCCCCGAGCCCCCTCTACCGTAGCTTTGGATGCGTGCGTGCGCGGGCTACCTCCCGGTGCCCTCCGCGCGCCTAATGGTCACCGGATGCGCAAGTTCGGCGAGTTGCCGCCATGCCTTTTGTTGCCACCGGCTGGCCTCCGGGGTGCTAACGTGGTAGGGTCATTAGGGGCTAATCCCCCTGCTAATCAGCCCCCCAGCCACTGACCAGTGGGCCCCAGTTGCGGGCAAACCCTGGTCAGCACGGGGATTAGAGTTGTGTCACTAACGTGCGGGCCCCGCACGTCAGGTTTGACCTGGCCTGGTCAGCCGACCTTCTAACGTTGTAGTGACGTCAGGCTGACGGCCTAATTCATTTTCTAGTTTTAAAATAATTCGAGAAAATTTTGAAAACTTGAAAAATTCAGATAAATTAATTTGTTAATCAGATGAAAAAAAATTATATATGAAAATTTATCAGAAAAATCCAATGAATCCAATGGTGCTATTATCATGCATGTTAGACAAAGATATGTAGATGAACATTGACATTTACTAATAGGCTAATATACAAAATATGAAATCAAGAACGACTTTGAACCTATATTCAAACTCACGTCAAATTAACTTGGACAATAGTTGCATTAGCTCATATATACATGATGCCATGTAGTGATCATGCATCATATTGTTGCACTTGCGTGTATTGATTGCTATTTATCTGCATTGCGGTAGGCCCTGCTTCTGAGGATACCTCCGAGTATTCCAACGAAGGAGAAAACCTTCCCGCTACCCAACAAGGCAAGCAACGCCTTTCATCATTCCGATAACATCCCACTCTCTCGCTCCTGCTCTTGTCTATTGCATTAGGACGAACGTTTACTTGCCTGTCATACACGGCAGATGAACCTATTCTTTTGCATGACCTATCATTGTCATCATAAATAGCTAAACCTTGCAAGCTAGCATACCTGGTAGACGCTTGTGCTGTGATGGGCTTAGCTTACTTTGCCTCCTATGCTTGCTATGCTTAGAGTTGTGTTAGGTCTGATTCATCTGGGTGATGAACTGGAGTGAAACATTGTTGTTCTGATGTGATAAGCTTATGATGTACCCGATTTGGTAAAGGTAGCGATGA
The DNA here is from genome assembly GCA_022496015.1 of Hordeum marinum. NCBI lineage: Eukaryota > Viridiplantae > Streptophyta > Magnoliopsida > Poales > Poaceae > Hordeum > Hordeum marinum. Next base: position 174,094,533 of record CM039674.1, on the reverse strand, counting down.
GAGGCTATGTAGGAGTACATAGTGGGTTGTCTCATTGGGACCTTTCTTAGGAACTGAGTTCCATGTTTGTGATCCAAGATTAGATACTACCACATGCTAGGCCCTAAAATATGACCCCGCTCGACTTATCAGTCGCTTACTCCTTAGTCCAGGAGTTGCAAGTAGTTTCTAGTGTTTATAGCATGCTGGAGGTCGTGCATAGCGTTGACCCTAGGGGTGGGTTACGATGCGGTAGGCAGTGGCATGGTGTACCAAGGGGAACCCGAATGGTGGGCTTGGGAACCCTGCGCACATCGTTTGGGGCTGTAGCGGAAACTTCGGCCGGACTTCCGTGCGGGTTTAGTCTCAAATAGGTGATAGCCTGGACTAGAGGTCTTATGTGATTGACGGTCGTGGACGACTCCCATGCTGGGCTTCCGCTTGAAGGTTGCCGAGGTGCATGGATTTATGAGCACACAACAACAAGTGGCCAGAGCGTGTGTGAAGAAGTACACCCCTGCAGGGTATGAAACTATTCGAATAGCCGCGTCCTCGGATATGGACTACTTGGAAAATTTATGATGTTCATAGATAATCAAATGGATACTAATAAAAATATCAAGACAAGTGTGAGTACCGTGGATGGCACTCTCCGAGGAGGGGGAAGTGAATCCATGGTGGTGTATTGTCATGGTGTTAGTGGAGTCGTGTGCGATATCTAAAATATAAACAAAGAGTTAAAATTGTGTAGTTTAGGTTAGCCATGAGTCAAAGGTGGCATTGCTGCATAAACTCCACCACTCCCCTTGTTGATACATGAGCATGAATAGACTAGGTCTGTTTTAAAGACTTGCTGAGTACATTTGTACTCATGTTTGCTTAATAAATGTTGAAGATGAGACCCAGGACCAATCAGGTGGGTTCTATCTAGATGTCGACGATGCCGAATAGCTAGTGTCCCAGCTACGACCTTATGCCCTGTGGCGGGCTGTAGATAGTCAGGCCATGTCTCGGGACCCCGATCCTAAGTCATAAGAATCCAGACTGTAACATATCACATCACTTTGCGGCCTCACGCATGGTAAGTTCCACGGCTGCAGCCTTACCTTAGCCGGGACCGTTTGCGTCTTTTGGCTCACGTATGTGAACATGTCACTGGCAATCAAACAACAGAGAACCTGGGCCGACATAACTAGTCATAGAACCCAAGTGGCACATCTATACGGAAATAGGCATACATCACCCAGCAATGCAGGTGTCGGCCTCAAGCGTGTGTTGATGAGTCATAGCAAGCTCTAGGGACTCCATTACGTCATGAGACACGAATGCCATCATTGAACGTAGACGACTCGTAGCAGGCTACAGGGACTCCATTATACTGCGAGACATTTCCCTGAAGGGACAGACACAGCAACAAAGAAGGATACATGTCGGTCAATCAATGTGTCCGGAGCAGTAGCAAGCTACCATGGCTTGATGGAAGCACAAAGAGGCAGTTTCCTGTAAAGAGTACTACTAAAGGCACATGACTAGGTGTCGGATCCCATACATACCATTGCACGTCACACGTACGCACGACATGCCCGATATGCATAGATACAACCATGGAATCACAACATAACCATATGACAACATGACTTTTATTTAAGAGGCTCAGATGAGCCTTGCAAAATATGTTCTTATAGATAGGCGTCACATGACCCGACACTCAAGTCATACAAACATGTTCATACAAACCAAGCGGAAGCATAAGCTGTCTGAGTATAGACAGATGAAAGGGTAAAAAGGCACATGGCCTGACTATCTACTACCCGCCATAGGGCAAAGGTCGTAGCTGGGACACCAGCTATTCGGCATCGTCAACATCTAGAAAGAACCCATCAGATGGATCCTGGGTCTCATCTGCAACATTTATTAAGCAAACATGAGTACAAACGTACTTAGCAAGTCTTTAAAATAGACCTAGTCTATTCACGCTCATGTATCAACAAAGGGAGTGGTGAAGTTTATGCAGCAATGCCAGCTTTGACTCATGGCTAACCTACACTACTCAATTTTAACTATTTGTTTACATTTTAGATATCGCACACTAGTCCACTAACTCCATAGCAATACACTATCATGGATTCACTTCCCTCTCTTGGGAGAGTGCCATCCACGGTACTCACACTTGTCTTGATATTTTATGAGTATCCATTTGATTATCTATGAATAGTATAAGTTCTCCAAGTAGTCCATATTCGAGGACACGGCATATTCGAATAGTTTCATACCCTGCAGGGGTGTACTTCTTCACACACGCTCCCGCCACTTATCGCTGTCTTCTCATAAAACCATGCATTTTGGCAACCTTCAAGCGGATGCCTAACAAGGGAGACGGCCACGACCGTCAATCGCATAAGACCTCTAGTCCAGGCTATCGCCTATTTGAGATAGAACCCGCACGGAAGTCCGACCGAAGTTTCCTCTACGGCCCCAAACGATGTGCGCAGGGTTCCCAAGCCCACCATTTGGGTGACCCTTGGCACACCGTGCCACTGCCTACCGCATCGTAACCCACCCCTAGGGTCAGTGCTACGCACGGCCTCTAGCATGCTATAAACACAAGAAGCTACTTGCAACTCCTGGACTAAGGACTAAGCGAATGATAAGTCGAGAGGGTCAATTAAGTATCCCAACGTGTGGTAGTAACTAGTCTTCGATCACAAACACGGAACTCAGTTCCTAAGTACTGTCCCAATGAGACAACCCGCCATGTACTCCTACATAGCCTCTCATCACTACCTTTACCAAATTGAGTTCATCATTATATCACAACATCAGAACAACATCGTTTCACTCACTTCATCACCCAGTTGAATCAGACCTGACCGAACTCTAAGCATAACAAGCATAGCAGGCAAATTAAGCTAAGTACATCATGGCACAAGCATCTACCAGGTATGCTAGGTTGCAAGGTTTGACTATTTACTATGACAATGTCAAGTTATGGAGCAGAATAGGATCATCTACCGTGTATGACTAACATGTGATCGACTGTCCTAATACAATGAACAAGAGCAGGAGCGAGAGAGTAGGATGTTATCGGAATGATCAAAGGGGTTGCTTGCCTTGCTGGGTAGCGGAAAGGTTCTCTCCTTCGCCAGGATACTCGGGGGTATCCTCAGAAGTAGGGCCTACCGTAATGTAGATAAGAAACAATCAACACACGCAAGTGCAACAATATGATGCATGATCATGGCATGATAGCATGTACGGATGAGCTAATGCAACTAGTGTTCAAGTTAATTTGAAATAAGTTTGAATATAGGTTCAAAATTGTTCTTCATTTCAAATTCCATATACTAACCTATTAGTAAATGTCCATGTCCACCTACTTAGATTTTTCTAACATGCATGACAATAGCACCATTGGATTCATTCGATTTTTCTGAGAAATTTTCATATATAAATTATTTTCAACTGATTTACAGATTAATTTATATGAATTTTTGAAATTTTGAATAATTTGTGGAATTATTTTTAAACTAGAAATTGCTTTTATTGCATCAGCATGACATCACTATGACATCAGCTGGTCAGCTGACCGGGCCAGAGTCAAACCTGACATGTGGGGTCTACATGTCAATGACTCAATCACCTAATTAAAGCATTAAAACTAATACTAACAAATTAACAGTTTTGGGTCCACATGTAAGTGATAGATTATGTTAATTAAACTAAGTAATTAATTTTCTTAATTAGGATTTGACTATGGGGGGCCTGGCCCCACCTGCCAGCCACCCAGGAGTCAAACCCCTGACGGTCAGACAGGTGACTCACCGCCGTTGAGCCACCGGCGATGTCAGGGATGGCGGAGGGGGTCGGAATCCCTCCTCCGATGACCAAATGGACGGCGGAGAGCGCTGGGAGAGCCTACGCTCGACCGCGCGTCGATCTAGTCCCAAACCAGAGGCTGCGGTTGTCGGGATCGACGCCGGCGTCGAGGGCAGCGGCGGCCAGAGCTCAGGCAATAAGGGCACGGCGTATATGGCGCACGGGAGAGAAGGGGGAGAAGGGGAGGAGCACCAGCAGCTCACGGCGATTCCAGCAGAGGCGACGGCGAGGTCGGAGGAGGTCCGGAGGGGGCAGAATATCGGGGCGGAGCTCTAGTGACCGACAGGTAGGAACGGCGAATGCGCGGCATAGAGAGGCTCCTGGCGTCTTCTAGGGGGCTACCTAGCGAGGCAAGGGGGCGGCTAGCGCGACGGCGGCAAGCTCGAGCAGAGCTCGACTATGGTGGAGCAGGGGGAGAAAGAGAGCGAGAGGGAGAGCTCGCAGGGGGAGAAAGAGAGCGAGAGGGAGAGCTCGCAGTGGGAGATCGAGAGGAGAAGGAGGCCATGACGAGGGGGCCTCGCGCTGGCGCCCTCCCAGCCCTCCAGGCCAGTAGCCAGGCAGGGAGGAGATCGCCGGCATGTGGCGACCACATGCCGGGCATCCTTCTGGCCGGAGGTGGAAGAAGACCGGTTCGCCCCTGGTGAGGTGGGCCGTCTTCTTCCCTGGCCCCGGTAGGCTTTCCCCATTTTCCTTTTCTTTTTATTTTCCGTTTTCTATTTTCTGTTATTTGTGTTATTGTAATTTCATGCACATAAGCTATTTAAAATATCCCTAATATTTTATCTATTGAAGTTTGAATATTTGAAACTTTTCTATAAAGCTTCAGGATATTTGAAAACTAAAATAATGATAAATGTTTTATTTAATATTTTTAGAGGCTTTATCATTTATTTCTAAATTATTTTACGTGTTCAAATAATTAAAATGACCCCTGTTATAATCATGTCCAAATTTACTAGACATAGGGAACATTTTTAGTGGGCATTTTGGATTTCTTGAATTTTCACCAATTTTGAATTGTTTGGATTCAAAGTGAGCTTGGGGTTTCTTTTTTTCCCCATTTCATGTTGATGCAATACGATGAGACATGATGCAAACACATGCTATCCTAGGACATCTAGCTAGGGATATGACACATGTGCCTTTTTACCCCTTTCGTCTGTCTATACTCAGAAAGCTTTATTCTTCCGCTTGGTTTGTATGAATTTGCTTGTATGACTTGAGTGCCGGGTCATGTGACCCCTATCTGTAAGAACATAATATGCAAGGCTCTTCTGAGCCTCTTAAAGAAAAGTTGTGATGATGTATGGTTATGTTATGATGCCATAGTTGTATCTATGCATATCGGGCATGTCATGCGTACATGTGACGTGCAACGGTATGTATGGTATCCGACACCTAGTCATGTGCCTTCAGTAGTACTCTTTACGAGAAACTTCCTCTTTGTGCTTCCACCGAGCCAAGGTAGCTTGCTACTTCTCCTCACACATTGATTGACTGGCATGTAGCCTTCTTTCTTGCTGTGTCTATCCCTTCGGGGAAATGTCTCGCAGTGTAATGGAGTCCCTGTAGCCAGCTACGACTCGTCTACGTGCATTGATGACATCTATGTCCCACAGCATACTGGACTCCTTGTAGCTTCCTATGACTCGTCTACACACGCTTGAGGCTAACACCTGCATTGCTGCGTTACGTATGCCTGTTTCTGAAAGGATGTGCCACTAGTGTTCTATGACTAGTCATGTCGGCCCAGGTTCTCTATCGTTTGATTGGCAACGAAATGTTCACATACGTGAGCCAAAAGACGCAAAAGGTCACGGCTAAGGTAAGGCTGCAGCCGTGGAGCTTACCGTGCGTGAGGCCGCAAAGTGATGTGATATGTTATAGTCTGGATTCATATGACTTAGAATGGTGTGACCACTGAACCTTGAGAAACTTGATGTTCCGACGCCGAGTGGTACGCTCAGCTTGATCAAGAATACGAAGAGGGTATTCTCGATATGTAAGGTTATCTTGGAGATCAAGCGTTACGTGGTCTACCTCACAGACAGGGTCCGAAAAGCAACGCCTGAGTTGCGAGACATGGAAGACATCATGAATCTTAGAAAGATGCGGTGGAAGTTCCAATTGGTAGGCAACCTCTCCTCGTTTAGCAAGAATGCGAAAGGGTCCAATGTAACGCGGAGCCAACTTGCCATTGATACCAAATCGATGGGTACCCTTTAGAGGTGTAACCCGAAGATAATCCTTCTCGTCAACTTCATAGGTCACAGCCTTATGATGGCGATCATATTGGCTCTTTTGCCGGGATTGGGCTGTTTTCAACTTTTCATGAATAATGCGAACTTGCTCCTCTACATCTTGGATCATATCCGGGCCAAAGAGTTGCCTCTCTCCAGTTTCCGACCAGTTAAGAGGTGTTCGACACCTTCGTCCATTGAGAACTTCAAAAGTGGCTTTGGCCAAGCTTGATTGATAATTATTGTTATATGCGAACTCGGCAAATGGAAGACATTTCTCCCAGTTCATACCGAAAGATATAACACAAGCTCAGAGCATGACTTCGAGGATTTGATTGACTCGCTCAACTTGACCACTTGATTGCGGGTGGAAAGCAGTGCTAAAGGATAGATGAGTCCCCATAGCGGTTTGAAAACTTTCCTAAAATCGGGAAGTGAAAATACTTCCACGGTGTGAGTTAATCTCCAAAGGAACACCATGAAGAGAAACTATTCGAGAAACATACAATTCCGCTAGCTGGATAGCAATTATACTTTCCCGAACAAGAAGAAAATGAGCCACTTTGGAAAGACGGTCGTTGACCACAAATATAGCATTATTCCCTCTCTTAGTCCTGGGAAATCCGGTAATAAAATCCATACCGACTTTATCCCATTTCCATTCCGGAATTGCTAAAGGTTGAAGGGTGCCAGCAGGCCTTTGATGTTCTGCTTTCACGCGATGACAAACGTCGCAATTAGCAATGAACTGAGCAATTTCTCTTTTCATCCTAGTCCACCAGAACCTCTGGCGTAGGTCCTGATACATCTTGGTACTACCCGTATGAATTGAGAGAGGAGAATCATGAGCCTCCTTAAGGATCAGCTATCTTAAGCGTGTGCTCTTGGGAACCACCAACCGGTTCTGGAAGAACACAATACCTTCATCGTTCTTGGAGAAATCTTTAGCGTTTCCTCTAGCAATATTCCCCTTCGGTCCGGAATATACCCTTATCATATTTCTGGACAACTACTATTTGATCCTGTTGAGATTAGGTTTCGCCACCAGGTTGGATAGGAATCCTTGAGGAACAAGGTGAAGGTTTAACTTCCGAAATTCCTCATGGAGAAGTGGTTGACCTTGTTGTAACATCAGATTGTTACAATAAGACTTACGACTTAGTGCATCAGCCATGACATTGGCTTTCCCCGGGGTGTAAGTTATCCCTAAGTCGTAATCTGTAATCAACTCTACCCATCGTCTTTGCCTGAGATTCATATCCGGCTGGGTGAATATATATTTTAGACTTTGGTGATTAGTGTAAATTTCGCAACGATTACCCAGAAGGTAATGTCGCCAGGTTTTCAGTGCATGGACAACAGCTGCGAGCTCAAGATCATGTGTTGGATAATTATCCCCATGTGGACGCAACTATCGAGATGCGTATGCAATCACATGACGATCTTGCATGAGAATGCAACCTAATCCTTGTCGCGAGGCATCGCAATAGATAACAAAGCCCTTAGAGAAATCAGGTGGCACCAGAACGGGAGCGGAGGTCAGTCGTCTTTTCAACTCCTGAAAACTGTGCTCGCATTATGGAGTCCTCTCGAACTTTTTATCTTTCTTGAGGAGTTCAGTCAGAGGTTTTGCAACTTTGGAGAAATTCTTGACAAAGCAGCGACAATAGCTCGCTAAGCCAAGGAAAATCCGAACTTGCTTAACCGATTCAGGTTGAGTCCAATCAAGGACGGCCTGAAGTATCTCAGGATTGATAGCAATACCTTTACCAGATATCACGTGGCCCAAATAGGTCATTTCTGGCAACAAAAATTCACACTCGGAGAATTTGGCGTACAGGCGGTGCTCTCGAAGTTTCATCAATACCAGCCTTAGATGCTCGGCATGTTCTTGTTCGTTCTTCCAGTAGATGAGTATATTGTCGAGGTAAACCACGACGAATTTATCTAGATACTCCATGAAGATTGAATTCATCAAGCGAGAAAAGGTGGTTGGGGCATTCGTTAAACCGAAGGACATGACGGTGTACTCGTATTGGCCATAACGAGTAAAAAAAGCCGTTTTTGGAATGTCCCCGTTCCTAATTCTGATTTGATGGTATCCCAACCTCGAATGCATTTTGGAAAAGACAGAGGATCTGGCGAGTTGATCATACAAATCGTTGATCCTGGGAGCGGATACTTGTTCTTTATGGTGACCAGATTCACTGGCCGATAATCCACAACCATCCGATCCGAACCATCCTTGTTCTTGACGAAGAGGACGGGACAAGCCCAAGGAGAAGAACTGGGATGGGTGAAACATTTCTTCAAAGCCTCATCGAGTTGGATCTTATGTTCGGCTAGTTCTAAGGGTGCCATCTTATAGGGTCTTCTAGCTATTGGGACAGTCCCTGGGATGAGCTCTATCACAAACTCAACATCTCTGACAGGAGGATTTCCTAGCAGTTCTTTTGGAAAGACATCTGGAAAGTCATGGACTACCGGAATATCTTCTAACTCTGGAAGAGGGCTAGCATTGAGGGAATAGAGTTGGCGCTTGGTTGTTCGAGTGGAGACATTAACTGTCTCACCCAATGGACGTGTAAGTTGAACATTCCTAGAATGAGTATCAATTTGGCATAGTGGGGTTTCATCCAATCCATGCCTAGAATGATATTGATGTTCGAAGAGTTGAGGGCTATCAAAGATGCTAGGAAGACTAGTCTATCCACCAGAATCTCATTATAAAGGCTCACTCTAGAAGTTTGCCATTTGGAACCCAGAGTCTGCACTACTAAAGGAGTAGGCATATCACAAAAACACATGTTATGCAACTATGCACAACTTTCTGAGATAAAAGAATGAGATGCCTCGGTATCAAATAAAACAGATGTTGGATGACTATTGACAAGGAGCATACCTAGGATAACATCAGGATCCTCAAGGGCTTCCTCAGCAGACACATAGTTCACTCGTCCACGAGCAGGAGCTGGCTTCACAAAGAATGCTTTTCCTGGCTTTCCACGTCCAGCGGGCTTAGCATTATTCTAGGGACACTCACAGGAGTATCTCCTGGTTCTCCGCACTTATAGCAAACCATGGTAGCACGGGGAGCAACATTGGCAGGCAGTCCTCCCAATGGTCTGACTGGAGGGTTGGGCTGAGCTGGGCGAGGCGCCTGGAAGGATGGCCTCGCATTGTATTTTGGCGGCAGAGCTGCGTTGGGCACCCATACCCAGCGTTTATTGGGCCCGAGCCAGATGCGGGGTTGAAGTCATGGTAGTGCTTTCTCGTGGCCTCATAATCAGTCTGTCCAGTCTCGACATTGATAGCCTTGTTGACGAGAGCCTGGAAAGTGGTGCACTCATGCAGGCGCAGGTATCGATGGAGCTCAGGATTAAGTACCTTGCAGAACCTAGCCTGCTTCTTGGCATCAGTAGAAACTTCCTCAGGAGCATAGCGAGCAAGGTTTCCAAACTCACGACTATAAGCATCCACTGATAGTCTGCCCTGGGCGAAGGCACATAATTCCTCTCTCTTACGATCCATCAGCCCTTCCAGGATGTGATGGGTACGAAATGCGGCACTGAACTCTGCCCAAGTTGGTGCGAGGCCTGTGGGACGCATAGCTTCAAAATTTTCCCACCACAAATTGGCGGGACCTTCCAGAAAGTAAGTTGCAAAGGTCACCTTCTTGGCCTCGGTCACATTGGGAGCCCGGATCTTGCGATACATGCTAGTCAGCCAGTCATCCGCATCGAGTGGGTCGACCGAATGATGATACTTGGGTGGGCACAGTCTGATGAAATCACCATGTGATACGCCATCATTGAGGTCATTGCGGGGAGCACGTGTTGTGTTCTGCTCGATTCTTTCCAACAACCTGTTGGTCTCCCTCTTTTTCCTTTCGCCTTCAAGCATTACTTCCACCAAGGAAGGCGCATGTGGCAGATCCTCTTGCCTTGGCTGGCTTCACTCGCCCTGCTCAGGGGCAGGCACGAGGTTATTCCTAGTTGCCCCCATCCTGGAGAAACAAACCCATAGCTTAATCATAGGGGACACCAACTCTAAGACATGAGATAAGGAATGTACTGGACGACATGGCATGCAGGGTAAACACCAATAATGATGGTAAAACAACTACCATATGAACACCATGATTCATACACACCATGACATAGTTTAGTAGAAGCCAAGATGAAATACAACTATGGAGAGATGACACAACTCATCAGAGGCATTACGAGCTTCATATACATTATCTATCTACACCTCTGGAACTCAACTCTCAACCTCATCATATCCCACAAGACACGCAGGACTGTGGCGATACGATGACTACCAAACTAACTAGCATCCACGTACTCAAGCATCGCCGTAGAATGCCTCATACAGGTTACCCCCATCACCTGGGAGCTGAACCTGAGGATCTGGAAACACTCTACACTGTGATCCCTGGGAGCCATAAGGACATGGGTGTGGCCTTGGTCCCCTTGTCGGCGGCACCAGCGGTCCTCGAAGAGGGGTGATGCCTCCAACATCGGGCCAGTCTACGTGTGCTGGCAGATGAGTCCGTGATGGGGTCAGCATCTCCAAATCTCCATAGCCCATCTACACGACAGGTGCCAACTACGTCAGGGCTGTCCAAAGACGTGCACGGGTGGCATAAAGCTCCATGTGAAGGGCACGTGCATCACGATCCCTGTTCTCCAACATCTGAGCAGTCACCTACAGCCTAGGGTCCTCATGGGAATGATCATAGTAGACTACACTAAGATAGCTATCCTCTCCTCCCATGGAAGCAGGAACATAGCAGAACTCGGTGTTCTAAAGCAGACCCTGGTGGAACCTCATGATAGTCAGCATGGTGTAAGTGGCCTCCTGAACTGCCATATCTATAGTGACACCTAATCCATAAGTCCAGTGAAGCTGCTCTGTAGCTCTAGGGTATGAAGCTGCTCTTGACGGTACACAGATACTGACTCTGGTTGGAATCTCGATACTATTCCTCCACTGTGTACTCTGGGTACCAATAGTATCCAGTCTCCATCATGACTCTAACCAACATGGCTGTGTGACCCGGTATATTGATGCACTTGGTCAGACAGACCACCTGACGGGAAGGACGAGGGGGCATCTGAAGCAGAAAATGATGCAAAGACATTAGAGACTCTAGCAAAAATTTGACAGCATAACGGTTGTAATTTCTCAAAAAGGATTTTGAGACAACTGCAAAATATTGGACAAGCATAACCACTCGACTTTCTAGACTCAAATCTCGTCTCCATCTGTTTGTCACACCAACAGTACTTGAGTACTCACATTCACTTGCAACAAGCTAGCTAGTGGTCCATGGTTAGTAACTCGACAACCTAAGCAATGGATGAGTAGCCTAGTTCTTATCCCTGAAGAAAAGATGAGAATGACTCAGCATAGAATAACTTGGGAAGTGGAGTAAAAAGAACCTTACGTTCCCTTCCACAATCAACTCCCCTACTTTTCTATAGTGTTTCTAGACTCAACTTCGACCGATTTGGCTTGGTAGTCCTACAGTCAGTCTGGCTCTGATACCAACGTTGTCGGGACCCCGATCCTAAGTCATAAGAATCCAGACTGTAACATATCACATCACTTTGCAGCCTCACACACGGTAAGTTCCATGGCTCCAGCCTTACCTTAGCCGGGACCGTTTGCGTCTTTTGGCTCACGTATGTGAACATGTCGCTAGCAATCAAACGATAGAGAACCCAGGCCGACATAACTAGTCATAGAACCCAAGCGGCACATCCGTACGGAAACAGGCATACATAACCCAGCAATGCAGGCGTCGGCCTCAAGCGTGTGTTGACGAGTCATAGGAAGCTATAGGGACTCCATTACGTCGTGAGACACAAATGCCATCACTGTACGTAGATGAGTCATAGCAGGCTATAGGGACTCCATTACACTGCGAGACATTTCCCCGAAGGAATAGACACAACAGCAAAGAAGGATACATGTCGGTCAATCAATGTGTCCGGAGCAGTAGCAAGCTACCATGGCTTGATGGAAGCACAAAGAGGTAGTTTCCTGTAAAGAGTACTACTAAAGGCACACAACTAGGTGTCGGATCCCATACATACCGTTGCACCTCACACGTACGCACGACATCCTCGATATGCATAGATACAACCATGGCATCACAACATAACCATACGATAACATGAATTTTATTTAAGAGTCTCAGATGAGCCTTGCAAAATATGTTCTTACAGATATGGGTCACATGACCCGACACTCAAGTCAGACAAACATGTCAATACAAACCAAGCGGAAGCATAAGCTGTTTAAGTACAGACAGATGAAAGGGTAAAAAGGCACATGGCCTAACTATCTACAACCCGCCACAGGGCAAAGGTCGTAGCTGGGACACCAGCTATTCGGCATCGTCAACATCTAGAAAGAATCCATTTGATGTGTCCTCGGTCTCATCTGCAACATTTATTAAGCAAACGTGAGTACAAACATACTCAGCAAGTCTTTAAAACAGACCTAGTCTATTCATGCTCATGTATCAACAAAGGGAGTGGTGGATTTTATGCAGCAATGCTAGCTTTGACTCATGGCTATCCTACACTACTCAATTTTAACTCTTTGTTTACATTTTAGATATCGCACACAAGTCCACTAACTCCATAGCAATACACCATCATGGATTCACTTCCCTCTCCTGGGAGAGTGCCATCCATGATACGCACACTTGTCTTGACATTTTTATGAGTATCCATTTGATTATCTATGAACAACATAAGTTCTCCAAGTAGTCCATATCCGAGGACGCGGCTATTCTAATAGTTTCATACCCTGCAGGGGTGTACTTCTTCACACACGCTCCCGCCACTTATCATTGTGTGTGCATAAAACCATGCACCTCGGCAACCTTCAAGCGGATGCCCACCAAGGGAGTCGGCCATGATCATCAATCGCATAACACCTCTAGTCCAGGCTATCGCCTATTTGAGACTAAACCCGCACGGAAGTCTGGCCGGAGTTTCCGCTATAGCCCCAAACGCCGTGCATAGGGTTCCCAAGCCCACCATTCGGGTGACCCTTGGTACACCGTTCCACTACCTACCGCCTCGTAACCCACCCCTAGGGTCAGCGCTACGCACGGCCTCTAGCATGCTATAAACACCAGAAACTACATGCAACTCCTGGACTAAGAACTAAGTGAATGATAAGTCAACAGGGTCAATTAAGTATCCCAACATGTGGTAGTAACTAGTCTTCGATCACAAACACGGAACTCAATTCCTAAGAACTATCCCAATGAGACAACCCGCTATGTAGTCCTACCTTTACCAAATTGAGTTCATCATTATATCACCACATCAGAACAACATCGTTTCACTCAGTTCATCACCCAAATGAATCAAACCTGACCGAACTCTAAGCATAGCAAGCATAGCAGGCAAATTAAGCTAAGCACATCATGGCACAAGCATCTACCAGGAATTCTAGGTTGCACGGTTTGACTATTTACTGTGACAATGTCAGGTTAAGCAGCAGAATAGGATCATCTACCGTGTATGACTGACATGTGATCGACTGTCCTAATGCAATGAACAAGAGTAGGAGCGAGAGAGTAGGATGTTATCAGAATGATCAAAGGGGTTGCTTGGCTTGCTGGGTAGTGGAAAGGTTCTCTCCTTCGCCGGGATACTCGGGGGTATCCTCAGAAGCAGGGCCTACCGCAATGCAGATAAGAAACGATCGACACACGCAAGTGCAACAATATGATACATGATCATGTCATGATAGCATGTATGGATGAGCTAATGCAACTAGTGTTCAAGTTAATTTGAAATGAGTTTGAATATAGGTTCAAATTTTTTATTCATTTGAAATTCCATATATTAACCTATTAGTAAATGTCCATGTCCGCCTACTTAGATTCTTCTAACATGCATGACAATAGCACCATTGGATTCATTGGATTTTTTTGATAAATTTTGATATATAAATTATTTTCATCTGATTTATAGATTAATTTATATGAATTTTTGAAGTTTTGAATAATTTCTGGAATTATTTTTAAACTAGAAATTGCTTTTATTGCATCAGCATGACATCACTATGACATCAGCTGGTCAGCTGACCGGGCCAAAGTCAAACCTGACATGTGGGGTCTACATGTGAGTGACTCAATCACCTAATTAAAGAATTAAAACTAATCCTAACTAATTAACAGTTCTGGGTCCACATGTCAGTGACAGATTAGGTTAAATAAACTAACTAATTAATTTTCTTAATTAGGATTTGACTACAGGGGGCCCGGCCCCACCCGCCAGCGACCCAGGGGTCAAACCCCTAATGGTCAAACAGGTTGACTCGCCGGCGTTGAGCCGCCGACAACGTCAGGGACGGCGGAAGGGGTTGGAATCCCTCCTTCGGCGACCAAATGGACGGCGGAGAGTGCTTGGAGAGCCTACGCTCGACCACGCGTCGATCTAGCCCCAAACTCGAGATCGACGCCAGCATCGAGGGCAGCGGCAGCTGGAGCTCGGGCAAGAAGGGCACGACATCTACGGGGCATGGGAGAGAAGGGGGAGAAGGGGAGGAGCACCAGCGGCTCACCGCGGTTCCAGTAGAGGCCACGGCGAGGTCGGAGGAGGTCCGGAAAGGGGCAGAATGTCGGGGCGGAGCTCAAGTGACCGGCAGGGAGGAACGGCGATGGCGTGGCATAGAGGGGCTCCCGGCGTCTTCTAGGGTCACGGGAGGATGAGGGGGTAGCGGCTGTTCTCCGGGGCTACCTAGCGAGGCAAGGGGGCGGCTAGCGCGATGGCGGGGAGCTCGAGCAGAGCTCGGCTATGGCAGAGCAGGGGGAGAAAGAGAGCGAGAGGGAGAGCTCACAGGGGGTGAGGGAGAGGAGAAGGAGGCCATGGCAAGGGGGCCTCATGCTAGCGCCCTCCCAGCCCTCCAGGCCAGCAGCCAGGCAAGGAGGAGGTGGCCGGCGTGTGGCGACCACGCGTCGGGCGTCCTTTTGGCCGGAGGTGGAAGAAGACCGGTTCGCCCCTGGTGAGGTGGGTTGTCTTCTTCCCTGGCCCAGGTAGGCTTTCCCCATTTTCCTTTTCTTTTCCTTTTCTGTTTTCTATTTTATGTCATTTGTGTTATATTAATTTCAGGCATATAAGCTATTTAAAATATCCCAAATATTTTATCTACTGAAGTTTGAATATTTCAAACTTTTCTCTAAAGTTTCAGGATATTTGAAAACTAAAATAATCATAAATGATTTATTTAATATTTTCAAAGCCTTTATCATTTATTTCTTAATTGCTTTACGTGTTCAAATAATTAAAATGACCCCTGTTATAATCATGTCCAAATTTACCAAACATAGGGAACATTTTTCGTGGGCATTTTGGATTTCTAGAATTTTCACCAATTTTGAATTGTTTGGATTCAAAGTGATCTTGGGGTTTCTTTTGTTCTCCATTTCATGTTGATGCAATACGTTGAGACATGATGCAAACACAAGCTATCCTAGGACATCTAGCTAGGGATATGACACCATGTGCCTTTTTACCCCTTTCGTCTGTCTATACTCAGAAAGCTTTATTCTTCCGCTTGGTTTGTATGAATTTGCTTGTATGACTTGAGTGCCGGGTCATGTGACCCCTATCTGTAAGAACATATTATGCAAGGCTCTTTTGAGCCTCTTAAAGAAAAGTTGTGTTGATGTATGGTTAAGTTGTGATGCCATAGTTGTATCTATGCATATCGGGCATGTCATGCGTATGTGTGACGTGCAACGGTATGTATGGTATCCGAAACCTAGTCATGTGCCTTTAGTAGTACTCTTTACGAGAAACTTCCTATTTGTGCGTCCACCGAGCCTTGGTAGCTTGCTACTACTCCGGACACATTGATTGACCGGCATGTATCCTTCTTTGCTGCTGGGTCTGTCCCTTCGGGGAAATGTCTCGCAGTGTAATGGAGTCCCTGTACCCACCTATGACTCGTCTACGTGCAATGATGACATCTATGTCCCATGGCGTAATGGACTCCTTGTAGCTTGCTATGACTCGTCTACACACGCTTGAGGCCGACAACTGCATTGCTAGGTTACGTATGCGTGCTTCCGTATGGATGTGCCACTCGGGTTCTATGACTAGTCATGTCGGCCCGGGTTCTCTATCGTTTGATTGCAAGCGACATGTTCACATACGCGAGCCAAAGGATGCAAACGGTCTCGGCTAAGGTAAGGTTGCAGCCGTGGAGCTTACCGTGCGTGAGGCCGCAAAGGGATGTGATATGTTACAGTCTGGATTCATATGACTTAGGATCAGGGTCCCGACATCGACAATGACCCAAATAGAATCATGTCCTTTACTCGCCCTTGGTAAACAGGTGATGAAATCCATCCCGACTTTATCCCACTTCCATTCAGGCACTTTGGGTCGCTGTTGCTAAGCCTTGACCCTCTGGCATATGTCACACTTAGCAACAAACGTGCCTATCTCCTGTTTCATGCCATGCCACCAGAATCTTGCCTTGAGGTCCTGATACATCTTGGTTCCTCCAAGATGGATGGAGTAGGGAGTGTCATGAGCTTCTTGCAAGATTAGGTTCTTGAGCTCCTCTTTGTTGGGTATGCAGATGCAATTCTCGAACCATACAACTCCTCGTTCGTCCACCGAGAATCCTGGGGCCTTGCCCGCCTTGATCTTCCTCCTGATGCCTTCAAGTCTTTCATGTCCCTTCTAGGCTTCTTTGATATCATCCATCAAGGTAGGCTTTGCTTCAAGGTTGGCAAGGAATCCTAGTGCAACCAGTTCCAAGCCGAAGCTCTCAAGCTCTTCATACAGGGTGGGTAGCCTTTCCTTAATTATAGCATTCAAGGAGCAAGCCTTTCTGCTCAAGGCGTGTGCTACCACATTGGCCTTTCCGGGGTGGTACTGAACACTGAGGTCATAATCCTTGATCAATCACAACCATGTTTGCTGCCTCATGTTCAACTCCCTTTGAGTGAAGATATACTTCAAACTCTTGTGGTCCGTGAATATGTCACATCGCTTTCCCAGAAGGTAATGTCGCCATGTCTTCGAGGCATGAACCACGGCGGCTAACTCAATATCATGAGTCGCGTAGTTCTCTTCATGAGGACGTAGTTGTCTGGATAGATATGCTACAACTCTACCTTCTTGCATCAGAACACCTCCAAGTCCGGTTCTTGATGCATCACAATAAATCATGAACTCCTTGTGAATATCAGGGGTGGCCAAAACATGGGTTGCGGTCAATCTCTTCTTGAGCTCCTGGAAGCTTTCCTCGCACTCGGCTATACACTCGAACTTCTTGTGCTTCTCAAAAGCTAGGTCATGGGTCAAGAAATGCTTCAAAACCCTTCCACGAACTTGCGGTAATATCCCACGAGTCCGAGGAAGCTCCTGACTTCCTTCACGGTGGTTGGGGTTTGCCATTCAGTCACGGCTTCAATCTTGGCAGGATCCACTGATAATCCTTCTATAGTCAACACATGACCCAAGAATCCAACTTCATGCAGCCAGAATTCACACTTGCTGAACATGGCATAAAGCAGGTGTTCTCGAAGCTTTTGTAGGACCAATCTCAATTGCTCCGCATGTTCTTATTTAGACTTGGAGAAGACGAGGATGTCATCAATGAAGACGACAACGAACTTGTTCAAATACTCCATGAAGACTTTGTTCATGAGGTACTTGAAGTAGGCAGGGGGCATTAGTTAACTCAAATGACATGACCGTGTATTCATACAGGCCATACCGGGTTACAAATGCCCTCTTCGGAATGTCTTGGGGTCTGATCCTCAGCTGATAGTACCCAAACTTGAGGTCAATCTTGGAGAACACCTTGGCTCCATTCAACTGATCAAACAGGTCTTCAATCTTGGGGAGTGGGTACTTGTTCTTTATCGTGACCTCATTGAGAGAACAGTAATTGACACAAAGTCTGATAGTTTCGGCCCTCTTTGACACGAATAGAACAGGCAATCCCCAAGGAGAGGCACTAGGCCGAATAAAATCCTTTTTTGAGCTGCTCTGCTAGTTGCTTCTTCATCTCAGCCAACTCTTCAGATCCCATCCTGTAGGCCTTCTTATAGATGGGCCTTGATCCGGGCATAAGCTCAATGATGAACTCAATGTCGCGGTTAGGAGACATTCCGGGCAGCTCATCAGGAAACACATCTAGGTACTCACATACCACTGGCACTCGATCCAACTCAACTCCCGATAGGCAGTTAGCCTGAGGGGCTTGAGTGGAGGCAGGGTTGGGGACATACTTGACTTCCACTCCTTGGCTATTAGTCATGGTGACAATCCTCTTGGCACATTCCAAAAAGCCTTGGTGCTTGGTCAACCAATTCATACCAAGGATTACGTCCAAGCCGGGTGAATCCACAACTATAAGGTCTGCTAGGAAGTCTACCCCCTTGATGTCAATCTTCACTCCCTTACACCATATCCCAGACTTCACAAGTAATCCCGAGGTTAGTATCAACATACGGCTACCCAGGGGTGTAGGCTTCATGCCACTCTCTAGTGCAAACTTTTGGGTGACAAAAGAATGTGAAGCTCCACAATCAAACAATACTATTGCTGGGGTTTAGTTGACGAGGAACGTACCCAGTATGATGTCCGGGTCTTCCTGGGCTTCCTCTGTGGTGACGTGATTCACACGACCCTTGCCATTGTTGGGTTGGTTGCGGGGAGCTGGGTTCGTTGGTGGTGCTTCACGGTCTTGACATTGAGCTCACGCATTGGGGTGTGGTGCATCTGGCTTCCTGTTGGGGCAAAGCTTAGAGATGTGTCCGGACTGACCACATCCAAAGGAAGTGACCTGCCCAGGGTTGTTGTTGAAGTTTCTAATACCGTTGTTGTTATTGGGGTTATCGTTGTAGGCTGGCCTAGGATTGGCATACAGCTAAGGGTGGTAGCTCGGACGAGGCGTAGGAGGTCCAGCCTGCTGCGGCTAATAGGTTGGTTTGGCTAGGGCTGGCTGCCAGGGGCGAGGCTTTTGGTTGCTTGAGCTTCCTTATCTGATCATCTTGCGCTTGCAAGTGTCGTCTATGGCACGACGCTTGTCTTCCAGCATGAGGGCCTTGTTCACTAAGTCAAACCAGGTACGACAATCGCAGATGATGAGCTGATACTGCAGGACCTGTTGGAGTCCTTCCATGAAGCGTTCCTTCTGGGCAGCCTTTGTGCTGACATCTTTAGGTGCATACCTTGACAGCAGGTTGAACTTCTGCAGGTACTCCTTGATAGAGCCACTTCCTTGCTTCAGCGCTCGAAGTTCTCTCTTCTTGATAACCATGATCCCAGAAGGAATATGGGCCGTGCGGAATCCTTCCTTGAAGTCATTCCAGGTGATCACATGTTCTCCTTGCATGATCTAGAATCCATCCAACCAAGATCGGGCAGTGCCTCCGAGGCAGTGAGAGGCATAAAGCACCTTCTCATGATCCTCATTGTAGTTGACCAATGCAAGGAGGTCCTCGATGGTGTGGATCCAGTCATCAGCATCCAATGGTTAAGCAGTCTTGGTGAAGGTTAGGGGCGAGTTCCTCATGAACTGAGACAACATGGAACGGCCATTGCCGTTCCTGCCTTGCTGCTGGTTGTTCACAAGGGCCTGAGCCATCTGCTGGATAGCAGCATTGTTGGCTTTGGCGCTCCTCCCGAAGAACTTGAAGAAACTGAGCTGTGGTCATGTTCTCCGATGGAGGAAGTGGCGGGGGAATGTCGCCTTGTGGATGCTCCTGGTGTCCTCCAGCATGAGAAGCCCCACCAGCTCCCTGTTGCTGGCTCGAGTTGCCGCCTTCAGCGTTGGTGAACGAGCTGTTGCGGGTAGCAGTCAACATCATGTTTGGAGCACCCAAGTCAAACAACTGGGATTGACAAGAGGATAAGCAATATCGAAAAATCGCATCTAAGGGGGGCGGTCAAATGCAAGTGTGTTAAAACAAAGGTCGAAAGACCAACTTATATTAAGATAGACAATGGAGTTGCTTACATGTTGCCTAAGGCAAAAGCACGACTTGCATCGGAACAGAAATAACAAAACAAACAACAAGCACACATGGTTTCACATGAACCATTACACGGACTCGACTTCGCATGAGGGATACATGACTAATCCTACCCTAGGGGTTCTCGGACTCAGGTGCTGGAGTGCTCGGTCTCGTAGTCACACTCCTCTGGGTCTTCCTCCTGTTCATCATCTGAACGGGCATCGTTTGCGGTCGAAGGGGTTGGGGAACGAGGACGTCCATCCCAACAACGCTTTGCAGGCGGGTTGGTGAAGAGATCACGGTACTCCTTCGCACTCATGCGATGACTACGTGTAGGTGCATCACTAGCTGGGCATACTCCTCCTCGATAAGTGATAGCTGGTCGTCCCTCGGGGGCTCCATCCTTCTTGATCTTGTCTGGCTTCGTCTTAGCTTGCCAAAATAGCTCTCGGGTGTGGCGAAGTTCCTCGCGGAGCTTCACGTACTCCTTCATCAAGTTGTGAACCAAACTATCGGCAGAGAGGCTGAAGTAGGTCTGGAACCTGAGTGGTGCGCCATCTTCCTTGGTCGGAATCAGCGTCCAACTCTCGCCAAAGTCATCCTTCCTGAAGGGAAGGTAGCGAGTAGCTAGCTCGTCAGCCATCTCTGGAATGATGTCTCAAAGGTGTAGGAGTGCCTTGACTACAACTGTCTCGACGACAAACATCATGGTCTCCATCTGTTGTCCTTCAAAGAACCAACTGGTCGGGGAGTCGTTTGCCTTCATGACCACATCTACGTGGTACTGCTTTGTGACGGCATCGACCCAGTGCTTGTGGTAGAGGAAAATGGGTGGTTGGCAAAACTGGCACTTCTCCAGGCTATCCCCAAGAAGTAAGGGAAAGCCGGATGTCAGGAATGCTTCGGGTACAACGGCCATCTACAAAGGTTTGAAAGGAGGAGAGTCAAAAGAGTGTTGTGTGAAGATGAGAAGAGGTAAATAGTGCAGAATTCCTGAGTACAAATGCTACGTGTAGTTTTTTTGAAAGTCGGTTTTATCCTAACTAATGTCAATGCTAACTAACGGATTCCTACAGTCAGGATGGCTTTGATACGAGCTCTGTGGGGACCCCTACTCATAAGTCATGATCACCGAATGCACGTGTACAGTGATCGTAGAGATCAATGCTCACTGAACACACGGAAGCTGGATAACAAGAGTCTTGCATCCACACTTAATGTATTACACAAATAATGACCATGAAGGTCTTAGTCTTACACAGATTGGGCCACTCAGGACAAACACATAAATAGAACAAGCAGCGGAAATCTTGGTCGAAAGCGTGAACCCATGCCATCTACCTTAACCTACAGGCATTGTGACTCGGAAACGTCCTAGTCCACATGTTCGTCTCCAACGAAGTCTTCAACACACTACTGTTCTTCCATGCCTGGCGAATTAAATAACCAGTGGCAAGGCAATGAGTACTTCGAATGTACTCGCAAGCAACCCAAGTTGTGGAACAAAGTAACAATGATGCATGGTATAACACTAAGTAGGTAAATTTGTGGAAAGATAATTTTGTATGCAAATGACATGATCAAGTAACTAGTGAACATGCATCAACAATTAGTAGATATCCATATGAACAAGTTACAGATATCAACATAAGTAGGGGTCGAACATCTCAAGTTCGTTCATCACGTTAAGCCATCAGACTTAGTTCAATCCTCGTGCTAAGTCATCGGACTTAGCTCATGTGACCTATCTTCACCACCACACCCATACTCACACCAAGGTTCACGAAATCATCTAGACGTAGTCTAAGAAGGACCTCCAACTGTCCATGACTGCGGACGCGGCTATTCGAATAGTTTTACACTCTGAAGAGGTTGCACACTTTACCCACAAGACTCGGGGAACTTCCGTGTCATCCACGACTCGCTGTATATAACATACCTGAGGTAAGCACCCGAACAATGCCTTTCCCATGGTGATACTAAACAAAGAGTCCATTAATTGGTGTCATCCCTCATGATATACATCACTCGTATTATCCATGAGGGCACGCAACGGTGTGCCCGGTGTCTGTAAAGGCAGCGCATGACCTTCCACTCTGGGACGACCCCGTCTCAGGAGTGACAACTTCACTCTTGCCACTAGTAATGCGAGCTCCTTGCTAGTACCAACCATAGTAATGAACAACGCCCCGTCCCATAAGGGGTATCGTGGTTGCGCATGTAAGGTTGGGATGGTCAGCAGACCTTAGAACTCTCCGTTTCTGAAAACACATACTCACTTGCTCCGGCATACCACTTCTTTCTCAAGTGGTTACCCAATTCATCAACATCTCCCTCGGGCATTAGTGGCACCGACGGTTTTTTTTGAAAAATTCTTTGAAATCATTCTTTCCTTGCCATCTCCATGCATAAGTCCCATCCCGTTTGCGTAGCATCGATTAGCAACCTAACTAGTCCCACCTGCACAACCCTCATAAGGTGGAAGGGTCATGCATGATGCAAGTGTCAATGGAAAGGTACGGAGGCATCCCACTGAAAGGGGAACACCACATCACATGATCAATTATGATGAAAGGAAAGTGCTATATGACATGCCATTAAATGGTTTCTTATCATGGTCAAACAGCTGCTTGCCTGGCTCAACAAAGATTGCGGGGTCTTCGAAGTCTTAGGGTCCAACTTCTTTGTCAACAGCACAATCTATCATCGTGATAAAATAACGATAAAAATAAGCAATCACACAAAACAGAGCACCCAATCTACTACCAAAAATGTTAACCTACTCTCATAAATACTAAATGTCATACTAAAAATATTCTCCTAGGGTTTTGTTGTGAAAAAAAGATTTTGGAAACGAAATAATAGGAGCAAAAAGGTGCCTATATAGGTTTTAAAATAAAACAATACTAAAAATATTTTTAATTTTTTTACAAATGGCACTATTAAATTCTAGGGATTGTTCTAAGAATTTTGGTGCAAGAATTACTGGCACTGGATAAATATTTTATTCTGTGGGATTTTTGAAAATATAGAGGAAAAAGAACAGAAAGGGCTACTATACCCTCTCGGGCCAGAATGCCCAGCCGGAACCGGCCCAAGAGGAATGTCAGCCTAGGCTAGGAGCCACACGCGACTGGTTTGTTTTAAACCTGCCCGTGGCCGGACCTGCTAGAGAGAGAGGAGGAGGGCGAGGGGATGACAGGTGGGCCCTACCTGTCATAACTCTCGTCGTGACAGGGGGAGGGGAGGGGCTCACCGGAGGACTACTGGCTACGGCGGCCAGAATTGAGGGTACCGACATGCTCCTTGGGGCGTCGCGTGTCGGAGGGAGGTCGTGGAGTTGCCGGGAAAAGAGGGGAACGCCGGTGAGGGGAAAGCCCTGATGGCGGCGGCGAGGGTTTTAGTTGGGAGAGGGCTCCCAACCACGCGGGAGAGCGCTCTGGGCATGGGAAGGAAGCAGAGGGAAGGAGGGAGCAAGGTGGGAGGGGCAGGGACTCGGGAAGGCCCAATTTTTAGGGGGATGCCGCTCCACCATGGACATGGTGCACCGACGAGGACCAGGGCGTCTCCACGAGCCATGGGCGCGATCCTGGCCATGTCTGGGGTCCCTGTGGACTCAGTCCGTGCCTAGGAGAAGAGAGAGGGGGAGCAAGGGAGGGCACGCGTGTGAGTGTGGCCACTAGCCGGTTCGGGCGGTGTCGTGCGCGCGTGAAGGAGGGGAGGAGAGAGAGGGGACAGAGAGGGCCGACCGCCTGCCACGTCGCGGACGTCGAGGCCGATCGGGGGGACAAGGTGGAACGGCTTGAGGCTGTCAGGAACGCTCGTTGGGCAGTGGCTATGGTGTTGGTGCGCACTGTAGCGCACTCCAGAGCATGAGCCTTGCATGCCAAGGCATGCCCTTGGCACTATCTGCGCGCCACCTGTGCCTAGAGGATTCCAGGGAAGGAAAACAAAGCCTAGGGCCTTAGGGGGGCATCTGGGGTGCCTTAGGATAGACGGAATAGGGAGGAGGGGTAGAAATGGTGCTATCCAAAGGGGAAAATGGAGGTTTTACCCCACCTACCAGAGGCTGGGTGACCTGAGATTCTTACTGATTGTGAAAGATGACTACAAGAGACTCTGGTAAAATTTTGGAGGCAAGGATAAATGGGAAAGGGGTGGAAATTCTAGTTTTACCATTTCACCAGAAGGTTTTTGGTGGTGTTTTGGGCAGCGTAAAATACCAACTTACTGAGATATTCACCAGGGTCAAAGGCCGGGTAGAAATGAGGGGATTCACCAACTTTGATCTCAAGAGGAAAAACTTGAAAATGGAGACTTGATGAACCCTAGAAATTGGCACAATCAGATTTCTGTAGATCCATTGATGGTAGGCTTTTACACTTGATGCACCACTTAGTGTATCATCACTATTTCGCCATTAGAGCATGCCCACAAAGTTTTAGGACAAGGGGAGACACTTCACAATGTAAAGTTGTGCAAATTTGATTCTTGACAGGAATGGTTTTGGGATGGATTGATGAACCAAACCAACTTGGATTGAGATGACACTTTGCAAGATCATCACCTATGATTGTGTTGACTTGCTGGAATTTTACTGGAATTTATTGAGAATATTTCTTATAGAAATATTCCAAAAGTTTGATCCAAACCGAAAGGGGTTTTGAGGGGTTTTGCCTATGATCTGATCATGCCCTTGTGTTGAAACTCATATATATGGAAAATATATGTCCACTGAGTTTCTCTAAATTTTCTCAAATATTTTCAAAGCATTTAAATAATTTTTCCCTAGGAAAAACCATTTCTGGCCTTAAGAAAAAGCCTTTAAATTAATTATGAAAATAATGTTTAAAAATAATATTTGGTGGTTTTGGGAAGTAATACATATAGTATGTTTGAAATAAAGCCTGTGGGAAAAACTGGTCCACCTGATTTGAGGACTTGAAGTGCAAACCTCATTTCAGGGGGTTTTGAAAACCTAATTTGAATAAATCATTGTTGGTTAATTTTGTTTTGACAAAAATAGTTTTGGGCACTAGTCACATGGCGTGATCATTAGGCCAGAGTTCTGGGACAAGAAAGATGAGGATGAAGGGGAATAGATTCTAGGAGTGCCATAACACA
The DNA here is from genome assembly GCA_022496015.1 of Hordeum marinum. Lineage (NCBI taxonomy): Eukaryota > Viridiplantae > Streptophyta > Magnoliopsida > Poales > Poaceae > Hordeum > Hordeum marinum. Next base: position 174,069,297 of record CM039674.1, on the reverse strand, counting down.
ATCATCAAGCAAGGAAACAACATAGCAAACAAGCATAAGCACTATGAAAAAGTTTTATTTGGCTCCAAATTTTATAAACACAAACATAGCAATGTGCTGCAAACACAGGGTGTGACATCCGCGGTGTCGTCGAAGGACACCGCCACCAGGGAACTAGGGAACTCGGCTGGGGAGAGCCCCAGTTCATGAAAGGTGGGCATTGCGGAGACTAGATCAGCCTTGTCATCGTGGCAGTATAGCAGGACATAGGCCTCATGAAGGTCCCTGGGGGCGTCATTGAGAAGGGTCTCCATAGCCCTGATCAACTCCCCGTGGGTCGAGCATGCGTACAGAAGCCTGATTTCATCACAACTGCCCTGGTTCTCCCACATGGGCCTCGAGTGAGACTGGAGCAGCGACAGGCGTTGCTCCAGGAACTCCTTCACCATCATCCCCCGGTCAACTTCCTGGAGCTGATGCCTCAAGAGATCCACTCTAGGACGGGCCAGGCCCGGGGGTCGGAGAGCTTCGCGGAGATCCACATAGGAGTCTTCTCCGGCAACCCCTCCGGAAGCTCCAGGCACGAGTTAATGGTCTTGGGATCCAAGAAGACCCATCGGTTCCTTAATTTTTCAACCTTCCCAGCCTTCAGGAGCATGTTCCCGCTCTCCAACCCGAGAAGGAGACGCATGCTGACCGTTGAGCGCCATCATGAAGCCGCAGGCTGAAGAAATGATATAAGAGGGCCACCAAAGGCATCATGCCCACGAAGGCCTCGCAATAAAAGGCAAAGCCGGACAAGAGTAGGATGGAGTTTGGTTGTAGATAGAGGTCCTGAATCCCGTAATGCTTGAGGATGGTGGTGAAGAACTCGGAGAAGGGAGGAACGATCCTAGAGAAGATGATGTGGAGGAAGAAGGGGTAGATCAACCTGGCCAGGTGCTTCTTCTCCGCGGAGCCGCACCGTATCAAGGTCCGCCCCCACTCATTGGACTCATCCTCCATAAGTGGAAGCACCGACGTGAGGTCCCCGTCCTTGGCTAGGGTGGACTCTGAAAGCGCCAACGAGACAGAAGCGAAGGCTGAAACCGGAGCTTAGTTTTTTGACTTGCTGGCGGGAGCCATGGATAAGTCTTTGAGGTAGAGAAAGCAAGAAGGAGGATGGTGCAATACTACGATCTGGAGAGGTTCTCACAAAGGATGGGAATCTAGGCGAAGGAGAAAGAGCACTGGGAAGGAAGGCATACTGACTCTACAACGGACGTCAGGCTTCTGTTAGTCCGGGCAGTTGTTGATGAGGCACGGGACCGGAGACGTCCGCGTCTAACTGCGCACCATGGTCTAGGCCTGTCCTGCAGGCAATGGGGGTCGACGCTTCGGGCCATCTTCTTCGGCTTCGCCCCGAAGCAATATCGAGCGCGCCCTGGGACTGGGGGCTACTATCGGCGTCCTAGGAACGGGGGTACCCAGACTTTCCTTCCTGTGGCCTAGGTCGTGGCCCGCTTCTGAGGTCCCTAAGGCCCAGCGCGGTGTCACTCAAGACAAGGCCCTCACGAGAGCTCCTCTCTCGCGAGGAGAAAAATGCCAAGGATCCTGAAAGGAGGAGATCTCACCAAGTCCCCTCCTGAGTGGCAGAGATCTCCATGCGTTACTCGGCCTCGGAAGGCCAAGGATGATGCAAGATGGGTCAGGCGGGCACCAGCGCGTGCGGAGAAGATAATGTCCTCTTTGGTGCAAAGGACACAAGGACGTACGCAGGTTCCCAAAGCACCCCCAAAGGTTTCTATTACGATGCAACAACAACAGACCACGAGCCCTGCAGGACGGACGTCATCGCCAAGCCCACCACTGCATCACAACCGCCTACTTTGCAGGAGAATACCAACTTTCTTTAGGATAAGAATGGACACCTTGTACCCCTTCGAATTTGAACGTTGTGGGATCCCTTCCTGCCTTTGCGTTAATGGAAGAGGACCCAGGCCACCCAAGCATCCTCGCGAGGTTGCTAACCGCTGTACTAGTTCATCCACAAACCTCCTCAGGAGGCAATCCTCAGAAAAGGCAGGACTAGGGTTTTATGCTTAGCAACGTCCCGAAGTTGGGTAAATGCTTGTGTACTAGTTCACTTCCTCTGATTGATTGAGTTCGTCGTGCTATGTAGTCGTGCACTGAGCTTGAGGCCAGAGCTGGTGTGGATCTTCGCACATGCCTTTGAGTTCGTACCTCTTTGGGTTTTGCGGATCCCGAAATCTTTCGGATCCGTCGGTGGAGGACGATCGGGTGCGCCACTGTGCCTCCCCCTGCCGCGAGCTGCGCATCGACCTCAGCCTCTTCTAGTGCTCCCACTGGAAGCACTGGAACTGCCCTCTGCCACCGTGGCTGAAGCGGCGGCATGATAGTGAAGGGAGGCTCTCGTCGACGCGGCAAAAGCTAAGGGTCGTCCTCGCCCCCTGGTCACGGTGGTGGTTGATGTGTTCAAAGACGGGAGGATATGGGGACGGATGAGCATCGCCCGTTGTGACCTCCCAATTTATAGGGAAGGGCACGGGGGCATGGCTCTCCTCAGCTCTAAGGCAGGCGCCCATCTCCACCAATCCCACTACCCACGATCATCGATGAACAGGTAACCGCCCCATTGCTCCAATCCCTAGTACTGCAATTTCTGCCCCTCCCACATCTTTAAGACATGCGCATCCACCACAAACTCCCGACAATGCATGCAGTGCGCATGGGAGAAACGACCTGAGTTAGTCAACGAGTGTTGGCTTGAAAGTTTGTAGTTACTTCCTCACATTGCACGCCTGTGCATAAATTTTGGGCCTGACCCAATGGTGCTGGGCAAGCACGTTTGGGCCAAACCCGGGTGTCGGCTTTCTGGGAACGGGTGTACCCAGACCTGCCTGCCTACAGCCCAGGTCACGACCCACCTCGTCAGCCAAGCACGATTGGCGCGACCCCACTCAAGACAAGGCCCTCGGGACAGCCTGAACTCATGAAGGAAGCGGCATCAAGACCAGCGAGGAATGGGCCTCCTTAGGCCCCCTCGGGAGCAGCAGGGATCTCTATGCAGGGATTGGCCTCAGGAGGCCAAGGATGATGCAAGGTGGGACAGGCGGGTGTCACTGTGAAAACCGGCGGATCTCGCATAGGGGTCCCAAACTGTCAGACTAGAATCGACAGTAACAAGAGATTAAGGGGACACAATTTTACCCAAGTTCAGGACCTCCAATGGAGGTAATACCCTATGTCCTTCTTGTTGTATTGATGGTGTAAGGGGTTACATAGTTGATATACCTCGAGATCGTATAGCTAACCCTAGATGATGGTGTAAGTTGTTCTGTCCCTATACCCTAAAACCCTCCAGCTTATATGGATGCCGGGGCGTGTTGTAGGCTTACATATGGTCGGTTACATGCAGAAGAGATAACATGCCTAACTACAGCTAATAACTTGGAGAACATGTCATGACTCCTCGAACCTTTCATCTGGCGCAGGTGGTCTTCGATCATCCGATGCCCGCCTTGCGGTCCATAAAGTTCGGCCCATCTACAATGGGTCGGCTATCCAAGGACCCCGTAATCCAGGACTCCCTCAGTAGCCCCCGGACTGGCCTTCAACGTTGATATATATTCAGTCAATCTCCGCAAGTCGTCGTCTTTCGCATGCAAGGCGAGTCCCTCATCCTTCTTCGTTCGGCAACCGACCAGTCTTCGGTTAGATCCCAGGCGTCGCGGGCGCATGTTTATTATAATAACTGCGCGAGTGATCGGTGAGTTTTACAACGGAGGAACCAACCCATTTATCAAAGAAAATCATGGCTTAGACCACATCTTCTTCTTCCCTCTTGTCAAAACAAACTCCTAGCGGAAGCTCCATGCCAAACATGGCTAACGTTCCCAGCTCCTCCACACATCCCTACGGCCAGCGCCCAGGGGACTAGACTAGTTGTTCAGTCACACATCTACGGATCTGTAATCTAGAGACCCAAGGATATCTTCCATCATTAGATCTGGCGGCGACCCATGCCGGTCTACTCTCTTATGGTGACGAGGTTTTCGACGAGCGCTTCCCCAATCCAAACAAGGGGAAGCGTGGGTTCCTCGTCCCTTTCCTCCTCCGAGGCGTTGGGTTTCCAATCCATCCATTCCTGAGGGGGTTACTAGAGTTCTACGGGATCCAACTCCACCATCTCACTCCAGGGTCAATTTTACACATCTCGGGCTTCGTCGCCCTCTGCGAGATGTTGTTGGGGTGCGAAGCACATTTTTATTTGTGGAGGAGATACTTTTGTCTCGTTCCCTGAACTCGGGGCAAGACTATGTTGGAGGTCGGCGGTGCCAAAGTGTGCCGCATAGCAGGGACAGGTTATCCGGCAGGCACACCGAAGAAGTCCGAAGAATGGACCTCGGAGTGGTTTTACATTGAGGATGTCCTCCTGTTCAAACCAACTCAGACAGGTCTTCCTGAATACTCACACCTTCTTCTGAAGAAAAGGTACAATTGTAGGATCGAAAGTAGTGCTAGAGGGGGGTGATTAGAATACTTGACCAAAATAAAATTCACTTTTTCCCAGTTTAATTCTTGGCAGATTTTAGCATTCATAGTATGTCAAGTACACCCTGCACATGCATGTCTAAGAGTACAGCAGCGGAAAATAAAGACAAGCCTGTAAGTAAAGAGAGGGTAGGAAGATCAAACGCAATTGGTGACACGATGATTTTTCCCGTGGTTTCAATAGGTGGTGCTATTGTACATCCACTTTCATGGAGTCTTCAACCCACAGAGGGTAATGGTCGCGAGAGTCCACGGAGGGCTCTACCCACGAATGGTTCCAAGAATAAGCAACCTTCACTATACCATGATGTCTTCCGTCCATAAAGGACTAGCCTCACTATGGATAGATCTTCATGAAGTAGGCGATCTCCTTGCCCTTACAAACTTCTTGGTTCACTCCACAACAACAAGTAGGAGGCTCCCGAGCGATGCCTAACCAATCTAGGAGGCACCACCATCCAAAAGGTAATAGGCTCGGTAATGCAATGAACTCCATGCTCTTGTGCTTCAAGATGATAGACTCCTCAACACACAAGCACTCTCTCACAGATATGGCTTGGTAGAAGAGATTGATTGGGTGGAAAGCAACTTGAGCAGGCTAGTAATCAAGATACATATGGTTGGAGTGGATGATCTTGACCTCAACACAAGGGTAGGTGTGGTTCTCTCTCAGAAAATCAGTATATATGTGTGGAGAATAGTTCCGAGTGCTTCTCTTTCGAGTAGGTGGTGGTGGAGGGGTATACATAGGCATCTCCAAAAATCCAACCGTTACACACAATAAGTTAGACTCAGTGGAACCGATGTGTGAATCTCGGCTGTACCAAAGTGACTTAAAGTTAGCAACTTTTGAATCTCGGTGAGACATATATAGGAATCTCGTTTGCCCCGATAAGGTGACCAACGGTCTGAATGTCCAATCTCGGTGACGCCGATTCAACAATCTCGGAGGGACCGAAACTATGAACTTGCATAACAGAAAGTTGGCAGCCCAACTCGGTGGCACCGAATGCAGTATCGGTTGCACCGAAAAGCATGGGTTTGGCTGAGTCTCTCTACGGTTTGGAATCGGTGGCACTGATTGTAGAATGTTGGTCGCACCGATGTTGAGTATTTGGCTTTGGACAAACTTTGGGGAGAGTTTGTGGGTGTTTTTGGTGACCATCACTTGTGCACGTATGAGAATTTTGTTCACCAACAAAAACTTACCCCCTTTTAATAGTATTGGCTTTCCTATCGACTCAAAGTGATTTCTCATGAATCTAAAATGTAGAGTCCTCTTGCTTCAAGCTTTGCCAACCTATTTCCTTGCATCTTGGGGTACTCCACAATCTTTTTGCCAACCGCTCATTGAACTTTTACTGAAACATTCTTGGTGGAAACATTAGTTCAATGACATATATGTTGTTATTAATTACAAAAACCACCAAGGGAGCAAACGTGCTTTCAATCTCCCCCTTTTTGGTAATTGATGACAACATATAGATCAAAGCTTCAACATATAATATAATCAATGAATATAATCGTCGCTTTGAGAAGTATGTGATAAGCAAGAGCTCCCCCTAAATTTCTGCATTATTTTAAATTTGCATTTGAATGCAAATACACAATGGATTAGGTACATGTGGCACTTCTTCCATGTCACATACACCTTGGTGGTGTGCGAGAGTAATAAGAGTTAATCAACACAGCACAACACCACAAGCAAAGTGAGTGAGCATCACATAATCATCAAATGATAGGAAATAGTAGCAACACACATAACAGCGTATGATCACACACAGACAAAAAAGTATCTCACGTCAAACAAAATGAACCAAATGTTTTGTAAAACAAGCAAATAAAAAACAGACGCTGTCTCAATCGAAGCCTAAGATCTATATACAACTTCTCCCCCTTTGGAAACAAGTTACCAAAAAGTTCAAAGAGATATAGCTAATCGTTCTGCGGCTGATCTCCTCCGACCGTCGATGGTGGAGTTGAGAGAACTGCATCGGCGAAGACTTCTGCTGAAATCCTCGATGGAGATGGAGTAGATACTGGAGGCACTGTGTCACATCCCTAGCTAGTTGTCTTAGGACAACATGTGTGTGCATCATATTTCAATTGTTCCAACCAACTTAATGATTGTGAAAAACCAACAAACATTTGAAATGGGGATCAAAAGAAACCCTAAAAACCTCATTTGAATCAAACCAACTTAATGATTGTGAAAAACCAACAAATCCAAAATGCCCATCTAAAATGTTCACCATTTATGATAAATGTTGGGAAGAACATACTAGGCGTGCTGAACTTCCAAATAATTATTTTGTATTTTTAAATAAATCATGAATGCATCTGAAAATGATAGTTTAATGACTATAAATATTTTAGTTCTTATAAAAGTGCTGAAACTTATTATGGGTCTTAGCAACATTATGTTTAGACCCCCAAAAATAAATGTCAGGTTTTTTGCCTTTAGGGTTTTGCCCAAATATTTTAAAACCCAGAGCAGACAAATAGAAAAGAAAAAAAGAAAAAAGGAGGCAAACCTTACCCTGCAGCCCATCTGTGGCCCAGCCCACCGGGGGCAGGAGTGTCTTCTTCCTCCTGGCGCTAGTGGACATGGCGTGTGGCTGGCGCGCGCGGGGGCGTGCCGCCATGCCACCTACCTGCCTGGACGTTCCCGGACAGCGAGGCATCACGGATCACACCGCGAGAGGCATCCAGATCGAGAAGAACTCGCCTTCTCTTCCTTCCCCTCGCTTCTCCCTCTCCTCCCCCTCGCCATGGCCGAGCTCTGCTCGAGCTCGCCATCACTGCCTGCCTAGCTAGAGCCGCCCCTGTCGCAGCCCAGAGCTCCTCTGTGTTCCCCTCGCCCTCCCTATGGAGCCAGAAGACGCCGGGAGCCCCTCAACACTGAGCCGTTGCCGTTCTTCCTCGTCGGCCACCGGAGCCCGCCTCGGCGATTCGGCCCGTCCGGACCTCCCCCGACCTCGTCGCCGCCTCTGCTAGAACTGCGGTGAGCCGCTGGTGCTCCTCCCCCTCTCCCCCTTCTCTCCCATGCCCTCCAGCGCCATAACCGAACCTACCCGAGCCACTGTCGCCGCCCTGCTCGTCATGGCCGCCGTCTCCGGCGACCCCAAGCCCCCTGTCCAGCCTCACTCGACGCGGTCGAGCACGAGGTTCTCCTCAGTGCCCTCTGCGCGCCAAACCGTGCCATGTGGCACATTTCCGACCGCCGTGGTTTTCGTCGCTGTCGGCCTTGCTCTAGCGGGCGCCGACGTGGCCGGCCGGTTAGTGCTAACCGCCCCGCTAATTGGGGTCATTAGCCGCTGACAGCGGGCCCCAGCTGCGGGTCAACCCCGGTCAGCGCGGGGATTAGCCCCGTGTCGTTGACGTATGGGCCCCGGCTATCAGGGTTGACCTGGACCGGTCATTAGACCAGGCTGAGGTCACAGTGACATCAGCTTGATGCAATAAGGCATTTATATTTAAACAAATTTTAGAAAATGTTTAAAACTTCTAAAATGCATATAAATTAATCTGTAACTCAGATGAAAATAATTTATATATGAAAATTTATCAGAAAAATGCAATGAATCCAATGGTGCTATTATCATGCATGTTAGAGCAACCTATGTAGTTGAACATTGACATTTACTAATAGGTTAATATATTAAATATGAAATGGAGAACAACTTTGAACCTATATTCAAACTCACTTCAAATTAACTTGGACAACAATTGCATTAGCTCATCCATACATGCTGCCATGTCATGATCATGCATCATATTATTGCACTTGCGTGTATTGATTGCTATTTATCTGCATTGCGGTAGGACCTGCTTCTGAGGATACCTCCGAGTATTCCAATCAAGGAGAAAACCTTCCTGCTACCCATCAAGGCAAGCAACCCCTTTGATCATTCCGATAACATCCCACTCTCTTGCTCTTGTTTATTGCATTAGGAAAAACATTCACTTGTCTGTCATACACTATAGATGAACCTATTCTTTTGCATGACCTGTCATTATCACAGTAAATAGCTAAACCTTGCAACCTAGCATACCTGGTAGATGCTTGTGCCATGATGTGCTTAGCTTACTTTGCCTGCTATGCTTAGAGTTGTGTCAGGTCTGATTCATCTGGGAGATGAACTGGAGTGAAACCATATTGTTCTAATGTGATAAGCTTATGATGAACGCGATTTGGTAAAAGTAGCGATGAGAGGCTATGTAGGAGTACATAGCGGGTTGTCTCATTGGGACCGTTCTTAGGAACCGAGTTCAGTGTTTGTGATCCAAGACTAGATACTACCACATGCTGGGCCCTGAAATATGACCCCGCTCGACTTATCATTCACTTAGTCCTTGGTCCAGGACTTGCATGTAGTTTCTGGTGTTTATAGCATGCTGGAGGCCGTGCGTAGCATTGACCCTAGGGGTGGGTTACGACGCGGTAGGCAGTGGAATGGTGTACCAAGGGTCACCCGAATGGTGGGCTTGGGAACCATGCGCACATCGTTTGGGGTCGTAGCGGAAACTTTGGTCAGACTTTCGTGCGGGTTCAGTCTCAAATAGGCGATAGCCTGGACTAGAGTTCTTATGTGATTGACGGTCATGGCCGACTCCCTTGCTAGGCTTCCGCTTGAATGTTGCCGAGGTGCATGGTTTTATGAGCACACAACGATAAGTGGCGAGAGCGTATGTGAAGAAGTACACCCCTGCAGGGTATGAAACTATTCGAATAGTCGCGTCCTCGGATATGGACTACTTGGAAAACTTATGGTGTTCATAGATAATCAAATGGATACTCATAAAAATATCAAGACAAATGTGAGTACCATGGATGGCACTCTCCTAGGAGAGGGAAATGAATCCATGGTGGTGTATTGTTATGGAGTTAGTGGACTCGTGTGCGATATCTAAAATTTCAACAAAGACTTAAAATTGAGTAGTGTAGGTTAGCCATGAGTCAAAGCTGGCATTGCTGCATAAACTCCACCACACCCCTTGTTGATACATGAGAATGAATAGTCTAGGTCTGTTTTAAAGACTTGCTGAGTACGTTTGTACTCACGTTTGCTTAATAAATGTTGCAGATGAGACTCAGGACCCATCAAGTGGGTTCTATCTAGATGTCGACGATGCCGAATAGCTGGCGTCCTAGCTATGACCCTATGCCCTGTGGCGGGCTGTAGATAGTCAGGCCATGTGCCTTTTCCCCCTTTCGTCTGTCTGTACTCAGACAGCTTTATGCTTCCGCTTGGTTTGTATGAACTTCTTTGTATGACTTGAGTGTCAGGTAATGAGACCCCTATCTATAAGAACATATTTTGCAAGGCTCTTCTGAGCCTCTTAAATAAAAGTTTTGTTGTTGTATGGTTATGTTGTGATGCCATAGTTGTATCGATGCATATCGGGCATGTCATGCATATGTGTGACGTGCAACGGTATGTAAGGGATCCGACACCTGGTCATGTGCCTTTAGTAGTACTCTTTACGGGAAACTGCCTCTTTGTGCTTCCATCGAGCCTTGGTAGCTTGCTACTGTTCCGGACACATTGATTGACCGACATGTATCCTTCTCTATTGTTGTGTGTGTCCCTTCGGGGAAATGTCTCGTAGTGTAATGGAGTCCCTATAGCCTGCTACGACTCGTCTACGTGCAGTGATGACATTTATGTCCCACGGCGTCATGGAGTCCTTGTAGCTTTCTATGACTCGTCTACACACGCTTGAGGCCGACACCTGCATTGCTCGGTTATGTATGCATGTTTCCGTTCGGATGTGCCACTTGGGTTCTATGACTAGTCATGTTGGCCCGGGTTCTCTGTCATTTGATTGCTAGCGACATGTTCACATACGTGATCCAAAAGACGCAAACGGTCCCGGCTAATGTGAGGCTGCAGTCGTGGAGCTTACCGTGTGTAAGGCCGCAAAGTGATGTGATATGTTAAAGTCTGGATTTATATGACTTAGGATCGGGGTCCCGACAGCATTGGTATCAGAGCCTGACTGACTGTAGGAGTACCAAGCCAAACCCGTCGATGTTGAGTCTAGAAACACTATACAAAAGTAGGGGAATTGATTGTGGAAGGGAACGTAAGGCTCTTTTTACTCCTCTTCCCAAGTTATTGTATTCTGAGTCATTCTCATCTTTTCTACGGGGATAAGAACTAGGATTATCATCTATTGCTTAGGACGACGAGTTACTAACCATGGACTATTAGCTAGCTTGTTTGCAAGTGAATGTTAGTACTTGAGTAATGTTGGTGTGACAAACAGTTGGATAAGATATTTGAGTCTAGATAGTCGAGTGGTTATGCTTTTCCAATCTGTTGCAGTTGTCTCAAAATCCTTTTTGAGCAATTTACAGCCGTTATGTTGTCCAATTTCTGCTAGAGTCTCTAATGTCTTTGCATCATTCTTTGTTTCAGATGCCCCCTCATCCTTCTAGTCAGGTGGTCCGTCTGACCAAGTGCATCGATGTACCAGGTCACACGGCCATGTTGGTTAGAGTTATGATGGAGGATGGTTACCGTTGGTACCCGAAGGACACAGTGGAGGAACAGTATCGAGATTTCAACCAAAGCCAGTATCTGTGTACTGTTAAGATATATCTTTCATATCCTGGAGCTGCAGAGCCGCTTCACTGGACTTATGGATTAGGTGTCACCATAGACATGGCAGTTCAGGAGGCCGCCTACACCATGTTAACCATCATGAGGTTTCACCATGGTCTGCTTCAGACCATAGAGTTCTATGATGTTCCTGCTTCTCTGGGAGGAGAGGATAGCTATCTTAGCGCAACCTACTATGATCATTCTCATGAGGACCCTAGGTTGTTGGGGACCGCTCAGATGTTGGAGAACAGGGATCATGATGCACGTGCCCTTCGCATGGAGCTTTATGCTAGCCGTGCACGCCTTTGGACAGCCCTGACGCAGCTAGCACCTGTCGTGCAGACAGGCTATGGAGATTTGGAGATACTGAACCCATCGCGGACTCATTTGCCAGCACTCGTAGACTGGCCAGATGTTGGAGGCATCACCCCTCTTCGAGGACTGCTGTTGTCGCCAACAAGGGGACCAAGGCCACATCCATGTCCTTACGGTTTCCAAGGATCACAGGCTAGAGTGTTTCCAGATCCTCAGGTTCGGCTCCCAGGCCACGGGGGTAACCTATATGATGCATTCTATGATGATGCTTGAGTACGTGGATGTTAGTACTAGTTTGGTGGTAGTCGTATCGCCACAGTCCTGCATGTCTTGTGGGATATCAGTGAGGTTCCGGAGGTGTAGATAGATAATGTATAGGAAGCTTGTAATGCCTCCGATGAGTTGTGTCATCTCTCCGTAGTTTGTATTTCATCTTGGGCTTGTACCGAACTATGTCATGGTGTGTATGAATCATGGTGTTCATATGGCAGTTGTTATTACCATGTTGTTTGGGTGTTTACCCTGCATGCCATGTTGTCCAGTACATTCCTTATCTCATGTCTTAGAGTTGATGTCCTCTATGTCTAAGCTGTGGGTTTGTTTTCCCAAGATGGTGGCAACTAGGAATAACCCCGTACCTGCCCCCGAGCAGGGCGAGGGAAGCCAACCAAGGCAAGTGAACCTGCCACACGTGCCCTCTCTGGCAGAAGTGATGCTTGAGGCTGAACGGAACAAAAGGGAGACCAACAGGCTGCTGGAACGTATTGAGCAGAACACAGCACATGCTCCCCGCGATGATCATAATGACGGCGTGTCACTCAGTGATTTTGTCAAGTTGCCGAGGTGATTGGCGGCCATGCCCGACTCCCTCGCTGGGCTTCCGCTTGAAGGTTGCCGAGGTGCATGGTTTTATGAGCACACAGTGATATGAGGCGAGAGCTTATGTGAACAAGTACACCCCTGCAGGGTATGAAACTATTCGAATAGCCGCATCCTCGGATATGGACTACTTGGAAAAATTATGTTGTTCATAGATAATCAAATGGATACTCATAAAAATATCAAGACAAGTGTGAGTACCGTGGATGGCACTCTCCCAGGAGAGGGATGTAAATCCATGGTGGTGTATTGTTATGGAGTTAGTGGACTCGTGTGCGATATCTAAAATTTAAATAAAGAGTTAAAATTGAGTAGTGTAGGTTACCCTTGAGTCAAAGCTGGCGTTGCTGCATAAACTCCACCACTCCCCTTGTTGATACATGAGCATGAATAGTCTAGGTCTGTTTTAAAGACTTGCTGAGTACATTTGTACTCATGTTTGCTTAATAAATTTTGCAGATGAGACTCAGAACCCATCAGGTGGGTTCTATCTATATGTCGACGATGCCGAATAGCTGGTGTCGCAGCTACAACCCTATGCCCTGTGGCGGGCTATAGATATTCAGGCCATGTGCCTTTCCCCCTTTCATCTGTCTCTACTCAGACAACTTTATGCTTCGGCTTGGTTTGAACTTGTTTGTATGACTTGAGTGTCGGGTCATGTGACCCCTATCGGTAAGAACATATTATGCAAGGCTCTTCTGAGCCTCTTAAATAAAAGTTGTGTTGTTGTATGGTTATGTTGTGATGCCATAGTTGTATCGATGCATATCGGGCATGTCGTGCGTACGTGTGACGTGCAAGGATTTGTATGGGATCCGACACCTAGTCATGTCCCTTTAGTAGTACTCTTTACGGGAAACTGTCTCTTTGTGCTTCAATCAAGCCTTGGTAGCTTGCTACTACTCCGGACACACTGATTGACCGGCATGTATCCTTCTTTGATGATGTGTCTGTCCCTTCGGGGAAATGTCTCGTAGTGTAATGGAGTCCTTGTAGCCTGCTACGACTCGTCTATGCGCAGTGATGACATTTATGTCCCATGATGTAATGGAGTCCTTATAGCTTGCTATGACTCGTCTACACACGCTTGAGGCCGACACCTGCATTGCTGGGTAACGTATGCCTATTTTCGTTCGGCTGTGCCACTTGGGTTCTATCGCTAGTCAAGTCGGCCCCGGTTCTCTATCGTTTGATTGCCAGTGACATCTTCACATACGTGAGCCAAAAGACGCAAACAGTCCCGGCTAAGGTGAGGCTCCAGCCGTGGAGCTTACCGTGCGTAAGGCCGCAAAATATGTGATATGTTATAGTCTGCATTCATATGACTTAGGATCGGGGTCGCGACACATTGGAGCTGATGGTGCTGAAGATACTGTGGCTGGAGCAGAAGATGAAGGCCTCGTCTCTGGAGCTAGTACTATAGGAGCACTCGCCTTAGTCGTGAACTGGGCAGTCGTCCTGACAGGTGCACTATCCTCCGCATCATTAGAAGACTCAGACTCTAAATAGGTGCGACGGATTGGGGCTTCATCAACCTCCTTCTCGAGCTCATTGACTATCTTAGTCAGCCCATCAACCTTGTCATTTAGAGTTTTCACTCTATCATCAATGATGTTTGCAAGGCTCTCCTTAGTATCCATGATGGTCTTGATGTCCTTCTTCATCTTTAGGACAGTAGTGATCAAAAGATCCATCTGCTTGTTCTGGGTCTATCACCACAACGTTTTTCCTCAAAGTCCGGGTGAAGTGGCAAATGGGGACTGTCAAGAGCAAAGATGGGCTTTTCAAGCTAAGAATTGATGACCATCTGTATATATAGGGTGCATAGCAGCATGAGCACTCTTCACAGTCTCCACTATCAATTCCATCACTCTAATCCTAGTGTGATGATCAAGATGGATGATCATGTTGATGGAGTATCCACGAATCATCTTCTCATCTCTAGACTTGGGCATCAAGGTATGCCTCAGGATATTGTTCATGGTACGGAGGTCTGGCTGGAGAAAGTAGATAGAACCAAGCTTGTGAGATTGCACTTTATCTACAGGAATAGGATTATACATATCCTTCATAGCATTGTGGCTCTCATTGGGTTCTGTGTAGATATCCAAATCCCCATCATGAACCTTTGGAACTCCTAAGATGGTAGCCCACTCATCAATAGAGGATTTATATCTTGCTCCTTCAATCATCCATACAATCCTACGATCTCCAAAGAAATGTGCAGTGGAGTAGAATTGCATGATCATCTCATCGTTCCAAGTAGTGAACTCCTTCCCAACACATTTATCAAGTCCAATGCAGTGGAAGTTGTCTTGGACACATGGAAAGCAATCCTCATTATCTTTGATGTACTTCTAGTCAACATATCTCATGTCAATGACTACACGGCTCTTGTCTAGCAAAATTGTCTCATAGAAGTCTTGCTGGTCTTTGGTGTAAAACCTGTAGTACACAACAGTCTTTCTCCTCTAGGCATATGGATCAATAGCTCTCCATGCCCTCAACCCTGAATCCTTCGTCTTCTTCATATCTTCAGCTACTGGGTGTCTAGCATCATGAACTGGAAGGTAAGGTCTGAGCTTCATCAGAAAAGTCATAGCATCATCATCATCGACTTCTTTGAAAGTGGACTTCTTGTTCTTGTCAGCATGAGGTATGTCTCTGGTAGTCCTATTGGACTTCTGTGCAGCAGCTTCCTTTGAAGTTGCCTTGGTGCTCTCTGATGTGCCTAGCTTGGGCATAGCATCACCCAGAAGTTTCTTGGCCTTCTTCTTAGGAGGGGCCTGAGCATCAGGTTCCTCCTCTTCCTCTTCAGCAGCAGCGACACCACCGGTAGTAGCCTCCTCTGGATCCTCATACATTGAGGTAGGCCTGCCCTGCACACGGATGATCCTCTTCCTTGCGGTCTTCATTGGCAAATCTTTCTTGGGTACCTTAGCAGACACTGTCGCCCTAGCACTCTCATGTGCTTTGAAGGTCTCTGCAAGAGCATAAATTTTGCTGACCACCTTCCTATATGAGGTGGCCTCATTGGCAGACTTCCTAGCAGCCTTCCCTTGCTTCTTAGCAAGAATCTCTTCTAGGAGAAAATCAGAATCCTCTTCCTCTGAGTTGAGTCTCTTCCTTGTTCTATTGGCAGCTTTAGGCAACCCATGACTACTGTGAGTGCCTGGATGTGTGGAAGAACTAGACTAAGGACTCGTGCCTGAATTCATCTCAACGTTTTGCTCTGGCAAATTCTGACTATCTGAACCTGACATGCTAACCCTATGAATAGATTATAGAAGAGTAGAATAGGATAAGTCATCACAAAATGAGGCTGATTTTTGAAAGTTTGCACAAAAGATTTTCAAGATTTTACACTTTGTCACATGAAAGTCGGTACAGCCGAAGCAAAAATTTCGATGCTACCAAGACTGAGCATACCATTTGCAGAAACATGGCACTCTTTTCGGTGAGACCGAAAAAAAGTACTTGGTTTCACCGAGACATTTCTCATTAACACAGACAGGCAAATCGGTGATACTGATTTGTTCACTCCGGTTCTACCGAGTTCCATCGGGCAGAAGCTAAACCTTGGAAAATAGATGGTTCTCTAATCTATGGAGTTTTCTCGTGGATAGGCATTCGGTGAGACCGATAGACCCTAGGCATTCGGTGAGACTGAGGATTGTGGTTTGGTTCCACCGATATGCATTTGGGAGGTTATAAAGGTCAGTCCTTGATGATACGAAACTCCGAGTGCTCCACACATAGAGGGATCGAAAAGCACTTGTTCAAATTTTGTGATGCAACATGAATAGAGTATGAGGTGAGAAAGCATAGATAGATAAAGAGTCGTCCTAGCATTCTCGTCCATCCATTTTGCAAAAGAGAAAATCAAGAGCCAAATAGAAACAATTGGATGTCCCTGAATGAGAAAATAAATGCAGACCAACATGCTCACATAATAAGTTGTCAAATGAAATCATGACAAACATGCACATACACATTAGCATCTAACAAGCACTTGGACAATCACAAAGTCATCTATATATGAGTATTTTACTTAGGATCTAGGTTAGAATACTTGATCATAGGTCATACTCATCATTTAACCACAAGTGGGCTTACCACTTATACATAAAGCATTTAATGTTTTCACATACTAAGAGATGGTTTAACTCAAATCTTAGAGTAAAGCTCCCCCTTGATGTGACACCCCCCATAAGAGGGATAAACTAACCTTTGGTTTTGAGGATGAAGACTTCATGTTGGTGAGGTAGTGGTGGATGCTCATGGTTGATGAAGATCACCAAGAGTTGGGAGCATCCTTGTTATGTCATTACTCTTCTCACCTACATGGGTTAGTCCCAACATACAAGAGACAAATGCAAGGATATCTAAGGACATGGAGTGCAAAGCATATGTTATGATGTCCATGGATTTGTTGATTCCCATGTCCCTTGCTTACCTTTGAGGGAATGTGTGACTCCTTGAACTATTGCATAGAGTTGATGTTGTTTTTTGGGGACCCCGACTCATAAGTCGTGATCACAGATTGTACGTGCACATCGATCGGAGAGATCAATGGTCACTGAACACACATAAACTGAATAACAATCGTAATACATCCATTATGTACCGTTTTACTCGAATATGTCCCTTAGGGCCAAGTCTTCATATGATTGCAGTGGGAATCTTTAACGATAGTGTGAACCCATGCCATCTTCCTTAACCCTACAGGCATTTTGAATGGGAAGCGTCCTAGCTCGCATGTATGTCACCAAGGTAATCTTCATCATAACCTGATCTTTCATGTCTGGACAATAAAATAACCAGTGGCAAGTCACTAAGTACTTTGAATGTACTCGCAAGCAACCCAAGTTGTGGAATAAGGTAATAATGATGCACGATATATCACTAAGTAGGTAGTTTTATGGAAATCTAATTTTGAATGAAATGACATTATAAAGTAAGTAGGTAAGCATGCCTCAACTGTTGGCAGATATCCATGTGAACAAGTTATAGATATCATCATAAGCAGGGGGTTGAACATCTCATGTTCATTCATCTTGTCAAGTCGTCTGACTTGTCTCAAGTGTCACCTCTGTGTCATTCACTCGCACACTACAAGTTTGTGAAAACATTCGTACGTAGTTTAAGAAGGACCTCCAACTATCCGTGACTGCGGACACGGATATTCGAATAGTTTTACACTCTGCAGAGGTTGCACACTTTACCCACAAGACTCGGGGAACTTCCGTGTCATCCACGACTCGCGATATATATAATACCCGAGGTAAGAACCCGAACAATGCCTTTCCCCTGGAGATACTAAACAAAGAGTCCACTCAATTGGTACCCAGCCCACATGATATACATCACTCGTAGCAACCATGCAAGGACCAACGGTGTGCCCGGTGCCTATGAAGACAGCGCATGATCGTCCATACCGGCACGACCCCGTATCGAGAGTGACCACGCCACTCCCACCATGAGTAATACGGGCTCCTTGCCAGTGCGCACCAAAGTAATCAACAGAGCCCCGTCCCATAAGAGGTATCATGGTTGCGCATGTAAAGTTGGGATGGTCAACACACCCTCAACTTGTTTTGGTACACCACTTCTTTCTCAAGTGGCCACCCAACTCATCATCATCTCCCTCGGGCATTAGTGGCACCCGACGGGTTTTTTGAAAAGTCTTTGAAATCATCTCTTAATTTCCATCACCATGCATAATCCCAACCCACTTGTGTATCATCTACTAGTATCCTATCTACACCCACCCGGATAACCCTCATAAGGTGGTAGGGTCCTGCACAATGCAAGCGTCAACGGTAAAACTATCCGAAAGCAACCCACCGAAGTGGTCATTACTCCACATGCTCAAACATAACGAAAGTAAGGTGCTATATGGCATTCAATGAAAATGGTTTCTCAACATGTTCAAAGGGCTACTTGCCTAGCTTCACAATGTCTTCGAGGTCTTCACCCGCTTCTCGTCCACTTCAAGCATTCTATCTACTTCGTCAACTATAGGCGGAAACAACCGCAATAAGCAACACAACAAACAGAAAATAAAAGTGCTCTATATATAGGATTTTTACTTTTCTTGGACACCTATGGTCACAAGAAAAATAACCAAGTAGGTTTCATTGGATGTGGATCAAGGGGGATTTTTGATTGGTGGAAATGAAGAAATTGATGGTGATATAAGGTGTCCACGGAAAATGTTTTAACAAAAATGAGTGCATGAACCTAACACATATGGCGGGAAGTATTTTCACTGGATTTTGAGTTGTGAGGATTTTCTTATGAACTTCCTAGCAGGAAATAAATGGTAAAAGGGACTATTTATTAGGCCAAGAAGAATAGGGGCATGGAAAAAATGTTAACCATGCCTAGATAATTAGGGTACGATTTTATAGACACCTAGGAACGTTAATCACTCCATTTGGAGTTAGAATCCCCTAGGAATTTTACAATGTGGGCTTTTAATAGTTCAAATTCAAATTCAAATTTGACCTCTACAGAAACTTTGCAGGAAAAATGTTCAATGCAGATTTTTGGATAGGCAATGATTTTAGGAATATCTAGGATTTTGAATCACTAAATTTGGAGCTATAATGATTTCTTTGTGAATTTTACAAAGCTGTCAAGAAATAGAAAAACAAAAGGAAAAAGGGAATATACCCTTTGGGTTATACTGCGCACGGTGCGCAGAAGCAGAGTTGGGCCGACCAAGTGGAGGGACGGGGCTACGTCAAAGGCGCACCCTATGGAGTAAGCCTTGTCCACACGAACGCGAGGTCGGTGAGGAGGCATCTCCACTTAAACGCCAGGCCCGACCAGTGGGTCGCTTCCAGGCGGGCCACGCTTGTCAGGGTCGTCCCCCTCCTCCCGCCCGAACAGAAAAGAGCGGGGGAGGCGAGACCAAGCACCCGCCCGTGTCGTTCCGGCAGCTCCGACCACAATCGGCGATGCCCCAACCACCGGAGGGATCGGGATAGAGCCCCGCATCCATCTGGGTGCACCATTTCGGCGGGGGGCACCAGGGAGGCCAGACCTCGGCCGTCTACACAGTCCGGCAATGGCGGCCCTGGGAGCAAAGCGCCGGCTGCGACGGGGAAAGGTAGAGAATCAAGGGGAGAACTACGGAAATGATGAGGGAGTTGGCGAAGCTAGAAGGGAGGAGGGAGCTGGAGCTGCCCGGATTTTGCTTGGGCCGATGTGGCACCCATGCGAACATGAGAGGGCGTGGGGAGGTCGGGAGATCAAATGGCTCTACCTGGCGCTCCTGGAAGGGAGAGAGAGCAGGAGGGGGCAAGTGAGGGGTTCAGGAACAGTCTTATAGGCGGGGGCGACCAGGGGGAGCTCGGGTGCGCCTCGGATGTCCTCGTGCACCGAGGTCGCTCATGCCTGGGCTCATTCGGCTGCATCCAGAAGTCGGAGAGAGGTGTGGAAGGAAGAGGGGTTCCCTGGCATGCGTGGGAATCCTGTCGGTGCCGACCACGAGCTACAAGACAACGTATGTTGGCAGAGCGCCGTTGTTGCATGCCAGTAGCATCGTCACCACGTCAACGCATCTTCAGGGAGACATTTTGGTCGGCCAAAGCTGTATGTGGTGTGAGGCACGCATGCAGGAGAGCACTGGTGAAGTCTCAAGCAAAATGAAGCTGGTTAGATGGGGTGTTTACTAGGTGTAAGGTTGCAGCAGAAACCTTGGGGCTTAGAAAAAGAGTTTCTACTGTGGTCCACTTGCCACAACAATATGTCTAGTGTCCTCAAGCTTGGAAGGACTATATTTACACTAAGTTTTAGATCAGGGAGATGAATGGGCAAGGTACTTGTAGTACAAAGCCACTATCTTTGCCATAATGGAGGTTTTGATGAACTGCTCATATTTTCCATGTGAGCATGCCATGTTTGGTCTTCGATTGATGCACCAGTATACATATGAGGTTGTGGCAAGGTTAGGGGTATTGCCATGAACAGAATAGTGGGGGAGGGGAAGAATAGGCCTTTTCATGGTAAAAAGAGAGGGAAGAGAGAGCGTTACCCCCCCCCCCCAATAATTGATTAGAGGGCATGGCAAGGTTACTCGAGGTAAATTGGGGTTAGAATATACTGTGGTAAAAAGTTGGTGGCAAGGGGAATCTGTTTGGGTTAACTATGCTTGTCCACTAGTTTATGGATGAAGGTGTTTATGTTGTGATTAGGCTAGGAAGGGGAATCCTATAACCTTGAGATTTACCATGGGTAAATGGTAAGTCCATTTGGTCCTGATCACAAGTTTGGAGATGATTTTCTGAAAGTTTGCAATGTAAACATGGTAAACCCTAGGATTCAATAGAATCAGGTTTCTGTAGATCCAGTTGGGTTAAATTAATCTCCTTGATTCACAACTTGGTGTAACGTCATTATTTCGGGATTAGAACATGTCCCCAAATTTTGGGATCAATAATAGAAACTTCACAATGTAAAGTTCATCAAATTTGGCTCTGGACAAGAATGGTTTCGGGATATTTTGGTAAACCAAAACAATTGGAATTGAGATGAAACATGACAGGATGAACACATATATCATATGTGACATGCTAGAATTTTCCCAGATTTAATTGAGAATATTTCTTATAGAAATATTTCAAATGCTCGGAATAGGCAGAAATGGTTTTGAAGGCCTTTGTCTAATATTTTGAACATGACCATGTGTTGAAATTCTTATATACAGACAATATATGTCCACTGAGTTTTTCAATTTTTTCTAAAATATTTTTGAAGCATTTCAATAATTTTTACCTATAAAAGACCATTTTTGGCTTTTAGAAAAACCATTCAATAGAATAGTAAAATAATCTTTAAAAATAATATTTAGTGTTTTTGGGAAGTTATATATATAGTAGGTTCTAAATAAAGCATTTGGTGAAAAATGATCCACCCAATTTGGGGACTTGTAGTGCAAATCCTCAATGAGGGGTTTTTGAAAACCTAATTTAAATAAATGCTTTTTGGCCAAAATAAAATTTTGCAAAAATAGTTTTATGTCCTATTCACATGGCATGATCATTGGACAAGAGTTGGAATCAAGGAAAAGAGTTCTTGAGGGTAGGAGGATGTTTTATGAATTATAGAGCAGTAGCAAGAAATCAAACAAGCAAGCAAATAACACACAAGTCAAGCATTCAAATGCACTCAAAAAGTTTCATTTGGCCCTAATTTTTGAGTCATCTTAACTTAGTCATGAGGCAAAACACTGCATGTGACAGACCTACCCCCTTACAAGAATCTCGTCCCCAAGATTCCTAGGCTACGCGTGGGAAGTATGCAAAAATCCAGAAGTGAGGTAGTCTTCACGTTCCATGTTGTTTCTGCTCTGGCGTGGTTGTGCTTTTGGATCTTGAAGTGCCTGGTGATACGTCAACGAGTGCATCGTTGACTTCGTCTAAGGGTGAACGGGGTCCTTGCAAGGGCCTGGCTTGCGTGTGTATCCCAAAGGCGGAATATGTGGCCAAGCAGTGTGTTTGAGTGTTGGTTTTGGGTTGCTCATGGTGGTTAGTGACATCTTGATGTCTCTTGTTTAGAATAGAAGGGTCGAGTCTGGGTGTAGCTTCTTGTTAACGGGGAAGTCCTCATCTTCCTTAAAGCAGGAGGTCTTTAGTCATAGGTGGTCTGCATCCTCGAGTGTGCTAAGGTGCGTCATCATGGGCTTCTCGTCGAGATCTTTTGCTTGAGTAAGTTGCCCAGGTAGATTCTTCATTCTTCTTCGGTCGTTTGTATTCTCCGTCATGGACACACATTTCTGGATGGTCTTTAAGTCTTTGGTCTACTCGTTTCTCCGTGGCAAGGTCTGCGCTGAATCTCGTCCCTAGGACTGAGCTTAGAGACATGGTGTCAAAATGGGTTCTACCATCTGGGAAGATTTCATTGGGGTTCTAGATAAGTTGACTATCCAGAGTATAAATCAGCCATCTAATCCCCAAGGTCTGATGCTTGGCAAGTGGGGTGAAGTACCTTTAACAGGTGGTTTACCACGATCTAGTCAGGTTCACGTCCTTGATTGAACCAAAAAGGGGCTAGTAATGAGGTCATGACAGTCGTTCCACTCCATTCCAGGCATTTGAAGGGAGTAGGGATGTCATGCTCATCGGACACCATCAAAGAGGTGGAGTGATGGGCGTTGCCAGCTCCTCGGTCCCTTCCTAGTCAGGAAATAATAGGTGATTGATAAGACAAGGGTCTCTATAATCCTCTTGATGTGCAAGGGCTTCATCACGCTTGGACGTTGGTGCTTCTAGATATACTCTACTTGATGTAGCTGGCAGAGGAGTGGTTGTTGACTTCTTTTGCTTATCCTCTGTCATTGTCGTGGCCTCACAATGGTAGCGGTTCTTCATCTTGCTTGGGAAATAAGGTCTTCTTCTGTAGGGACGGTGCTTCGAGGTTTCCAACTCCTTCAAGGTGAGACCTTATACTCGAGAGTCATGGTAATTGGTGTTCCTAGGGCTGGTCCAAACAGGACTAAGGTGTTCCTCCTCTCATTGGGTAAATAAGTATGTCATCCCGGAGGAAAACAACCTATTTCCTGAAGTACCACATAAACACCTGCTCATGGGGTATGTTAGAGGAGCGGGCATTCATCCCAGATGGTCACTATAGTCAAGGGTTTGTGGTCAAGCCTAATAGAGGTCTTCGTCGCCACCTTCCTTTTGAACAGGATTGGCGGTGTTCGAGGTGGAGTATCGGCCACAGTATAGTGACTTAGATCCAAGGCCTATGGTCATAATCCGACCATATTATGGCTCGATAAAGCTTCAGAGTTTCAAGGGGCTTAGGATGTGAGTGAACGTCTGACATCTTATCCTGAGCACAACTATTTGATGCCAATAGTACTGCCTATTACTCCAAACAAAATCACCCTATATCCTCGAAGGTATCATCTGATATAAGTCAACTCCAATATTGCACATGCTACTCATATCTCCAAGGTTTTGAGAGAAGGACTATACCAAAAATCTCATATGCATACTATAGCAAACTCCCATATATCCCTATATAAAAATCCTCGGGATAATTTACAAGCCGCTAATCTTGATCATGACACTACCAATCCAAGTGTCTGACTGACCTATCCAAGGTCTAAGGTACTGATTACTATGCTAAGGAAACACGTAATAAACCACTCCAAGATATTGTCTCCTTCCAACGAATCAAATTAAATGATCCACAAATACCATCGACTATTACATGACCTATTATTGCTACAAATCCAATACCAGTGTCATCCCATATATCTCCAGATTTCCTAAATCCCCAAATTCCAGGAAGAACTATCTCACCATAGTATAACCATCAACCCCCATCACGATGATGGAGTGAACTCCGATGTTAGGTGCATATGGATCGTTGAATCGATTCTAACAACAATCCAATATTCATGGTTTGTATTCCACCTAGAAACATGGTATCAAAATCAGGATCACTAGACTAAATATAAATTACTCCGAACCATGTGGTTTGACTGATCTTGAGAACCTATTAGAATCACCTATTTAAATCCATGGTTTACATCTAGTAAGAATTCCCTACTGGTTACTCCAGTCACTAACATGTCACCATCAATCCACTATCTACATTACTTGCCAAAGTCAAGTAATTTATCCACGAATAACTTCAGCTTGTGATCACAATCGTCCTACTAAATCCAATTGACTCAAGGGAGATGTAAGTTATGCAACTCTATTAATTTGATCCACCAAGTACGTCTATCAACATAAGGTATTGCAATCCATCCAAGGGTCTCAACTACTTCCTCAAGATATCTATTATGTCTAAATCAAGTCATTTTCCATAGTTCGTATACCCTTAGGATGATCCTTCTTATGGCATCAATGTTATAGTTCTAGCAAGAATGAAGAATGTTTGTTCACTGTGATCACTAGCTCCATAATGAACCCAATGCTAAGAAGGAGTTATTGAAGCTCAATAAGTGCTCTGGCAAATCCGTGTATTAAACATGTGATTGGAGGCTTGTGTTGGGGGAGCTTGTGAGGTCTAGCTCTGTGGGGTCTAGGTTGGGTTAGGGATGGGTTTCCAATCTTGAAGGAAAAGCATAACTCTATGGGGTTGTGTCTGGTTGGGTACGTTGTAGTCAAAGTCTTCGGTGTTGGTTGCTTGTCGAGGTGCATCCTTGGTGCAACTTGTCTTGCTAGTCTTCAGTTGACGATATTGGGGAGAGAAAGTGCCTAAGGGGGTGGTATAGTGCAAGTGCCGAAAAGGCCAAACACAAACATCAAGGTAAGGTAGGTGATATAGTCGCGCACTTGTTGCCTAGGGAAAAAGTGTGACCTACACCAAAACACAACCAGGAAAAACAAGCAACACACATCATGGTTCCATTCGAACCATCATACGGACTCGACTTCGCATAGGGGACACACTACTTAGCCTACCCTAGGGGTTCTCGAACTCATTAGTCATGCTTGCTTCTTGTATTGGAGAGGAGTCCGCTTAGTCTTCTGGGTCTTCTTCATGTGTCGCTACGTCTCCGATTGTTATTCATCGGAATGATCCTAGTTGCGCCTAAAGAGTCTTGGATGACTTCGGGTCTGGTGAGTTGACGACGAAGGTGACTCTTCATAGTTGTTGAAGGAAGGTCTTCCAGTGTCCTCGTGATCGTGACAATGGCTTCTTGTCTCTTGAGATAAAGAGAACCGTTTTCCTGCTCACTATAGTGAGATGGACCAAATGGCGAGGTTCGCATCCACCGGTGGTTTTCCACACAACAACGGTAATGACAGGATTGCTATATTAGCGATGGAGATAACAATCTTGCACATCTCATGCCCTGGTCATCGTAGGCCGAGGTGGCATCATCTTGGTGCATAGTCAAGGGTGTCACCATCTTCCTAGTATTGACGCCTTCATTCCTCGAGGGAGTTCCTCTATTGGTATCATTTTGTTGTGGTGTCGTCAAACTTAGGTGAATGTCCGGCAAGGTGGCTTCGTCCCAGGTTACCCACGATGATTACAAGGAATCCCGTGGTGAGGGGCACAAGGGTAGTAGCGACCATTTGCGAAGTTTTGGAAAGTAGTTGAGGAGAGCTAGGAGAAAAGTGGTGGAAGTGGTAAGGTAAAAACGTTTGCTCCTTTGAAAATTTAGGGGAGGTGAGAAATATAGAGGTTTTGTAGGTGATTTGGAAGGGTCTGGAAAAAATGGGTTTGTCCTAACTAACATCCATGCTAACTAAGGGCTTCCTACAGTTAGAATGGCTCTAGTACTAGCTCTATGGGGACCCTAACACATAAGTCGTGATCACCGATTGTACGTGCACAGTGATCCCAGAGATCAATGCTCATTGAACACACAGAAACTGAATAACAAGAGTCTTACATCCAGTACGTACCGTTTTACTCAGATATGGCCCTTAGGGCCAAGTCTTCATATGATTGCAGCAGGAATCTTCAACGATAGCGTGAACCCATGCCATCTACATTAACCCTACAAGCATTCTGACTGAGAAGCGTCCTAGTTCGCATGTACGTCACCAAGGTAATATTCATCATAAGCTGATCTTTCATGTCTGGCCAATAAAATAACCAGTGGCAAGCCAATGAGTACTTTGAATGTTCTCACAAGTAACCGAAGTTGTGGAACAAGGTAATAATGATGCATGATACAACACTAAGTAGGTAATTTTGTGAAAAGCTAATTTTGAATGCAATGACATGATAAAGTAATTAGATAAGCATGCATCAACCATTGGAAGATATCCATATGAACAAGGTATAGATATCATCATAAGAAGTGGGTTGAATATCTCAAGTTCATTCATCTTGTCAAGTCGTCTGACTTGTCTCAAGTGTCACCTTTGTGTCATTCACTTGCACACTCAAAGTTCTGGAAAACAGTCGGACGTAATTTAAGAAGGAGCTCCAATAGTCCATGACTGTGGACACAACTATTCGAATAGTTTTACACTCTCAACAGGTTGCACACTTTACCCAGAAGACTCGGGGAACTTCGGTGTCATCTATGACCCGCGGTACATAACATACTGAGGTAAGCACCAGAACAATGCCTTTCCCTTGGCGATACTAAACAAAGAGTCCACTCGATTGGTACCCAGCCCACATGATGTGCATCACTCGTAGCATCCATACAGGGAACAACGATGTGCCCGGTGCCTGTGAAGACAACGCATGATCGTCCATACCGGCACGAGCCCGTATCGAGAGTGACCATGCCACTCCCGCCACTAGTAATGCGGGCTCCTTGCCAGTACCCACCGAAGTAATCAACAGAGCCCTACCCATAAGGGGTATCGTGGTTGCGCATGTAAAGTTGGGATGGTCAGCTAACCTTAAAACTCTCTATTTTTGAAAACACGCCCTCAACTTGTTTCGGCACACCACTTCTTTCTCAAGTGGACACCCAACTCATCATCATCTCCCTCATGCATTAGTGGCACCCGACTGGGTTTTTCAAAACTCTTTGAAATCATCTCTTTATTTCCATCACCATGCATAATCCCAACCCACTGGCGTATCATATGCTAGCATCCTATCTACACCCACCCACATAACCCTCATAAGGTGGTAGGGTCATGCACGATGCAAGTGTCAATGGTAAAAGTATCGGAAAGCAACCTACCGAAGCGGTGACTAATCCACATGTTCAAACATAACGAAAGTAAGGTGCTATATGACATGCAATGATAATGGTTTCTCAACATGGTCAAAGGGCTGCTTGCCTAGCTTAGCAATGTCTTTGAGGTCTTCACCCGCTTCTCGTCCACTCTAAGCATTCCATCTACTTCATCAACTATCGCCGGAAACAACCGCAATAAGCAACACAACAAATAGAAAATAAAAGTGCTCTATATATCGGATTTTTACTTTTCTTGGACACCTCTGGTCACAAGAAAAATAACCAAGAAGGTTTCATTGGATGTGGATCAAGGGGGGATTTTTGAATGGTGGAAATGAAGGAATTGATGGTCCTATAAGGTGTCCACAAAAAATGTTTTAACAAAAATGAGTGGATGAACCTAAAAAATATGGCATGATTTTAGAAACATGTGGGAAGTGTTTTCACTGGATTTGGAGTTGTGAGGATTTTCCTATGAACTTCCTAGCAGGAAATAAATGGAAAAGGAAGTATTTATTAGGCCAAGGAGAATAGGCCATGGAAAAAAATGTTAACCATGCCTAGATAATTAGGGTATGATTTTATAGACACCTAGGAAGTTGAATCACTCCATTTGGAGTAGATCTGAATCCCCTAGGAATTTTACAATGTGGTTTGTTAATAGTTCAAATTCAAATTTGAATTTGACCTCTATAGAAACTTTGTAGGAAAAATGTTTAATGCAGATTTTTCAATAGGAAATGATGTTAAGAATATCTATGATTTTGAATAACTAAATTTGGAGCTATAATGATTTCTCTATGAATTTTACAAAGTTGTGAAGAAACAGAAAAAGAAAAGGAAAAGGGAATATACCCTTTGGGTTATACTGCACAGGGTGAGTAGAGCCAGAGTTGGGCCGGCCCAGCGGAGGGACTCGGCGACGTCGAAGGCGCACCCTATGGAGTATGCCTTCTCCGTAGGAACACGGGGTCGGCAGGGAGGCGTCTCCACTTAAACGCCAAGCTCGACGAGTGGGTCGCCTCCAAGTGGGCCCCGCATATTCCCCTCCTCCCGCCCAAACAGGGCAGAGCGGGGAGGCGAGACCGAGCGCCCACCGGCGTCGTTCCGGCAGCTCCGGCCACCGTCCACGATGCCCGACCACCGGTGGGATCGGGATGGAGCCCCGCATCCGTGTCGGTGCACCAGTTTCGCCGGGGGAACTAGGGAGGCCATTTCCTTGTCTGTCTGCGCAGTCTGGCGACGGCGGCCGTTGGAGCAGAGTCGGCTACCTGAGGGAAAGGAAGAGAATCAAGGGGGGAAGCACGGAAACGATGGGGGAGCTGGCAAAGCTAGAAGGGAGGAGGGAGCTGGAGCTGCTCGTCTTTTGCCCGTGCCGATGCGGAACCCATGCGGCCATGAGAGGGCGTGGGGAGCTCAGGAGCTCCAATCGCTCTTACCGGAGCTCCTAGAAGGGAGAGAGAGAAGGAGGGGACAAGCGATGGGTTCAAGAACGGTCTTATAGGCGAAGGCAACGAGGGGGGAGCTCGGGTGCGGCTCGGCAGCCCTCGGGCACCGAGATCGCTCATGCCTGGGCTCCTTCGGCTACATCCGGAAGTCGAAGAGAGGTGTGGGAGGAATAGAGGGGTTCCCTGGCGTGCGTGGGAATCCTCCCGGTGCCGACCACGAACTACAAGACAACGTATGTTGGCAGAGCGCCGTTGCTGCATGCGAGTAGCGTGGTCACCACGTCAACGCATGTCCGGGGAGACATTTTGGTTGGCCAGAGTTGTCTAGGGTGTGAGGCACGCATGCAGGAGAGCACTGGTGAAGTCTCAAGGCAAATGAAGCTGGTTAGATAGTTTTTTACTGGGGGTAAGGTTGCAACAGAAACCTTGCGGCTTAGAAAAAGAGTTTCTATTGTGGTCCACATGGCACAACACTATGTCCAGTGTCCTCAAGCATGGAAGGACTATATTTAAACCAAGTTTCAGATCAGGGAGATGAATGAGCAAGGTACTTGTAGTACAAAGCCACTATTTCTGCCATAATGGAGGTTTTGATGAACTGCTCATATTTTCCATGTCATCATGACATCTTTGGGCTTGGATTGATGCATTGGTATGCATATGAGGTTGTGGCAATGTTTGGGGCATTGGCATGAACAGAATAGTGGGGGAGGGGAAGAATAGGCCTTTCCATGGTAAAAAGAGAGGAAGAGAGAGCTTTACCCCCCCCCCCCAATAATTGAGCAGAGTTCATGGCAAGGTTATTGGAGGTAAATTGGGGTTAGTATATACTGTGGTAAAAAGTTAGTGGCAAGGGGAATCTGTTTGGGTCAACTATGCTTCTCCACTAGTTTATGGCCGAAGGTGTTTGTGCTGTGATTGGGCTAGGTTGGGGAATCCTATGACCTTGATATTTACCAGGGGTAAATGGTATGTCCATTTGGTCCTCATCACTACTTTGGAGATGATTTTCTGAAAGTTTGCAATGTAAACATGGTAAACCCTAGGATTCAACAGAATTAGGTTTCTGTAGATCCAGTTGGGTTAAACTAATCTATTTGATTCATATCTTGGTGTAACATAATTATTTGGGGATTAGAACATGTCCAAAGTTGGGGATCAATAAGAGAAACTTCACAATGTAAAGTTGATCAAATTTGGCTTTGGACAGGAATGGGTTTGGGATATTTTGGTGAACCAAAACAATTGGGATTGAGATGAAACTTGGCAAGATGAAGACATATATCATATGTGACATGCTAGAATTTTTTTGGATTTAATTAATAATATTTATTATAGAAATAGTTCCAATGCTCGGAATAGGCACAAATGGTTTTGAAGGGCTTTGTCCAATATTTTGAACATGACCATGTGTTCAAACTCTTATATATGGACAAAATATGTCCACTGAGTTTTCCTAAATTTTCAAAAATATTTTTCAAGAAATTAAAATAAAAATCCTTTCAATAAAATAGTAAAATAATCTTTAAAAATAATAGCTAGTGTTTTGGGGAAGTTATATATATAGTAGGTTCCAAATAAATCATTTGTGGAAAAAGGATCCACCCAATTTGGGGACTTGTAGTGCAAATCTCAAATGAGGGGATTTTGAAAACCTAATATAAATAAATGATTTTTGGCCAAAATAAAATTTTGCAAAAATAGTTTTAAGTCCTATTCACATGGCATGATCATTGGACAAGAGTTGGGATCAAGGAAAAGAGTTCTTGAGGGTAGGAGGATGTTTTGTGAATTATAGAGCACTAGCAAGCAATCAAATAAGCAAGCAAATAACACACAAGTCAAGCATTGAAATGCACTCACATAGTTTTAATTGGCCCTAATTTTTGAGTCATCTTAACTTAGTCATGAGGCAAAACACATGGTGTTACATGGTTGCAAATAGTTCTTCCCATTAATGAATTTGAGTGAATTTCATTGGCGGAATTACCTCTCAAGACCTTCTCTAGTTCTTCTTCTTGGGGACCCACATCAGGTTGATGGCGATCCTTGGTCTTGAAGTAGCACTTGTAGAAGTTGTGCTTGTAGTAGCCTTGGGAACCCACTTCACCAAAGCTTGGGATTCATCTTCATAAGAGTCGATGTCCTCTCGAAGCTTGTTCTTGTCCTTGAGCTTGGTGTCTTGTGGTGGAAGGTCATATTGAGATTTTGTTCCCTCGGGGAGAGTATATTCATCCTTCTCCTTTTGAGGAACAAACTTGGGATTGGGGTATTGACCTTCTTCGCATTCAACTCCATTAGAGTTGATGTAGCCAACACTATGATTCTTCCGGTATCCTCCATGCTTGCATACAATCTCCTAAAATTGTTTGCACCCTTCAAGACTCTTGTAGATACCTTTCTATATAATCACTTTCAAGAGTTCATTTTCCTGCTGAAGTGTAACTTGGCTATGATAGGAGTTAGTGGGATCAAGAGAACTACTAGAAGCAATATCATTCGATTTATTATTATTATTGCTACTACTTGAAGAAACTTTTTTTTATTTGTTACTAGCTTGCTTAGACTTAACTTGTGTCATGAATGTAGATGAGATAAGTCGCTTGGCTATATAAGAGGAAGTCTTCTTATGAAGATCATCATTGATAGCTTTAAGGAACTCATGCTCTTGCTCTAAGTTGAGCTTCTCAAAGCGTAGCTTCCCATGTGTCCTTACAAGCTCTCTATGATCTTCTAGAGTTGACTCGTGAGCTAACTTAAGAGTTTTTAGTTCTATTGCCAACTTATCATCATCACACGACTTATCTACACTAGAGTGAGTACTAGCAAGTTCATTTTGACTAACATTACTAGATTTGTAAACTAGAAAGTTATCTTCAATTAGCAAGTCATCTTCATCACTATTGAAATCAAGATACTTGGGGTGTGATACCTTGGGGCCTTTAGCCATGACGAAAATTCAACTCCCTTCGTTTGGTGAACAAATAGATCATAGGAGTTGGTAGTCACTAGTGCAAGTCCGGCAACACCTTCATCCTGACTATAGTCGGAGTTGGAGTGATAGCTTCTCTCGGAGTGGTTGTCGGATTTGGAGCTGGAAACCCATTCACCAACATGAGCTTGATGTTTCCTTGTTGAGTAGCTCTTGGTGTACTTTTCCTTCTTCCCTGAGTCCCTACTTCTTCTTTAGGGTCTTCGTTCATAACGATCATCTCTACTCCTTCTATCTCTTCGAGGTGACTCGTCTCTTGAGCTTCGTATTCTTGGTGACACTTCTTTTCTCTTGTAAGCACTACAGGAAATAGGTACTTTGCCGTCCGCCATCCCGGACGGCAAAGGCATGAAACACGGACGGCAAAGGCTTTACTATCCGCCAGCAGACGGCAAACCGTTCGGCTGAATAATCCACGGTAAAGGCTCCTTTGCCGTCCGCTGGCGGACGGCAAAGACCTTAGGTTCTTTGTCGTCTGCCAGCAGACGGCAAACATGGACACTTAGCTCCGTTAGGGGGCTTAACAGCGTTCTTTGCCGTCCGCTGGCAGACGGCAAAGACCTTAGGTTCTTTGTCATCCGCTCGCAGACGACAAAGACCTTAGGTTCTTTGTCGTCTGCCAACGGACGGCAAAGCACCTTTTTTTTATAGCTGGGGCTGGCCTAGGTTGGTTCTTTGCCGTCTGCCAGCAGATGGCAAGGAACCCACCTAGGCCAGCCCCAGTTTGCACAGGTAGATGCCACGTGGCCACTTTGCCGTCTGTTGGCTGATGGCAAAGCTCTTTGCCGTCTGCCAGTAGACGGCAAAGTGGCCATATAGCCCCTGTTTTTTTGTTTTTTCTTAAAATCATTCAATTTGACAGAAAATTCATATATATCCAACATATACATATCCAGAACATACATATCATTCAACAAGTTCCAACAAGCATACCAAAATAAGTTGAAACAAGCATATGTGGAACAATAATTAAGTTCCAACATACAAGTCCAACATATATAGAAGTTTCCAACAACACACAATATGGTTTCCAACAACATATCCATACATATGTATCCAAAACAAGTGTTCCATAAACATGAAGGTAGCAGAAGTAGAAAAATACAGTCCATCAATGCACTCTTCCTCGTCTATAGCAAATCTGCAAAGTAGGAAAGATATAGTTAGAAGAAGAAGAAGACTAGCTAGAAGAAGAAGAAGAAAATGAAGAAAAGAAGAAGAAGAATTTATAGGATATTTAGGTGGTAAACCAAGGTTATTATGCCATTTTGTACCTAAGTGAGCTAATTATGTCATAAATGAACTAGCTATAGATCATTATTGAGCTATACTAGCTACTAATGCCATTTTCTAGCTAACTAAGCATATCAAGTCATTTTGGAGGAAAAAATGCCAAGTATAGGTCATTTTATAGCTATCCTAGGTGAATATACCATTTTCTAGCCAACTAAGCATATCAAGTCATTTTGATGAAAATAAGCTAAGTATAGGTCATTTTATAGCTATCCTAAGTAGAATATATCATTTTGGAGGTAAGTAAGGTTATTATGTATTTTTGAGGAAAATAAGCTAAGTATAGGTCATTTTGGAGGTAAACCAAGGTTATTATGCCATTTTTTACCTAAGTGAGCATATTATGTCATAAATGAACTAACTAAGCTAATTATAGATCATTATTAAGCTATTGTAGGTAGTTATGCCATTTTGTACCTAAGTGAGCTAATGATGTCATAAATGAACTAGCTATAGATCATTATTGAGCTATACTAGCTACTAATGCCATTTTCTAGCTAACTAAGCATATCAAGTCATTTTGGAGGAAAAATGCTAAGTATACGTCATTTTATAGCTATCCTAGGTAGAATATACCATTTTCTAGCTAACTAAGCATATCAAGTCATTTTTGATGAAAATAAGCTAAGTATAGGTCATTTTGGAGCTAAGTGGTTCATGTCTTAAGCTAAGTATGCATTTGTTAATGAAAACACTTGGGAAAACATACCATCAACATGGAGGTGAAGGACCAGTAGGGTTTGGGCTAGGGTGAGACGTAGAAGGACCAGTCGGGGTTGCGGTAGATGCAGAAGGATCGGTCGATGCTTGTCGGGAGGCACGCTGCACCAAAGATCATCTGCAATGTCTCCTTAGCATGATGCAACTCAAATGTGAATACTAGTCACTAATGACCATTTAAATGAAACTCACCGTGGGTGCTATAGCAATATGGGGCATCGACGGAGGGGTCTGACCAGTGTTCTGGCACACGGTCTGCACATTTTGTTTTCACGAGTCATTCATATTAGTTAGTGATGAAACGAACATTACGTGCGTGATTTGGCTAATATGCAGGAGAAACTTACCACGAGGAGCTCGTACAGGGCCCGGTGAGACGCGTCGTTCCGGTTCCTCTCCTCCTCCAACTGCCTAGCCGTCCTCTCCTCCATCTCCCTCTCCCTATCTGCCGCCTGCCTATTTGCCTCTGCCAGATGCTCCTGGGCCCTAGCCTCAATGGCGAGCTCCATTGGCCATGGACGAGGCCTTATCTCACCATCAGAACTCGTCTGGCGCTTCTTGATCTCTACGAGAGTTCTAGGACAACGTATCAGTCCATCCGCAATGGCTATCGAGCCATGGGGCCTCCCACCACCAGATGTCATCATGATCTCTCGATCAAAAGGACTCTAGCTCGGGTTGAAGTCCTCCCCTTTCCTCGCCTTCCCCTCATCTCTGTACCTCACGAACTTGTTGTGGGAGGAGATGTTGCTGAAGCTCTCTGGATGATCGAGGTCATCCTTAGAGAATGCCTTGGCCTTCTTGTACGAGGCAGTATGGGCCATGGCATAGAGGTCGAACAGAGGTGGCACCTCCTTCTTGTTTTCTCGCGCCTAAAAGAGGTGAACAAAATATTAGTTAAGGGCTCAAGCTAGCATGAAGAATGAAATTGCATGAATCACAAAGCAAACCACATACCCAGTTATCCCCATACTCAAACAGGTTGGAGCTCCCTTGTTGGTGTGGCACACCTCTCATTTGGGCATGCTTCTCCTTGGCCTTGTTGTGTTCGGCTAGCCATTCGGGAGAGCACCACTCATCCACCAATGCCTCCAAACAGTCCATCCTATCCGCACACCATCTCGGGGGCACCCAAGTTAGACAAGAGAAATTTCAGCGCTACGCCTACGAATAAAATCAAAGAAACTAAGTACAAGGCCTTAAGAATAGATAATTACCTTCATAAACTTCTCCTTACTCAGATAATTTCCACGGCACTTCTTCTTGGCCCTCTTAATGTTACTCGAGGCGTAGTAGTCTCGAATGGCCTGCACCCAAGCCTCGTGCCATAAGTGCTGAAGTAGGCACTTGCACTCGGCTTTGAGAACAACAGCCGCTCTCGCCTCATCTTCCTCAGGACAACTATAGAAGGTCTACAATCAAACAAGACAACACATTAGACACTGATTAGTACAATCACTAGGTGTTGTTGATTTTAATTCTGTAAAGGAGAAATTACCCAAAAGCGACGGATCACAATGTCAGCCACCGTCTCGCACAAGACACCGTCGACCATCTCCTCCGGCGGGGCCGGGGCAGCCTTGTACATCTCCCAGGTCAGTGCTACCTGTGGAGACTCACCCTCACCGGCCAACTGGACCTTCCCCGGGAAGTGGTGCTGGAGAAGCACATCAAGGACCTGGTTGGGCCGGCGGATACCACCACGCTCGTATTTCCAACCCCTGCAGTAGGACAAGGCCAACAAATTAGATATTAATTTGAAGAAACATGGAGGCGAAAGGTTAAAAAAGAGTAAATGCACTTACTTCTCCGCATTAGGCGCAATCAACCACCTCTTCTCGCGGGTCGTCGGCACGGGAGGCAGCTTTGTACAACCACGCTGGTAGACCTTCTTGCCCTCCTCAACTAGCTCACTCTCGCTATAGGTGTCCCCAGACAAGTAATTGTCCTCGCCACCATCAGCATGGCCTCTAGCCTCCGGAGTCACGTGGACCGAAGACTCTGGGACCCG
Organism: Hordeum marinum; assembly: GCA_022496015.1. Taxonomy (NCBI): domain Eukaryota; kingdom Viridiplantae; phylum Streptophyta; class Magnoliopsida; order Poales; family Poaceae; genus Hordeum; species Hordeum marinum. The sequence goes on along the minus strand of CM039674.1, from coordinate 174,033,860 downwards.
AGTCTCCTGGGATGAAGACTCTGGGACCCAAGTCTCCTGGGACGAAGGCTCGGTGACCCGAGGCTCGTGGACCGGAGTCCGAGACGGGTCCAAGTCACACGGGTCCACCCGAGACGGAGCACTCCTATGGTCGGGAGAATCAGCTCTGGGTGGCGGCGAGGAAGGCGCATCAGCCTTCCTACCTCTAGCACCTCTTTTCGTCTTCCCTCGACCTCTCCTGGTCGAAGAAGAAGCGCCCACCGGTGTCTGCATGCTGTGTACCAGCGCTCTCCGAAGTTGCTAGGGTGGAATAATAGCACCCCTCCCAGCACGCGTCGAGGAAGGAGGCTCAGAGCGCTCTCGACCCCTGCCCACCATCTGTTAACACTTGCAATGACAACGAGTGAACAAAATTAGTTCAACATAAAAAAACTGAATACGTAATAACATGAACTAATTAATAATATATATGTAAATAATAATAATTGAATACCTCACATTACTAATATTAATCTTCATCGTCTATATATGCTCCAGGATCAATAAATGCATAATCATCATCACTATCAGTAATGACATGCTTATCAGCATCATCAATAAATGCATCAACATGTGGAAGGCCTCTGTGTAATCGGTCAAGCTTTGTCAGGTCATCCGCAATAGTAACCTCTTCTTCTTCTTTCTCTTCTTGTTCCTGCTCAGGTGTGAAGTCGCGTTCACTGTTGCCGTCGACCTCAATGTTCTGGGGTGAAGTAGAGCGGTTCTTGAAGTGTTTTTGTGAAACACGTGTTTCTTGGAAGAATTCTCCTTCATATGTGTCTGGGTTAATGTGAGGTTCATAATCATCTTCATTGAGGGGAGGTGGTCTAAAATGTGGCGGCACATCATAAACGACATCCCAACCTTTCAAATTTGGATCCGTTTGGCAGGCCCATGGTAGATAGAAAACTTGGGTCGCCTGTTGAGCCGTAATATAGACATCGAGAACATCCAAATGGGTGCTTTGTTTGATTTCGACTAGCCCTATATGTTCATTAATCCTTCTAGTCTCCTTCGGCTGGAACCAATAACATTTGAAGACTACGACGTTTGGTGGGTTTTCACCAAAGAATGTAAGTTCATAAATTGCTTCAACTCTTCCATAATACTCGACACCTCTTTCTGACTAGTGTGACCAGTGTACATCCACCCACGATCACTCATCCTGCCTAGCTACTGGACACACACAAAATATATACATAATTCAACAAACCATATTCATCAGTTAATAGAGATTGTCAGTTTCATTACGTCGATGCAACCTAGACGCTAGTAGGTAAAGATAGGTCCTAATCCCACCCGAGTATGTGTAGATTGAGTTCGTTTTCCCATGCTCTGTTCCGGATCCGATGCAAAATTTTGGAACCTCCCCGCTGTTCTCCTGATACACGTCTCGGAAATAAGCAGAGAGGATGTGTACCCGGAGAACAACAGGGAGGCACTGACGAAAATCTGCATCGGATCCGGAGCAGAGCATATGGGAAAACGAACCATAGTGTTCACGGTTATAAATATGCAAATGTATGCATATTTATAGATGTAACCCTTTCGAACGGGAGACGCATAGTGTTCACGCATACTAATGATTCAATCTACGTACAACTACCAAGTTTCATCGGCATGAAGACCGGAACAGAGCAAATGAAGGGGGAGGAGGAGATGTCATTTGTGTTCACCCACGAACACCGCGGCGGAGCTGGTCGAACGCACGGGGAGGTCGTCGAACACCAAACCCTCGTAGCGATGAAACAACTGCACATTTAAATCCACCCGATGAACACAAATATATATATATATGTTTTTCATAAGAAAATCGGGAATTATATGACCTAACTCATAATTCACACATATATGACCCGTCGGCCTCTAGAAGGCCGAAGAGCACCCTTTCGGTCAACAGGAGGCCAAAGAGGTGCCAGGGATCGGGGGTGTCATGTCGTGGTGTCGGGGTGTCATGTCGGGGTCGAGATGTCGTGTCGGGGTCGGGGGTCGGGGGTGTCGTGTTGTGGTGTCGGGTTAGGGGGTTCCTCGACGTTGATGAAACCCTAAAGAGCAAGTATCATCGGTGCGAGATACATGTGGCGCTCGGCGTTGAAGACTAGATCGACATCCCACAAGCGATGCAGGCGCCCGGTGTCCCGCGCGCAGCAATAGTTCTGGGTCAGTGTACATCGGTATAATGTGTGTGTGACTTTCGGTTCATCGAGGCTTTCCTCAAGTAACTCTCATATCTCATAGTGTGGTGGTGCACTCTCTCTCACACTGATATGGTGGTGTATATATGTTGGTGGGCACTCTCTCACAGTAATAGTTCGACCGCCGGTGATGGACGCCTCACCTCTTCTCTTCTTGCGCAATATATCGACGAGTATATCAGAAAGAAAAGAAGAATGATGAGGCGCCCCCCACCACAACAGTCGGGATTCCTCCATCAAGAACACACATGAAAGTTATTTAAGGAAAGCCTCGACGGACCGAAAGTCACACACGCATTATACCGATGTACATCGACCCACGATCACTGATCTTGCCTAGCTACTAGACATGTGTCGGGGTCGGGGTGTCGGGGTGTCATGTCGGGGTCTGGGTGTCGGGGATGTCGTGTTGGGGTAGGGGTGCTGTGTCTGGGTTAGGGGGTTCCTCGACGTTGATGAAACCTCGTGTCGGGGTCGGGTGTCGGGGGTGTCGTGTCATGGTCGGAGTGTGGGGGGTGTCGTGTCGGGGTCGGGATGTCGTGTCGGGGTCGGGGGTGTCGTGTCATGGTGTCGGGGTTGTCGTGTTGGGGTTGAGATGTCGTGTCAGGGTCGGGGGTCGGGGGTGTCGTGTCGTGGTGTCTGGTTAGGGGGTTCCTCGACGTCGATGAAACCCTAAATAGCAAGTATCATCGGTGCGAGATACATGTGGCGCTCGGCGTTGAACACTAGATCCACATCCCACAAGTGACACCGGCGCCCGGTGTCCCGCGCACAGCAATAGTTCTGGGGGCCGATGACGGTCGAACACCTATGCGAATTTGTCTGGCAGCCTCAGCGATGAGGATCAAAGCCAAGCTTTGAAACTTCAAACAACCAAACTGACTTGAGTCAGTAAGGGTGTTTCAAGTTTCAACACTTGGCTTTTAATCGTCATCGCAGAGGCTGCAAGACAAATTCGCATAGGTGTTCAACCGCCATCGACCCCGAGAACTGTTGCTGCGGGACGACGGACGCCGATGTAACTTGTGGGACATGGATGCAGTGTTCGACACCGACGGCCACATGTATCTCGCACCAACGATACTTGCTATTTAGCGTTCCATCGACATCGGGGGTGTCGTGTCGGGGTCGGGGTGTCGGGGGTGTCATGTCGGGGTGTGGGGGGTGTCGCGTCGGGGTCTTGGTGTGGGGGTGTCGTGTCGGGGTCGGGGTGCCGTGTCAGGGTGTCGTGTCGGGGTGTCGGGGTGTCGGGGTGTCATGGTGTCGGGGTGTCGGGGTGTCGTGTCGGGGGTTGGGGTCGGTGACGTCGGGGGTTGAGGATCGGTGGTGTCGGAGGTTGGGGGTTAGTGACGTCGGGGGTGCCGGGTTTGGGTGTCCGGTGTCGTGTCGGGGTCGGGGTGTCGGGGTGTCGTGTCGGGGTCGGGGTGCTGTGTCGTGGTCGGGGGTGCCGTGTCAGGGTGTCGGGTGTCGTGTCGGGTTCGGCGTGTCGGGGGTGTTGTGTCGGGGTCGGGGTGTCGGGGGTGTCGTGTCGGGGTCGGGGTGTTGTGTCGTGGTCGGGGGTTCCATGTTGGGGTGTCGGGGTGTCGTGTCAGGGTCAGGGTGCTGTGTCATGGTCGGGGGTGCCGTGTCGGGGTGTCGGGGTCGGGGTGCTGTGTTGGGGTCTTGGGGTGTCGGGGTCGGTGTGCCGTGTCGGGGTGTCGGGTGTCGTGTCGGGGTGTCGGGGTCGGGGTCGGGATCGGGGTGTCGGGGTCGGGGTCGGGGTCGGGGATGGGGTGCCATGTCGGGGTCGGGGTCGGGGTCTTCCTCTTCTTCCTCCTTTCCTTTTTCCTCTTCTTCTTCTCCTCCTCTCCTCTTTTTTCTTCTTCTTCTTCCTCTTCTTCTTTTTTCTCCTCCTCCTCCTCCTCCTCTTCTTCTTCCTTTCCTTTTTTACTCTTCTTCTTCTCCTCCTCTCCTCTTTTCTTCTTCTTCTACTTCTTCTTCTTCTTTTCTTCTCCTCCCCCTTTTCTTCTCCTCCTCCTCCTCCTCCTCTTCTTCTTCTTCTTCTTCTCCTTCTTTTCTTCTCCTCCCCCTTTTCTTCTTCTCCTCCTCCTCCTCTTCTTCATCTTATTCTTCTTATTCTTCTTCTTTTCTTCTCCTAATATTTTTTTTCAAGAACTAACCTAACTAACGTAGAAACTAACCTACCTAACCTAGAACTAACCTAACAAACCTAGAACTAATATAACTAACCTAACTAACAGTAGCAACTAACCTAACTAACAGCAATAAAACAGGGGCTGGGAGAGCTCACCAGAGTGGGGCGGCGGGGCACCAGGGCGGCGGGGCACCGGGGCGGCGAGGGCATCGGGGCAGCTGGGCGGCGGGGGCGGCAGGCCGCTGGGCGGCGGGGCGGCTGGTGGTCGGGGGGTTGTCGGTGGCGGCGCGTGGCGGGAGGCGAGCTGGGGCCGCGTGGGGTAGGGGCACGCGGCGGCAGGCTCCGGGGGGCGGGGGGGGGGGGGGGCGGTGCAGGGCGACCGGCGACGGGGCGGGCGCCGGGGGGCGGTGCGGGATGGCGGAGGGGGCGGCGCGGGGCGGCGGCGGGAGAGAGAGAGAGAGGGAGAGAGAGAAGAGAGAGAGGAGGGGGTTAACGGCCCATTATAGGAGTTATCCCCTTTGCCGCCTGCCAGCGGACGGCAAAGTTTCTTTGTTGTCCGCTAGCAGACGGCAAAGAGGTGGGGTGGGCCCTTGCAGTTAGCCCGCCCAGTTTGTGGGCCCTCCTCACTTCTTTGCCGTCCGCTAGCAGACGGCAAAGAAGTGAGGAGGTTGACCTAGCCAGTGCCATGCCCCATGGGGCCCACTCTGGTCTTTGCCGTCCGCTAGCAGATGGCAAGGAATTCTTTGCCGTCCGCGAGCGGACAGCAAAGAATTGCAGACGGCAAAGGGGGTCTTTGCCATCAACTGGTTCTGTGTCGTCTGCTTTGGGAAGATAGACAGCAAAAAGACTCTTTGCTGTCTGCTAGTAGACGGCAAAGCGCTGGTAGACGTCAAAATATCTGATTCCAGTAGTGAAGGAGCGGTGCACCCATTGGAGTAGTGTCCGGGGTTCCCACAATTGTAGTAGTTTCGGTCATGACTTAACGAATACTTCTCTTCATATCATGAGTTGGAGCTTTGAGCTTTTGCTTCTGTTCTTGTAGAACTTGTTGAATTTCTTGACCATGAGGCTTATCTCTTCATTTGTGACAAGGTTGTTGCTAGAGGTAGCGGGAGCATCACTTGTGGCTTTGTAAGCACTCCTAGACTTGTGGTGAAGCTCTTCCTTGTCTTTGAGTGTCATCTCATGAGCAACAATTCTTCCAATCACTTCTGTTTTCTTGAGATCTTTGTGGTTGGGCATCATTTGGATCAATGTGCAAACGGTGTCATATCGATCGTCCAAAGCTCGAAGTATCTTCTTGATGATAAATTTGTCAGTCATTTCTTCGCTTCCTAAGCTGGCAATCTCATTGGTGATGAGAGCTAGACTAGAGTACATCTCAGCGACTCCTTCACTATCCTTCATCTTGAACTTGTCAAGTTGACTTTGAAGAACATCCAACTTGGATTCTCTCATAGATTCTGTACCTTCATGCATATCAATCAAAGTATCCCAAATCTCTTTTACATTCTCAAGACGGCTGATTTTGTTGAATTCTTTGGGGCATAGGCAGTTGAAGAGAATATCACATGCTTGAGCATTCAGTTGCAACAACTTCAATTCATCCGCAGTCGCTTCACGATCGGGTTCCCTTCCTTCTGCAAACAATTCACCTTGCATACCAACACGAACAGCCCAAACGGCGGGGTTATGACCAAGCAAATGCATTTTCAATTCGTGCTTCCAATTAGCAAAATTTGCGCAATGGAGACCAAAGCTCTGATACCACTTGTAGGATCGAAAGTAGTGCTAGAGGGCGAGGGGGTGATTAGACTACTTGACCAAATGAAAATTTACTTTTTCCCAATTTTAATTCTTGGTAGATTTTAGCATTCATAGTATGTCAAGTACACCCTACACATGCATGTCTAAGAGTATAGCAGCGGAAAATAAAGACATGCATGTAAGTAAAGAGAGGGTAGGAAAATCAAACGCAATTGGTGAAACGACTATTTTTCCCGTGGTTTCGATAGGTTGTGCTATCGTACATCCATGTTCATGGAGTCTTCAACCAACGGAGGGTAACGGTCACAAAGTCCACAGAGGGCACTGCCCATGGATGGTTCCACGAAGAAGCAACCTTGAATATACCATGATGGCTTCCGTCAACGAAGGACTAGCCTCACTATGGGTAGATCTTTAGGAAGTAGGCGATCTCCTTGCCCTTACAAACTTCTTGGTTGACTCCACAACACGAAGTAGGAGGCTCCCAGGAGACACCTAACCAATCTAGGAGGCACCACCCTCCAAAATGTAATAGGCTCGGTAATGCGATGAACTCCTTGCTCTTGTGCTTCAAGATGATAGACTCCTCAACACACAATCACTCTCTCACAGATATGGCTTGCTAGAAAAGATTGATTGGGTGGAAAGCAACTTGGGGAGGATAGAAATCGAGATCCATATGCTTGGAGTGGAAGATCTTGACCTCAAAATAAGGGTAGGTGGTTCCCTCTCAGAAAATCAGTAGATATGAGTAGAGAACAGTTCTGAGTGCTTCTCTTTCGAGTAGGTGGCCGTGGAGGCGTATATATAGGCATCTCCAAAAATCCAACCATTACACACAATAAGTCAGACTCGATGGAACCGATGTGTGAATCTTGGCTGTACGGAAGTGACTTAAGGTTAGCAACTTCTGAATCTCGGTGAGACCGATATAGGAATCTCGGTTGCATAGATAGGGTGACCAACGGTCAGAATGTCCAATCTCGTAGACGCTGATTCAACAATTTCATAGGGACCTAAACTATGAACTTGTGTAACAGAAAGTTGGCAGCCCAACTTGGTGGCACCGAATGCAGTATCGGTTGCATCGAAAAGCTAGGGTTTATCTGAGTATGTCTACGGTTTGGAATCGGTGGCACCGAGTGTAGAATGTTGGTTGGACCAATTTTGAGTATTTGGCTTTGAACAGACTTTGGCGGGAGAGTTTGTGGGTGTTTTTGGTGAATATCACCTATGCACGTATGAGCATTTTGTTCACCAACAAAACCTTACCCCCTTTTAATAGTATTGGCTTTCCTATGGACTCAAATTGATTTCTCACAATTGTAAAATCTAGAGTCCCCTTGCTTGAAGCTTTGCCAACCTATTTCCTTGCATCTTGGGCTATTCCACAATCTTTTTTCCAACCCATCATTTAACTTTTCCTAAAACATTCTTAGTGGAAACATTAGTTCAATTACATATATGTTGTTATTAATTACCAAAACTACCAAGGGAGCAAATGTGCTTTCAACAACTGGCGGCCTAGGAGCTCATCCCAGGAGGAAAGCGCCAAAGTGCGATGCGTGGCCACATAGGTGTGGATGCTTGTCCACCTCTGACTGACCATGATTGGTGTCATGGCCACCACTATTTGTCGGGACCCCGATCCTAAGTCATATGATTCCATACTGTAACAAGTCACATCACTTTGCGGCCTCACGCACGGTACTCCACGGCTGCAGCCTTACCTTGGCCGGGACCGTTTGCGTCTTTTGGCTCATGTATGTGAACATGTTGCCGGCAATCACAAAGAGAAAGAACCCGGGCCGACATAACTAGTCATAGAACCCAAGTGGCACATCCGTATGGAAACAGGCATACATAACCCAGCAATGCAGGTGTCGGCCTCAAGCGTGTGTAGACGAGTCATAGCAAGATACAAGGACTCCATTACGTCGCGAGACACGAATGTCATCACTGCACGTAGATGAGTCGTAGCAGCGTACAGGGACTCCATTACACTGCGAGACATTTCCCCGAAGGGATAGACACAACAGCAAAGAAGGATACATGCCGGTCAATCAATGTGTCCGGAGCAGTAGCAAGCTACCATGGCTCGATGGAAGCACAAAGAGGCAGTTTCCTGTAAAGAGTACTACTAAAGGCACACGACTAGGTGTCGGATCCCATACATACCGTTGCATGTCACACGTACACACGACATGCCCGATATGCATAGAGACAAGTATGGCATCACAACATAACCATACAACAACATGAATTTTATTTAAGAGGCTCAGACGAGCCTTGCATAATATGTTCTTATAGATAGGGGTCACATGACCCGACACTCAAGTCATACAAACAAGGTCATACAAGCCAGCGGAAACTTAAGCTGTCTGAGTACGGACGGCGAAAATATAAAAGAGGCACACGGCCTGACTATCTACAGCCCACCACACGGGCAAGATCGTAGCTGGGACACCAGCTATTCGGCATCGTCAACGTCTAGATAGAACCCACCTGATGGGTCCTGGTTTTCTTCTGCAACATTAATTAAGCAAGGATGAGTACAATCGTACTTAGCAAGTCTTTAAAACAGACCTAGTCTATTTATGCTCATGTATCAACAAGGGGGAGTGGTGGAGTTTAAGCAGCAATGCCAACTTTGACTCATGGCTAACCTACACTACTCAGTTTTAAACTCTTTGTTACAATTTTAGTTATCGCACACGAGTCCACTATCTCCATCACAATACACTACCATGGATTCACCTTCCCCTTCCGGAAGAGTGCCATCCACGGTACTCACACTTGTCTTGATATTTTTAGAAGTATCCATTTGATTATCTATGAACAACATAAGTTCTCCAAATAGTCCATATCCGAGGACGCGGCTATTCGAATAGTTTCATAACCTGCAGGGGTGTACTTCTTCACACACGCTCTCGCCACTTATCGCTGTGTGCCATAAACCATGCACCTCGGCAACCTTGAAGCGGATGCCCAGCGAGGGAGTCGGCCATGACCGTCAATCACATAAGACCAGTAGTCCAGGCTACCGCCTATTTGAGACTGAACCCACACGGAAGTCCGGCCGAAGTTTCCGCAACGGCCCCAAACGATGTGCGCAGGGTTCCCAAGCCCGCCATTCGGGTGATCCTTGGTACACCGTGCCACTGCCTACTGTGTCGTAACCCACCCCGAGGGTCAGCGCTATGCACGGCCTCGAGCATACTATAAACACCAGAAACTACTTGCAATACCTGGACCAAGGACTAAGCGACTGATGAGTTGAGCGGGGTCATATTTCAGGGCCCAGCATGTGGTAGTATCTAATCTTGGATCACAAACACGGAACCCAGTTCCTAAGAACGGTCCCAATGAGACAACCCACTATGTACTCCTACATAGCCTCTCACCGCTACCTTTACCAAATCGTATTCAGTATGAGCTCATCACATCGGACAACACTATTTCACTCGGTTCATCACCCAGATGAATCAGACTTGACTCAACTCTAAGCATAGCAAGCACAGCAGGCAAAGTAAGCTAAGCACATCATGGCACAAGCATCTACCAAGTATGCTAGGTTGCAAGGATTAGCTATTTACTGTGACAAGATCAGGTCATGCATAGGAATAGGATCATCTATCGTGTATGACTGACATGTGAACAACGTCCTAATGCAATGAACAAGAGCAGGAGCGAGAGAGTGGGATGTTATCGAAATGATCAATGGGGTTGCTTGCCTTGCTGAGTTGCGAAGGAGTTCTCTCCTTCGTCGGCATACGGGGTAGTATCTTCCGGATTAGTGCCTACCGCAACACCGATAAGAGCATTCAATACAAGCAAGTGCAACGATATGATGCATGATCATGGCATGGTAATATGCATGGGTGAGCTAATGTAACTAGTGATGATGTCAATTTAAAATAGATTTGAATATAGGTTCAAAGTTGTTCTCCTTTCAAATTCCATATATTAACCTAACGATAAATGTCCATGTTCACCTATTTAGGTTGCTCTAACATGTAGGGGAGTAGCACCATTGGATTCATTAGATTTTTCTGATAAATTTTCATATATAAATTATTTTCATCTGAGTTACACATTAATTTATATGAATTTTCAAAGTTTTAAAGATTTTCTGGAATTATTTTTAAATAAGAAAATGGGATTATGACATCAGCTTGACGTCATCCTGACATCAGCTGGTCAACAGACCCGCTCCAGGTCAAATCTGACCGGTGGGGCCCGTTTGTCATTGACTCATTACTAAACAATCTTGTTTTAATTAATTATCCTGACTAATTAATCTAGTAGGGCCCACTGTTAGTGACACAATTAACTAGCAAAAATGATTAAACTAATTACTGATTAACCTAAAACTAAACAGGACCGGGGCCCACCTGTCATTGACCCGTAGGGTCAAGCCAGGGCCAACTTGGGTCAAACCCGCCGGAGTTAGCCAATGGCTCATCGCCGGTGACCAACAGAGACGGCGGCGACCATCGGGTTTTGCCCACACGCATTCATTCGAGGAGCTGAGACCACCGGCGAGCAACTGGTGCTCGCCCGCATCCAAAGGAGCAAGCGGCTGGTCAAAGGGAGGCCTACATCAACGGCGGCGACGACATGCGCGGCGGCAGGAGCTCGGACTCGAGCCAAAACAGGATGCACAGCATGGGGCGACTCAACAAAGGGCTCAGAAAGCTCCTGGGAACTCCAGGAGTTCAATCCCGCACTCGCACGCGAGCTTTGGAGGCTGTGCGCACGACGGCGACTGATCACGGCGGCGGGAGGTTTTCGTGTCCGGTGGTCTTGCGAGCTAGGGCATGAGAAGGAGACGGAAAACGCGAGGAGAAGGGGGAGGAGCTCAGAGGGACTCCGAGGAGCTGGCCAGCGGGCTCGGGGAAGCAGCGACGGCAGTGAATCAACGGCCAGCGATGGCGGCTCTCGGCAGGGGAAACGAGAGAGGGAGAGAGACGGGGAAGAAGGGAGGAGAGGGAATGGGCTCGGGGGAGGCTCCTCGCGTCTTCCAAGCATAGGAGAAGGCAGGGGAGCAGCCATCTCCATGGCAAGCAGGAGGTGGAGGCCGACGAGCGCGCGGTCGACACCTCGCTGCCTACTGGCGGGAGGTGGGAGATGACCTCCCCACCCCTGACGGGCTGGGTTGGGCCTCCCACTTGGGCCAGGTGCTCTTCTTCCTTTTCTGTTTATTCTATTTTCTGTTTTCTTTTCTAACATTTGTTTATTTCTTTCAGGTATAAAAGTTTAGTTGAAAAATACTCCAAGTATTTTATAGACCATAGTTTGATTATCTCAAACTTTTCTGAGAATGTTCAAAAATAATTTGATAACATAATTAATGATATTTGCTTTATTTATCATTTTCAGAGGCTTAAACCATTAATTTAAATTGTTCAAATAATTAGAATGGTCCCTGGTATATCCATGTCCTTAATTATCAGACATAGGGAACATTTTTTATGGGCATTTTGGATTTGTTGAAATTTCATTAAACTTGAATTTCTTTAATTCATTAAGTGCTTGAGGTTTCTTTTTCCTTCTCCCCATTTCAAGTTAATGCAATGATGATGAATGATGATGCAAACACAATGCTAACCTAGGACAACTTGCTAGGGTTGTGACACTATCACCCGGTGTCTGCAGCCCCTCCAACAGAGGGTACACCCACTATGGTGGTACCATGGGACAAGAAACACCACAGGCTCCCGAAAATAAGGTCCCACTAATCCGATGGCGTTGGCGGCCGTGCTTGCCGATGTGTACAAAGGAGAGCAAGAAGACTTCATTAAGCGGTCACCCAAGGAAGGATTTCGGCCCACAATCCCGTCGAATGGGCCTTTCTCTCTTAATCATGAAATAGTTCAGGGTTTCCATACCATACTCTATTTGACTAAGGTATCGGTGGGAGCAGGAATGGAGGAGTTTCATCGAGACAGTCAACTGTCCGGGTCCTCCGCCTGAGAACCATTCACCTGACAACGATCTTCATTTCAACGAGGACCAATATCTTCTCCTTTACTTCGAACTATTTTTAGGACAGCATCGTCGAGACCTCGGTGGCTATCATAGTCGATTACCTCGGGTTATTCTCCATCCCTGTCGCGGGCAAGAAGAAAAGCTCCTCCCGCAAGAGGCCAGTGCACAAGAGCGCCCCGGACGTGCCGGTCCCAACCGCCAAGCATCGCCAATCCGCACGCCATACGCTGGCAGCCAAAGCTACAGCCGAGTCAGAGGTCCACACGGATCCTGCTGCAGGGCTGGTCATAGGGATGAACCCTTCTGCTCCTTCATCCCAAAGGTACATAGTTTGGTTATCCGTTTATCGTTGTAATCAGTAGGATCTCATAGCAGCTCATTTTATCGAAATACTTACGCGAAACACCCAATCCTCTCCTACCGAAGGGGCTACCCAGGTGTCTGGAGATGCCCGAAGCTCCCGAGCCATGACCCGTGCGGCTTCTGCTATAGAAGCCCCTGTGGGCAATACGGCGCCGTCCGATTCTAGGACAGTGTCTCCGTCACAAAATCAGAGGTGGAGAGTGCGATGCATCATCGACAATGATGGGAAGGCATGCGGCACCCTATTCTCTCCGACCAGGAGTTTGGATCCCTACGCTCGGCAGATGCGCACCTTGGCACCACTCGAGATGGATTCAGCGAAGGTATGAAGCTGATAACAACCAGCATATAGGTAAGTGATCGGATTTTTATAGAATCCGAATATTTGTGTAATCCTAGTAGCCCTCGAGCCTTAATTTGTTTTAAAGCAAACGAATTAAGGATCACCGCACTGTTTGACTGCTAACGCAGGCCTCAAAGCGACAGTCCTAGCAATTGGCCTAGGAGCTCGAGGAGAGCCGCACGAAGGTACATTCCATGAAGGCCAAACTAGCACAAGTAAAGAGCTTCACGCGAGAGGCCCATGGTGACTATGCATTTACTGCTAATCTTATTTATATCATCATGCCTGACATACGGATTCCGTGTAGCTGCCGAATCATTAGGACATATGGAAAGGCGGATGGAAAAACCTCGGGATTCACAGAGGTATGCGGAGTCCCAGCAGCATGTTGGCTGTCTGTTATACAAAAACAGGACGACGAAATAAAGAGTTTAAAAGACAGAATTGGCCCAAGCTCAAGAAGAGAATTGAAAGCTTCAGAGGGGCGTATTCGGTAAGTAAGATCCCGCTATCAGCAAATATTTCTGATGTAGGGAATGATCGTAACCGCGCTGTTATCTTATGTGCAGGCCTCCTCTCTGGGCATCCTGAAGAGGAGAACAAATCTTACCAAGGGGACCTGCTGAAGGAGCCAACCTCTCTCCATAAGTGCGTGCAAAAAGTAATGAAAGAGATGGTGAATTCACTATGGCCCACCGAACAGCCACCTGAAGGGCTAGCCGCACTCGTGGATCGATTCAAGGAGGTGTGGAATAGGTTCGAGATGTGTAAGGCTTCGGTGTGCCGTGAGGGAGCACAGGAAGCATGGGCAATGATCAAGACCCATTTGACCAGACTTAACCCCGAGCATATGGCGCGGGTTGGTCCGGTGGGATTTGATGGAAAAGAAGTGCAACTCCACCTGGTGTAGAACCAGGTGATGCCTGCCGCCCATCTTTCACAAGCGGACTGCCCCCTAAACACAATAATTGATGATCTCGATTAGTAGCTGCACACATAATTTATATGTACATGTTGTAAAAAAATCTAAGTTGTAAACTTTGTGTTAACCGGCTATTGGCTTCTCCCTCCCGTGCGAAGAGCTCGAGGGTGTACTTCCTTATATCTCCCTCCAAAAGAGCGAACTATATTCGGGGAACCAAGCAATCCTGCCATGTGGTGCAAACACACAAAAAGCACACAAAAAGATATGCTATATTACTAATTAACGCAAGTAACATGTTTCAATGAAAATAGTACCTCTATTGATACCTTTCGTCGGGGTTCTACAAAAGTGTAGATGGAAGTCTGCATACTTGCAGTATGCGGCTAAATGCCCTTTGGGTGAAAAGTACCCAAACAACAGTAATAATGACCAGAGCCGTATAAAGTGTTTCCATCATTGCCGACCAATTTTCTACATAAGATGGCTAGCTTTTGGCTTCACCCGTCTGAGGTACGTGTCCGGATGACCCGGTCAAAACAATCGCAGAGGTGTTGCCTTCACTATCTAACCGAACGATCCTGAACATAGAGAGTAATCATAGGAGAAAGGCAACCCATCTTGGCAAAGTCTTAGTTCGAATTGATGCATATGATGGCTAGAACATGACAAAAGAAACATATGCGCTCGGTAAGTATGAGAAAATAAATGTTTGGCTATTAGAAGAAGCCCCCACGTATTCCCCTGACCTCCCTGCTTTGGTACCGCCAAGCTTGCTATTGATAAAGAGTGGATCGAGCCAGAGCTATGTCCCGCCCCCCTCAAAGGCGTCTAAGTCATCCTGCCGATCCAACCCAGCCTCCTTTTCCTCGTACATCCGCACTTTTGGTACATCGTGGATAATATCGCCGGGGAGAACTACCTCTACCCCATAGACCATAAAAACGGTATGTATCCCATTGATATGTTCGGGTGATGCGCAGGCCCCATAGAACGGAGTTGAGTTCCTCCACCTAATGGCAGTCAGACTCGTGAAGAGATTGGACCAAATGTGACTTGATGCCACTCATAATGACATTGTTTGCTCGCTCGACCTGGCCATTGGTGTGTGGATGATAGACCGATGCATAATCAAGCTTTATGCCAATTTTTGTGCAGCAGTCCTTGACCTCTTCGGGCGTGAAGTTGGATCCATTATTCATTATTATACTACACGAGATACCGTAATGGTGTACAATGCTAGATATAAAGTCAATCACTTGTCCAAATTTAGCCGATTTAATAGGCCTTGCTTCTACACATTTGGTGAACTTGTCAACCATGACCAGTAGGTATTTATTTTACTTGGTCCCCCCTTTTAAGGGGTCCGATCATGTCTAGCCCCCATACCGCAAAAGGCCAAGTGATCGGAATGGGGGCATGCGACTTTGATTTGCCAAGAGTTGATACCCAATGCAATGTTGAACAAGTGACTGGACGTCCATCCGAGCTGTAGGCCAAGAAAAGGCGGCTGGGAAGGCCTTGCAGACAAGGGATCTTGTCACAGCGTGATGCCCGCCCATAACTGCATGGATTTCGGCGAGGAGCTCCCAGCCTTCTTCCGCGGATATACACCTCTATAATACTCCAGTTGTGCTTTCCTTGTATAACTCACCCTCGTGTACTTTGTAGGTCTTGGATCGCCGAACTATGCGCCGTGCCTCGGTTTGATCATCGGGGAGTTCCTTGTGAAGAAGGTAAGAAGGGAAGGGCTCCGTCCATGGTGCAATTACTGCCATTACCTCCTGAGCCGAGGGTGTCTCATTCATCATGGAGGCGCCGATAATGCCATCATCTGGCTCGTTTATAGGGGGAACAACTTCGTCCGCCATATTCGGACTAGCGCCATTGTCGTCGTCCTGCCACACTACGGGAGGCTTGAAGAGCTGTTCTAGGAAGGTGTTCCTCAGGATAGGATCGTGCTTGGCTCCCATATGGGCCAGTATATCGGTGGCTTGGTTGTTGTCTCAAGCAACATGGTGGAATTCCAACCCCTCAAACCAAGTAGATATCTTGAGGATGGCATTTCTATATGCCGCCATCTTCGGATTTTTGGCGTTGAACTCGCTGTTAATTTGGGATATGGCCAAGTTTGAGTCTCCCCGTTCCTCTAGCCATCGTATGTCCATTGACACAGCCATCCGAAGACCATGGAGAAGAGCTTCATATTCGGTAGCATTGTTGGAGTCAACATACATGATTTGCAACACGTATCTCATGTTGTCTCCTGTGGGGTATGTGAGAATAACTCCAGCCCCCAGACCGACCAAGGTCTTGGATCCATTAAAGTACATTGTCCAATGGGAGTATGCACTATACTCCTTGGGGAGCTCGGGCTCTGTCCATTCTGCCAGGAAGTCCGCCAGTACCGGATTTTTAATGGCGCGACATGGCTTGTAGGTTATTTCAAAGGGAAGGAGCTCAATGGCCCATTTGGCTATGCGTTCGGTGGCATCCCTGTTGTTGATTATATCATTCAGGGGGACTTCCGATGCCACTGTCACCGCACACTCCTGGAAGTAGTTTCTTAGTTTCCTTGTCGCCATGAATACAATATGGGCTATTTTTTGGTAATGTGGGTATCTGGACTTGCACTGTGTTAGCACATCCGACACATAATACACCGATTTCTCTGTCCGGAATTTATATCCATCCTCATCTTGTTCAACTACGAGCAATGCACTAACGACCTTGTTGGTGGCCGATACATAAAACAACATGGGCTCACCGGCGCCTGGTGCTGTGAGTATGGGATTACTTGCATGTAGTGGTTTAATTTTCTCTAACCCATCCGCTGCCTCATCGGTCCATTCGAAATTGTTGGTCCTTTTCAGCATCTTATAGAGTGACAAAGTCTTTTCTCCTAGGCGGGAGATAAAGCGGCTTAACGCCACAATGCACCCGGCTAGCCTGTGGACATGCTTCAGCTCTATGGGTATTGCAAGTTCTGATAGAGCATGAATTTTAGCTGGATTTGCCTCTATCCCTCTATGGGAGGCGATGAATCCAAGCAGCTTATCAAAGGGAATTCTGAATACACATTTTTCCAGATCGAGCCATATATTGTATTCGCGTAGACTAGAGAAAGTTTGGCATAAGTCGTCGATCAACTGGCTGACGTGTTAGGTTTTGATTACCACATCATCCACTTATGTCTCGATGGGCTTACCGACCTGTGTTGCGAGCCAGGTTTGGATCATGCGCTGGTATGTGGCCTCACCGTTTTTTAGCCCGAAGGGCATCGTGTTGAAGAAAAATTGCCCGTACAGAGTGATGAATGTCGTAGCCGCTTGATCGGATTCTTTCATTTTAATTTGATGGTATCCGTAGTGAGCATTGAGGAAACACAACAAATCGTTTTTGGCTGTGGCATCGATGATCTGGTTTATGTGTGGTAAGGGGAAAGGGTCCTTGGGGCATGCTTTGTTGAGGACGTTGAAATTGACACACAGCCGCCAGGACTTGTCTTTCCTAGGTACCATCACCAGGTTTGCTATCCACTCGGGGTATTTAATATCCCGAATAAACCTGCCTCGAGAAGTTTGGCTAATCCTTCACCCATGGCTTGCTATTTGGGCACGGTGAAGCGGCACAGAGTCTGTTTCATGGTATTAAAGCATGGAATAGTGTTTAAGCTGTGTTCAGCGAGCCAACAAGGGATTCCAGGCATATCGGAAGGATGCCAATCGAAAATGTCCCAATTCTCATGGAGGAAATTCTGCAATTCTTCATACATGAGGGGGTCAAGCTGGGCTCCAATTGATGTTGTCTTATTGGGGTTCGTTTGATGCACCTGAAATTTAACTATTTCCTCTTTCGGTTTAAAGGACGTGAACTTGGGCCTTTTGCAAAGAACCACAGCGTCCCTATTAACTGTCAACCATAGAGCAGTCAATTCTTCGGCGGCAAAAGTTTCCGCTAATGCCTCGAGGGCGAGCGTTGCCATTTTTCGGCCGGAAGGGCTATGTTCGGATCACTGGTGATCGCGATCACTCCATGTGGTCCTGACATTTTGAGTTTCATGTACTCGTAGTGGGGTATAGCCTGGAACTTTGTAAAGGCATCATGTCCCAATGGGGCATGATAGCCACTTCGGAAGGGTACGATGTGGACGAGAAGTTCTTTGGATCAGTAGTTTTCAGGCGTGCCGAACACAACGTCCAGGATCATACATCCGGAACAATGTGCCTCTTTCCCTGGGATAATTCCCTGGAAGGTAGTGTTGCTATGTTTGATGCAGGATCGATCAAACACTATTTTTTCCAAAGCGGCCTCTTATACAAGGTTAAGACTACTGCCACCGTCCATTAGCACTTTATGTAGCCTGTATCCGTCAATGATGGGATTCAAGACTAGAGCGGACGGTGAATGACCGGGAAGGATGGGTGGTTGATCAGTGTCCTCGAAAGTAATCGGTACATCTGCCAATGGACTAGTAGCTGCCACTTGGTAGACTTGCTCGTGCTCCCTAAGAGCTCTTTTACGCCTTCTCCTCGATGGAAAGTTCTCATAGACCTTCAGGACTTAGGCATTAAATCCGGGTGGCAAAGGAGAGCACTTGTTCGATAGAGGTGTGTCGAGGATGGCCTCGCCACTTTTTGTGACTTGCCTGGCGACCCAGCAAGCTCGAAGGCTATGTTTTGGGTTCGTGTTTGACAATACGGAATTGATGGGGCAAGGTTTATCCAAAAGTCCGTCGAGGACGATACCGATCCCAGAAAGGGACTTGTTTCTTTTTTCGATGGGTTCATACCTGGCTGGCCGATTTGGAGGTATCCTCTTTTTCTGAGCTCCTCTAGCGTGTTCAGAGAAAATTGGTTCTGAGAACAATGCTCAGACTGCTAGACACTCTCCATGGCACAAAACTTCTGTACCAATTCGGATAACTCCGAAAAGTCGCTTATGCGTCGGCGAGCCAGGGCATTGAGAATCCCTTCATCATGGCAATTGCGAATGAAAATTCCCATTACATCTTTGTCATTAAGACCTTTTACTCTGCTCCTAGCGAGTAGGAGTTTCACACCCTGCGATTTGCCTTATAACTAAGTTAACATGACTCAAAAATTAGGGCCAATTAAAACTTTTGTGTGCATTTTAATGCTTGACTTGTGTATTATTTTCTTGCTTGTCTGATTGCTTGCTAGTCCTCTATAATTCATAAAACATCCTCCTACCCTCAATAACTCTTTTCCTTCATCCCAACTCTTGTCCAATGATCATGCCATGTGAATAGGACTTAAAACTAGTTTTACAAAATATTATTTTGGCCAAAAAGCATTTATTTAAATTAGGTTTTCAAAACCCCCTTATTTGAGATTGGCGCTACAAGTCCCCAAATTGGGTGGACCCTCTTTCCCCAAATGCTTTATTTGTAACCCACTATATATAAGACTTCCCAAAACCACCAAATATTTATTTTAAATATTATTTTCCTATTTTATTTAAATTGTTTTTGTTAAGGCCAGAAATTGTCTTTTATAGGAAAAATTATTTAAAATATTTAAAAATATTTGAGAAAATTTAGTAAAACTCATTGGACATATATTGTCCATATATAAGAGTTTCAACACATGGTCGTGTTAAAAATATTAGAAAAAACCCTTCAAAACAATTTCTGCCTATTTCAAGCATTTGAAATATTCCTATAAGAAATATTCTCAAATAAATACAAGAAAATTCTAGAATTTCAAAAATGATACATGTGTTCATCTTGCCAAGTTGCATATCAATACCAATTGTTTTGATTGACCAAAATATCCCAAAATCCTCTCTGTCCAGATCCAAATTTGGGCAACTCTACATTACCAACTCTCTCCCCTTAAGCTTAAACTTTGTGGACATGATCTAATCCTACAATAACGCATCCACACCAAGTGGTGCATCAAGGAGAATAGGTTAACTTGTCAAAATCCCCCCAAATCCCTTCCTGCTGATTTCAAAAATTTGGCATGTTTGCATTGCCAAGTTTCGCCAATTGGTCCCAAACTTTTTGGGCATGCTCTAATCACCAAATTATGCCACCACGACAATTGGAACATCAAGGAGAATGCCTTACCATGATCAGATCTATGGAAACCCATTTCTGTCCATCTCTAGGGTTTACCAAGTTTACATTGGCAACTTTCATCAAATAAGCCCACACTTGGTGATAAACCTCAATTCCACCTACACTTGATCCTGTTAAATTTCATATCAAGGAGACCCTTTTAACCAGCTCAAAACCAGCACAAACACCTTCTGGAAGAAAACCAAAAGAGAGATTTTCACCTCTTCCATTGATCTCCTTAACCTCAAATTTTTACCACAGCCTCTTCTAGATACCTTACACCTCCAGTAAGTTTACCAGGCCATGGATCAATCATTCAGTGGGGTAAAACCCCACTTTGCTGCTCTAGACAGCCACTTTCTCCCTCTTCCTTGGTCTCCCTTCTTCGCCCTTGACTCTCCAGAGCATCCAATGCTCTATCTACCTTGTATACTCCCTCCTAGACCTTCTAGTCACTGGTGGCCGTGTCAAAATGACAATGGCATGTCGTGGCATGCCATTTCGACATTCTGGAGCGCGCTAAAATACACCAGAGCACTGTAGCGGCGCCCAACCAGAGCCCCCCGACCACCTCGAGCCCCTCCCTCACGCCAGCAGATCCCCCTTGATGTACGCAACCTTCCTCCATGTCGCCCCCCTCTTCCCTTTCTCCTCTGGGCTCGCCCTCGCACGCGCTCCACTGCCATGGCCGAGCTCACACGAGTGCCCTCCCCTGTCCTCTGTCGGCCACGCGTGTGATCCCAGCACCTCCCCATTGACCTCTTATGTGCCTCCCTGACGCCAGCATGCTTGGCGGCCGAGAGCATCTAAGGCGCACCCAAGCTCCCCTCGTCGCCCCTATTGCTCTGCCTCTCCCCTAAGTGCCTCGAAGGACTTAGTCCACTCCCTCTGTTCTTATTACTTCCCAAGACTCCCCATACGTCCTCCCACACCTTGCATCCACCCCGATGATCGAGGACCTTCCGTCGGACACAGCTCAAATTCGAGCGACCAGGGCTTCCCCTTGCCCCCCTAGACTCTCCGATGTGCTCCACTCATTGCGACCAAGCCCCCCCATCGCCTCCTTTTCTTCCCTAGGCATTGTGCGCCCGTAGCTGGTGAAGACCGATGGCCTCTCCGTGTCCATCCACGCTGGCACCGCTCCGGCCCTCCTCTGTAGGCTTTCAGCTCGGGGATGGATGAGGCGTGGCTCCCCGAGTCCATCGGTGTGTTGGGCATCATCGGAGGTGGCCTGTGCCGCTAGGGCTAGCGTCGATCATGTCAGGCTTTGCCTCCCTTGGCTCTCCCTGGATCAGCGGGAGGTGAGGGGATGATCCTGACCGGCGGGTCCACCCTGTTAGCAGCCCAATGATCGGGCCCAACTCCTTAAGTGGAGGCGGGTTGCCCGAAACCGCCTCCCCATGCAGAATACGCCTTCGACGTGGCCTCCTTCGCTCACATGGCCTCGGGGAGTATGCCTTCGACGTGGCCTCCTTCGCTCACATGGCCGAGCAGTTGGGCCGGCCTAGTGCGCCTCTGTGCTTAGTTACGCCCAATGCGTAGCTTAGGCCCATTTTGGTAATTTTCTTTTTATCCCTTTTCTTTTCCAGTGAAACAATAGAAATTCATAGAATATTCAAATGCGCTACATCCAGCAATGCTCTACCAGCCTCTCACCGTGACGACCGAATGGAATCTGCTATCTTAGTTGCAGCTGCAACATTTAACACAGGAGTACGGTATACCTCAACATTGTTGTGAGATCCAGTTGGAAATAGTTGTCGCTGACGTCGACTGTAAACTGGGGGCATAGTGTTTGTCAAGTTCTTCAAAGGACTAGTATGCCGCTTTGGTGTTCCTAACAGGATCATCACTTACAATGGCACACAGTTCATGAGCTGCACCTTCATGCAGTACGTCCAACACCTTGGCAGAAAAATTTGTTTTGCTTCTATTAAACACCCAAGGAGCAGCGGTCAGGCAGAAAGGGCTAATGCTGAAGTGCTGCATGGCCTCAAGACAAGAACTTTCGACAAGCTGCACAAATGCGGAATGCACTGGATTGATGAGTTGCTAGTGGTTCTTTGGTCAATCAGAACGACACCAAATCGAGCTACCAGCCAAACACCCTTCTCCCTCGTATATGGGGTAGAAGCAGTTCTCCCCCCGGAACTCATATATGGGTCACCTTGAGTGCTCGCTTGTGATGAGCTTGAGCAAGAGCAGTTGCAGCAAGATGACGCGACACTCCTTGATGAAGACCATCTTCAGGCTACTATGAGAGTTGCACGCTACCAGCAAGCTTTGCGCCACTATCATAGCCACGAAGTTAATGCCCAAAGTACTAAGGAAGGCAACCTTGTTCTTCGGCACGTTTAGTCCACCAAGAATTCCAAAAACTTGGTGCCGAAGTGGGAAGGCCCTTATCGGGTAGCGCGAGTCACCAGGCCTGGTGCAGTCTGCCTAGAGACCGAAGATGGCATCCCAGTGAGAAACCCCAGGAATATCGAACATCTTCGCAAGTTCTACCAATGAGGCGCGGTTGCCGGGTCTCCTGGCAACCACCTTTTGTACAAGTCTTGCCGCTAAAGCATGTAATCCTTGGTACAAAGCCAGACGCAAACCCTATGCGTAGTTGAATAAGGCTAAGTGTTTTGTAAATATTGTTGATTCACATGTTTACTTATGTGCATGTTTGTCTGAGATATTGCATTGCACTTGCTCCCGGCAAGAGCTAACGGACCGCCAAGGTTCCACATCCGTATTTTCTCTTCCTTCTTTTTCTCAAAGGACAGAAGGTTACTTCGTGTGTAGCTTTGCCGGGGGGGATGGTGGTATGGATACCTACAGGCGATGTTCGAAAAAGTTCTAGCCGAAAGGATTACGGCAATGTAAAGATAAGTTGCAAAACTCCAAGTGAATTCTTGCTGTGGAATTATTTTCCTTGGATGATTTCGACTTCTGTATGGAAAACTTGCACACACGGGAACCTTGCCATGACTGGCTGCGCCCTCACTCTATTTCGGGTCCGCTCAATGGCTTAAGTGGTTGCGACCGCACTCTTGCTTTGATTCGAGTCCGCTCAATGACCCAATAGGCTGTGCTCGCGCCCTTATTCTGTTTCGAACACGACCAACAACTTAAGCGGCCATGCCAAGGACGCCAAGGTATCTTGCCGGTAGGGGCACCGCCAGCAGGCTGCTAAGGACCTGTTCCTCAAAGCGCTCGTGGTGGGGCAACACATGCCTGCAAGTTCTTCCAAAAGGGCGCAGGGAAAGTTCCATGCAAGGAAACAGTCTAACAAGGAAGATAATATACAATTATTCAAAATAGGGTGAAATTTACATGAGATGTCACTGTTTCCTGAGTACATCTTTATTTGACTCTCTCCCCTAGGGGAGATTACAAGAAGAAAAATATGGAAAGAGGAGGTAGACTACAAGAAGAAAAAGATGGCAAGGGGCCTCCGACGAGAGCCTAGCCCCTCATGGACCAGCATTGCACGGAGGAGTGGGCCAGCACTGCGTGAAAAGGAGGGAGGACCCTAGAAGCCGAAGTCTGCGGGCCTACCAGAATATCTAGCTAGAACATAAGGCAGCGCCTGGGACAAGGACCCCCAGCAAGGTCGTCTTGCCAGGATGGGGGGAGGCATGAGGCTGGTGATGATGGTGCGGCCGACGGTCAGTCCGAGCATAGGTCGTTGGTCTCTGACTTGACGGCCCGAAGACCGGACTCATCGTGGTCGTCTTTGCCGCTATCCTCCTCACCACTCTCGCTCGAGGAGGGACTTTCGGCGCTCCTCCAGCTCTCTTCACAACAGCTGAGACGGACGCCTAAGCGCCCATAAATCTTGACATAGAGCAGATTGGCCTCCGTCATATTCAACCGAAGGACATGCCCTTCCTGGAAGTTGTGTGTGTGGGCGAAGGTCTTCCAGCCGCACCTTAGGAACATGATGCGACTAGCTGGGTACTTGACATCTACCCGCGTCGTGCCATTACAAGAACCATGCGCCTGTAACCACGGGACTGGCGGCTCATCGCCCTCCATCGCCCTAGCGAAGGGGCGAAGGAGGCGCATATGGCTCCGGACGGGGCCGGCTAGTTCGAGGACGAACTCCAGTGCCGTCCCCTCAGCGTGGGTCTCCTCAAGGAAGAGACCTGGCGTCGGAGGAGGAGTTGGGGCGGCGGTCCGCCTCCCCCGACCTCGGCCTCCACGATTGCCACGACCACTCATGCCTCTTCCACCGCGCGCGCTCGGGCCGCCCTCTGCCTTTGTGACCGAAGCGGTGGCATGATCTCGACGAGAACTCCTCCTTGGAGCTGAGGACGGTGGCCTCCCTTCCCCCCTATTCATGGCTCACGGCGAGCACCACTCGAAGGTTGGGAAGACATGGAAGGACAAGCTATGGAGGTTCACACTTGGAGGAGGGAGGAAGGATGGATGAGCATCGCCCTCGCTAACCCTCAATTTTTAGGGGGAAGCGCGGGGGCTGGCTCTCCTCCGCTGGAAGGGTCGCGGTCCAACTCCTCCAATAGTGGCGCCCTCGATCACGGGGCTAACATCAACTGCCCTGTTGCTCCAATCCATGGCGCTGCAGTTACTGCCTCTCCTAGGACTTTAAGTCATGGGCACCCGTTGTTGGCTACCCACTATGCATGTGGCACACGTGGTGAAACCGACCTGACACAGTAATTGAAAAATTGACAACCATGCCGCTCATGTCTCCCCATGTTTAGCATTCAATGGGAATCGTGGGGATGCGAGTAAGCGCAATGATCACAACCACAAGGCCCTGCCACGCGTGCCCATGCATTGTTTGGGCCTAGCCCAACAATGCCTCGCACCGTGTGTGGCCCAGGCCCGGGGAATTCTGTCGGTGCACTGGAGTTTTGGGCTCTCCAGTGCCCCTTACTCGTGCACAAGAAGTAGTAGCCACCCTTGTGACGAGGCCCGACAGGGAGCTGCTAGATACAAATACCGGAGAATCAAGACCAAAGGAAAGACCTTGCCAGGATGGCCTTCAGGCCCCCAGCAAGGCAAAGCCCCGGCGGGACCTAGCAAGGCAAAGACCCAGCAAGGCGAAGCCCCAGCAAGACCCTACCAGCGCAGAGGCTTGGTGTCACCCTGCCTAGGCACGTGTCGCGGCGTCGGTGATGGAGGGGCTAAGCGGAGCCGATGGGACGGGCTCCTGCCCCGTCCCGAAGACAGTTAGAGATGCCTGACGGTGCATTAAATGCGCCTATCCTACTCCGTTAGTGTTAGGTATGATAGCACTGTAGCTCTGTACACCCCGTGTACACATTGTACGCCACTCTTGGGACCCCCTTGATCATATAAAAGGAGGCCCAAGGCATTACAGTAGAGGACTTTTCACCTTTGGACTTTTTCGACCTTCTAGCTCATATGCGTAGCGGCTGTTCATAGCGCTCTTGTAGCTGGAACCATAAAACACCCACAATATAACCAAGCAGGAGTAGGGTTTTATGCATCTCTGCGGCCCGAACCTGGGTAAAATGCCTCTGCATTGTTCATCAGATCTGCTCTCAGCGCGAGCCTTCCTCCCCGCCGAACCGTAAAGGGATCCCTCCGATCCCATAGGTGTCATTTCCCCTGACATCATTGTTGTCTCTGAATAGGCACTCATCACAAATGGCTCAGGTTGAATATTCATTTGCAGATCGACAACTATGTTTCCTTTGCTCGTAAGCCAAGTGGAAAATTGGCGTGAAGGATTGGTGCAATGCATGATCGCAAACATTTCTCTGATATGACCCGTGTGCTTAGTACACAGAATCTTGGAAGATTTGCATCTATCATATTGTGGTAATTGCCATTTGTCAAATCGGAAACATTGGCATTTGTCGATCTAGTAACATTGGCATTTTTCAACATTGTAGCACTAGCATTTATCAAATTTTCCAGGAACAAAATCACAATTAGGGTGCAATTTTGCAACTCAAATTCACTAAACATGGATTTCATTCATACATTCGGATGTGGTCTTTGTACAAAATAGTTCAACTCGACAGCTGAACCGAATGAACTTTTCCCATATTGTTGCCAACCACGTACTGAAATAGCTAGTTCACTATATAGACTAGCTAATTTAAAGTATGTTCTACAGTTCAACCATATCTATAGTTAGATGAACTGAACAAATAGTCCCTAAATACTAGTACTATGGAAGGGCTTTGTACTACTTCTAGTAGCCTCTCCTCCGCTGAGCGCGTTCAGTAAGAGGCAGTGGATGAGGAGCTTGTCGACGAATTGGTGGACTCCTGTCTTTTACCTGTGAGTTCTGACCTCTAGCGCTCCATACGCCCGTTCTCAAAGTGGCAGAACTCAACATATATATCTGCATTCTGTGCTGCCATTGCGGCTTCACTTGCGGCCATGGAGTCAGTGGGTTTCTTCGCGTGCACGACATGGCGCTCCACCTCCTTATCTAGGAAGTGGATGTAGCGTGCAAGGTTTGTTACGCAGAAGCCCACCGGCGGGCCTTTGGTGTCATCCACATCCCGCAATCGGGCCGCGGTGGTGGAGTGGGTGATCAGCCCGCCGCCTGACGGCGGGCTTGTGGCCATGATTGACGATGGTGTCATTTAGTCCAAGGCGACTAATACGTGTCCAACATATCATTAATTTTTTATTGTTCCATATTGTTATATGCTTGGATTATTTACAATCATTTTATAAAAACTTTATATCATTTTTTCATACTAACCTATTGATATAGTGCCCAGTGCCAGTTGCGATTTTTTGCTTGTTTTTTACTTCATAGAATATCGGTACCAAAGAGAGTCTAGTTAGCAAAAAAAACTCTTAAGAGATTTTTTTGGACCAGAAGACAACTTGGGATCCAAGGAAGCACCTGGGGGGAGGCCCGTGTAACAACACGGGACTGATGCTCTAGAAGATTCCCCTTTTATTTCCATTCTTGTCATGTGAATTATCTGGTTTTCTCATTCATCACTGCATCATTCTCATCACCTGCATATCATCATCACTCGTTTTTCAAAATTTGCATCCATTCGTAGTTGCTAATTCTTTCGTTCTCATCGACGACCGTTTCAATGCCAACCACACACGCACGTGCTCGCGGCATGGATAAAATGTTATTTTTTAAAACTGCGTATAAATATTTTTGGAATGGGTCGAAAGTTGGCGTGCGGTCTTAAAATAGTGTAGCTAGACTGCTTGTCAAATTTCGTTGTAATCACAAATCGTTTGATACACGAACCGTCGACCATAGCGGCAACGTCATTGGTGTTTGAAAACCTTGTGTCGCCTGGCTGCAAACCTCCCTCTCATCCCCACTTAGCCCAACTACACAACCCACTAGGCTGACCTAGCTTGCCCCTCCGCTCGTGGTCATCGGATCGCGATCGAACGGACGAGGTCCAACCCATCCTAGTCCATACCCTATATTTAACTACCTTGTGGAGAGAGCCTGTCACTCTACTAGGGTTTCCTCTTGCCAAATTGTAGCCACTCCCTTAGAAAAATCCACCTCCTAGCTCCACCTCCCTCTCCCCCGAAACCCCACCTGCCTAGCCAATTTCCGCCCTCAGATCTGAGATAAAATCATGCAATTTGCCCACCTACCGGACATGTCCGCGGTCAAACCGGACATGTCCGGCGACTGCAGCCTACCCTGCAGCTACTGCCTCCTGCAGCTCCTTCCTTGGACACCTTGGCCGATGCCGCCTCATCGGACCACCGCGACAAGCGCCGGACCCTGCCACCCATCCACCGCGTCGCCCCACGTTGAGCCCCGTCGCGGTGTCGCCTCGCCTCCCCGCAAGCCTTTTCGCTCGTCTCCATGGCCTCGAGCTCGCTGCTTCTCGAGATCTCGTCGGCCACAGGCCCGCCGCTGCCGCCAGTCACTGGTGCCGGCCAGATCCGGTGCCCTCGGGATAGAGCAGGAGGCTCGGTTTGGCCGCTCGCTCGCAGCGCTCGTGCATGGGCCGCACACGCACGGGGCCTAGCGGCGCCCAACCGCTAGCCTAGCCCTAGCCTCCCTCATCCTGGGACGAGCCCAGTAGGTGAGCTAGCTCTTTGCCTCCAAATCTCGCCCTAGGCGCATTTTAACATCCGATGCTCTGTATAAATAATTGTCTGCGATTTATTTAATAGGTGTGTTTGGGCAATTTTTATTGCATGATATTATCTTATGGTGTCGTTTTGTTAATTTTGTGTGAATTAATCTATGCATCATATGAATTATTTTTGAACATGAGATATGCCCTTTGACATATGCTGGTTATTTTGTATGCCATGATAACCCATGTTTAGTATTTTTTTCTTGTTGCCAACATGCTTAACCAATGTGCTATTTTGATATGCCCCAAATATTCCCAAGTCTGGAATATGTAATATTTTGTTGTTGTCTTGCCATGTGTTTTGCTAGTGATCTAGGACCCCTTTGGGGTTGCTGTAGTGGAGTTATTTGTAGCTTATGATGTCCTCTAGTATTCTGGTAAGTTTCATGCCGATATATGCCCTGTAGCATATAGATTTACTGCATCCAATATGCCTTCCTGATAAATCTGCTATGCTTAAAAACCTGAGATTTTCACCAAGTTTGAAAACTGCCTAGTTCAATATGTCTTCTTGTGAGCTCATTTCCTAATGATACATGCTTCTAATCAACTTGCTATTAATAGATGAATTGTTAAGCATCATGTAGGATTCACCACCATGTCCTTGTTGAGCATTTTAGATGGTTGTAGCTTGTTGATTTGTGGGTTGTAGTATGCCATGTTGCTGTTTTGGGCAAATTTCTACCAAAACTTGTGTTGGTTGTTGTGGTTGAACTGTAGCTCCGTTTTGGGCATGCCATATTTGAAACTTGCTTAGAATTTCATGTAGTTTCATAATATCTTGTTGCATCCATGTTTTGAAGTGTTGTGGTCATCATTTTCATGCATTTCGCATTCATGGGATATCCATCTTGTGTCGGTCATAACTTTTAGACCGTAGCTCCATTTCAAACGTTCTATATATGTAAATCGACTAGAATGACATGTAGAATCACGTGGTATGATTTATTGTACTGTTTAATAAATATGAAAATTGGCTAGTTTAGATCTGGCCCAATTTCGAAATATGCATATGAAGTCGTTTTGGAAATGCTATATGTTGCTTTCAGCCTCATTTAATATGCCTAGATGTTGTAGTTGTTTATGCTCCACCTCTTTCCATGGTAATCAACATTTAAAATTGCCGAGTAAATAAACAAGAGTGAACTAAATATTTGAGCATGGAGTTTCGTCAATATGTAACTCATTGCATATTGAGCTTCACTTAATGTGTAGTGTTGGTTGTTGTGATTACCTTGCATTGCATAATCAACCATGCAATGCATCAAATTTGTATATCATCATGGTTATTCAATTTTCTATCAACTTCCCAACAGTAATTTGTTTACCCACCGTGTAATATTTTCTTGAGAGAAGCGACTAGTGAAATTACGGGCCCCGGGTCTATCTTTTAATATATTGCTTTCCGATCTATCATTTTTTCGCATTTTGCTTTTAGATATACTATTCTAAAACCCCAAAAATACCTTGCTGCAAATTTTATTTGCATCTTGTATTTTGTGTTCTTGCGTGATCTACTTATCCAATCTTATACAAACCAATCTATCTTTTACCATTGAGAGACTGACAACCTTTCTTACATGTCGGATTGCAACTATTTGTTCTTTGTGTGCAGGTACCATTTACATAGTGTTGCTTGGTTCTCCTACTGGTTTGATAACATTGGTTTCATAACTGAGGGAAATAGTAGATGTGTTGCATCATCCCTTCCTCTTTGGGAAAATACCAACGCAGTCTCAAGCCATGTCAGAGGAATATATGGCACCGTTGCCAGGGAGACATCATCAACATCTATCAGGTTCCTATTCACAAATTTTATCTCCTTGCAATTTATTGCCTCTTGTTTTCATCTCCCCCACTTCACAAAAGTTTGCTGGTTTATTCACTCTCTTTTTCGTTTGCCTTTTTCACGCTAGTCTCTAGTTTTCTTGTGCCTAGATAAGCTATGTGTATCTTTATCACAAAATAACAGAAAGTAAAATAATAATAAAGATAAATGGATCCTCATCCACTTGCTAATCTTTTCAAAAGGACCGATTATGTTGAAACAATTGCTAGTGAGAGTTCACTAGATTTTCTTTAGGAGGTCTTGCTTACAAATCATGAATCTAAAAATTGTGAAATTTGTATAGTGATTAATGATAGTTCCTTGAATGAAAAGCATGATTTCCATGTTGTTAGTATGACTTCTCTGAATATCCATGATGCTATTGATATGCAAAATCGCAAGCTTGGGGATGTTACGCTTGATGAAGATAATATTTTTTGTTCACCAAGTTTTTGTGATGACATGTATGCTATAATTGGTAATGATAACCATCAAACTTGTCATAATTATTTTCATATTCAATTTGGTTATGATAATCAAGTGTCACATGATAGTTATATTGTTGAGTTTGCTCCTACTCCAATGAATGAAAAGGGGTTTGCTTATGTGGAGAGTGATAGATTTTCTATGCTTGTAGATCATGAAATGAATGCTTTATGCGATAGTTATATTGTGATAGTCATCCATCATTATACTAAAAACTATAATGAGGGAGGAACATATGCTTGTAGGCATTACGATAATATCAAGTTTCCTCCCGATGTGTTCAAAGCTTCGAAGTTATGATTTCTTTGCCATCCTATGCTAGTTGATTCTTGTTCCCATAGATTGTTCGGTTATGAAATCCCTATGCATAGGAAGTATGTTATACTTAAATGCGTTTACACATGTCCTATGATGCTCTATTTGTCCTTTAACTCTTGTCATTTATGTGAGCCTCATTATTATCCTAACCTATCTTGATGGCTATAAAGAAATAGCTTGTTGGGAGATAACCCAATACTTATCATTTATTTCTTTTATTGTACATTAACATGATTTTTTCCTTTGTAATGATTCTGTTTTTACATTTTAATTAGTTTTTGTGCCAAGTAAAGCCTTTGAGATCATTTTGGGGTGATGGTTGATTTGATCTTGTTCAAAAACAGAAACTTTTGCGTCCACTCGCAGAATTTTCAAAAATAACAGAAGTGACGAAAAATTCTGAATTTTTTACACAAGATTGATATACAAATTGCTGATGTTTTCCTAATTGTTTAGAATAGTTTGAGTTAGAGTAGTATGGTTGGAGTACAGATTACTACAAACTGTTCTCTGTTTGACAGATTCCGGTTTCGTTGCAATGTGTGCTTATTTTGATGAATCTATGGCTTGTAATGGATGTTATAAGCCATAGTAAAGATAGAATACAGTAGATGTCATCCAATAATAAAATATGAATGGGTTTGCAACAGTACTTGCAGTGATGATTTGGTTTATTATACTAACGGATCTCACGAATGTCTTGTTATGTTTTGTGTGATTGAAGTTTTCAAGTTTATGGTGTGATCACTATGGATTAAGGAATAAGGGGTGAAAAGAGCCTAACCTTGGGGTTGCTATGGCACCCAAAGATTATATCCATGGAGAAACAAGCAACTAAGCTTAGGAGTGCCCTGAGTGACATCCCCTCTTTCTTCTAACAACCATCGGTATTTTACTGGGAGCTATATTTTTATACATCACACATCATGAGTTTTTCTTAGAGTGTCTTGTATTATACGAGTATTTGCTTGAATTTATTTTTAGTTTTACCCTAGTATCCTTGCTGGACACACCTCTTTGAGAGAGCCAAAATTATGCTATGATTTATTAGAATTGCTCTATACACTTCACTTAATTTTTTTTGAGCTATGGAATTGCTCTAGTGCTTCACATATATCTTTTTGAGAATGGTGTGCTTTAAATTTTTGAAGAAATACTCTCATTCTTTACTTCAACTATTTTGAGAGAACAAATTTATATGCTCATGTTCTTCAGTTAACTTTATTTGAGCTTGTCAAAAGCAATGGAAATATAAACTAGTCCGAAAGTGATAAATATTCAAGAGGGATATAATAAAAACTTTCATGAACATCATTGGACAAAATAAACTTGATTCGTTGTAATAGTTTTGATACATGATGATAGTAATATGTGAGTTATGTTGGTGAGTATTTATGCTTTAGTAAGAATATTGGCGTTAAGGTTTGTGATTCCCTATGCAAGCAGGAAAGTCAATAGTTATGCAATGAAACTACATCCTACTTATGGTGAATTATTTGGTGTTAGTTATGCTTAATGTCTGTTTATGAGAATTTTTGTTTCTCGGTTAGTTGCTTCTCAATCTATTGCTAGCCTCCACTTATACTAAGTAGAAATACTACATGTGCATCCAAATCCATAAACCCAGTTTTGCCATATGACTCAACCATACCTACCTATATTTGGTATTTGCATGTTGTTCCAAGAAAATTTGTATGTCCCATCTCTAATTTTCAAAATGAATTTCAATTTTGTGTGCTCATACCGCTCATGAAACGGAAGGGGGTGACCGATATTTTTCCATGCTAGATGTGTTATTCTCAAGATGAGTGTTTATTCACTTCTCATTGCATGAGAGTACGGCGGTAAAAGGGATGCCCAGTCCCAAAATGAAAAACAAATATACTTTATGTTGCGAAATAATAAATTCCTCGGAAAGTGTTGGTATGGATGGTACGAGTGGATACGGCTAGCCATGGATTGTGAAAGAATGGTAGAAAAGGATTATTTTCATTTTGGGAACCGCTTATGATATATGTAGCATGGAAAAGTATTGAAATTCTTGGTCATTTTCGTTGACAGGAAAGGCATGCCACCAAAAATATTTTTCTCTCCCAATTTAAACTTTGAGCTCCGGCACCTCTACAAATCCCTACTTCCTTCTGCGAAGGGCCTATCTATTTACTTTATGGAATATTGGCTTTTATTTGAGTCTCCATCTTCTATTATAAAGCACCAACTAGGATGCACTATGATCATACTTTTGCATTGGGTGTAGCTAATATTCGAGTGTGTTTCATGAAGGGATCAATGATTGAGCATGATGGGCTAGGGATAACATTCTTTAGTGTTGACATTTTGACAGACATGGTTGCTTGTTGGTATGCTTGAGTACCGATACGCCTCCAACGTATCCCTTTTCCTTTACACTTTTTCTCTTGTTTTGGACTCTAATGTCGGGACCCCGATCCTAAGTCACATGAATCCAGACTGTAACATACCACATCACTTTGCGGCCTCATGCACGGTAAGTTCCACGTTTGCAGCCTTACCTTAGCTGGGACCGTTTGCGCCTTTCGGCTCACGTATGTGAACATATCGCTGGCAATCAAACGACAGAGAACCCAGGCCGACATATCTAGTCATAGAACCCAAGCAACATATCTGTATAGAAACAGGCATACGTAACCCAACAATGCAGGTGTTGGCCTCAAGCGTGTGTAGACGAGTCGTTTCCCCGAAGGGATAGGCACAACAACAAAGAAGGATACATGCCAGTCAATCAATGTGTGCGGAGCAGTAGCAAGCTACCATGGCTCGGTGGAAGCACAAAGAGGCAGTTTCCCGTAAGGAGTACTACTAAAGGCACACGACTAGGTATTGGATCCCATACATAACGTTGCACGTCACACGTACGAACGACATGCCCGATATGCATAGATACAACCATAGCATCACAACATAACTATACAACAACATGAATTTTTATTTAAGAGGCTCACATGAGCCTTGGATAATATTTTCTTATAGATAGGGGTCACACGACCCGACACTCAAGTCATACAAACATGTTCATACAAACCAAGCGGAAGCATAAGCTGTCTGAGTACAGACAGATGAAAGGGGTAAAAAGACACATGGCCTGACTATCTACAGCCCACCACAGGGCAAAGGTCGTAGTTGGGACACCAGCTATTCGGCATCATCGACATCTAGATAGAACCCACCTGATGGGTCCTGGGTCTCATCTGCAACATTTAGAATAGACCTAGTCTAATCATGCTCATGTATCATCAAGGAGGTGGTGAAGTTTATGCAGCAATGCCAGTTTTGACTCATGGCTAACCTACACTACTCAAATTTTAAATTTTTGTTACAATTTTAGATATCGCACACGAGTCTACTAACTTCACGACAATACATCACCATGGATTCACTTCCCTCTCTTGAGAGAGTGCCATCCACGGTACTCACACTTGTCTTGATATTTTTATGAGTATCCATTTGATTATCTATGAACAGCATAAGTTCTCCAAGTAGTCCATATCCGAGGACGCAACTATTCGAATACGTTCATACCCTGCAGGGGTGTACTTCTTCACACACGCTCTCACCACTTATCACTGTGTGCTCATAAAACCGTGCACCTCGGCAACCTTCAAGCGGATGCCCAGTGAGGGAGTTAGCCACAACCGTCAACCACATAAGACCTCTAGTCCAGGCTATCGCCTATTTGAGATTGAACCCGCACGGATGTCCGGTCGAAGTTTCCGCTACTGCCCAAAATGATGTGCGTAGGGTTCCCAAGCCCACCATTCGGGTGACCCATGGAACATCATGCCACTACCTACCGCGTCATAACCCACTCCTAGGGTCATCGCTACGCATGGCCTCCAGCATGCTATAAACACCAGAAACTACTTGCAACTCTTGGACTAAGGACTAAGCGAATGATAAGTTGAGAGGGGTCGAGTTACCGAAACCCAATGTGTGGTAGTAACTAGTCTTGGATCACAAACACGGAACTCAGTTCCTAAGAACGGTCCCAATGAGACAACCCGCTATGTACTCCTACATAGCCTCTCATCGCTACCTTCACCAAATCGAGTTCATCATAAGCTTATCACATCGGAACAACAATGTTTCACTCCAGTTCATCACCCAGATGAATCAGACCTGACACAACTCTAAGCATAGCATAGCAGGCAAAGCAAGCTAAGCACATCATGGCACAAGCATCTACCAGGTATGCTAGGTTGCAAGGTTTAGCTATTTACTGTGACAATGTCAGGTTATGCAGCAGAATAGGATCATCTACCGTGTATGACTGACATGTGATCGACTGTCGTAATGCGATAAACAAGAGTAGGAGAGAGAGAGTAGGATGTTATCGGGATGATCAAAGGGGGTGCTTGCCTTGCTGGGTAGCGGAAAGCTTCTCTCCTTCGTTGGGATACTCGGGGATATCCTCAGAAGAGGGCCTACCGCAATGCAGATAAGAAACAATCAACACACGCAAGTGCAACAATATGATGCATGATCATGGCATGATAGCATGTATGTATGAGCTAATGCAACTAGTGTTCATGTTGATTTGAAATGAAGTTGAATATAGATTCAAAATCGTTTTTATTTCAATTCTATATACTAACCTATTAGTAAATGTCAATGTTCACCTACTTAGACTGCTCTAACATGCATGAGAATAGCACCATTGGATTCATTGGATTTTTCTGATAAATTTTCGTATATAAATTATTTTCATTTGATTTACAAATTAATTTATATGAATTTTTGAAGTTTTGAATAATTTCTGGAATTATTTTTAAACTAGAAAAGGGGAAAATGACATCAGCGTGACGTCACTGTGATGTCAGCTGGTCAGCTGAGCGGGCCAGAGTCAAACCTGACATGTGGGGACCACATGTCAGTGGATACATCATTTAACTAAATAAATAAAACTAATCCTAGTTAATTAGAATTTCTGGGCCCATTGGTCAGTGACTAATTAGGTTAATTAAGATAATTAATTAATTTTTCTTAATCTAACTTAATTAGAGATTCGGGCCCACTTGCTAGTTGACCTGGGGTCAAACCCCCATGGACAACTCCGGCAAGACCCACCGGCGTTGAGCCGCCGGTGGCTCCAGAGACAGCGGAGGGGCTCGGGATCTCTCCTCCCGCGACCAAATGGACGGCGGAGGGCACCAAACGGACCTATTCTGATGCACGCGTCCAACCCGACACCTCCTAGGAGCTGAGATGGTCGGAATTGACGCCGGCAGCGAGCTTGGCGACCGCCGGAGCTCGGGCGAGCACGAGCCCGTCGAACCAGGGTGCAACATGACCTCTACTTGGCACTTATGGCCTCTCCACAGCCTCACGAACACGAGGGTGGCCTCTTATGGACTAGCTGGTCACCAGAGCTTGAGCGGCGGGGCACCTTGGACCTCGATGGAATCCGGCGCTAGGGTATGCA
This sequence comes from Hordeum marinum, assembly GCA_022496015.1. Classification (NCBI taxonomy): domain Eukaryota; kingdom Viridiplantae; phylum Streptophyta; class Magnoliopsida; order Poales; family Poaceae; genus Hordeum; species Hordeum marinum. Next base: position 173,997,868 of record CM039674.1, on the reverse strand, counting down.
AATGAAGGTGGAAAGAGGGGGAAAGATCCAGGGGCTCACAACGGTTGCAGAGACGTCGAGAGCGGGCTCGAGGAGGGCCTAGAGCAGAGGCAAGCTTCACTTGCTTGCCGGCAGCCGGAGGTTTAAGATGATGGCGATGGCAGCGATAGGGAGCTCCCGACGGTGCGTGGCTCGGCGAGAAGGAAGAGGGGATCTAGGCAGAGCCTTTGGTGGGGTCAGAAGGGCGCGGGGGTGGCTAGAACGGCGGCGCTACGGCGGCGAGCAGCTCGGCCATGGCGGAGCAGAGGAGGGGAGAAAGAGAGGCGGGCGAGAGAGAGAGAGAGAGAGAGAGAGGGGGCGATGGGGACGGCTTTGGGAGCTTATCCCCGTCGCGCTGGCGAGGAGGAAGTAGGGAGGCAGCTGCCGGCATGGAGGCATGGCACCACACGCACGCCGGCCACACTCCCATCCTCCTGGCCACCAGGAGGACGATGACCTCCCTGGGCCAGGTGGCCGGCCTGACCTAGGCCTCTTTCTCCTTTTTTTATTTCTTTTCTAATTTCTAACATTTGTTTAATTATTTTGCAGGTACAAAATGACTTTGCAAAATATCCCAAGTATTTTGTATAATGGAGTTTGAATATTTAAAACTTATCTAAAAAGTTTCAGGATATTTTGAAAACAAAAGTAATGATAATGCTTTATTTGGTATTTTCAGAGGCTTTATCATTTATTTTTGAATTTCTTTGATTGTTCAAATAATTGAAATGATCGCTGTTATACTGATGTCCAAATTTACCAGACATAGGGAACATTTTTAGTGGGCATTTTGGATTTGTTGAATTTTCACCAAATTTGAATTGTTTTGATTCAAAGTGAGCTTGGGGTTTCTTTAGCTCCCCATTTCAAGTTGATGCCAAATTGAAACATGATGCAAACACATGCTATTCCTATGAATCTTAGATAGGGATATGACAACTCACCCCCACTCAAAAGAATCTCGTCCCGAGATTTTGAAGTCGTCGGGAAGAGCGCGGGGTACTCTAGTCGAAGACGATCTTCTCTTTCCCACGTGGCCTCCTTTTCAGAATGGTGTGACCAATGAACCTTGAGAAACTTGATGTTTCGACGCCGAGTGGTACGCTCAGCTTGTTCAAGAATACGAACAGGTTATTCTCGATACATAAGGTTATCTTGGAGATCAAGCGCTTCGTGGTCTACTTCACGGACAGGGTCCGAGAAGCAACGCCTGAGTTGTGAGACATGGAAGACATCATGATCCTTGGAAAGATGCGGCGGAAGTACCAATTGGTAGGCAACCTCTCCTCGTTTGGCAAGAATGCGACAAGGTCCAATGTAACGAGGATCCAACTTTCCCTTGATACGGAATCGATGGGTACCCTTCAGAGGTGTAACCCGAAGGTAAGCCTTCTCGTCAACTTCATAGGTCACATCCTTATGACGGCAATTATATTGGCTCTTTTGACAAGATTGGGCTGTTTTCAACTTTTCACGAACAATGCGAACTTGCTCCTCTACATCTTGGATCATATCCGGACCAAAGAGTTGCCTGTCTCCGGTTTCCGACCAGTTAAGAGGTGTTCGACACCTTCGTCCATAGAGAACTTCAAAAGGGGCTTTGCCCATGCTTGATTGATAACTATTGTTACATGCGAACTCAGCAAATGGAAGACATTTCTCCCAGTTCATACCGAAAGATATAACACAAGCTCGGATCATGTCTTCAAGGATTTGATTGACTCGCTCGACTTGACCACTTGATTGTGGGTGGAAAGCAGTGCTAAAGGATAGATGAGTCCCCATAGCGGTTTGAAAACTTTCCCAAAATCGGGAAGTACAGATACTTCCACGGTCTAAGTTAATCTCCAAAGGAACACCATGAAGACAAACTATTCAAGAAACATATAACTCTGCTAGCTGGCTAGCAGTTATGCTCTCCCGAACAGGAAGAAAAGGAGCCACTTTGGAAAGACGGTTGATGACCACAAAGATAGCATTATTCCCTCTCTTGGTCTTGGGAAATCCGGTAATGAAATCCATACCGACCTTATCCCATTTCCATTCGGGAATAGCTAAAGGTTGAAGGGTGCCAGCAGGCCTCTGATGTTCTGCTTTCACGCGATGACAAACATCTCAGTTACCAACGAACTGAGCAATTTCTCTCTTCATCCTAGTCCACCAAAACCTCTGCCGTAGGTCCTGATACATCTTGGTACTGCCCGGATGAATTGAGAGAGGAGAATCATGAGCCTCCTTAAGAATCAGCTGCCGAAGATGTTGGATCCTACGAACCACCAAACGGTTCTGGAAGAGCACCACACCTTGATCATCAATAGAGAAATCCTTAGCGATACCGCTAACTAGGTTCTCTTTGATCCGGGAAATACCCTTATCACGCTTCTGGACAGCTGAAATTTGATCCTTAAGAGTAGGTTTCGCCACCAAATTGGATAGGAACCCTTGAGGAACAAAATGGAGGTTTAACTTCCAATATTACTCATGGAGAAATGGTTGACCTTGTTGTAACATCAGATTGTTACAATAAGACTTACGACTTAGTGCATCAGCCATGACATTTGCTTTCCCCAGGGTGTAAGTTATCCCTTAGTCGTAATCTATGATTAACTCAACCCACCGTCTTTGCCTGAGATTCAAATCCGGCTAGGTGAAGATATATTTTAGACTTTGGTGATCAATGAAAATTTCGCAACGATTGCCCAGAAGGTAATGACGTCAGGTTTTCAGTGCAGGGACTATAGCTGCAAGCTCAAGATCATGTGTTGGATAATTATCCTCATGTGGACGCAACTATCGAGATGCGTATGGAATCACATGGCGATCTTGCATGAGAATGCAACCTAATCCTTGTCACGAGGCGTCGCAATAGATAACAAAGTCCTTAAAGAAATCTTGTGGCACGGGAATGGGAGCAGAAAGTCAGTCATCTTTTCAACTCTTGAAAACTGTGCTCACATTGTGGAGTCCACTCGAACTTTTTATCTTTCTTGAGGAGTTCAGTCAGAGGTTTTGCAACCTTGGAGAAATTCTCAACAAAGCAGCGATAATAGCTCGCTAAGCCAAGGAAACTCCGAACTTGCTTAACCGATTCTGGTTGAGTCCAATCAAGGACGGCCTAAACTCTCTCGGGATAGATAGCAATACCTTTACCAGAAATCACGTGGCCCAGATAGGTCAATTCTGGCAACCAAAATTCACACTTGGAGAATTTGGCGTACAGACGGTGCTCTCGATGTTTCAACAATACCAGCCTTAGATGCTCGGCATGTTCTTGTTCGTTCTTCGAGTAGATGAGTATATCGTCTAGGTAAACCACGATGAATTTATCTAAATACTCCATGAAGATCAAATTCATCAAGCGAGAGAAGGTGGCTGGGGCATTGGAAACGGAAGGACATGACGGTGTACTCTTATTGGCCATAACGAGTAACAAAAGCCGTGTTTGGAATGTCCTCGTTCCTAATTCTGATTTGATGGTATCCAAACCTCAAATCCATTTTGGAGAAGACACAGGATCCAGTGAGTTGATCATACAAGTCGTTGATCCTGGGGAGTAGATACTTGTTCTTAATGGTGACCAGATTCACTAGCCGATAATCCACAACCATCCGATCCGAACCATCCTTCTTCTTAACAAAGAGGACGGGACAAGCCCAAGGAGAAGAACTGGGATGGATGAAACCTTTCTTCAAAGCCTCATCGAGTTGGATCTTAAGTTCCGTTAGTTCTGAGGGTGCCATCTTATAGGGTCTTCTAGCTATTGGGACAGTCCCTGGGATGAGCTCTATCACAAACTCAACATCTTTGACAAGAGGAATTCCTGGCAGTTCTTCTGGAAAGACATCCGGAAAGTCAGGGACTACCGGAATAACTTCTAATTCTAGAAGGGGGCTAGTATTGAGGGAATAGAGTTGGCGCTTGGTTGTTCGAGTGGAGACATTAACTATCTCACCCGATGGATGTGTAAGTTGAACATTCCAAGAATGAGTATCAATCTTGGCATAGTGGGCTTTCATCCAATCCATACCTAGAATGATATTGATGTTCGATGACTTGAGGGCTATCAAAGATGCTAGGAAGACTAATATATCCACCAGAATCTCATTATCATGGCTCACTCTAGAAGTTTGCCATTTTGAACCAGGAGTCTGAACTACTAAAGGTGTAGGCATATCACAAAAAGACATGTTATGCAACTGTGCATAAATTTCTAAGATGAAGGAATGAGATGCCCCAGTATCAAACAGAACAGATGTTGGATGACTATTGACAAGGAGCGTACCTAGGATAACATCAGGATCCTCAAGGGCTTCCTTAGCAGACACATAGTTCACTCGTCCACGAGCAGGAGCTGCCTTCACAAAGAAGGCTTTTCTTGGCTTTCCACGTCCAGCAGCCTTAGCATTATTCTGGGGACACTCACGGCAGTAGTGTCCCGGTTCTCCACACTTATAGAAGACCACTGTGGCACGGGGTGCAAAATTTGCAGGCAGTCCTCCAAATGGCCTGACTAGAGGGTTGGGCTGAGCTGGGCGAGGCGCCTGGAAGGATGGCCTCGAATTGTATCTTGGCGGCAGAGCTTGGTTGGGCGCCCGAACCCGGCGTTTATTGGGGCCTGAGCCAGATGCGGTGTTGAAGTCATGGTTGTGCTTTATCGTGGCCTCATAATCAGTCTGTCCAGTCTCGGCATTGATTGCCTTGTTGACGAGAGCCTGGAAAGTGTTACACTCCTGCAGGCGCAGATCTCGATGGAGCTTAGGATTAAGTCCCTTGCAGAACCTAGCCTGCTTCTTGGAATCAGTAGAAACTTCCTCACGAGCATAGCAAGCAAGGTTTCCAAACTCATGACTAGAAGCATCCACTGACAGTCTGCCCTAGGTGAAGGCGCAGAATTCCTCTCTCTTATGATCCATCAGCCCTTCCGGGATGTGATGGGTACGAAAGGCTGCACTAAATTCCGTCCAAGTTGGTGCGGGGCCTACGGGATACATGGCCTCAAAATTTTCCGACCACAGATTGTCGAGTCCTTCTAGAAAGTAAGTTGCAAAGGTCACCTTGTTGGCCTCGGTCACATTGGCAGCCCGGATCTTGCGATACATGCTAGTCAGCCAGTCAGCCGCGTCGAGTGGGTCGACCGAATGATCATACTTGGGTGGGATCAGTCTGATGAAATCACCAAGGGATACACCATCATTGAGATGATTGCGGGGAGCACGTGTTATGTTCTTCTCGATTGTTTCCAAGAGCCTGTTGGTCTCCCTCTTGTTCCATTCAGCTTCTAGCATTACTTCCGCCAAGGAAGGCGCATGTGGCAAATCCTCTTGCATTGGCTGGCTTCTATCGCCCTGCTTCGGGGCAGGCACGGGGTTACTGTTGGAAATATGCCCTAGAGGCAATAATAAATTAGTTATTATCATATTTCCTTGTTCATGATAATCGTTTATTATCCATGCTATAATTGTATTGATCGGAGACTTAAATGCATGTGTGGATACATAGACAAAACCATGTCCCTAGTATGCCTCTAATGGACTAGCTCGTTGATCAAAGGATGGTTAAGTTTTCCTAGCCATGGACATGAGATGTCATTTGATAACGGGATCACATCATTAGGAGAATGATGTGATGGATAAGACCCAAACTACAAACATAGCATATGATCGTGTCAGTTTATTGCTACTGTTTTCTGCATGTCAAGTATATGTTCCTATGACCATGAGATCATGCAACTCACGGATATCGGAGGAGTGCCTTGTGTGTATCAAACGTCGCAACGTAACTGGATGACTATAAAGGTGCTCTACAGGTATCTCCGATGGTGTCTGTTGAGTTGGCATGGATCGAGACTGGGATTTGTTAGTCCATGTAACGGAGAGGTATCTCGGGGCCCACTCGGTAATGCAACATCACAATAAGCCTTGCAAGCAATGTGACTAATTGTTAGTTGCGGGATCTTGTATTACTGCAATGAGTAATGAGACTTGCTAGTAACGAGGTTGTACTAGGTATGGAGATACCGATGATCGAATCTCGGGCAAGTAACATACCGAAGAACAAAGGGAACGATATACGGGATTAACTGAATCCTTGACATAGAGGTTCGACCGATAAAGATCTTCGTAGAATATGTAGGAACCAATGTGGATGTCCAGGTCCCGCCATTGTTTATTGACCTTAGAGGTGTCTCGGTCATGTCTACATAGTTCTCGAACCCGCAGGGTCTGCACACTTAAGGTTCGGTGATGTTTCGGTAGTGTAGAGTTATGTATGGTGGTGACCGAAGGTTGTTCGGAGTCCCTGTATGAGATCCCAGCACGTCACGAGGAGCTCCGGAATGGTCCGGAGGTAAAGATTCATATATAGGAAGTCCCAGTTTGGTTTCCGGAAAAGTTTCGGGCTCATCGGTAGTGTACCGGGAGTATCGGTATTGTACCGGGAGTGCCGGTAGTGTACCGGAGGACCTCCGGGAGGGGTATTTCGACCCCAAGAGGCCCATGGGCTGTGGGAGAATAATAACCAGCCCTTAGTGGGCTGGGAAAACAGCCACAAAGGCCCATGGCGCAGGAGAGAAAGTCCTAAAGCAAAAAGTGGAAAATCAGCCAATAGGAGGCAATCCTACTCCAACTAGGATTGGAGGTGAAGTAGGATTGCTCCCACCTCCTATTTCGGCCGACCCAAAGGCCTTGGATACCTCTCCTCTCCTCTCCTCCTATATATACCAGTGGATTGGGTGGTTTTTGGACAGAATTTCCGGCCACGTGCTACCCGTTTCACCGGTGCACAGTTTCTCCTCTAGATCGGTTTTCCTGTAGCGCTTAGGCGAAGCCCTGCCGGAATCACTCCACCACCATCACCGGAGCGCCGTCACGCTGCCGGTGAACTCTCTCTCCTCTCCACCTCCTCTCGCTGGATCGAGACGATGGAGATCGTCATCAAGCTGCACGTGTGCTGAACGCGGAGGTGCCGTCCGTTCGGCGCTAGATTGGAAGGACCGTGATCGAGATCACGAGACAGTTCGTGATGAGATCGCGGAACGGATCGTGATGAGTTCGCGGGACAGATCGTGATCAAGATCGTGATGAGATCGCGGGACGGATCGTGAGGAGTTCATGGGACGGATCGTGATTGGATCGCGGGACGGATCGTGATGAGATCGCGGGACGCTCGGCGATTTGGATCGCGAAGATGTTCGACTACACCAAATGCGTTTCTTAGGGCTTCCCGCTTAGCGATCTACAAGGGTATGTAGATCCACTCTCCCTCTCGTAGATGCTCATCACCATGGATAGGTTTGTGTGTGCGTAGGAAATTTTTTGTTTCCCATGCGACGTTCCCCAACAGTGGCATCATGAGCTAGGTTGATGGTTCGATGAGATCTTGAGTAGAACACAAAAGGTTTGTGGGCGTTGATGCTTAGATTGCTTCCTCCCTTGGTCGTATTTTGGTTCAGCGGGATTGTGAGATGAAGCAGCCCGGACCAACATTACTCGTACGCCTACGAGAGACCGGTTCCCTCGACGCAACCTATTGCCTAGATGGCTTGCGGGTGACAGTTTCTCTCACTTTAGTTGGATCGGATTCGACAAAGGCGGTCCTTGAGAAGGTTGAAAAGCAAACTAGTGTATCACCGTTGTGGTTTATGCGTAGGTGAGAATCGTTCTTGCTAGATACCCATAGCAGCCACGTAAAATATGCAACAACAATTAGAGGACGTCTAACTTGTTTTTGCAGGGTATGTTGTGATGTGATACGGCCAATTACATGATGAGATATATGTGATGTATGAGATGATCATGTGATGTATAGATTATCACGACTTGCATGTCGATGAGTACGGCAACCGGCAGGAGCCATAGGGTTGTCTTTAATTATTGTATGACCTGCGTGTCAATCATTAAGCGCTATGTAATGCTTTACTTTATCGCTACGGTAGCAATAGTAGTAGAAGCATGCAGGGCGTGACAACCCCAATGGCAACACATTGATGGAGATCAAGATGATGGAGATCATGGTGTTGTGCCGGTGACGATGGAGATCATGCCGGTGTTTCGAAGATGGAGATCTTAAACACAAGTTCATGGCCATGTCATGTCACTTATGAATTGCATGAGATGTTAATCCTTTTATGCACCTTGTTTTGCTTAGTACGGCGGTAGCATTATAAGGTGATCCCTCACTTGAATTTCAATATGAACCGTGTTCTCCCCGAGTGTGCACCTTTGCGAAAGTTCGTCGTGTTGAGACACCACATGATGATCGGGTGTGATAGACTCTACGTTCACATACAACGGGTGCAAGCCAGATTTGCACGCGCAGAACACTCGGGTTAAACTTGACGAGCCTAGCATGTACAGACATGGCCTCGGAACACGGGAGACCGAAAGGTCGAACATGAGTCATATAGTACATATGATCAACATAATGATGTTCACCATTGCAGCCACCTCAACTCACGTGATGATCGGACTTGAGTTCGTGAATTTGGATCATGTATCACTCGAATGATCGGAGGGATGTCAATTTGAGTGGGAGTTCTTAAGTAATATGATTAATTGAACTCATTATCATGAACATAGTCAAAGTGTCTTTGCAAATTATGTTGTAGATTACTAGCTCGCGCTGTAGCTCCCTTGTATTTTTATATGTTCCTAGAGAAATAGAATTGAAAGATGTTGGTAGCAAAATTGCGGACTGGGTCCGTGATCTGAGGATTGTCCTCATTGCTGCACAGAAGGCTTATGTCCTTAATGCACCGCTCGGTGCGCCACCCCCTCTAGCGTCGTCTATAGATGTTGTGAACATCTAACAGGCACGTTTCGATGACTACTTGATAGTTTAGTGCGTCATGCATTACGGCTTAGAATTGAGGCTCCAAAACGTTTTGAACGTCACGGAACATATGAGATGTTCTAGGAGCAGAGATTGTGATCTCAGGCTCGTGCCTCTGTTGCGAGATATGAGATCTCCAACAAGATTCTTTGCTTGTAAGATGAAGGAGAATAGCTCAATCGTTGAGCATGTACTCAGATTGTCTGGGTACTACAATCGCTTGAATCAAGTGGGAGTTGATCTTCCAGATAAGATAGTGATTGATATAGTTCTCCAAGTCACTGTCACTAAAGCTACTAGAACTTAGTGATGAACTATAATACACCAGGGATAGAAGTATTGATCCCTGAGCTGTTCGTGATGTTTGACACCGCGAAGGTAGAAATCAAGAAGGAGCGTCAAGTGTTGATGGTTAATCAAACCACTAGTTTCGAAAAGGGCAAGAGCAAGGAGGGAAACTTCATGGATAGCAAGTCAGTTGCTGCTCCAGTGAAGCAACCCAAAGTTGAACTCAAACCCGAGACTAAGTGCTTCTATTATGAGGTGAGAGGTCGCTGAAGCGGAACAACCCTAGATACTTGGTAGATAAGAAGGCTGGCAACATCGACAGAAGTATATTTGATATACGAGTTATTGATGTGTACCTTGCTAGTACTCCTAGTAGCACCTGGGTATTGGATACCGGTTCGGTTTCTAAATGTTAGTAACTCGAAATAAAAGCTACGGAATAAACGGAGAACTAGCTAAGGGTGAGGTGACGATGTGTGTTGGAAATGTTTCCAAGGTTGATGTGATCAACATCGCACGCTCTCTCTACCTTCAGGATTAGTGACGAACCTAAATAAATGTTATTTGGTGTTTTGCGTTGAGCATGAACATGATTAGATCATGTTTGTTGCAATACGGTTATTCATTTAAGTCCGAGAATAATAGTTATTCTGGTTACATGAATAATACCTTCAATGGTCATGCACCCAGTGAGAATGGTTTGTTGAAATCTTGATCATAGTAGTACACATGTTCATAACATTGATGTCAAAAGATACAAAGTTAATAATGATAGTACCACATACTTGTGGCACTGCCGCTAAATGTCATATTGGTATAAAGCGCATGTAGAAACTCCATGCTGATGGATATTTGGACTCATCGATTTCGAATCGGTTGAGACATGCGAACCATGCCTCTTGGGCAAGATGACTAAAGGACCCCGTTGGATGGAGCGGGCAAGTGATTCATTGGAAATGATACATGTTGATGTATGCAATCTAGTGAGTCTTGTAGCGTGCAGTGGATATCGTTATTTTCTTACCTTCACTGATGATTTGAGTAGATATAGTGTATATTTACTTAATGAAACACAAGTCTAAATCGTTTGAAAGGTTCAAGAAAATTCAGAGTGAAGTTTAAAGATCATCGTGACAAGAAGATAAAAATGACCACGATATGATCGTGGAGGTGAATATCTGAGTTACGAGTTTGGCATACAACTTAAGACAACGTGAAATTTGTTTCACAACTAACGCCACCTAGAACACCATGGTGTGATGGTGTGTCCGAACATCATAGTCATGCTCTATTGATATAGTGCATACTGTGATGTCTCTTATCGTTTTACTACTATAATTTTTTGGGTTATGCATTAGAGACAACTACATTCACTTTAAATAGGGCATCATCTAAATCCGTTGAGATGACACCGTGTGAATTATGGTTTGATAGAAACCTAAGCTGTCATTTCTTAATGTTTGGGGCTGCGATGCTTGTGTGGAAAATGTTTTCACATAATAAGCTAGAACCCAAAGCGGACAAATGTATCTTCATAGAATACCCTAAGAACAGATGGGTATGCCTTCTATCTCAGATCCGAGTGCAAAGTGTTTGTTGCTAGAACTGGGTCCTTTCTCGAGAAAAAGTTTCTCTCGAAAGAATTGAGTGGGAGGAAGATAGAACTTGATGAGGTTGTTAAACCTTTGTTCAACCAGAGAGTAGCGCAGCGCAGAAAGATGTTTTTGTGAAGCCTACGTTAGTTGAAGAGGAAGTTAATGATGATGATCATGAAGCTTCAGGATCAAGTTACTATCGAACTTCGTAGGTCGACAAGGATGTGTACTGCTCCTGAGCGGTACGACAACTCTGTCTTGGAGGTCATGTTGTTGGACAACGATGAACCTACGAGCTATGGAGAAGCGATGATGGGCCCAGATTCCGACAAATGGTTGGAGGCCATGAAATCCGAGATAGGATCCATGTATTAAAACCAAGTGTAGACTTTGGTAGACTTGCTCGTTGGACGGCAGGTCGTTGAGTACAAATGGATCTTTAAAATGAAGACAGACACTGATGGTGAATGTCACTATTTGTAGAGCTCGACTTGTTGCAAAGATGTTTGTGACAAGTTCAAGGAGTTGACTACGATGAGACTTTCTCACTCGTAGCGATGCTAAAAGTCTGTTGGAATTATGTTAGCAGTTGCTGTGTTTTCAATTATGAAATCTGGCAGATGGATGTCAAAACATCGTTTCCTTAATGGTTTACTTGAGGAAAGGTTGTATGTGATACAACCAGAAGGTTTTGTCAGGCCTAAGGATGCTAAAAGGTGTGCAAGCTTCGGTGATCCTTCCATGGACTAAAGCAAGCATCTCGGAGTTGGAATATACGCTTTGATGAGGTGATCAAAGTTTTGATGTTTATACAAAGTTTATGAGAAACTTGTATTTGCAATAAAGTGAGTGGGAGCACTATAGAATTTCCGATAAGTATATGTGGATGACATATTGTTGTTCAGAAATAATGTAGAGTTTCTAGAAAGCATAAAACGGTTATTTGGAAAGTGATTTTCAAAGGAAGACCTGGATAAAGCTACCTAATTGTTGAGCATCAAAATCTATAGAGATAGATCAAGATGCTTGATGAGACTTTCAATGAGTGCATACCTTCACAAGATTTTGAAAGAGTTCAAAATGGATCAGCCAGAGAAATAGTTCTCGTCTGATTTGTAAGGTGTGAAGTTGAGTGAGACTCAAAGCTCGACAACGGTAGAAGAAAGAGAAAGGACGAACGTCGTCCCCTATGCCTTAGCCATAGGCTCTATATTATGCCATGCTGTGTACCGCACCTATGTGTGCCTTGTCATGAGTCTGTCAAGGGGTACAAGAGTGGTCCAGGAGTGGATCACTGGACAGCGGTCGGAATTATCCGTAGTAACCAGAGGACTAAGGAAATGTTTCTTGATTATGGAGGTGATAAAGAGTTCGTCGTAAAGAGTTACATCGATGCAAGCTTTAACACCTATCCGGATGACTAGTAGTAGCAATCTGGATACGTATAGTGGAGCAGCCATTTGGAAATAGTACCAAGTGGAGTGTGGTAGCAGTGTTTACGGTTTGACATAGAGATATGCAAAGTACACACGGATCTGAATATCGCAGACCCGTTGACTATAAGACCTCTCTCACATGCAAAGCATGATCGAGCCCCAGAACTCATTGGGTGTTAGATTCATAACATTGCGAATCACATGGTGATGTGAACTAGATTATTGACTCTAGTGCAAGTGGGAGACTGTTGGAAATATTCCCTAGAGGCAATAATAAATTAGTTATTATTATATTTCCTTGTTCATGATAATCGTTTATTATCCATGCTATAATTGTATTGATCGGAGACTTAAATGCATGTGTGGATACATAGACAAAACCATGTCCCTAGTATGCCTCTAATGGACTAGCTCGTTGATCAAAGGATGGTTAAGGTTTCCTAGCCATGGACATGAGATGTCATTTGATAACGGAACCACATCATTAGGAGAATGATGTGATGGATAAGACCCAAACTACAAACATAGCATATGATCGTGTCAGTTTATTGCTACTATTTTCTGCATGTCAAGTATATGTTCCTATGACCATGAGATCATGCAACTCACGGATATCGGAGGAGTGCTTTGTGTGTATCAAACATCGCAACGTAACTGGGTGACTATAAAGGTGCTCTACAGGTATCTCCGATGGTGTCTGTTGAGTTGGCATGGATCGAGACTGGGATTTGTTACTCCGTGTAACGGAGAGGTATCTCGGGGCCCACTCGGTAATGCAACATCACAATAAGCCTTGCAATCAATGTGACTAATTGTTAGTTGCGGGATCTTGTATTACGGAACGAGTAAAGAGACTTGCCGGTAACTAGGTTGAAATAGGTATGGAGATACCGACGATCGAATCTCGGGCAAGTAACATACCGAAGAACAAAGGGAATGATATACGGGATTAACTGAATCCTTCACATAGAGGTTCGACCGATAAAGATCTTCGTAGAATATGTAGGAACCAATGTGGACGTCCAGGTCCCGCCATTGGTTATTGACCTTAGAGGTGTCTCGGTCATGTCTACATAGTTCTCGAACCCGCAGGGTCTGCACACTTAAGGTTCGGTGATGTTTCGGTAGTGTAGAGTTATGTATGGTGGTGACCGAAGATTTTTCGGAGTCCCGGATGAGATCCCGGACGTCACGAGGAGCTCCGGAATGGTCCGAAGGTAAAGATTCATATATAGGAAGTCCCAGTTTGGTTTCCGGAAAAGTTTCGGGCTCATCGGTAGTGTACCGGGAGTATCGGTATTGTACCGGGAGTGCCGGTAGTGTACCGGAGGACCTCCGGGAGGGGTATTTCGACCCCAAGAGGTCCATGGGCTGTGGGAGAATAATAACCAGCCCTTAGTGGGCTGGGAAAACAGTCACAAAGGCCCATGGCGCAGGATAGAAAGTCCTAGAGCAAAAAGTGGAAAATCAGCCAATAGGAGGCAATCCTACTCCAACTAGGATTGGAGGTGAAGTAGGATTGCTCCCACCTCCTATTTCGGCCGACCCAAAGGCCTTGGCTACCTCTCCTATCCTCTCCTCCTATATATATCAGTGGATTGGGTGGTTTTTGGACAGAATTTCCGGCCACGTGCTACCCGTTTCACCGGTGCATAGTTTCTCCTCTAGATCGGTTTTCCGCAGCGCTTAGGCGAAGCCATGCCAGAATCACCCCACCACCATCACCGGAGCGCTGTCACGCTGCCGGTGAACTCTCTCTCCTCTCCACCTCCTCTTGCTGGATCAAGACGGTGGAGATCGTCATCAAGCTGCACGTGTGCTGAACGCGGAGGTGCCGTCCGTTCGGCGCTAGATCGGAAGGGCCGTGATCGAGATCACGAGACAGTTCGTGATGAGATCGCGGAACGGATCGTGATGAGTTCGCGGGACAGATCGTGATCAAGATCGTGATGAGATCGCGGGACGGATCGTGATGAGTTCACGGGACGGATCGTGATTGGATCGCGGGACGGATCGTGATGAGATCGCGGGACGCTCGGCGATTTGGATCGCGAAGATGTTCGACTACACCAACCGCGTTTCTTAACGCTTCCCGCTTAGCGATCTACAAGGGTATGTAGATCCACTCTCCCTCTCGTAGATGCTCATCACCATGGATAGGTTTGCGTGTGCGTAGGAAATTTTTTGTTTCCCATGCGACGTTCCCCAACAGTTATTCCTAGTTGCCACCATCCTAGGAAAATAAACCCACAGCCTAATCATAGGGACCAACAACTCTAAGACATAAGATAAGGAATGTACTGGACAACATGGCATGCAGGGTAAACACCAATCAACATGGTAGAACAACTGCCATATGAACACCATGATTCATACACACCATGACATAGTTCAGTACAAGCCAAGCTGAAATACAAATACGGAGAGATGACACAACTCATCGGAGGCATTACAAGCTTCCTATACATTATCTATCTACACCTCTAGAACACAACTCTCAACCTCATCATATCCCACAAGACACGCAGGATTGTGGCAATACGATTACTACAATACTAGAACCAACATCCACGTAATAAAAAATCGCCGTAGATTGCCTCATATAGGTTACCCCCATGACCCGGGAGCTGAACCTGAGGATTTGGAAACACTCTAGCCTATGATCCCTAGGAGCCATAAGGACGCGGATGTGACCTTGGTCCCCTTGTCGGTGGCAACAGCGGTCCTCGAAGAGGCGTGATGCCTCCAACATCGGGCCAGTCTACGTGTGCTGGTAGATGAGTCCGCGATGGGGTCAGCATCTCCAAATCTCCATAACCCATCTGCACGATAGGTGCCAACTGCGTCAAGGCTGTCCAAAGACGTGCACGGGTAGCATAAAGCTCCAGGCGAAGGGTGCGTGCATCACGATCCCTATTCTCCAACATCTGAGCGGTCACCTGCATCCTAGGGTCCTCATGGGAATGATCATAGTAGGCTGCACTAAGATAACCATCCTCTCCTCCCAAAGAAGCAGGAACATAACAATACTCTGTGTTCTGAAGCAGACCATGGTGAAACCTTATGATAGTCAGCATGGTGTAAGCGGCCTCCTTAACTGCCATATCTATGGTGACACCTAAATCATAAGTCTAGTGAAGCGGCTCTGCAGCTCCACCGTATGAAGGATAAATCTTGACGGTACACAGATACTGACTCTGGCTGAAATCTCAATATTGTTCCTCCACTGTGTACTCTGGGTACCAACGGTATCCATCCTCCATCATAACTCTAACCAACATGCCCGTGTGACCCGATACATCGATGCACCTAGTCAGACGGACCACCTGACGGGAAGTACGAGGGGGCATCTGAAACAGAGAATGATGCAAAGACAGTAGAGAGTCTAGCAGAACTTGGATAGCATAACGGCTGTAATTGCTCAAAAAGGATTTTGAGACAACTGCAAAAGATTGGAAAAGCATAACCACTCGACTTTCTAGACTCAAATCTCTTCTCCATCTGTTTGTCACACCAACAGTACTTAAGTGCCTACATTCACTTGAAAACAAGCTAGCTAGTGGTCCATGGTTAGTAACTCGGCATCCTAAGCAATGGATGAGCAGCCTAGTTCTTATCCCCGTAGAAAAGATGAGAATGACTCAGAACAGAATAACTTGGGAAGAGGAGTAAAAAGAGCCTTACGTTCCCTTCCACAATCAATTCCCCTACTTTTCTATAGTGTTTCTAGACTCAACTTCAACTGGTTTGGCTTGGTAGTACTATAGTTAGTCAGGCTCTAACACCAACGCTGTCGGGACCCCGATCCTAAGTCATATGAATCTAGACTGTAACATATCACATCACTTTGTGGCCTCACGCATGGTAAGTTCCACAGCTGCAGCCTTACCTTAGCCGGGACCGTTTGCGCCTTTTGGCTCACGTATGTGAACATGTCGCTGGCAATCAAACGATAGAGAACACGGGCTGACATATCTAGTCATAGAACCCAAGCGGCACATCCGTACGGAAACAGGCATACGTAACCCAGCAATGCAGGTGTCGGCCTCAAGCGTGTGTAGACGAGTCGTAGCAAGCTACAGGGACTTCATTACACTGCGAGAAATTTCCACGGAGGGACAGACACAGCAGCAAAGAAGGATACATGCCAGTCAATCAATGTGTCCGGAGCAGTAGCAAGCTACCATGGCTCGGTGGAAGCACAAAGATGTAGTTTCCCATAAGGAGTACTACTAAAGGCGCATGACAAGGTGTCGGATCCCATACATACCTTTGCACGTCACACGTACGCATGACATGCCCGATATGCATAGATACAACCATGGCATCACAACATAACTATATAACAACACGACTTTTATTTAAGAGGCTCAGATGAGCCTTGCATAATATGTTCTTACCGATAGGGGTCACACGACCCGACACTCAAGTCATACAAACATGTTCATACAAACCAAGCAGAAGCATAAGCTTTCTAAGTACAGACAGATGAAAGGGGGTAAAAAGACACATGGCCTCACTATCTATAGCCCGCCACAGGGCAAAGGTCATAGCTAGGACACCAGCTATTCGGCATCGTTGACATCTAGATAGAACCCACCTGATGGGTCCTGGGTCTCATCTGCAACATTTATTAGAAAACGTGAGTACAAACGTACTCAGCAAGTCTTTAGAACAAACCTAGTCTAATCATGCTCATGTATCATCAAGGAGGTGGTGGAGTTTATGCAGCAATGCCAGCTTTGACTCATGGCTAACCTACACTACTCAAATTTTAATTTTTTGTTACAATTTTAGATATTGCACACGAGTCCACTAACTTCACGACAATACATCACCATGGATTCACTTCTCTCTCCTGGGAGAGTGCCATCCACGGTACTCACACTTGTCTTGATATTTTTATGAGTATCCATTTGATTATCTAAGAACAACATAAGTTTTCCAAGTAGTCCATCTCTGAGGACGCGGCTATTCGAATAGTTTCATACCCTGCAGGGGTGTACTTGTTCACACACGCTCTCAGCACTTATCATTGTGTGCTCATAAAACCATGCACCTCGGCAACCTTCAAGCCGATGCCCAACGAGGGAGTTGGCCACGACCGTCAATCACATAAGACCTCTAGTCCAAGATATCGCCTAATTGACACTGAACCCGCACGGAAGTCCGGCCGAAGTTTCAGCTACGGCCCTAAACGATGTGCGCGGGGTTCCCAAGCCCAGCATTCGGGCGACCCCTGGTACATCGTGCCACTGCCTACAGCGTCGTAACCCACCCCTAGGGTCAACGCTACGCACGGCCTCCAGCACGGTATAAACACCAGAAACTACTTTTAACTCCTGGACCAAGGACTAAGCGAATGATAAGTTGAGTGGGGTCATATTTCAGGGCCCAGCATGTGGTAGTAACTAGTCTTGGATCACAAACACGGAACTCAGTTCCTAAGAACGGTCCCAATGAGACAACCCGCTATGTAATCCTACATAGCCTCACATCGCTACCTTTACCAAATCGAGTTCATCATTATAACACCACATCAAAACAACATCGTTTCACTCAGTTCATCACCCAGATGAATCAGACCTGACACAACTCTAAGCATAGCAAGCATAGTAGGCAGAGCAAGCTAAGCACATCATGGCACAAGCATCTACCAGGTATGCTAGGTTGCAAGGTTTAGCTATTTACTGTGACAATGTCAGGTTATGCAGCAGAATAGGATCATCTATCGTGTATGACTGACATGTGATCGACTATCCTAATGCAATAAACAAGAGCAGGAGCGAGATAGTAGGATGTTATCAGGATGATCAAAGGGGGTTCTTGTCTTGCTGGGTAGCGGAAAGGTTCTCTCCTTCGTCGAGATACTCGGTGGTATCCTCAAAAGCAAGGCCAACCGCAATGCAGATAAGAAACAACCAACTCACGCAAGTGCAACAATATGATGCATGATCATGGCATGATTGCATGTTGGATGATCTAATGCAACTAGTGTTCATGTTAATTTGAAATGAAGTTGAATATAGATTCAAAATCGTTCTTTATTTCAATTACATATACTAACCTATTAGTAAATGTCAATGTTCACCTATTTAGATTACTCTGACATGCATGACAATAGCACCATTGGATTCATTGGATTTTTCTGATAAATTTTCATATATAAATTAATTTTATTTACAGATTAATTTATATGAATTTTTGAAGTTTTGAATAATTTCTGGAATTATTTTTAAACTAGAAAAGGGGAAAATGACATCAGCGTGAAGTCACTGTGACGTGTGCTGGTCAGCTGACCAGGCCAGAGTCAAACCTGACATGTGGGGACCACATGTCAGTGGCGCAATCATTTAACTAAATAATTAAAACTAATCCTAGTTAATTAGTATTTCTGGGCCCACTAGTCAGTGGCTAATTAGGTTAATTAACTTAATTAATTAATTTTTCTTAATCTAACTTAATTAGAGGGTCAGGCCCACTTGCCAGTTGACCCGGGGTCAAACCCTCATGGTCAATCCTGGCAAGACCCACCGGCGTTGAGCCGCCGGTGGCTCTAGAGACGGCGGAGGGGCTCGGGATCCCTCCTCCGGTGACCAAATGGACGGCGGAGGGCACCAAACAAACCTATGGTCACGCGCGCGTCCATCCCGATAGCTCCTAGGAGCTGAGATGGTCGGAGTCGATGCCGGCGGGGAGCTTGGCGGCTGCCGGACCGACGTTGTTTCAGTAGAACTACCATGGTTTTGTTTTTGTGCATAAAAATTCTTGGGACGAAGCAAAACATTTTGAAGATTTATTTTGTAATATTTAAGGAATTATGGAGCCAGAAGCAACCTGAGACGGGGCCAAGGGTGCCCACGCTCCATCAGGGCGCGCCAGGCCCCTCTACAGCGGCCTGGTGGAGGGTGGACAACTCATGGGTCCCCTAGACCTAATTCCAATGCTATAAATTCACATTTTTACGTAAAAAAATCAAAGAGAAGGTTTTACCTCGTTTCACGATAAGGAGCCGCCACCACCTCTTGTTCTTCATCGGGAGGTCAGATCTTTGGTCTTCGTCATCATCAACCCTTCTCCATTGCCAATTCCATGGTGCTCCCCACTAGGAGTGAGTAATCCCTTCAAAGGCTTGCTGGTCGGTGAGGAATTGGATGAGATTCATCATGTAATCGACTTAGTTTTGTTAGGGCTTGATCCCTAGTATCCACTATGTTCTAAGATTGATGTTGCTATGACTTTGCCATGGTTAATGCTTGTCACTAGGGCCCGAGTGCCATGATTTCAGATCTGAACCATTTATTTTATCATCATTATATATATGTTCTTGATCCGATCTTGCCTAGTCATATGCACCTATTATGTGTTATGATCCGTCAACCCCATAGTGACAATATTTGGGATACTTCATGTTGATGACCGTAGTTTGAGGAGTTCATGTATTCACTAAGTGCTAATGGTTTGTTCCGGTTATCTATTAAAAGGAGGCCTTAATATCCCTCAGTTTTCGTCTACACCCCGCTGCCATGGGAGGGTAGGACAAAATATGTCATGCCAGTTCTTTTTGATAAGCACTTATGACTATATACAGAATACATGCCCACATTACATTAGTGAACTAGAGCTAGTTCTGTATCGCCCTAGGTTATGACTATTATATGATGAATACCATCCAAGAAATACTCCAATCAAGTGCATACAATATTTCCGCTTATTGTTCTTTTTAAGTTACTACTACTGATATTACTGTTGCACTTGCTACAAAATCACTACTGCTATTGTTACCGCTACTGTTACTGTTACTACTGCTATCAACCTATCATATTACTATGCTACCGATCGCTTTGTTGTAGATATTTATCTCTAGGTGTGTATGAACTGACAACTTAACTGCTAATACTCTCAAATATTCTTTGTCTCCCCTTGTGTCGAATCTATAAATTTGGGTTGAATACTCTACCCTCGAAAACTGTTGCGATCCCCTATACTTGTGGGTTATCAAGACTTTTTTGTGGTGCCCTTGCCAGGTAGCATCGCTATATTTGTTGAGTTACTTGGGATTTATATCAGTTGATCACTATGAAGAATCCGAAGGACACTAAAATCAAGATTTTTTCCTCTAAGACGAGGGGAGGTAAGGAACTACCATCACACTCTGCACTTGATTCACCTTCTGTTATGAGTAAACTTGCAACAACACCACATGCTATTAATCCTGATATTGATGATGCCACTTATTCTATGAACGATGCTTATGATGATGCAAGTACCATGATTGATGAAACTGTGCCATTAGGTGAATTTCATGATGAACAATTTGCTAGACCTAAAGAGAATGAAATCATTGAAACTAATGAATCTGTTGAAACTGATGAGAACTTTGAAACTGATGATTATGAAACACCTAATAGTCCTAGCTCTCCTAGATTTGAAACGCCTAAGATGCCTGAAGGTTATGCTTTAGATGGAGAAATAGCTAGAGAGGTTCTTGCTTGTAAGGATAGGAACGATGTTAAAAACTACTATGCAAGTGTAAAGAAGAGACATTGATTGCTAAAACGAAATTTGATCCTAAGTTTGATACTTCACCTATCTTTGTTACCGATAAGGATTATGAATTATCTGTTGAACCAGAGTTACTCACTTTGGTTGAATTCGATCCTTTTCATGGTTATGAAACTGAAACTATGGTAGCACACCTTATACTAAGCTGAATGATATGGCCACCCTATTTGCTCATGATGAGAAGATTTTCTACTATTACATTCTCAAAAGGGTGACGCTAATATATGGTACAACACTCTTACTCCTGGTTGTGTGCGTACTCCCCAGGATATGATTTACTACTTCTTTGAAAAATATTTTCCTGCTTATAAGAAACAAGCTGCCTTATAGGAAATATTTAACTTTGTGCAAATTGAAGAAGAGAGTCTCTCACAAGCATGGGGAGGATTCTCCAATTGCTTAATTCTTTGCCTTATCATCCTCCTAAGAAACATGAAATACTTGATATCTTCTATAATGGACTAACCGATGCTTCTAGGGACTTCCTAGATAGTTGTGTTGGTTGTGTTTTTCGGGAACAAACTGTTGAACAAGCTAAGTAACTATTGAATAATATATTGAAGAACTATGATGATTGGACTCTCCCTGAACCACCAATTGAACTCACTCTAAAGAATAGGGGTATCTTATTTCTCAGTCCTCGAGATATGTAAGAGGAAAAGAAATACATGAAGGAAAAAGGTATTAAAGCTAAGGATGTTTAGAATGTACCACCTATTGAAGAGATTCATGGACTCAACACACCACCACCTCCAGAGGTGGTAGAGGTAAATTCTTTATTGAAGTTTGATGAAGGTGATTATCCTTACAATAAACATCCTAGTCAATGCTTATATGACTTTGGTAACTATATTATGAAGCAAGAGCACTTCAATGCAAATGTTCTAAAACACTTGAAATATAATTCTGATATGATTGCCCGCTTGATTGACTTGTTATTTAGAATCAGTAATGATGTTAGAGGTGTAGGAAAACATGCCTCTATGGTTCAAACTCAATTAGAACAAGTTGCTAAATCTCAAACAGAATTTCTTGATGAAATGAATAATAATATGAATGATCATGCTATTAAAGTAGTAACTAGAGGATGTAGAATGACCCAAGAACCTCTGTACCCTGAGGGTCATCCTAAAAGAATTAAACAAGAATCTGAAGGAATCAATGCTGATACACCTAGTCCTTCTAAGGAGAAAAAGAAGAATGATAGGACTATGCATGCTTCTAGTGAACCGGAGATAGAAAAACCTCCTAATGATACTAATGATGTTTCTATTTCTGATGCTGAAACTCAATTTGGTAATGAACATCGACCTAGTGATAATGATAATGATGGTGATGTTCATGAGGATAGCTAACCTAGTAATGATAAAGAACTAGATAATGATGTAGAAATAGAACTTGCAGCCGATCTTGATAACCCACAACCTAAAAATAAATTTTGTGCTTAAAAAGACTATGTGGCTAGAAAACATGGTAAATAAAGAGAGCCATGGGTTTAGAAACCCTTGCCTTTTCCACCCAAACCATCTAACAAAAAAGATGATGAACAATTGGATTGCTTTGCTGAAATGATTACGTCAGTCTTTTTGCGTACCCGTTTAACGGATATCTTGAAGATGCCACCTTATGCTAAGTACATGAAAGAAATCATCACTAATAAATGAAAGATACCCGAAGTTGAAATCTCCACCAGGCTTGCTCATTATTCTTTTAAGGATGGAGTACCTAAGAAACTTGGAGATCCTGGAATACCAACTATACCTTGCACCATTAAAAGAAATTACGTCAAAACTTCTTTGTGTGATTTGGGAGCTGGTATTAGTGCTAGGCCTTTCTCTTTCTATAAAAGACTTGATTTGAATAAACTCACACCTACTGAAATATCATTGCAAATGGCTGACAAATCAACTTCCATACCTATTGGTATTTGTGAGGATGTGCTAGTTGTTGTTGCAAATGTTACTATCTTAACGGACTTTGTTATTCTTGAGATGCCCAAGGAGGACAACATCTAAATTATCCTTGGTAGGCCCTTTTTAAATACCGCACGGGCTGTTATTGACTGCAATAAAAGCAAGGTGACTTTTCATATCAATGGTAATGAGCACATGGTGCACTTTCCAAAGAAACAATTTCAAGTGAATGGTGTGAATGTTATTCAAAATTCTTCGACACTCATTATTGGAAGCTTTCAATTACCTCTACCTACTCTCAAAAGGAAATATGAGATTATTATGGTTGGGGATGTGCCTATCACCGTTGTGGTAACCTAGTGTTTTATGAAAGTTCTTCGGTTTCATGCTAATTGAAAGTGGTTGTTAATAAGACTTGATCAACCTTATTAATGAATCATTTTTGAGAGGTATGAAGTTGACAAATTTTGTAGACACAACCCTCTATATCTACTTTAGTTTTCTATTTTTCTTAGTTAAATAAAATAAAATGACATGCTTTTCCAATTTTCTGTTTTCCCCGTGCAATAAAAAATGACCCAAAAATAAAAGTTCTCAGAATGCCCTGAAAAATTAACAAGAAAAATTTCCAATTATTTATGAATTTCTAGGACAAATAACACCAGAGGGGGTGTGCACCATGTGGCCACGCTCCACCAGGGTGAGCCAGACCCCGCTGGCGCGGCCTGGTAGAGGGTAGGCCCCTGGTGGGTCCCCTCACTTATATCATTAGCCCATGTCATCTCCTACCTCCTGAAAAAAATCACCATTGCTCTCCCCCTCGTGTTCTGGCTCAAGAACCTGTGGATTTTTGATCTCTTTGCACAAAGCTCTATTTCTGAAACTATTTTAGGGGATTGCTTCTCAATATGTGACTCCCCATTGCTCCAATTAGTTTTTGATTTAACAATTTATTTTTAGAATAATTAGCTACTCTTGGTGCTGTTGTAAATGAGCTTGCATGTTGAATTCTTAGAGTTCTAAGTAGTTTGAATGCTTGATATGGCCTCTATGCACCCCTAGGAGTAGTTGCTATCAATCTTATTTCGTTTGGTTAACAAAATTTTGCGTCACAATTTTTTCCAGAAATTGTTCGCAAATAAAATGCAATTCTTCAAGAGTTCTTCGAGGAGGAGATCCTAGGGGGCATCATCAAGTGAAAGCTCTATATGAAAATCTTATGTTGAGACGAATGCAAGCTCGATATGGGATGCTCAAACTATATCATGCCTTTATACGTGTAAGACTTTCACGAAAAGTGCAGGTATTAAGGAAAAATTTGAACATTATGCTCACAACGCCGATCTCATTCCCTTCATCAAAGATAAGTGCACTCAACACCTCATTTTCACAGAGACATTTACTATGAAATTAAAATATTTTCCTTGTTATTCAAGAGTTTCATTTAGTCTGTATGATAATGCTTTCACCATGACTTTAGACGTATTCTGTGACGCGTGTAAAATTCCGTAATGGGGTTCGCTAGACAAACCAACAAAGCCTGAGTTTGAATAATTATTGAGAAACCTTTGTTGTCGTGAAATTAGAGGACTAACACAATGTAGGATAAAAAGCATCCATTTTTTGTCTATTCAATACCTTGCACATTTTAATTGTAAATATATTGTAGGGAAGCATGATTGTAGCATGCTTTGTGCTCATGATTTGAGTCTTATTTACACTGCCTTAACTAAAATTAAAGACTACAACTTAGGAGAAATTATGACAGAGAGATTGACTCTCAATGCTTTTAATGGTCATTTCTCTGGAGGGATATATGCTTCTCGCCTCCCTATGAGGTTGGGAGTGTCCCCTTGGCCTAATGATCCTATCTTACCTAACCAGTACTTAGACTTTGATGCAATGAAATGCCACAGATTTCTTTTGGGCACAGTTAATAACTGTACTTACACCTCGAGGTTTGATAACGGTCCCGTTGTGCCTATTGTATTGCCCGCTACTGTTCTCTTTGATTTTAATAGCAAGGGAAGATACTTCGTCTATGAGAGCGAGGCCCGTGCGTACAATGCAGAGGTTAAAGCTGCCAGGAGGGATTAGGTGGTTGCACCAAGAGCCTCGGTAGGCTATCACTCAGGCCATTATCCAGGCTACGAATGGTGATTACGAAGCTAGGCCAAAAACCTAAGCTTGGGGGAGTACGTATTTCCACCGACATTACATTCATGTTCATACATTTCATGTGATTTGTCGGTATCCACACTCTTTCATTGTATTATCCTTGCTAGATTTATCTTTCTCGTTTTTCTTCTTGTGTGTTTGAAAAACTTTGAGAAAATCCAAAAATACTTCTTACTTCTTTTCGGTATTTCTTTTCAGTTCAGTTAGTTGTATTATTAAAAGATAATCCAAAAATATTTCTCATTTCTTCTTTTGCTACTTCGGATTTCTCCCATGTAAATAGTTTTTCTCGTTTTTGTTTTCCTCCTCTTATTTGCTTTCTACTTGTAAAACTAAAAACTCCAAAAATATTTCGGTGTCTTTCTCAGAAATTCTTTTTCTTTGATTAGGTCATACGAAGGAGAAGACCAGAATGAAAATGTTGAGTCGCTCTCATATGCATTACTGTTGATCAAACACAGATCTCATATTACTTTTTCTTCTCCTATTGAATAAAATGTTTGCCAATTCCAGCTGAGTCCACTGCACTCTTGCACTATTGTCATTTCCTTACCATTCGTGTGAGAGCCTGGTTTAATAGGAATGATAGACTACTCATATCAACAAGGAATTCCTTCTTTTCCGATAGCCCATTCGAGAAGAACTCCAAAGTTAAGTGTGCTTGGCTTGGAGAAATTCTAGGATGGGTGACCAACCGGAAAGTTGGTTCTAGGTGCGCACGAGTGAGGACAAAGTGCGTAGGAAAGACTTGTGTTGGTCCGCGAGGCCAGTCTAGATCCCGCCAGGCATAACAGGGTCTTACAATTGGTCTCATAGCCGACCCTTGCGGTTACATGACCATGCACGGGTCAGGTGCACGGGCATGTGGCGCAATGCGTGTGGCCCGTTGTGGCACATGGCATGGCACATGTGCCGAACTGCGTGCGCATATGTGTGCCAAGAGGGACCGTTCTTGATGGGCCGACGAGGACGTTGGTTCCTTTTAGTGGGGGTGTACGTGAGAGCCTAGCTTAATAGGAATGATACACTACTCATATCAACAAGGAATTCCTTCTTTTCCGATAGCCCATTCAAAAAGAACTCAAAAGTTAAGTGTGCTTGGCTTGGAGAAATTCTAGGATGGGTGACCAACCGGAAAGTTGGTCCTTGGTGCGCACGAGTGAGGACAAAGTGCGCAGGAAAGACTTGTGTTGGTCTGTGAGGCCAGTCTAGATGTTAAAATTGGTATCAAAGCCGACCCGTGCGGTTACACGGCCATGCACGGGTTAGGTGCACGGGCATGTGGTGCATGACGCGTGTGGCCCATTGTGGCACATGGCATGGCACATGTGTTGGCTGCATGCGCATACGTGTGCCAAGAGGGAACGTTCCTGATGGGCCGACGAGGAAATCGGTTCCTTTGAGTGGGGGTGTACGTGAGAGCCTAGCTTAATAGGAATGGTAGACTACTCATATCAACAAGGAATTCCTTCTTTTTTGGGAGCCCACTCGAAAATAACTCCAAAGTTAAGTGTGCTTGGCTTGGAGCAATTCTAGGATGGGTGACCGACCAGGAAGCTGGTCCCAGGTGCGCACGAGTGAGGACAAAGTGTGGAGGAAAGACTTGTGTTGGTCTGTGAGGCTAGTCTAGATCCCGCCAGGCGTAACAAGGTGTTAAAATTCGATTGTGCAAGTGAAAGGCAATAATCCCGACATTGGATGAATTAACTATGGCAGAGGAAAGCGGGTATGAACTCAACTTGTTCTTGTTTTTGTAAATATGTTTAACCTGGTATCCATGATTCAGCACATTATGCTTGAACATGTTTGCAATGACAATTAGAGATTATAGTGATTCATGCTAAAAGTGCGTTATATTGACTAGAGGGGGGTGAATAGGTAGTTTTTACAAATTCATCACTTGAGGAATTTCAACTTGAGGAATTTGAAATGTGATGAATAACTAGCAGCGCAATAAGAAATCAAGTGCATGAGAAACATAGCAGTAGCATAGTCATCATGATGAAATAAAGCATGCACGGATTACAAGTAGCATGATACAGGATAATCAGGTGAGGAACAAGGTAACTTGAAGATTTTGAGGTGAGGAAATTGTGAAAGTCTTAAGTCAAATTCTTCAAATAGTAAGGATCAATTTCATCAACAGTTATATGAGGAAATGAAAGGGTTGAGGAAATAGAACTAGGTAGCTCGATGTAGACAATGGTTTGATGACCCAGTTCCAACTGCTGTGACAGTCATACATCTGGTTTGGAGCAGCCTGGTATTTAAACCAGAAGACACAAAGTCCCAGGACACACAGTCCTTACTGTATTCTCCTTGATGTAAGGTCACAAAGTGCTCGCCCAACACTCGTGGTATGTCTTGAGGGTAGACTTCCGAAACCCTCACAAACAGGTGACCCGGCGATCCACAATTGACTGCTGGATGCTCTAGACCAAGGTTACTCCGTTATCCCCATTTGACTGCAGGATGCACTAGACCATGACGCCTAACCGTCTAGAAGATACACAATCTTCAATGGTAACAAACATCGGTTCCACACAGGAACAATCTCTTTAGTGATTCTTAATGACTTTGGGTCTGGTGGTTTGGATTTGGTTTCTCCTCACTGATGATTTTCTCTCAAAGTTTTCGGCGGATGGGTTGCTCTCAAATGACAAGTATTAATTCTCTCTCGGCATAGCCAACCAACTATTGGTTGTGGGGGTGGCTATTTATAGCCAGGGTGCAACCTGGCATGATAAGACATAAATGCCCCCAATGATATGACTGTTATGTGCATAAGAAGATTGGGGACAGTTGGTGCTAAGCACAACAACGGTTAGATTTCCGAACTATGAAAGTCCTCAGGCTTATCATATTCCTCACTTGTAGGCAATTCGAACTGGCGAAATCCTAACTCCTCAGTCAGACAATTTCCTAAGAGACCAGAAGAACCTCATCTCTGTCACTTATGAACTTGACTAAACTATAAGAGATTTCTAAGGGCTTCACTCGAAGGATTGGATAGGTTGAGGCTTTTGGAGTTGAGCAACAGT
This sequence comes from Hordeum marinum, assembly GCA_022496015.1. Lineage (NCBI taxonomy): Eukaryota > Viridiplantae > Streptophyta > Magnoliopsida > Poales > Poaceae > Hordeum > Hordeum marinum. The sequence goes on along the minus strand of CM039674.1, from coordinate 173,970,005 downwards.
TGGAAATTTACCTTAGTATTACCTCGGCCCCCTTTAACTGTACGATGTTTCCTATGACTCAAAGAAAGAAAATGAAAATACGAAAATAAAAGTCTACGCGCTTCATAGTCCTCGTACATATCTTCAAGGTCACACCAACTTCTTCATTTTCAAAGTCTTCACCAAAGTCTTTAGTTGATGACATACACTTTTAGGGGTCGGTAATCTCCAAATATATCAAACTCCTCATCGACTTATAGAGCCTGTGTACACTCACAACCACATTAGTTCCTTAACCTATAAGTCTTCAATACACCAAAATCACTAAGGGGCTCTAGATTCACTTACAATCTCCTCCTTTTAGGTGATTGATGACAAATAGGTTAAGTTTTCAACGAGGATAAACATATGAAGTGAAAGTATTGAGTTTGAGGAATTTGATTGCAAGATATAAAAGAACTCCCCTGAAGATGTGCATATTTTAGGAATTTGCTTTGGACTGCAAATGCACATGGCAGGTTAAAAATATGGAGAACTCCCCCTATATCTTGTAATTCATACACACATTTAACATATGATATGAAGAATTTGAAATGGATGATGAATATGGTGTCTCACGAAATTCAGCATGCCTGCATTAAGGTGCTTGAGGAAATAAGCTTGTGAAAAGCAGTTCAAAAGAGTCAAACCACCATCGGACTTAAGTTTACAACTCAACCAGCAAAAGCTTCAGAAGAGCGAGAGTTGTAACTTAAACAAAAACAGCCCATACACAGAGACTCGCTTGAAGACTAACTCAAATCCCCCCTGTCATCGAAGACCAAAAGGGACGAATAATGAGGACTAATGCCCCTTGAAGAACATTATCTTGTTTGTGAGGAAGGAGCGCCAGCTTTGTTGGGGTCATTTGTCGATGCAAGGCTTACCGCAGTGTCGTCAATGTCCTCGGCTTCATCAGTTTCGCGTGATGAAGAATATGAACTTGTAACCAGCTGAGGAACTTGAAATTTCTTGAATTTATTCTAAGGGGGATGAGATCAGTCAAAGTTCTGCTGAAAGTCCATGTCCTTGAGTTCCTCAGTGTCTGGAGATGTGTGAGAATGGCCCACGTGCAATCGAAGATTTCATGCACATAGTAGTGATTTTCCTCACAGAGTTCTACGTCACAGTCATGTTCTGAAGAATTGAAGCAAACTGATGCTTCACCCACTTGTGATTGCGATCAACCTTCTGATGAAGACTTATGAGAAGCTCATGATCAGTCATCACACGTGGGGCAGACTCTTGAGGCTTTTGCGCTGAGGATTTTGTAGCAGAGCCTTGGGTTGTAGTGTCATCATTGGTGGAGTAAGATGCAACTTTGCAAAACTGACCATCTAATGGACGAGTACCTTCATCAATGACAGCTTTGCCTTTTCCTTCAACTTAGGCAATTGTGTTTTTGATGACTACAATCAAAGGCAGAAAGCCAAAGTGATTCTGGAAGTCAGCCTTGAATGGAATTGAAGACCTTGATCTGATGAATTTCATGGTCCAGGGAGCATAAGGCTCCAATTCAAGTGGGCCTAATGTTGCATTGGCCAAAGTCCTCATGAAGAAATTGTGGTAGTTGATGGGAATCCCATGAATGATGTTGAATAGCATGTTCTTCATGACTCCCTGAACTTCTTCTTCTTCAGAGTTGTGACCCTTCTGAGGACAAAGGGTGTTGGTGAGGATGCAATAAACCGTCCTGGGCACATAGAGAAAATCCTTCACAAGGAAGGTGGTCCTTTGAAGTTTTCCAGGAGCCAATGGCTTCATCAATACTTGCATAATATGGTTGGGCAAAGCAGGTTCATCAAACAGGCAGCGGGCTTCTTCTGAAGGAATTGGAACTAGGACTGACCGAAGCAATTCTAATGCTGGTGCAGTGTAGTGAGTAGATCTAGTCATCCAGTCCAAGAACCATGAGTTAATGTAAGAAGCATCACCTGTGATGTGCAAGGTGGCATAAAATTGAAGAATTAGCTCTTCATTCCAATCACAGATGTCCACACAGAATGGAAGAATGTGTGCGTCGTGAAGAACTACGAGCATCGGTGTGAAGGATGGGAGTTGTCCACAATCTGGTGTGACCGGCCCTTGCAGAGTTAAATGGATTGGGTCCATTGAAGAAAATGTGCTCATTGAAGAAATTTGTCTTGATGAATTTTGGGCGCTTTGAGCCTCTAAATGGCATTCTTGGCTTTGGCTGAAGGTTGGGTTTAAAGTGGCTCACAATCTCCTTAGGTACAGGAGGAATTTCTTCAGACTGAGGAATTTGCACAGCAGTTTCCTCAGTGGTAGTTGGAGCAACAATTTCCTCAGCTAATGTAGCTGGAATTTCTTTAGTAGCAATTGCAGTCAAGTTATCAGATCCTGGTTGAATTTCTTCAGTCTTGGCTGGACACTGAGGAATCTGTGACAGAGGAGTGGTCATTGGTGAATTTGGGTGTGCAGCTTCCCAATATTCATCATTGATGACGGGGGTTGTGTTGCCAATGTCCATGTCCTCATCAATTTCTTCAACGCCGGCCTCTACAGCAGTCAAGTGAGGCTGTGGCGATGATACCTATGGAGTTGAAGCATTTTCTTCCACTTTGATTTCTTCATCAATGTGCTCTGAGGTAGTAGCAAATTGATTCTTTTCTTCTTGATCATCATTTGGGATGACATAGTCAACACAAAATGGCACAATTTCATAGGCTGGAACATAGCTGATAGGAGTTGCATCAAACTGTTGTATTAAACAACTTGGCAGTGTCTTCAATTTCTCCACTGTTGAGGAATCTGAAGTTGATGCTTTTTTCAGTTTCTTCTTCTCCGCAGCCTTGGTTTTCTTCGCTTCTGATGTACAAGGAAGGTTGATGATCTTCACCCTTAATGATTTTACTGTTTCTGCAGAGGGTGAAGGAGGAGCATTTTCTTCAGGTGCAACAGATGCAGTCGTCCTTGTGGTCTCAATTTCCTCACGTGCAGCAAAAGCTTCAGTTGGCCTGGCAATTTCTTCAGGCACAACAGTGGAGGTTGTCATGGCATGTTCTTCAGAAGCCTGAATTTCTTCAGCTGCGGGAGCAGTTTCTTTAGTAGGCTGAGAGATTCTTCAGCCTGAGGATTCTGTGGTTGTGATCGAGTTGCAACCTATGAGTTATGGTCCTTAATAGCAGCTTGGGCTGCCCTGAAAAATCTTACTTTGGTGCCCTTCCATTCAGCATCATATTTGTCTTGTTCCTTAGAGAGGCAAGGATTTTAAGACCAAACAGTGATGAGTTGATTTGGAGTCAAATTCATCACATTATTCCTCATAAAATTTTCTTTTCGATCCCGACTCCTCTTAGCTCTCAGATCTTGATCTCTTTTCCATTTTTCCTCAGCAATGAAGTGTGTGAGGAGATAATCCACACCAAGAGGTAGGTTCAGTGAGGAAAGTGGAGTGTTGGGATCCTCATGCCATATGTCAATGAAGTTGAGAATCATCTTGTGATCCAGCATAAGAGGAACAAAACTACCTTTGGCTATTGCAACCTTTTGCTGACATTCTCTAATGATTTCTTCCAGTTCTTCATCATCAACATCATCATCATCCTCACATCCTGAGGTCACATTCACTATAGCTTTGCTAGTGTGAGGACTTGGTCTTTGACCTCGTCTAGCAGTTTTCTTTAGCTCCAGCATAGTAGGACTTATTGAAGAATGTGCTTGAGCAGAGGGACTTGAAGTGACCCTTGAAGCAACTGAGAAGCCCTCGGTTCTCTGACATGTTGCAAAATATAAAGGTCAGCAGTAAAGGAATCTGAAGTGATGATTTTAAAGTTGAAGATTTTGACTTCACAACAAATTTCTTCACAATAGATTTCTTCGGAGCACTAGTAAAGGCTCCGGCAGTGCAGGAGCAGCAGAGTCTTTGTTGAATTTGTTCACAGCCTCTTTTGCTTTCTTCGGCAGCTTGGCTTGCTATCTTTCCCATTAATGAGGAAATCCATTACCAGTCTTGAGACTAGTGGGATCAGTAGTTTGGTTTGGAGCCAAGGGTGGCCTGTTGCAAGGGGGTTTAACTACGAATTTCATCATATACTTGGGAGTGACATAGCGATATTCTTTCTAGTCCTTTGCCCATCTCCTCTCAGTTTTCTGTATGCGAATCTTTCTCTGCTTTGTTGTTTCCTGGCCATGAGTTTCTTCATCTGGAGTGCAATATTCCTCATATAGTTCATCAGGTATCTCAAAAGCAGTTTGCACTTTAGGTTTCCTTCCACCTTTTCGTGGCTTCTTCCAATCAACCATTTTCTTCAGCTCAGGATTCTGAACTATTGAAGATTCTGAAGATCTACACAATTTTTCCTAAAGAAATGCTGCAAATGAGTTAAGTTGATGAGAACCTAGTGATTCATCTGCGGACATGTTTGTACCTGTGAACAGAGTATAGGTGCGAGGAATTTTAAGAGGTCATATGCATTCTCAGAAGTTTTTCAAAAACATCAAGTGTGAGGAATTTAATCATGGGTGTGCTGAGGAATTTCACTAAGTGTTCTTTGTCTTAGGTTCCAGAGTCATGGAAATTTTGAGGACCACAAAATTGAGAAATCTTGAAGAAAATCATAACTTAGGAAAAAAACATTAAGTGTATGAACATGTAAGGTGCTTTAAAATGAGATTTTTGAAGAATAAACACCTTTGAGGAAATTGTGGAAAACTTGAAGATCAAACAAAGGCAGTAAAATCTGATTTTATTTACCCTGATGAAGACCACGACGAACAATGAGATGAAATCGAGGAAGTTCGTCCGTCCAGATCTCCCACGCCCTAGCTTGGCAGAGGGAGACAGATACAGCGGCGGCAGAGTGAAGATATCCCCGTCCGACGCGAGTATGGTGATGGCGAGGTCGAGGCAGTGAAGCTCTTCCACACCGGAGGCGATGATATTAGCGACCGTGCTAGGTCGGAGCTCGAGAGAGAGTGGGAGTGAGGATTAACCGAGCATAGTGAAAGGGAAGGGGTATTTATATCGAATGTGAAAACCAATCGGTCTGAAGATTTTGCACTAGATTGCCCCTGACCCTTGCTCTCCACGTGACATGTGTCACACACGTTCTGAGTAGTGGTCATAGTGGGGGATCGTGGGTTATCCAGTTGTGGGAATCGGAAAAGTTTGTGCGGGAAACGCCGAAAATTTAGATAGTGAAAATTTTAAAGTTTCCGTTCGCAAATTCTTCAGTGGTCAAGGACATAGTGAAGACTTTGAACAAGTTTCAAAGCAGAATGAATTTGAAGAATTTGTGAATAGACTGGGTTGAGTATAGCATAGAGGGGGGAAGGGTCTGATCACATTGTTGTTGAGGACATTGAAAATCAACTTGAAGAATTAAAAATAAGTGAATGTTGTTGAGGACATTGAAAACTCAAATATATATATATATGTATATATATAGTCAATGAAGAACAACAGATTCATAGTTTGAAGAACTTGAAAAGTTGATGAATTTGAAAAGTTGAGGAATTTGCAATTTTGAGGAATTTGAAATTTTTAAGAATTTGAAAATGACAAAAAACTCAACTTTGAAGAATTTCAACTATGGTTGGTGGCGTGACCCAACGTATAAGAATGATGATTTCGGACACCGCGTAGAATTGTCATAGGGTTTTGAGAATCAAATTCTTCATTAATTTCTTCACACTTAGAGGGTTATTCTTCATTGATTGAACAAAAATGTTACTTCATGTGTTGCACATCCAAGTCATCAATTTTTCATAAATGTTAGGATGTGTGTCCTTCTTAAAATAACATTCAAAGATTCTAAGATATTTAGCTCACATCGCAACTTGCAAAATCTCTTTTCATCCATAGGTTTTGCGAAGATATCGGACAGTTGTTCTTCAGTGGGGATGTGGTCGATGGAGATGTCACCCTTTAGTACTTGATCTCAAAGAAAGTGATGATGAATCTAGATGTGCTTGGTCTTGGAATGCTGAAATGGGTCGTAAGCAGTCTTGATGGCACTCTCGTTGTTGCAGTAGAGAGGCATATTCTTCACCTTGATGCCATAGTACTTGAGGGTTTGCCTCATCCACCGCAACTGAGCACAACATGAACTAGCAGCAATGTACTTAGCTTTAGGAGTAGATAGTGACACGCAGTTCTTCTTCTTCAAGGACCAACAAACCAAGGATTGTCCGAGGAAATGACAAGTGCCTGAGGTTGACTTGCAATCCACTTGATCTCCAGCATAGTCAGCATCTGAGTATCCAACGAGGTGAATATTTGAGCCCTTGGGATACCATAATCCAAGCATTGGTGTGTGAGCTAAGTATTGAAGAATATGTTTCATAGCCTTATGGTGTGATTCCTTCGGTGTTGCTTGGAATCGGGCACACAAGCAAATAGTCAACATAATATCAGGTCTAGATGCACATAGATACAATAAAGAGCCAATCATGGAGCGATATACCTTCTGATCGAAATCTTTACCATTTTCGTCAGTGCAGAGGTGGCCTTTTGAAGGCATTGGAGTTTTGACGCCTTTGCAGTCTTGCATGTCAAATTTCCTCAGAACATCCTTGAGGTATTTCTCTTGAGAGATGAATATGACATTGTCTTGTTGACGAATTTGAAGACCTAAGAAGAATTTCAGCTCTCCCGTCATAGACATTTGATATTCTTCACTCATCATATAGGCAAATTCATCATTGTAACGTTTGTTAGTACAACCAAAGATAATATCATCTACGTATATTCGGCATATGAATAGTTCATTGTCATAGAATTTAGTGAAAAGAGTTGGGTCGGGTGAACTGGGTTTGAAGCCTTTGTTCATGAGGAACTCCTTCAGAGTGTCGTACCACACCCGAGGGGCTGCTTGAGTCTGAATTCTAAACCATAGATGATATCATGATGGTTAGCATAAGCAAGCAATATGATAATAGCTTCAAGTCTAGCAATAGGTGCAAAAGTTTCATCAAAGTCAATTCGTTCAACCTGTGTGTAGCCTTGAGCTACAAGACGAGCCTTATTTCTTACCACAAGGCCATTTTCAGCTTGCCTGTTGTGGTAGATTCACTTGGTACCTATGATGTTGTACCTACATGTTGTTGAGCTTGAATTGATGCAGTTCCTCTTGCTTAGCTTGAATCCACTCTGGCTCCTTGAATGCCTCATCAACTTTGGTGGGCTCTATGAGAGAGACAAAAGCAAAGTGCCCACAAAATTTAGTCAAATGTGAAGCTCTTGAGCGAGTGAGGGTACCTAGTGCATTGATATCGTCGATGATTTATTCAATCTGCACTTCATTTGCAACTGTTGGATGAGCATGTTGACGTGGCTCATGTTTTCTTCAGCAGCATTTTATTGAGGTGTATAAGCATGAATGTCTTCATTCATTGGAATGACTTCCTCAGTGGGGTATCACGTCTTCAGTAGCCTTCAGCCTAATGGATTCCTTAGGAGACTGTTCATCTAGCACAAAAGGCAGGTCCTCTCTTTGCGAGCCATCAGTTTCATCGAACCGGACATCTATAGTTTCAACAACCTTGTGGTGGTAGGTGTTGAAGACTCTGTAGGTGTGTGAGTCCTTTCCGTAACCAAGCACAAAACCTTCATGTGCTTTCAGTGCAAATTTAGAATTATGGTGAGGCTCTCTAATCCATCATTTTGCACCGAAGACTTTGAGATAACTTACATTGGGTTTCTTGCCAGTCATAAGTTCATATGAAGTCTTCTTGAAGAATTTGTGTAGATATACCCTGTTGATAATGTGGCATGTTGTATCAATTGCCTCGGGCCAGAAGTGACGAGGAGTCTTATATTCATCAAGCATGGTGCGAGCCATCTCAGCAAGAGTCCTGTTCTTGCGCTCCATGGCGCCGTTCTGCTCAGGAGTATATGGGGCAGATAACTCATGAGTAATGCCAAGTTCATCAAGATTGGTGTTCTTGAACTCAGTCCCATTATCACTCCTGATATGCTTGATCTTGACGTTGAAGTTTGTTGAGGCCCTTGAAGCAAATTGTCTGAAGACATCCTGCACTTCATACTTGTACATAATAATATGCACCCAAGTGTAATGAGAGTAATCATCAACAATGACAAAGCCATACAAACTTGAAGAATTTGTTAGTGTGGAGTAATGAGTGGGGCCAAATAGGTCCATGTGAAGCAATTCAAAGGGTCGAGTAGTGGTCATGATTGTCTTCGAGGGATGCTTGGATCTGGTCATCTTCCCAGACTCACATGCACCACAGAGGTGGTCCTCGAGGAATTTGACACCTTCAATGCCAATGACGTGTTTTTTCTTCACAAGCGTGAGCAAGTTCTTCATACCAGTATGTCCAAGTCATCCATGCCACAACCAGCCTTCTGAGGACTTTGCAAGTAGGCATGTGGCAGGCTGAGGACCTATAGAGAAATCAACAATATACAAATTTCCTTTCCTAAAGCCTTCGAAGACTTTGGAATTGTCAGATTCCATGATGACAACGCAACAATATTTTCCAAATACGACAACCATATCAAGATCACAAAGCATTGAGACAAACATAAGGTTCAACCCGATGGATTCGACAAGCATCACCTTATCCATGTGTCGGTCCTTTGAGATTGCAACCTTACCTAGACCGAATACCTTGATTTTTTCCTTTGTTAGCGTAGGTGATATGCTTCAGATGAGATGGAGCAAGTGGCAAATTCATCAGTAGATTCTTGTCACCAGTCATACGGTTTGTGCATCCACTGTCGAGGACCCACTCAGTAGCTTTTGGAGATTCATCATGCAGCTGAATTAGTACAACTTACGAACTCATATGCTTCAGAGTGAAGAATATGACATCAATTTCATCAGACAGAAGTTCATCACACAAAACAGTAAATAAAGAAGTGGGAGGACGTGAGAAATGAGGAATTCATTTCTACATGATTAGCTTGCGTCCTTTCAAGTATTTCCTTGGGTCTCCAGCAAATTCATTAGATGTTCAAGTTCATCTGGAGACGTGTCTGTGCATAAGAAAATAGTTCAATTTCTCCCGCACCCACATCCGCAGGGGTGGCAAAGAGTTCATCATTCTACGAGCACCATATGAGAAGGGAGGCATTCAAGCTAGTCCGCTTTGTTTCACAAGATGAGGGTTAGAGTACTCATATGAATAAGCAGAGAAATTCTTCGAGAACTTATGAACATAATGATTTGAAGAATAGTGCACATATTCAGAACTCTTAGATTTTCCCTGCGAAATAGATGACATTAGCACGAGAATGATATTTTTGACCATTTGAGGAATTTGGTCCACGTGAAGACTTTGGTCCATATGAGGAATTTGATTTGGGGTTCCTGTTCTTCATTAGCGGTATCGTGAGGACATTCACTTGAAGATTTTGTAGGCAGCTCTTGGGAACCCAGATTTTCTTCATAGGTGAACCGTTCCTGCAGTTAGTTCCAACAAATTTGGTAAATACTTCACCTTTCTGATTTTTAAAGAATTTGTAGTTGGAGTCATGTGACTCATCAGAGGAATATGAAGTTTTACAAGTAAAGCCAGATAAAGTGGAAGGATCTACAAGAGGTCCTTTTGCAGCAACCCATGAGGTTTTGGGGTACTGCTCAGGTGTCTAGTAGGATCCATCACCATTGAATTTCCTACCAAATGCAATACCCTCTTTCCTAGGGTTCCTATTCCGAATCTGCTTTTTGAGGACATCGCAAAGGGTTTGATGCCCTTTGAGACTTTTGTACATGGCTATCACATACAATTCCTTCAAACCTGCATTTTCGTCAGTGATACTTGTGGTATCCTCAAATGAGGAATTTGTGACCACACGAATAGTTAAAGAATTTGCAGCAATAGAAGCATTTGAACATTCAGGTGAATAATTAGCAGTTGAACATGCCTTGAAACTCTTATATATGGACAATATATGTCCACTGAGATTTCCTAAATTTTTCCCAAATATTTTTAAAGCATTTAAATAATTTTTCACTATAAAAGACCATTTGTGGTCTTAAGAAAAAGCCTTTAAATAAAATATTAAAATAATCTTCTAAAATAATATTTTGTGGTTTGGGGAAGTTATATATATAGTAGGTTCCAAATAAAGCATTTGGGGAAAAGGATCCACCCAATTTGGGGACTTGTAGTGCAAATCTCAAATCAGGGGGTTTTGCAAACCTAATTTGAATAAAACCTATTTGGCAAAATTAATATTTTGTAAAAATATAATTAAGTCCTATTCGCATGGCATGATCATTGGAAACAAGTGGGGATCAAGGAAAAGAGTTTTGAGAGTAGGAGTGATTTTATGAATATATAACCCAAGCAAGCAATTAGACAATCAACAATCAAATCAAGCATAACAAGCACACAAAAGTAATAATTGGCCCTGATTTTTGAGTCATGAGGCAAATCACAGGGTGTGACAGACCTACCCCCCTTAAAAGAATCTCGTCCCCACGATTCCTAGGATAGGCGTGGGAAGGATGCGGACATTCAGAAGTGAGGTAGTCTTCACATTCCATGTTGCTTCTGCTCCGGCATGGTTGTCCTTCTGGGTCTTGAAGTGCTTGATGATATGTCTTCGAGTGCACTATTGACTCCTTCTAAGGGTGAATGGGGTTCTCGTAGAATACTAGGATAGACTAATGGTCAAGGGTTTGGTGGACGAGGTTCTCGCAGTACCTGGCTTGCGTGTGTATCCCAAAGTCGGAATACTTGGCCAAGGGCTGTGTCTGTGTGCTGGTCCTGGGACTGCTCATGTTGGTAGTGGCATCTAGATGTCTCGTGTTAGAATAGAAGGGTCGAGTCTCGGTGTAGCTTCTCGTTGACGCGGAAGTCCTTATCTTCCTTAAAGCAGGAGGTCTTCATTCGTAGGTGGTCTCCATCCTTGAGATTGCTGAGGTGCGTCATCATGGGCTTCTCATCGATATCTTCTGCTTGAGTAAGTTTCCCAGGTAGGTTCTTCATTCTTCTTTGGTCATTTTTCTTCATCATCATGGATGCACGTTTCTAGAGGGTCCTTGAGTGTTTGGTCTACTCGTCTCTCCGCGGCAAAGTCTGCGCTGAGTCTCGTCCCTAAGACTGAGCTTAGAGACTTGGTTTCAAAACGGGTTTTACTATATGGGAAGGTTCTGAGGGGGGTCCTAGTTGAGCTACCTACCCAAAAGTATAAACCAACCATACAATCCCCAAGGTCTGAGGCTTGGCAAGAGGGGTGAACTATCTTTGAAAGGGGTATACCATGATCAAGTCAGGTGCACGTCCTGGATTGGACAAAAAAGGGGGCTCACATTGAGCTCATAACAGTCATTCCACCCCGTTCTAGGCATCTGAAGGGAGTAGGGACATGATGCTCAACATACACCATCGAGGTGGTGAAGTGAGGGTACCGCCAACTTCTCAGTTCCATCATAGCCAGGAACTGGTAGATGAGCATTTAAAGCGAGGGACTTTTTAATCCTCTTGATGTCCAAGGGCTTCGTCGGGCTTGAACGTTGGTCCAACCTAATAGAGGTGCCCATGGCCACCTTCCTTATGGAGAGGGTGGGGGTGGTCATGATGGGGTATCGACCATGGTCTTTTGACTTAGAGCCAGAGCCTATGGTCTTAGACCGACTTCATCATGGTCTGGTAAAGCTTCGGGCTTCAAGGAGCTTAGGATGTGTGTGAACGTCTAACACCTTATCTTGAGCACAACTATTAGATGCCAATAGTACTACCTAGTACTCCAAACAAAATCACCCTATATCCTCGAAGGTATCATCTGATATAAGTCAGGTCGAATATTGCATATGCTACTCATATCTCCAAGGTTTTGAGAAAAGGGCTATGTTGAAAAATCTCATATGTATACTATAGCTAACTCACCTATATCCCTATATAAAATTCCTCGGGATAATTTACAAGCCGCTAAGCTTGATCATGACATTACAAACCCAAGTGTTCAGCTAATATACCCAAGGTATGAGATGTTGCATCTCTATGCTAAGGAAACATGTAGTATAACAATCCGAGATATTGTTTCCTTCCTACGAATCCATTTAACCGATCCACGAGTACCATCCACTATTACACAACCTATTAGTGCTAGAAATCCAATACCGGTGTCATCCCATATATCTTCAGATTTCCTAAATCCCCAAATTCGAAGAAGAACTATCTCTTCACAGTATAACCATCAACCACCACCATGATGATGAAGTGAACTCCGATGTTAGGTGTATATGTATCCTTGAATCGATTCTAACAACAATCCAATATTCACGGTTTGACTCTAACCGAGAAACATGGTATCAAGATCAAGATCAAGATCACCGGACTAAATCCAAATTACTATGAATCACGTGGTTTGATTTATCTTGAGCGCCTATTATAATCACCTATTTAAATCCATGGTTGACATTTAGCAAGACCACCCTACTGGTTACTCCAGTTACTAAATTAACATCATCAATCCACTATCAATATTGTTTGCTAGAGTCAAGTCATCAATCCACCAAGAATTTCAGTATGGGATCATATTTTTCCTACTAATCCAAATTGCTCAAGGGACAAGTAAGTTATGCTACTCTGTCAATCTGATCCACCAAGTCCACTCACCAACATAAAACCTCGTGATCCACCAAAGGGTCTGAACTTCTTGCTCAAGACATCTATTATGCCTAAATCAAATCATTGTCCACAAATAGTAAATCCTCAGAATGATCCTTCCTTATGGCATCAAGGTTGTAGTGCTAGCTTAATAATGTAGCATGTTTGTTCACTATGATCACTAGCTCCATAATGAACCCAGTGCAAAGCAGGGGTTATAGAAGCTCAATAAGTGTTGTGGCAAATCTGTGTGTTAATCATGTGATCAGAGGCTTGTGCTGGAGGATCTCATGAGGTATAGGTTGGGCAAGGCAGGGGTTTCCAATCTTGAGGGAAGAGCCTAATCCCTATGGGGTTGCGTTCCATTGAGTATGTTGTAGTCGAAGTCTTCGGTGTCAGTGGTTTGTCGAGGTGGATCCTTGGTGTATCCGGTCTTGCGGGTCTTCAGTTGACGAGGTTGGGGAGAGGGAAAGTAGCATACAAGAGCGTGCCTAAGGGGGTGGTATAGTGCAAGTGCAATTAAACAAGTGTGGAGAAGGCCAAACACAAACATCAAGGTAAGGTAGGTGATATAGTCGCGCACTTGTTGCCTAAGGCAAAAGTGTGACTTACACATCATGGTTCCTTGTGAACCATCATACGGACTCGACTTCACATGGAGGACACACGACCTATCCTACCTTAAGGGTTCTCGGACTAATTAGTCGTGCTTGCCTTGTGTCTTGGAGAGGAGTCTGCTTAGTCTTCTTGGTCTTCTTTGCGTGTCGCTATGTCTTTGGTTATTGTTCATCAAAAAGATCCTGGTTGTGCCCGAAGAGTCCTTGACAACTTCGGGTCTGTTTAGTTGACGACGAAGGTGATTCTTCATGACTGTTGTTGACAAGGTCTTCTGGTGTCCTTGTGTTCGTGAAAATGTCTTCTTGTCTTCTGAGGCGTCGAGCATTCCAGGTAGGCAACCTTTTATGCAATGACATTAACAAGGCATGGTAGAGTTGTATCTTGTCGGTCTCGTTGATGATATCATCGGCACCAAGAGTGGGGGATGATGAGGACCGTTTTCCTCCTCACTATAGTGAGGCGGACCAAATGGCAAGGTTCTCATTCACCGGTGGTTGCCGACAAAACAATGAAAGGGACAGGGTTGCTCCATTAGTGATGCATATCATGACATTGCATGTCTTGTGCCCTAGTCATCGAAGGCTAAGGTGGCGTCATCATGGGGCAGTGTCGAGGGTGTCACCATCTCCTGAGTCTTTATATTATCATCCTTCGAGAAGTTCTCTCCTGTTGGCAGCTCCTTGTCTAGTGTTGCCAACTTGTGTCCAAGATATGTGGGAAAATGTCTGGCAAGGCAGCTTCCTTCCGGGTTACCCACGAGGATTACAAGGAATCCAGTGGTCAGGGACACAAGGGTAGTAGTGACCATTGCAAGGTTCTGAAAAAGTAGACGAGGAGAGTTATGAGAAATATGGTGGAATGCTAAGGCAAAAACCTTTGCTTCATTTGAAAATTTAGGAGAGGTGAGAAATATAGAGGTTTTGTAAGCAATTTTGAAGGGTCTAGAAAAATAGTTTTGTCCTAACTAACGTCCATGCTAACTAAGGTCTTCCTACAGTCAGGATGGCTTTGAAACCAGCTCTCTGGAGACCCCGACTCATAAGTCGTGATCACTGAATGTACGTGCACAGTGATCCCAGAGATCAATGCTCACTGAACACACAGAAACTGAATAACAAGAGTCTTACATCCATTATGTACCATTTCATTCAAGTATGGCCTTTATGGTCATGTCTTCATATAATTGCAGCGGAAATCTTTAACGAAAGCGTGAACGCATGGCATCAGCCTTAACCCTACAGGCATTCTGACTGGGAAGCATCCTAGCTTGCATGATCATCACCGAGGTATTCTTCTTCTTAACTTGATCTTTTGTGCCTGGCCAATAAAATAACCAGTGGCAAGCCAATGAGTACTTTGAATCTACTCGCAAGCAAACCATATTTGGAACAAGGCAATAACAACGCATGATACAACACTAATAGGTATGTTTTGCAGAAAGCTAGTTTTGTGTGCAGTGACATGATCAAGTAACTTAAATAAGCATGCATCAACCATAGATGGGTGTTCATAAGAACACGTTACAGTCATGATCATAAGTAGGGGGTTGGACGTCTCATGTTCAACCATCACACCAAGTCCTCAGACTTGTCTCATGTACCGTCTGAACATCTCATGTTCGGTCATCATGCCAAGTCAACCGACTCGACTGAAGTATCATCGTTGTCACCACACACACACACCAAGTTTGTGAAAACATCTAGACGTAGCATAAGAGCGGTCATCCAACTGTCCTTGATTGTGGACACGGCTATTTGAATAATTTTACACGGTTTAGGTTGCACACTTTACCCACAAGACTCAGGGAACTTCCATGTCATCCATGACTCACGGTATATCACATACCCGAGATAAGCACCCGAACAATGCCTTTCCCACGGTGATACTAAACAAATAGTCCACTCGTTGGTGCCATCCCTCATGATATACATCACACGTATCAACCATGAGGGCACACAACGGTGTGCCCGGTGCCTGTAAAGACAACGCATGGCCTTCCACTTCCATGACGACCCCGTCTCAAGAGTGACCACTTCACTCTTGCCACTAGTAATGCGGGCTCCCTGCTAGAACCATCCATAGTAATCAACAAAGCCCCATCCAATAAGGGGTGTTGTGGTCGTACATGTAAGGTTGGAGTAACTTACACCAATCCATTTTCGAAACCACACACACTCCCTTGTTCCGATACACCACTTATTTCTCAAGTGGTCACGTAACTTGTCATCATCTCCCTCGGGCATTAGTGGCACCCGACTGGGTTTTCGAAAAGTCTTTGAAATCATTTTTTCCCTTCCATCACTATGCATAAATCCCAAACCCACTTGCATAGCATCTACTGGCATCCTATCTTCACCCACTCGCATAACCCTCATAAGGTGGTAGGGTCATGCACGATGCAAGTGTCAAAGGTAAAAGTATCGGAGGCAACCCACCAAACGGGGGAAACACCACATCATGATCATTCATCAGAACAACAGGTGCTATATGTCATGCATGAAAAAGTTTCTTAATCATGGTCAATGGGCTGCTTGCCTGTCTTAGCAATGTCTTCCAGGTCTTCACCCGCTTCTCGTCCACTCCGAGCACTTCATCTACTTTGTCATATATCGTCGGTAAACAACCACAATAAGCAACACAACAAGTGGAAAATAAAATTGCTCGATAAATAGGAGTTTTGTTTTTCTTGGACACCTCTGGTCACAAGAAAAATAACCAAGTAGTTTTTGGTGGATGTGGGTCAAGGGGGAGTTTTGAATAGTGAGAATGATGGAAATAATGGTCCTTTAAGATGTCAATAGAAAACATTTTTATAAAAATGAGTGGATGGACCCAACAATAGGGCATGATTTTAGAAACATCAGGGAAGTGGTTTCACTAGATTTGGAGTTGGCATGATATTCCTATGGATTTTCAAAGTGGGTCACATACGAATAAATGGCCCAATAATTGACATGGCAAAATAAGTGTAAGGAAAAAATGCTCACCACTTATTGCATGAATTTAGATACATCTAGTAACTTGAATCACCCCATTTGGAGTTACTAATAATTCCTTGGGAATTTGCAAAGTGGGGTTCTATATGGTTCAAATACAAATTTTAATTTGAACTATCAGAAAAGATTCATGGAAAAATGTGCAATGCACAAATTTGGATATGAAATGATTTTAGGAATATGTAGAAATTTGAATCAACTAAATCAGAGGTCAAAAGAATTTAATATGGATTTTCGATTTCCTCTAGAAAAAAGAATGAAAGAAATTCCCAAAAGGCTTAAGCAGCGCAGGGTGGAGGATAGAAAATGGGCCGGCCCAGTCGCTTGGCCTGCCGGCTGGGGCAACGCCAAAGGCGTAATTCTTGAATTGTGCCTCCTTAGCAGGGAGTCGGATAGCGCGTGGGGCGCCTCCACTTAACAGGGGGGCAGGCCTTAGCCACTTACTGGCGAGCCCTGCTGGCAGACCCTCCTCCTACCTCCATTCAAAACAGAGGAGGGGCAGGGGAGGCCGGCCGAGCCCGCGCTGGTGCCCCGTCCCGGCACCACGAGCCGCCCACGGCGGTGGTCCGGCCACAGGCGAGCTCGGGGCAACGAGCCGCACAAGCCTGGGTTGTTCCCGGGCCTTGGAGAGGTCGGGCCTATGTGTCGTTGCTCCCACTATGGAGGCCGACCATGGTGGCCGAGGGGGGTGGCGCTTTGGCCATCGGTGAGAGTAGAGGGGGCATGGTGAACAAGTTCGGCGGCGCTAGGGCATGTAGGTGGATCTCAAAGGGGAGAAGGGAGGCGGGGCACAACCCATTTTCTCGAGACCGAGGCAGAGCTACGGCGGCCATGGGGGGAGGGGAAGAGCTAGGAGGAGTCATGGGGCATCGGGGAGCTGTCTAGGAGGGATAGGAGTGAAATGTCGGCGTCTGGCGCTCGGGAAGGAGGTTTATCCAGAGGGGCAATGGAGGGGGGCTCGGGCACGCCTCGAATGCCCTCAGGCGCGGCAAGCATGCGCGATAGAGAGGCCCTGGAGGCTTGCTGGTGTCGGGGAGAGGCGTGCGAGGTCTAGAGGGGATTCATGGTGCGCGGAGATGCCCAGCCGAGCTCGGATGTGAGCTAAAGGATATGGAGGATTGGCAGAGTGCTGATTTTGCATGCAGACAGCATGGTCACCATGCTAGGTTATGTCCATGGCATCTTTTTGGTCGGAAAAAATTGTCCAGGACATGAGGCATGCATGAAGTAGGTATCTGGTAAACTTTGGACCTATATTCAGCTGAGTAATTGTGGTGTCTACACCAGGTAAGTTTGCAGCAGTAAACTTGGGGCTTAGGAAAAGAGTCTTTAATAGAGGGAACTATGGATAAAACCTTGTCCACTGGTCATAGCAATGGAAGGACAATATGTCCAACAATTTTCAGCTCAGGGAGATCAGTGCACAAGGTACTTGTAGTTCAAGGCCACCATTCCTGTGAAAATCTAATTTTAGAGGTACTGCTCATATTTCCCACATGAGCATTCCATCTGTGGGTTTGGTTTGATGCAATAGAATGAAAATGAAGTTTTGGAAAAGTTTGGGGTCATTAGCAAGATCACCAGGGAAGGAGAGGTGTTGCCATGGTAAAAAGAGAGGGAATAAGAGAGAGTTACCCCCTAAATATTTGACCAGAGGCCAAGGCAAAGTTACCGGAGGTAGAAGAGGGATATAATATGATGTGGTAAAAAGTTGGGGGCCAGGGGAATCATTTTGGACCCAATTTGCTTGTCCACATGTTCATGGCTGAAGGTGTTTGTGTTGTGATTGGTCTAGGCAAGGGAATCCTATGACCTTAAGATTTACTAGGGGTAAATGGTAAGTCCATTTGGTCCTGATCACAAGTTTTGAGATGATTTGAAGAAAGTTGATAACGTAAACTTGGTAAAGCCTAGAAATGGACAGAAATGGATTTCTATAGATCTGATCATGCAATTCTATTCCCCTTGATGCACCACTTGATGTAGAATCATCGTTTGGGTAATAGAGAATGCCCACAATGTTTGAGATCAATAGGAGATACTTCATAATGTAAAGTTGATCAAAATTGGCTCTGGACAGCAATGGCTTTAGGATATTTTGGTGAACCAAAACAATTGGGATTAAGATGAAACTTGGCAAGATAACCTCATATATCATATGTGACATGCTAGAATTTTTCTCGATTTATTTGAGAATATTTATTCTAGAAATATTTCAAATGCTTGGAATACGCAGAAATGGTTTTGAAGGGTTTTGTACAATACTTTGAACATGGTCGTGCCTTGAAACTCTTATATATGGACAATATATGTCCACTAAGATTTCCTATTTTTTCCCAAATATTTTTAAAGCATTTAAATAATTTTTCCCTATAAAAGACCATTTCTGGTCTGAAGAAAAAGCCTTTAAATAAGATATGATAATAATCTTTTAAAATAATATTTTGTGGTTTTGGGAAGTCATATATATAGTAGGTTCCAAATAAAGCATTTGGGGAAAAGAATCCACCCAATTTGGGGACTTGAAGTGCAAATCTCAAATTTGGGGTTTTGCAAACCTAATTTGAATAAAACCTATTTGGCCAAAATAATATTTTGGAAAAATATAATTAAGTCCTATTCACATGGCATGATCATTGGACAAGAGTGGGGATTAAGGAAAAGAGTTTTGAGAGTAGGAGGGATTTTATGAATATAGAGCACTAGCAAGCAATTAGACAATCAACAATCAAGTCAAGCATAACAAGCACACAAAAGTTTTAATTGGCCCTGATTTTTGAGTCATGATAACTTAGTCATGAGGCAAATCATAGGGTGTGACATGAGCGTAGGGCGCAGAAATCCTGTTCGGTGAAAATTGGGTGTCGCATGGCTTCCCATCTTTCCCGATGATGCATGGCACTCTCTACCTCCTATTTGGTGATGGATACACCATCACCAGAATCGGCGAGCGCATTGCCCACGGGGGCTTATATAGCAGAAGCCGCATCGGTCGTGGCTCGGGAACTTCGGGCGTCTTCAGACACCCGGGTAACCCCTTAAGTAGGAGAGGATTGGGCATTTCGCCTAAGTATTTCAATGAAACAAACTGTTATAACACTCTATTGATTGCAATGATGAGCGGATACCTGAACAATGTACCTTTGGGATGAGAGGGCAGGTGGATTCGTCCCCATGACCGGCTCCTTCGCAGCATCCCAATTGGCCTCCGACTCGGTCGCAGCTTCGGCTACCGGTGTATGGCACGCAGATCGGTGGCATTTGGGAGTCAAGATCGGCATGTCCGGGGCGTTCTTTGTAGCTGGCCTCTTGCGGGAGGAGTTTTCCTTCTTGCCCACAATAAGAATGGAGAATGACACGGGGTAATCAACTATAATAGCCTCCAGGGTTTGGACGATGTTGTCCTAGAAATAGACTCTGTTTTCGAAGTCAAGAAGAAGCTTCAGGTCCTCATTGAAACCCGGATCGTTGTCGCGTGAATGGTTCTCGGGATGACGAGCAAGACAGTTCACGCTAGGCTTCGGTCAAATAGAGTGCAGAATGGAAACCCTGAACTATTTTCATGCTTAAAGAGAAAGGCTTACCCATTTGATGGGATTGTGGGCCGTATATCCTTCCTTGGTTGACCGCCGAACAAAGTCTTCTTGCTCTCCTTTGTATAGGTCAGCAAGTGCGGCGGCCAATGCCATCAGATTGGCAGGACCTTGCTTTCGGGAGCACGTGGTGTCGCTTGTCCCATTGTATTGCCATAAGGAGTGTACCCTCTATTGGAGGGGCTGCACACACCGGGAGATGGCGGTGGCCATGACATCGATCCTGGTCAGTTGGTGGTGGACGACATCCGCACCTGCGCGGCTAAGCGCCACACTTTGATGCTTTCCTCCTAGGACGAGCTCCTTGGCCGCTAGTTGTACCTCTTCTTTGGGAGGACGTCAGAGTATTCAGGGAGACTTGTCCGAGTTGTCTCGAATAGGGGTACATCTTCAATATAAAACTATTCCGAGGTCCATTCTTCAGATTTCTTCAGTGTGCTTGCCGGATACCCCGCCCCCACTATGCGGCACACTTCGGCTCCGCCGCCCTCCAAAATTGTCTTGTCCTGAGTTCGGGGGACGAGATAAAAGTATTTCCTCCACAAATCAAAATGTGCTTCGCACCCCAAGAACATCTCGCAGAGAGCGACGAAGCCCGAGATGTGTAAAATGGACCCCAAAGTAAGGTGGTGGAGTTGGATCCCATAGAACTCTAGCAACCCCCTTTGGAACAGATGGATTGGAAACCCAAGGCCCTAGAGGAGGAATGAGACGAAGCATAATGCTCCCCCTTGCTAGGATTGGGGAAACGCTCGTCGAAAACCTCGTCGCCGTAAGAGAGCAGACCTGTGCGGGTCGCCGTTAGATCTGATGAAGGAAAATACCCCTAGGTCTCCAGATTACGGAGCCGCAGGAGCGAAATGGAACAGATGGTCTAGTCCCCTGGGCATGAGCCGTAGGGACGTGCGGAGGAGCTAGGGACATTAGCCATGTTTTGCGTGGAGTTTCCGCTAGGAGTTTCTTTCGAGGAGGAGGAAGAGAATGTGGTCTGAGCCATGATTTTGTTTGACTAAATGGGTTGGTGCCCCTGTTACAGAGGGGTAAGATTGTAAAAATCACTAACCACTCGCCTCCCCACAACACGCGAAAATCGAGGAACATGTGCAATTATTATGATGAACTATCGCCCGTGACGCTTGAGATCTTACCTAATAATGGATGGTTGCCAAACAAAGAAGGATGAGGGACTCGCCTCGCAAGCCGAAGACGATCACATGAGGAGATCGACCAGACATATACCATCGTTGAAGGCTAGTTCGGGGGATACTTAGGGTGTCAAGGATTAGGGGGTCCTCACATAGCCGACCTATTGTTTATGGGCTGGACTGTATGGCCCACAAAGCGAGCATCGCACAATCAAAGACCACCTAGACTAGATGGAAGCTTCGAGGAGCCATGATGTACTCTCCAAGTTACTAGCTGTAGTTAGGCATGTTTATCTCTTCGGCATGTAATCGACCATCTGTAAACCTAGGGCACCCTCGGCATCTAGATAAGCCGAAGGGTTAAGGGGTATAGGGAGAACAACTCATCCAGGGTTAGCTATACGATCTCGAGGTAGATCAATGCTATAACACTCCACTTCATCAGGAGGGCCCGAACCTGGGTAAATCAATGTCGTGTTCGTCTCCTATTACCGTTGATTCTAGTCTCACAGTTAGCGACCCCCTACCTAAGATCCGCCGGTTTTGACACCGACACCCAGGCCCTAGTATCGAACAACGTCTTCAAGCTGTTCACGCGGGAGGTGAACGCTCCTCTCCCAAAGCCCGAGGCCATGCGTCCCCTCAAGTGGTCCCAGACTGCCATCACATTTGACATGAGGGATCAACTCAGGCGCTCGGCCATGGTTGGTAGGCTCCCAATGTTGTGCACTCTCACCATGAGCAACGCCCTCGTCACCAAGACCCTGATCGATAGTGGAGCATGGATCAATGTTCTACCCATTGAGACCTTAGAGATGCTCCAAGTACCATATGACTAGCTCATGCAAACCACGCCCTTCTTGGGAGTCACTCATGGGTCCAGAGTTCCCATTGGGCAAGTACGCCTGCTCGTCAGCTTCAGCGGACGTAAGAACTACCACGCCGGGAGCATCGTCTTCAAAGTTGCCCACATCCACCTCCCGTAAAACGCGATCCTCGGGTACCCGGCCCTCGCCAAGTTCATGGCGGCCACTCATCATGACTACAATGTCTTCAAGATGCCAAGGAGTGGCGGCGTCATCACCATCACCTGCAATGAGAAGGATGCTGTCTGCTCCCTCGAGCGAGCTTACCGTGCTATTGCGGCCGAGCACTCAGATGACGAGGAGGATGTCCCGCCTCGTGAGGTTGCATGCAAGAATAAGAAGCAGCTCGCCCCCGCAGAGCACCAGGGTGCTAGAAATTCCAAGGGAAGAGCTCGCGCAGTGCATACGGGGATGGGGTCACACCTTCCACTGCATAGGAAAGCGCGCTCGGCGCCCCCTTGGGTTGGGCTCGGGGGCTTCCACCGAGGAGGCCCTCGGCTTGGCCGGTGAGACAAGGTAGGCATTCAGGCACAACCTGAAGGCGGGTCCTACACATAACTACCAGGGCTAGGAGCATCACATGAGGCACCTATCTCGCGAGAGTCGGTCATCAACGCGATCGAGGTGCTTCAGGAAGCACAGGCCAGGTGAGGAAGGGACTGCCCTGCACCACCACTCGCAGCCGCCATCGTCGGCCCGATCGACCAGCCGTGCGTTTGGGTCAACACACTCACAATCAATAGGGCCTCATCCGAGGGGCCCTTTCAACCGGCACATGCCGACCACTTGTGGGATTACCCGCACAACTACGTCTGCATGCTTTGGCCTAGCGAACGCTGGCGTCACGTTCCAGCGCCTCGCCCAAGCCATGCTCACACCTTGCTTCCGGAGACGTGACGGGGAGTTGGAGGAGATGCGTGGACCGAGCATGGGTCCCGGGCCCCAAGAGACGATAGGCCCATGAGGGCCGCGCTCATGGAGGTACAAGATCAGGCTACAATGGCAGCTTCGGCTCTTCAGCGGCATGGCCGCCAGGTGACTTTTTGTTGGTTTGTGCTAGGTAACTTTTTGGCTTGTTCTGTTTAAAGGTGCCCCTCGGGCCGCTATATCCTCAGGCAATCAGGGCGTACCCCTGCAGCTGTCACATTTACCAATATTTCAGCAGTTTTTCATGTATGTAATCTGTTTCCTAACGTTTCCCCTTGCCTGCATGGCTCTTTTCCGTTGTGAATGTCTTCACTCCCGAGAGATCCTACCTTCGGCCACCTATTGAGAGGACTGGGCACGACGTCAGTGCTCGGGGCCGTCCCTACAGCGTTCGTAAATCTAGTGGGCCAGCCCCATTCACATCACCTCCTGGGGTCACTGGTGCTTGGCCCTCTCGCGCACTCGTGAGCTCCTAGATACACCTCCCAGTTCTACTATGCCAGCCACGCGTACGGACTCAATTGGTTATACACGCCCGAAGACCCCCAAGGACGCGGAGGGGTTCTTTCTCACACAATGTGGAATCCATAGCTCCGCTCCGACGAACAAGTCAACACTGCCCACAAATGGCTATGGCCACGCAATGTGTAAGCCAAAGCTCTATGCTGGAGGACAAGACGGTCCACCAATATCTATGCCCATGCAATTTGGAAGCCGTATGCCCTGGCTAGGGATAAACAACTAAGGGCACCCCAGAGGCTTCATCCAACCTCAGGAAGGCTCCTTGCGGCCCCGTTATGCTACATTCCCAGGGATGTACGCATGAGGGGGCTGCATGGGGCTATTACCGGACCGGGCCTGGTACATGCCACGTTCCCAGGTCTGCAAAACCTGGTCTTCATGCACCCCACTTAGGAAAAGCCAGCAAGGAAAGGTATGGGAGTGACTTGTACGTCAAGGGGGACTCCTGAGCATCGCGACTGAGGAGCCTCACTTGCCACATAGCCCCTCACCCCTTGGAACCGTCCTTGGTGATCTGCATGGCCCAACGGCGGCTGAGATATGCGCGGGGTCGGGCCCTACCGACGCAGAGCTCAATGTGCTCAAAACCCTTAAGAAGGACACTCAAGCTCGTACGTCAAGGGGTACTCCTCTGCATCGCGACTCAGAAGCCTCACTAGCCACGTAGCCCCTCACCCCTTGGAACCGTCCTTGGTGATACGGACGACCCAGTGGCGGCTGAGGTATGTGCGGAGCCGGGCCCTGGTGACGCAGAGCACAAGATGTTCAAAATTTCCAAGTTAGGAGGTCGCTTGAGCTCGTACGTCAAGGGGGACTCCTGAGCATCGCGACTCAGGAGCCTAACTATTCACGTAGCCCCTCTCCCCTTGGAACCTTACTTGGTGATCCAGACGGCCCAACGACGGCTAAGCCATGCGTGGGGCCGGGCCCTGCCGACTTGGAGAGCAGGGTGTCCGAAATTTCCAAGTTAAACCTATCTTCACCATGTTCCCTTCATGAGGGCTGCTCGTACGTCAAGGGGGACTCCTAAGCATCGCAACTCAGGAGCCTCACTGGCCATGTAGCCCCTCACCCCTTGGAACTGTCCTTAGTGGTCCGGACGGCCCAACAACGGCTGAAGTATGCGTGGGTCCGGGCCTTGGCGACGCAGAGCATCACAACAGCAAGAAGGAAACAAGGCGAAGAGGGCAATCCCGCAGTTCAACAGTTATTACAAGCATTAAAAGTTTGTCGTGAATAGAAACAAGTTTAACGCCTCTGCGAGGTACATTGAATGTTCCAGGAAAGGAACAAGGAAGAGGAATTAGGATGAGCCTCTGCCGCCACTCATCCCATCCGCAGGGAACTCGTCATCGTCATCGCCGGTGTTGCCTTCTTCACAACTAACCCCTGCAGCTTCAGGAGGAAGAGGAATGGTGATAGGGGTGAACTTCTTCACCAACGCATCCATGGCGCCTTTCACTAGCATCGCAGAATGACTATGGACCTCAGAGGCGACCGGGTGGATCACGGAGTCGAAGTCAAACCCTGGCTCACGAAAGTGAAGATGGCTAAAAACGCGTGTCCGGCCTCGGAGAATAGGTTGCAGCAATCGCTCTTGAAGACCACGTCCACCTTGGGAATGGTGCCCTCTAGTGCCTCGACAAGCCTCGAAGAAAGCCCCGCGATGCCGCACTCTAGAGCCACTAGGGGTTCTGCAAACCCTTCATGGTAGAGGGAGTGGGGCGCTTGGCGAAGCCTGAGCTTGACGAAGGGAAGGGCGCTGAGCTCGGCGGCCTTTTTCTCTTCGGCATCACCTAGAATCTTTTCCGTGTATTTGAGCTGGGCCTTCTCGAGGGCAGCCTCCTTTTCGCGCATGTCCAAGTGCTCTCTGATATGTCTCCAACGTATCTATAATTTATGAAGTATTCATGCCATGTTTACAATAATTCTATATGATTTTGGTATGATTTTATTAGAACTAACCCAGAATGATGTTGTTTTCAGCAAAACTACCATGGTGTCGTTTTTTGTGTAGAAATAAAAGTTCTCGGAATGGGCTGAAAATTTAGTATGATTTTTTCTGGACCAAAGGAGATCCCCGAAGCATTGGAGTTGGGCTAGAAGAGCGACGAGGAGGTGACAAGCATGCCAGGCGCGACCACCCCTAGCCGCGCCTGGCAGGCTTGTCACCGCCTCGTGGCACCCCTTGACGTGATTCCAACGCCAAAAGTTCCTATAAATATAGAAACATTCAAAAAAAAACTAGACCGGGAGTTCCGCCATTGCAACCCTCCAGAGCCACGAAAAACCAGTCGGGAGCCCATCCCAGCACCCTGCTAGAGGGGAAACCATCACCGGAGGCCATCTTCATCATCCCGGCTCTCTCCATGACGAGGAGGGAGTAGTTCATCCTTGGGGCTGAGGGTATGTACCAGTAGCTATGTGTTTGATCTCTCTCTCTCATGTTCTTGAGATGGCACGATCTTGATGTACCATGAGCTTTATTGATATAGATGAACCATATGGAATTTTCCCCTCTCTATCTTGTTGTGATAAATTGTGTTTTCCCTTTGTAGTTTTCTTATCGGATTGAGTCTTTAAGGATTTGAGAACACTTTATGTATGTCTTCTGATGGGATATCCGCGGTGACAATGGGATGTTCTATTGATCCACTTGATGTATGTTTTGGTGATCAACTTGAGGATTCCGTGACCTTCGGAATCTGTGCATAGGGGTTGGCACACGTTTTCATCTTGAATCTCCGGTAGAAACATTGGGGCACTCTTTGAAGATCTTTGTGTTGGATTGAACATGATGAAACTGAAATTATGTGATGCATATCATATAGTCAAGCCCATGGTACTTGTGGTGACATTGGAGTATCTAGGTGACATTAGGGTTTTGGTTGATGTGTATCTTAAGGTGTTATTTTAGGACGAATTCTAGGAATGTTTGTGACACTTATAGGGATAGCTCATAAGATTGATCATAAAAGATAACTTTGAGGTGGTTTCGTACCCTACAATAATTTCTTCGTTAGTTCTCCGTTATTTGTGACTTTGCAGTGAACTCTTTGTCGCACGAGAGGTATTTACATATGATTCGACTATGCCAATATTGTTGAGAGAAATTGCACTAGTGAAATTATGGACCCTAGGCCTTGTTTTCAATCATTTATATCTTCATGTTACAAAAACCTATATCTACCATCCATATTGCACTTGTATCACCATCTATTCGCCAAACTAGTGCACCTATAGAATTTGCCATTGTATTGGGTATGTTGGGGAAACAAGAGATTTCTTGTATTTGATTGTAGGGTTGTTTGAGAGAGACCATTTTCATCCTACACCTACCATAGATTGATAAACCATAGGTCATTCACTTGAGGGAAAATTTCCAATGTCCTACAAAACTCTACGATTGGAGGCCCAACACGAGTCTACAAGAAGAAGGTTGTGTAGTAGACATCAAGCTCTTTTCTGGCGCCATTGTCGAGGAGGTGTGTGCTTGAAGGTATATCTTTAGATTTTGTGATCAAATCTTTTAGTTTCTTGTTTTTAACTAGTTTAGTTTTATAAAATTAAACTACAAAAAAATGGAATTGAGGCCGCCTCTTATGCTTCATCTTTTTAATGTCTTTCATGAAAATGATGGAAAGGAAAATTGTGCTCAAGTTTTAGAAGAAGTTATTAAACTGTTTGGCACTAATCTTTGAGTGATGAGCATGGTTCCAATGTTGTTAGTATTAATTCTCTGAATATCCATGATGCTAATTATATGCAAATCCACAAGCTTGGGGATGCTATGTCTGATTAAGATGATATTTTTTGTTCCCCAAGTTTTGATGAGCAAAACTATTATGATTGTGGTATGCCTCCTATATATCATCTTCATCAGAGGTCAGCTCCTGCAGTAGGTCCCCCTAGTATGATTCGATCTACTCTTCAGGATGCCCGGAAAGGAGACCTGTACATAAGGCAATAGCATGCTTACCATTATTCCCTACATCAGATGTAAGACTCTATTGATCGCAACGATTAGCGGATAACTGAACAATGTACCTTCCGGATGAGCAGGCAGGTGGATTCGTCCCCATGACCGGCTCCTTCAAAGGATCCCTATTGTCCTCCGACTCGGCCGCAGCTTTGGCTACTGGTTTATGGCGTGCGGATCGGCTGTGTTTGGGAGTCGAGATCGGCACGTCTAGGGCATTCTTTCTAGCTGGCCTCTTGCGGGAGGATATTTTCTTCTTGCTCGCAACAGGGATGGAGAATGACCCATGGTAATCAACTATGATAGCCACCCGGGTTTGGACGATGCTGTCTTGGAAGTAGACTTTGTATTCAAAGTCAAAAAGAAGCTCCGGGTCCTCGTTGAAACCCAGTTCGTTGTCGCGTGTATGGTTCTCGGGCTAAGGAGCCGGACAATTATCTGTCCTGATGAAACTCCTCCATTCCTGTTCACGCCAGGCCTCAGTCAAATAGAGTGCGGAACGGAAACACCAAACTATTTTCATGTTTGAAATACAAAGGCTTACCCATTCGATGGGATTGTGGGCCGAATATCCTTCCTTGGTTGAGCGCCGAACAAAGTCTTCTTGCTCTCCTTTGTACAGGTCAGCAAGTGCAGCAGCCAACACCGTTAGTTTGGCAGGACCTTGCTTTCGGGAGCACGTGGTGTCGCTTGTCATGTTGTATTTCCACAAGGGGTGTACCCTATGTTGGAGGGGCTGCACACTTCGGGAGATGGCAGCGGCCATGACGTCGATCATGGTTAGGTTGGTGGTGCACGAGCATCCACACATGCGCGGCTAAGCGCCGCACTTCGATGCTTTCCTCCTGGGACGAGCTCCTTGGCCGCCAGTTGTACCTCTTCTTTGGGAGGACATCGGAGTATTCGGGAAGACCTATCCGAGTTGGCTCGAATAGGGGTACATCTTCAATATAAAACCATTCCGAGGTCCATTCTTCGGATTTCTTCGGTGTGCCTGCCGGATACCCCGTCCACGCTATGCGCCACACTTCGGCTCCTCTGCCCTCCAAAATTGTCTTGTCCCGAGTTCGGGGGACGAGACAGAAGTATTTCCTCCACAAATCAAAATGTGCTTCGCACCCCGAGAACATCTCAGAGAGAGCGACGAAGCCTGAAATGTGTAAAATGGACCCCGAAGTAAGGTGGTGGAGTTGGATCTCGTAGAACTCCAGAAACCCCCTTAAGAACGGATCAATTGGAAACCCAAGGCCCCAGAGGAGGAAGGGAACAAAGCATACGTGCTCCCCCTTGTTAGGATGGTGGAAACGCTTGTCGAAAACCTCGTCGCCATAAGAGAGCAGACCTGCGCGGGTCGCCGCCAGATCTGATGAAGGAAGATACCCATGGGTCCCCAAATTACGAAGCAGTTGGAGCGTTACGGAACAACTGGTCTAGTCCCCTGGGTGTGAGCCATAGGGACGTGCGGAGGAGCTAGGGACATTAGCCATGGTTTGCATGGAGCTTTTGCTAGGAGTTTCTTTCAAGGAGGAGGAAGAGAATGTGGTCTGAACCATGATTTTGTTTGACTAAATGGGTTGGTGGCCCTGTTACGGAAGGGTAAGATTGAAAAAATAACTGACCACTCGCCTCCCCAAAACACTCGAAAATCGAGGAACACACGCAGTTATTATGATGAACTTGCGCCCATGACGCTTGAGATCTTACCAAAGAATGGTTGGTTGCCGAACACAGATGGATGAGGGACTCGCCTCGCAATCCAAAGACAACGACATGAGGAGATGGACCAGATATATATCGGTGTTGAAGGCTAGTCTGGGGGCTACTTAGGGAGTCCTGGATTAGGGGGTCCTCAGATAGCCGACCCGTTGTTTATGGGCT
This sequence comes from Hordeum marinum, assembly GCA_022496015.1. Taxonomy (NCBI): domain Eukaryota; kingdom Viridiplantae; phylum Streptophyta; class Magnoliopsida; order Poales; family Poaceae; genus Hordeum; species Hordeum marinum. The sequence continues at coordinate 173,940,914 of CM039674.1, read as the reverse complement.
GGACAATCAAAGACCACCTACACCAGATGGAAGCTTCGAGGAGCCATGATGTACTCTCCAAGTTATTAGATGTAGTTGGGCATGTTTATCTCTTCGGCATGTAACCGACCATGTGTAAATGCAGGGCACCCTTGGTGTCTAGATAAGCCGAAGGGTTTAGGGGTATAGGGAGAACAACTCATCTAGGGTTAGCTATTCGATCTCGAGGTAGATCAACTCTGTAACACTCCACTTCATCAGGAGGGCCTGAACCTGTGTAAATCCGTGTCCCCTTCGTCTCCTATTACCGTCGATTCTAGTCTCACAGTTAGGAACTACCTACCCGAGATCCATCGGTTTTGACACCAACACCCAGGCCCTAGCATCGAACCGCTTCTTAAAGCAGTTCGCGCGGGAGGTGAAAGCGCCTCTCCCAAAGCCCGAGGCCATGTGTCCCCTCAAGTGGTCCCATACTGCCATCACATTTGACTTGCGGGATTAGCTCAGGCGCTCGGCCATGGCTGGTAGGCTCCCAATGTTGTGCACTCTCACCATGAGCAACGTCCTCGTCACCAAGACCCTGATTGATAGTGGAGCGTGGCTCAATGTTCTATCCATTGAGACCTTCTAGATGCTCCAAGTACCGTATGACCAGATAATGCGGACCAAGCCCTTCTCGGGAGTCAGCGATGGGTCCAGAGTCCCCATTGGGCAAGTACGCCTGCCCATCACCTTCGGTGGACACAAGAACTACCACACCGAGAGCATCGTCTTCGACGTCACCCACATCCACCTCCCATAATAAGCGATCCTTAGGTACCCATCCCTCGCTAAGTTCATGGCGGCGACTCATCACGGCGACAGTGTCCTCAAGATGCCAAGGAGTGGGGGCGTCATCACCGAGACCTGCGTTGAGAAGGATGCCGTCTGCTCCCTCGAGCGCGCTTACCGCGTTGTTGCAGCCGAGCACTCGGATGACGTGGAGGATGTCCCGCCTCGTGAGGTTGGGTGCAAGAAGTAGAAGCAGCTCGCCCTCGCGGAGCACAAGGGGTCTAGAACATCCAAGGGCGGAGCTCACACTATGGATACGGGGATGGGGTCACACCTTCCACTTCATAGGAAAGAGCACTCGGCGCCCCCTTGGGTCAGGCTCGGGGGCTTCCACCTAGGAGGCCCCCGGCTTGGCCAATGAGACAAGGGAGGTGTTCGGGCACAACCTAAAAAGGCGGGTCTTGCACACAACTACCAGGGCTAGGAGCACGACATGAGGTGCTGATCTCGCGAGAGTCAGTCATCAACGCGATTCAGGTGCTTCAGGAGGCACAGGTCGGGCGAGGAAGGGACTGCCCTATACCACCACTCACAGCCGCCATCTTTGGCGCGATTGACAAGACGCGCATCTGGGTCAACACACTCACAATCAACAAGGCCTCATCCGAGGGGCCCTTTTGACCGGCACGTGCCGACCACCAGTGGGATTACCCACACAACTACATCTACATGCCCTTTGGCCTGGCGAACGCCAACGTCACGTTCCAGCGCCTCGCCCAGACCATGCTTGCACCTTGCTTGCGGAGACGCGACGGGGAGTTGGAGGAGATGCCCGGACCGAGCATGGGTCCCGGGCCCCGGGAGACGTCAGGCCCATGAGGGGCGCGCTCGTGGAGTTACAAGATCAGGCTACAATGGCAACTTTAGCTCTTCAGTGTTATGGCTGCCAAGTGACTTTTTGTTTGTCTGTGCTAGGTAATTTTTTGGCTAGTTCTATTTAAAGGTGCCCGCTGGGCCGCATTATCCTTAGGCGATTAGGGCGTACCCCTGCAGCTGCCGTATTTACCCATATTTCAGTACTTTTTCATGCATGTAATCTATTTCCTAACGTTTCCCCTTGCCTGCACAGATCTTTGCCGGCGTGAATGTCTTCACTTTTGAGAGATCCTACGTTCAGCCACCTATTGAAAGGACTGAGCACGACATTAGTGCTCGGGTCCGTCCCTGCATTGTTGATAAATCCAGTGGGTGAGCTTTGTCTAGCAGTCCAACCCCATTCACGTCACCTCCTGGGGTCACTGCCCTCTCGTGCAATGGCCCTAGGGAGGATGCTCGGCGCAAGATGCTATGAAGTTTGCATAACCCAAGGCGGTGCCATCTAAAAGAAGACCTAGGCGCAAACTGCCTTTAAGGTAGGGACCTCGTGAAGCCAAAGCACCCTTGTGAGCTCCTAGATACACCTCCCAGTTCTACCGTCCCAACCATGCATATGAACTCAATGGGTTGTACACGCTCGGAGCACCCCGAGGACGCGGAGTGGTTCCTTCTCACGCAGTGTGGAAGCCATAGCTCTGCACCGATGGACAAGTCAACATTGCCCACCAATGTCTATGGCCACGCAATGTGGAAGCCACAGCCTTGTGCTGGAAGACAATTCAGTCCACCAACGGCTATGCCCACGCAATGTGGAAGCCCTACGCCCTGTGTTGGAGATAAACAACTGAGGGCGCTCCTGTGGCCGCATCCAACCTTAGGAAGGCTCCTGGCGGCCCCGTTATGCTGCATTCCTAGGGATGTACGCGTGAGGGGGCTGCATGGGGCTATTACCGGATCGGTCCTGGTACACGCCACCTTCCCAGGTCTGCAAAACCTGTTCTTCATGCACCCCTCTCAGGAAAAGCCAGTGAGGAAAGGTATGGGATCCGCTCGTACACCAAGGGGGACTCCTGAGCATCGCGACTCGGGAGCCTCACTTGCCATGTATCCCCTAACCCCTTGGAACCATCCTTGGTGATCCGGATGGCGCAACAGCGGCTGAGGCCGCAGGGCCTGGCCCTGCCAATGCAGAGCTCAATGCGTCAAAACCCTTAAGGAGGACGTTTGAGCTCGTATGTCAAGGGGGACTGCTCAGCATCGAGACCGAGGAGCCTCACTGGCCACATAGCCCCTCACCCCTTGGCACCGTCCTTGGTGATTCGGATGGCCCAACGGTGGCTGAGGTATGCCTGGAGCCGGGCCCGGCCGACGTAGAGCACAAGATGTTCAACAATTCCAAGTTAGGAGGACGTTGGTGCTCGTACGTCAAGCAGGACTCCTGCGAATCGCATCTCAGGAGCCTAACTGGCCACGTAGCCCCTCACCCCTTGGAACCGTGCTTAGTGATCCGGACGGCCCAACAACAGCTGAGGTATGCGTGGGGTCGGGCCCTGTCAACTTATAGAGCAGAGTGTTCGAAATTTCCATGTTAAACCTATCTTCACCATGTTCCCTGCATGAGGGCCGCTCGTATGTCAAGGGGGACTCCTGAGCATCGCGACTTAGGAGCCTCACTGGCCACGTAGCTCCTCACCCCTTGTAAGTGTCCTCGGTGATCTGGACGACCCAAAGGCGGCTGGGGTATGTGTTGGTCCGGGCCTTGCTGACGTAGAGCATCACAGCAAGCAAGAAGGAAACAAGGCGAAGAGGGCAATCCCGCAGTTCAACAGTTATTACAAGCATTAAAACTTTCTCGCGAATACAAAAAAGTTTAACACCTCCGCGAGGCACATTGAATGTTCCAGGAAAGGAACAAGGAAGAGGAATCAGGATGAGACTCCGCCACCCCTCGTTCCATCCGCAAGGAACTCGTTGTCATCATCACTGGCATCGCCTTCTTCACCACTAACCCTTGCAGCTTCAAGAGGCGGAGGAACGGCGATATGGGTGAACTTCTTCACCAACGCCTCCACGGCACATTTCACTACCATCGTAGCACGGCTACAGACCTTAGAGGCGACCGGGCGTATCACGGAGTCGAAGTCAAACCCTGGCTCGCGAAGGTGAAGATGGCTGGAGACGCATGTACGGCCTCAGAAAAGAGGTCACAACTCTCGCTCTCCAAGACCCACTCCAGCTTGGGAATGGCGCCCTCCAGCGCCTCAACAAGATTCACAACAATCCCCGCGATGCCGCTCTCTAGAGCCACCAGGGGTTCCGCAAACCCGTCACGGCAGAGGGAGTGGAGCGCTTGGCGAAGCCTGATCTTGACCGGGGGAAGGGCGCTGAGTTCGGCGGCCTTTTTCTCTTCGGCCTCACCTAGAATCTTTTGTGTGGTTTTGAGCTAGGCCTTCTCGAGGGCAGCCTCCTTTTACCGCGTGTCCAGGCGCTCTTTGATACATCTCCAACGTATCTATAATTTATGAAGTATTCATGCCATGTTTATAATAATTCTATATGATTTTGGTATGATTTTGTTAGAACTAACCTAGATTGATGTTGTTTTCAGCAAAACTACCATGGTGTCATTTTTTGTGTAGAAATAAAAGTTCTCGGAATGGGATGAAAATTTAGTATGATTTTTTTGGACCAAAAGACACCCCTGAAGCATTAGAGTTGGGCTAGAAGAGGCATGAGGAGGTCACAAGCCTGCCAGGCGCGGCCACCCCCATTGGCCGCGGCCACCCCCACTGGCCGCGCCTAGCAGGCTTGTCACCACCTCGTGGCATCCCTTGACGTGATTCCAATGCCAAAAATTCCTATATATATAGAAACCTCTGAAAATAAACCTAGAATCGGGAGCCTGTTTTGACACCCTACCGGAGGGGGAAACACTACAGGAACATGAGACTTTGCCGTCTGCCATGGCTGACGGCAAAGGGGGGAATACCGGACGGCAAAGACTTTGTCGTCCGTCAGCTAACGGAAAACTAGACGGCAAAAAAATATCCGGTGAAGAGGTTATTTGCCGTCAGCTTTAGTAAGGCGGACGGCAAAGAATCTTTGCTATGGGCGGGCTGACGGCAAAAAAAATGGGACGGCAGATCCGCAAACTCTCCCGTCAAGTGTTAACGGCAGGTTGCTGGGCCCACCTTCTGTTTGCCGTCTGCCCTACCCCCTTTGCCGTCAACCATGGGTGGGCCGATAGCAAAGGGGCACTGACAGCCTCTCTCTCCCGCCACCTTTGCCGTCAGCCCCCCCCCCTTTGCCGTCAGCCATGTCCTAGGCCGACGGCAAAGGGGCGCTCCCAGCGTGGTTTAGCCAGGATGTTTTGAGCCTTTGCCATCTGCCCTAGGGCCTTCGCCGTCGGTGGGTGGATGGCAAAGACTCAAAACAGCCCCCCTTTATTTTACTTCCTATTATATTCAGCAATTTTCACAATAATCAGGATATATTTGACAGAAATAATTTTGTTTCCATACTCATAACCATATTAAAATAATCAGGATATATATAATACATACATACTATGCAAGTTGCATCCGTACCAAACCATATATTACACCAGTTTCATCCATGCATACAAAGTTTCATATATATCCATATACTACAATAGTTTCAATCAAAGCTTCCGTGAAGCCATGGTAGAAGAAACCATATTCAAGCATTCCATCAATATAATCCAAGCTTCCCGTGAAGTGAATGTAATATGCAAAATGGCAAATAAGAAAGTTAGAAGAAGAAGACTAGATGAAGAAGAGAAGTATAGGTTATTTCGGAGAGAACTTAGCTAAGTATAGGCCATTTAATAGCTAAGTTAGGTGGAATATGTCATCTTGGAGCTACATAGCCTTATTATGTCATTTAGGAGAGAACTTAGCTAAGTATAGGTCATTCTAGAGCTAACTTGGATAAAATATGTCATTTTGTAGCGAACTATGATTATTAATCCATTTTGAGCTTATTATGTCATTTTGGATCTAAATTAGTCATTTCAATGAGCTAACCAGGGTTCTTATGATGTTCAACTAACTAAGCTAATTATGTCATTTTGGAGGATAATTAGCTAATTATGTCTTTTTGGGGGGAAATAAGCTACGTAGAAGAAGAAAGACAAGAAGCAAGAAGAGAAGAAGAAGGACAAGAAAAAGAAGAAGGAGGAGGAGGAGGAGGAGGAGAAGAAGGAGAAGGAGCTTCTCTCTTCCTTCTTCTCCTTCTTCTCCTTCTTCTTCCGCCTTCTCCTTCTTCTTCTCTTCTTCTTCATCCTTCTTTTCATTTTTCCTCTTTGTTCTCCTCTTGCCCTCTTGTTCAAGCTAGATTAGCTAATTATGCCTTTTTGGAGCTAATTATGTCATTTTGGAGGATAATTAGGTAAGTATAGGACATTTTTTTATTAAATAGGCCATTTTGGAGCTAACTAAGCTAATTATGTCATTTAGGTGGAAGCCAAAGCTAAGTATAGGCCATTCTAGAGCTAACTTGGGTAAAATATGTCATTTTGGGGCCAACTATGATTATTAAGGCATTTTGGAGCTAAATTGGCTAATTATGTCATTTAGGTGGAAGCCAATCTAAGTATAAGCCATTTTAGAGCTAACTTGGGTAAATTATTTCATTTTGGAGCCAACTATGATTATTAAGGCATTTTGGAGCTAAATTGGCTAATTATGTCATTTAGGTGGAAGCCAAGCTAAGTATATAATATTCATGAGCTAACCAAGATTCTTATGCCATTTTGAGCTTATTATTTCATTTTCGAGCTAAATTAGTCATTTTAATGAGCTAACCAAGGTTCTTATGATGTTTTCACCTAACTAAGCTAATTATGTCATTTTGTAGGATAATTAGCCAATTTAGTCTTTGTTGGATGAGTGTAAGCTACGTAGAAGAAGAAAGAGAAGAAGCAAGAAGAGAACAAGAAGGAGAAGTAAGAAAAGAAGAAGAAGGAGGAGGAGGAGAAGGAGAAGGAGAAGGAACATGAGAATAACCCATCCGTGCTGATGGCAACTCTTGGATGCCTTGGATCTTCCGATTTATCCTTATGTAATGCATCAAAGTGCCTCCACGCAAAACCATCTGAAGTGTGTACCAGCATCTTGTTCCCATCCGCATCTAGTTCGGTTGTTTTGGCCAATTTGTGTCATGTCATCTGTCTAGCCGTCTCTTCGACCATGAAAAGACGTTGAAGTCTTGGTACGATTGGCAAATACTGAAGAACAGTAATGGGGATTTTGGTCTAATTCTTCTCACCCATACTATTGTCTACCACAATATACCTGGAAGAATTGCAAATGGGGCAATAGTTCAAGGCCGCGTACTCAATCCTAAATAAGGCACATCCATTCTCACACGCATGTATCTTCTCATAGGGCATCTTAAGTACACAGAGGATTTTCTCTGACTGGTACAGGTTTGCAGGCAGTACATGGCCTTTGGGTAGAAAGCGTCCAAATATCGTGATCATCGCGTCGTAGCATTCTCTTCCTAGGTTGAATTGAGCCTTCAGAGCCATTACTTGCGCGATGGTATCCAGCTGACAAAGCTCAGTCTGCTCGTGGAGAGGACGTTTTGAAGACTCCAACATTTCATAGAAGGCCTTTGCAGATTCCTCCATCTCATCATCTGAATCTCGAGCATCATCAAAGTCTTGCACCATGTCTTCGATCCCGGTACCATGCTCGTCGGTGCGACGACGAGTCACCTCAGCTCTGGCACGTTGGTCAGACTCACCATGAAAAGTCCACACTGTATAATTAGGCGTAAAACCCCACTTCTGCTGGTTTTTACCCATTTCAAACTGTGTCTGCTTTTTGTAGTTATCGCAGTTGGGATAGGGGCACCATGTTTTTTGCTGGCCATTTGCAAATGCATCTCTCACAAACCCCCTGGTTTTTGTTAACCATTCATTGGTCATGTCTTTCTGACTAGGGTGACCAGTGTAAATCCAAGCATGATCACTCATGTTGCCTAGCTACCTATGGGTGCACAAGAAATAAATATATATTTCATCACCTATATTCATCCGCTAATCAAGTTTGTCAGTTTTATTACGTCCATGCAACCTACACGCTAATAGGTAAAGATAGGTCCTAATCCCAGCCGAGTATGTGTAGATTGGGTTCATTTTCCCATGCTCTGCTCCAGATGCGATGCAGAATTTCGGCAGCACCTCCCTGCTGTTCTCCTGATACATGTCTCGGCAATAAGCAGAGAGGATGTGTACCCGGAGAACAACAGGGAGGCACTGACGAAATTCCGCATCGGATCCGGAGCACAGCATACGGAAAAACGAACCCAATCTACACATACTTGGGCTGTCCATGGATAACGTTGGACAATTCGAAAGGATGGCGGTTATAAATATGCAAAGACATGCATATTTATAGATGTCGCCCTTTCGAACGGGAGACGCATACTGGTCACACATACTCATGATTGAAGAAACCTATAGCTAGCAAGTTTCATCGGCACGAAGACCAGAACAGAGCAAATTAAGGGGGTAGGAGGAGAAGTCATTTGTGCTCACCAACAAACGTAGGGGCGGAGCTCGTCCAACGCACGTGGAGGTCATCAAACAACTGCACATTAAAATATGATGTTTTTATAACAAAATCAGAAAATATGTGACCTAACTCATATTTTAAAAAACTATGATCTCCTTGGCCTCTGGAAGGCCGAAGAGCAGCTTTTTGGTCAACAGGAGGCAGAATAGGTGTCGGGGGGCGGGGGTAAGTGGCATCGGGAGTCAGTGGCGTCAGGGATCAGTGGCGTCGGGAGTCAGTGGCATCAGGGGTCAGTGGCGTCGGGGGTAGGGTGTCGATGGTCGGTGGTGTCGGGGGTCGGGGGTCGGTGGCATTTGTGGTCGGCGGTCAATGGCATCAGGGGTCGATGGCGTCGGGGGGTCGGGGTTCGGGGGTCGAGGTTCGGTGGCATCGGGGGTAGGGGGTAGTGGCGTCGGGGGTCGGTGGCGTTTGGGGTCGATGGCGTCGGGGGTCGGGGGTCCATAGCGTCGGGGAAGAAGAAGAAGAATTAAAAAAACACCTCTTCTTCTCCTCCTCCTCTCCCCTTTTTTCTTCTTCTTCTTCTTCCTCTTCTTCTTTTTTCTTCTTCTCCTCCTCTTCTTCTTCTTCCTTTCCTTTTCCTCTTCTTCTTCTCCTCCTCTCCTCTTTCTTCTTCTTCGTCTTCTTTTTTCTTCTACTCCTCCTCTTCTTCTGTTTCTTCTTCTTCCTATTATTTTTTGTTCTTTTCCTTTTTTATTTTTCCTTTTCTCCTTCTTCTTTTCTTTTTCTCCTTCTTCTTTTCTTCTCCTCCCCCTTTTCTTCTTCTCCTCCTCCTCCTCTTCTTCATCTTATTCTTCTTATTCTTCTTCTTTTTTTCTCCTAATAATATTTTTACAAGAACTAACCTAACTAACCTAGAACTAACCTAACTAACCTAGAACTAACCTATCTAACCTAGAACTAATCTAACTAACCTAACTAACCTAGAACTAACCTATCTAACCTAGAACTAATCTAACTAACGTAACTAACAGTAGTAACTAACCTAACTAACAGCAAAAAAGGAAAAAAACAGGGGGGAGAGCTCACCGGAGTGGGGCGGCGGGGCACCGGGGCGACGAGGGCGGCGGGGTGGCGGGGTGCCTAGTTGTCGAGGCAGCGGGGGCGACGGGGCCGCGGGGCGGCGTGGCGCTGGGCCACAGGGGCCGCGGGGCGCTGGGCGGCGGGGGGCGTCGGTGGCGGCGCGCGGCGGGAGGCGGGCCAGGGCAGTGTGGGGTCAGGGTGGCGGCGGGGCGCGGTCGGGGGCGGGGGGCCGTCGACGGTGCGGGGCGGCGGAGGGGAAGGGGCGGGGGAGCGGAGGGCGGCGGCAGGAGACAAAAATAGAAGAGAGAGAGAGAGAGAGAGGAGGGGGGTAACGGCCCGTTAGAGTTATTTTCTTTGTCGTCTGCTAGCAGACGGCAAAGTTTCTTTGTCGTCCGCTAGCAGACGGCAAAGATGTGGGGTTGGCCGTTGCAGTTAACTGGCCTCCACTGGTCCCCACCCCACCTCTTTGCCGTCTGCTAGCTGACGACAAAGAAGCTTTGTCATCCGCTAGTAGATGGCAAAGAGCTGGCTGATGGAAAATAGTGTCTTTGCCATCAGCCAACTCTTTGCCGTCTGCTTTCCCAAAGCTGATGGCAAACAACCTCTTTGTCGTCTGGTAGCAGACGGCAAAGAGCTGGCTGATGGCAAATAACTGAATTCCAGTAGTGAAACCTTCATCGGAGGCCATCTACATCATCCCGGCGCTCTCCATGACGAGGAGGGAGTAGTTTACCCTTGGGGCTGAGTGTATGTACTAGTAGCTATGTGTTTGATCTCTCTCTCTCTCTCTCTATCGTGTTCTTGAGATGGCATGATCTTGATGTACCACGAGCTTTAGTGATATATATGAATCATATGGAGTTCTTCCCTCTCTATCTTGTTCTGATGAATTGAGTTTTCCCTTCGAAGTTTTCTTATCCGATTGAGTCTTTAAGGATCTTAGAACACTTGATGTGTGCCTTGCGATGGGATATCCGTGGTGAGAATGGGATGTTCTATTTATCCACTTGATGTATGTTTTGGTGACCAACTTGCGGGTTCCATGACCTTGGGAATCTATGCATAGGGGTTGGCACATGTTTTCATCTTGAATCTCCGGTGGAAACTTTGGGCCACTCTTTAAAGTTCTTTTTCTTGGATTGAACATGATGAATTTGAAATTATGTGATGCGTATCGTATAATCAAGACGATGGGTACTTGTGGTGACATTGGAGTATCTAGGTGACATTAGGGTTTTGGTTGATGCGTACCATAAGGTGTTATATTAGAACGAACTCTAGGGATATTTGAGACACTTATCGGGATACCTCATAAGATTGATTGGAAAAGATAACTTTGAGGTGGTTTCGTACTATACATTAATTTCTTCGTTAGTTATCTGCTATTTGTGACTTTGGAGTGAACTCTTTCTCACATGAGAGGTATTTACATATGATTCAACTATGCCAATATTGTTGCGAGAAATTGCACTATTGAAAGTATGGACCCTAGGCCTTGTTTCCAAGCATTTATACAACGTTTTGATCGCTGTTTACTATTTGTTACCTTGCTGTTTTTATATTTTCAGATTACAAAAATGTATTTCTACCTGTAGGGACCCTGATCCTAAGCCATAAGAATCCAGCCTGTAACACATCACATCACTTTGCGGTTGCCACCTTACCTGGGCCGGGACCGTTTGCGTCTTTTGACTCACGAATGTGAATGTGTCGCTAGCATTCAAATGTCAAAGAACCCGGGCTGACATGACTAGTCGTAGAACCCAAGTGGCACATTCGTAAAGGGACAGGCATACGTAACCCAGCAATGCAGGTGTCGATCTCTAGCGTGCGTAGATGAGTCATAGCAAGTTACAAGGACTCCATTACGCCGTGGGACATAAATGTCATCACTACACATAGACAAGTCCTAGCAGGCTACAGGGACTCCATTACACTGCGAGACATTTCCCGAAAGGGGCAGACATAGCAGCAAAGAAGGATACATGTTGGTCAATCAATGTGTCCGGAGGAGTAGCAAGCTACCAAGGCTCGGTGGAAGCACAAAGAGGCATTTCCCCGTAAAGAGTACTATTAAAGGCACACAACTAGGTGTCGGATCCCGTACATACCGTTGCACGTCACACGTACGAACGACACGCCCGACACTCATAGATACAACTATGGCATCACAACATAACCATACAACATTTACTTAGAAGGCTCGGAAGAGCCAATACAATAAGGTGTTACAAACAGGGGTCACAAGACCCAACATTTAGAGCATTCAATCAAACAAGTGGAAGTTAAACATGTCTGGGTACAGACATCTACAAAAGTGGCTAGAGGAGCCTGAAAAGCTACAACGACCCTACCAAAGGAACCAGACCTCTGTCTGGGATTCCCAAGCTAATCCGGTCAACATCGAACTTCATGTCATAATACCACTAATGAGATTGACGTCTCCTCTGCAAAAAGATAAATAAGGAAACGTGAGTACAAAGGTATTCAGCAAGACTTACATCGGAACTATCTACATATGCATTAGTATCCATGAAGGGGGTTGTGGGGTTTATTGCAGCAAGCTAGCTTTGACTCTTGGCTAACCTGTACTACGACTACAAGTGTTTTGTTTGAGGTGGGATAGCACACACGAGTCCACATATTCACCAATAAATAGACCACTATGGATCCACTTCCGTCTCCCTAAGAGAACGCCAACCATAACACTCACACTTATCTTACGACTACAACTTATCTATGAACCGCATAAGTTCTCCAAGTAGTCCAGATCCGAGGACGCGGCTATTCGAATAGATTCATCACCCTGCAGGGTGTACTTCTTCACTCATGTTCTCGCCACTTATCGCCATGTGCACATAAAAGGCACCTCGGCAACCTTCAAGCGGAAGCCTAGCGAGGGAGTCAGCCACGACCGTCAATCACACAAAACCCTAGTCTAGGTTTATCGCCTATTTGAGACTGAACCTGCATGGAAGTCCGGCCGAAGTTTCCGCTACGGCCTCAAATGATGTGCACAGGGTTCCCAAGCCCACCGTTTGGGTGCCACTTGGTACACCGTGCCACTGTGCCTATACCGCATCATAGTCCACCCCATCGATTAGCGCTATGCACAATCGCCAACACTTTTCCTACAAACACTAGAAACTAGTTGCAACTCCTAGACAGAGATCTAGGCGATTAAGAAGTCGAGCGGGGTCATATTTCAGGGCCCAATGTGTGGTAGTAACTGTCTTGGATCACAAACATAGAATCAGTTCTTAAGGATGGTCCCAATGAGACAACCCGCCATGTACTCCTACATGACCTCTCATTGCTACCTTTACCAAATCGGGTTGACACACTGAGCTCTCGCACAGTAGGACATGAACATAGCCATTATGATTCATCACCCAGATGGATCAGACCCGACACGACACAACTCTAAGCATAGCAGGTATAGTAAGTAAGCAAGCATGGATGAGTAAGCACAACAAGGCTCAAGCCGTTGCTACTCATGCTAAGTGGTTTCAGCTATTTATTGTGGCAAAGATAGGTCATGCAAAGGAATGGGTTCAACTACCGAGAACATGTAACAATTGAATCGTTGTTGTCCTAGTGCAATAAAAGAGAGCAGGAGCAAGAGAGTTCGTTCATAACAATATGCTCAAGGGGGTTTGCTTGCCTGACAATCCTAAAGATAATACTTCTCTTCATTAGTGTCAAAGGTTGCATCATCGGAACCATCATCTACCGAGAAGGAACAAACACTGGCAAACAGTAAAGGAACACATTCAATGCAATGCAACAACCATGATGCATGATATGCCAAGTTAAGTATTGAATTGACCAAGAGGGATAATTAGCCAAGTTAATTGAAGGGGAATTCAAACAAGTTTGAATTCCAACTCCAAATGATATTTCATATAGTGCCCTAATCATAAAATGTCCTACTTGGTGATGTTAACTTGTTCAAACATGCATGATCATGGCATAAACAGATTCATTGGATTTTTCTGATCGTTTTTTATATATAAATTATTTTCATCTGACTTGCAAATTATTTTCTATGATTTTTAGAAGTTTTAAACATTTTCTGGAATTTCCTTATTAATTTAAATACCAGAAAAGCTTTAATGCGTCAGCATTGCGTCATGGTGATGTCAGCAGGTCAACAGGGTCGGTCCAGGTCAAACCTGACCAGTGGGACCCCCATGTTAGTGACTTCGACTCTAAACAGAGTTAAATTAAGTCCTAAACTTAATTTGTAAGACTGGTCCCAACTGTCAGTGAGTGTTTAGTGTTAATTAAATAAGTTAATTATTTTAACGTCACTCCAAATTAACCAGGGGTTGGCCCCACCTGCCAGTGACCCAAGGGAGGTCAAATCTAGCCGGTGTGGGTCAAACCCGTCGGCGTTTAGCCGGCGGCGAGTCCAAGCGTGGCGGAGGTGCTCCGAAGTGGGCTACATGCCATGGGTTTGGGCGCGGTTTGGATCTACAAAGAGCATGCGCTCGCACGCATCCAGTGCAACAAGCGGCAGCAACTGGGGTGCACTATAACGATGGCGGCAACGGCGTCCGTGGCGGCCGGAGGTCAGGTCCGGTGGGGAGCTGGCTAGCGCACGCTTGGAAGAGGGGAAACATGAGGAGGAGCAAGAGGGGCTCACAATGGGGGTATGAGTGCTCAAGCGGCTCAGGGAGGCTGCCGGCGCAAAGAATCGGCGACGAGGAACTTCGGTCCGGCGCGGAAGAGAGAGCAGGGAAGAGGGGGAAGCAGCAGGGGGAGAGAGGGAGCTCTACGGGGCCTCCGTGGCGCGGGTAAGGCGAGGGGAAGCGGGTCCGTGGCAAGCAGGAGGTGGAGGCCCGCGCACGTGGCCGACACCTCGGCTGCCTACTGGCCGGAGGTGGGAGATGACCTCCCCACCCCTGGTGGGCTGGGATGGGCTTCCCACTTGGGCCAGTAAGGTATTGCCCCCTTTTTTATTTCTTATTTTCTATTTTTCTTTTCTTCTGACATTTGTTTTTTTGTGAGGTCAAAGTATCTAGCACAATAATGCCCACATTTTTTCGAAATATAGTTTGATTATTTCAAACTGCCACAAAAAGGTTTGGGCATTTTTGGACATCTATCATATTTATAATGCTTTGTTAGTTATTTTTAGAAATTTCCCTAATTTATTTAATTGGCCAAAATAGTTACTAATATAAAATTCACCCTTGATATGTTGTTGCTAGCATTTATCAAAAAGGGGGAACATTTTTGAAAAGCATTTTGGATTCACTAAATTATCTTAAAGTTTAACCTATTTTAATTTTACCTGTGCTAGGGTTTGATCACCCCCATTTCAAATTAATTTGGGTTTAGACATGATGACATGATGCACATGCTGATGTTGATGCAAACAATTTCAAGCAAATTCTAGGGCTGTGACACTACCATAAAAATTGCACTTGTATTACCATCTCTTCGCCGAACTAGTGCACCTATACAATTCGCCATTGTATTGGGTGTGTTGGGGACACAAGAGATTTCTTGTATTTGATTGCAGGGTTGTTTGAGAGAGACCATCTTCATCCTACACCTCCCACGGATGGATAAAACTTAGGTCATCCACTTGAGGGAAAATTGCCACTGTCCTACAAAACTCTATGCTTGGAGGCCCAACACGAGTTTATAAGAAGAAGGTGGTGTAGTACACATCAAGCTCTTTTCTGGCGCCATTGTCATTGAGGTGAGTGCTTGAAGGTATATCTTTAGATCTTGCGATCAAATCTTTTAGTGCTTGAAAGTGCTTGAGGGTTGCTTTAGCTGATGCGGCCTCCTTCTAGCTCTTCACCACGGTGGCCTCGGCATGGCCCCAGGCCACCGTAACAGAGGCATTGGCCCAGAGCGACTCCGAGAGGAGCCCCAGGCGCCCACTCGTGAGGCGATCATCAACACCCACGAGGGCATCCTAAGCTTGACCCAGAGCGGCAAAGGCCCCGTCCAGGACGTCAAGGCCGCGTGACGAAGGCACCAAGGCTTCCTCCGGAGGAGCCACCTGCACGATTGGAGGCGATGTCCCCCGGGAGGTAAAAACATGAGGAGAGGAGGATCTAGAGGCTGTGTAGTGACAAAGGGAAAGACGTATGCAGACAGATCGACGAGTGGTCGGGCTTCTAGGACAGGCCCGCCGGACAGCGGCACCGACACACCCTCAAGGGTAGGAGCAACCACGCCAACTGGTATCGGGGGCTTGGGGGGCTCCGCAATGGTGACTAGGAGGGTTTCCTCGTGAGCCTCCACCCCCTCGCCCGCAGGCACCTTGTCAGGCGACGGCGGCACGACAAGAGCAGGCGGAACATCGGAACACACCCGACATCAGCCACACGACGCGCTCCACTCCTGGCCACTCAGGCATTGGGGCCCGTGGCGCTTCGAGCCGTCCTCAATGCTTCACCCTAAACCCAGCTCGAGCGCGCCTTGGGCGCGGGGGCTACTGTCAGCGTTTTGGGAATGGGGGTACCCAAACCTGCTTGCCTACGGCCCAGGACATGGCCCACTCCATCAGCCAGACACGGCCTAGCGCGGCTCCACTCAAGACAAGGCCCTCGCAGGACCCCAGGATCGCGAGGACCCCAGGATCGTGAGGAAGAACAATACCAAGACCAGCAAGGATGAGACTCCTTAGGCCCCCTCCGGAGCGGCAGAGATCTCTATGCAGAACCCGGTGTGGGTACCCCGACTCATAAGTCTTGATCACCGAATTTACGTGCACAGTGATCCCAGAGATCAATGCTCACTACACACAAAGAAACTGAATTACAAGAGTCTTACCTGCATTACATACCATTTGTACTCAAAATTGGCCTTTATGACAAAGTCTTAATAAATTTTCAGCGGAAATATTCAACGATAGCATGAACCCATGCGATCTTCCTTAACCCTATAGGCATTCTGACTAGGAAGTGTCCCAACTTGCATGTTCGTCACCAAGGTAATCTTCGTCATAACCTAATCGTTCATGCCTGGCCGATAAAATAACCAGTGGCAAGCCAATGAGTACTTTGAATGTACTCGCAAGCAACCCAAGTAGTGGGAAAAGGTATACAATGCATGATATAGCACTAAGTCGGTAAGTGTTCCAGAAAGCTAGTTTTGTGTGAAATTACATGATCAAATAACTTACTTAAGCATGCATCAACAGTTGGCAGATATCCATATGAACAAGTAATAGATATTACCATAAGCAGGGGTTGAATATCTCATGTTCAGACATCATGTCAAGTCATTTGACTTATCTGAAGTACCATCTTTGTCACACACACACACACCAAGTTTTGGGGAAACATCTGGATGTAGTTTAAGAAGCACCACCCAACTGTCCTTGACCGTGGACTTGGCAATTCGAATAGTTTTACACTCCACAGAGGTTGCACGCTTTACCCACAAGACTCGGGAACTTCCATGTCATCCACGACTCGCGGTATATCACATACCCGAGGTAAGCACCCGAACAATGCCTTTCCCATGTGATACTAAAGAAATAGTCCACTCGTTGGTGCCATCCCTCATGATATACATCACACGTATCATCCATGAGGTAATGCAATGGTGTGCCCGGAGCCTGTAAAGACAGCGCATGATCTCCCATTCTAGTATGACCCCGTCTCGAGAGTGACCACTTCACTCCCACTACTAGTAATGCGGGCTCTTCGCTAGCATCAACCATAGTAATCAACAAAGCCCCATCCCATATAGGGGTAGAGTGTTCACACATGTAAGGTTGGGACGGTCGACAAATCTTAAATGTAATCCATTTTCAAACACACACACACACACGTTTTACAGTACACCACTTCTTTCTCAAGTGGTTACCCAACTTAGCATCATCTCCCCTGTGCATTAGTGGCACCCGACGGGGTTTTCGAAAAGTCTTTGAAATTATTTTGTTTCCATCACCATGCATATTCCTGATCCCATTTGCGTAGCATCTACTAAGCATCCTATCTACTCCCACCCGCATAACCCTCATAAGGAGGAAGGGTCATGCATGATGCAACTATCAACGAGAAAGTATCGGAGGCATCCCACCAATGTGGTCACCACATCAACATGATCAATCCATCGAAACAACAAGTGCTATATGACATGCATGAAAAATTTCTTAACATGATCAATGGCCTGCTTGCCTGGCTTATCCAAGTCTTCGAGGTCTTCACACGCTTCTCGTCCACTCCGAGCACTTCATCTACTTAGCGAACTATCGTTGGAAAGAACCGCAATAAGAAACACAACAAGTTAAAAATAAAAGGACTCTATAATTAGGAGTTTTATTTTTCTTGGAAACCTATGGTCATGAGAAAGAAATAACCAGGGAGGTTTTATTGGATGTGGGTCAAGGGGAAGTCTTGAATGGTGGAAATGAAGATCCTATAAGATGTCCACAAAATAACTATTTTTATAAAATGAGTGGATGGTCCCAACAAATAGGTCAAGAATTTAGAAAAATCAAGAAAGTGGTTTCACTGGATTTAGAGTTGTTATGAATATTCTAGGGATTTGCAAAGTGGATCATATATGAAGAATTGGTCCAATATTTGACATAGAAGAATAAGTGTAAGAAAAAAATGTTCTCATCCTCAGGCATGATTTTAGATGCTTTTAGGAACTTGAACCACTCAATTTGGAGTTGATTTGTATGCCCTAGGGATTTTTGCAACGAGGGGTTTTACAGTTCAAATATGAGTTTGAACTTGAACAATACAAGAACTTGTGGTGCAAAAATGTGGAACTTGAACCAAATGATAGGTGGAATTTTTAGCGGAATATAGAAACTTGAATCATTTAGTTTGGAGCAAAACTAAATTTAATATGGATTTTACAAGCTTCTGCAAAAATAGAAAATGGGAAAAAGCTTTACCAAATGTGCCAACCGTGCACTGAGCATAGAATAGGAGCGACCGGACTGGGCTGGCCCAATTTCTCAGCCGCGCTCGCACCGGGCCACCTCGGAAGCGTACTTCGTGTTGTACGTTTTCCTGCCGTGAAAACGCACGCAACTAAAACCGCTCCCACTTAACCCACCGGGCCCGATTGGGTGTGGCTTACAAGCGGGGCCCGCCCATCAAGTCCATCCCCCCTCCCGCTCGAACATGAGGTTGGGAAGACGGGGCCGAGCGCACTCGAGTTACCGATCTGGTGGATCCGGGCACCCCCAGATATGCGGAGCACGCTGATGAGTTCAAGAGGCCGCGCCGTGCACACCCAGCTACCGCACTACCACGAGGGAGGGTCGTGGAGGTGGTGGCTCAGGACAGCCGCAGCGATCTGCCGGGCCATCGTGGCTTCGAGCGCCTAGGCGACCTGGTTGGGCAACGAAGAAGTGCTAGGTTTGTCATCGGAGGAGTTGGAGCACAAGAAATGTTGGGATTGACTGAAGACCGTGGCGGGGGACAAAGGGCTCTGGTCCGAGGGCTTTAGGGGAGATAAAGGGAGAGAACGCGCGTAGGGGGAGCTCGGGGAGGGAGAGGTAAAGCAAAGGGGCGACAGGAGGTCTTGGGCGCACCTCGGATGCCCTCGGCGTGGGGGAGCATGCGTTCCAAAGGTCCCTTGGCTGCATTTTGTCTTCGGGGAGAGGCATGGGGGACTTAGAGGGATACCCTGGCACGCGTGGGCATCCTACCACTGTCGGACGTGAGCTACCCGATGATGACAAGTGGCAGAGCGCCAGTTTTGCATGTCGGTTGCATGGTCACCATGCTAATGCTTGTACAGGGCATCCTTTTGGTCGGGAAAAGTTGTCTAGTGTGTGAGGAACTCATCCATAAGAGCACTAGTAGAGTTTCACTGCCTATGGAGCTAGGTGGGATGGTCTACCACTAAGGTTAAGTTTGAAGCAGCAAACTTGGGGCTGGCCTAATGGGCTTTTATTGTAGGTAAATATGGCAAATATCTTGTCTAGTAGCCTTAGTTATGGATGAACTACAAGTACATCAAGTTTGAGATCAGGGAGACAAGTCTACAGGGTACTTGCAGTTGAAAGCTCTTTTTGCTACCATAAACTAAGTTCAGTTGATTTGCTCATATTTTCCACATGAGCATGCCATCTTTGGGTTTGAACTAATGCATAAGTATGCAATTGAGGTTGTGAAAGTGTTTGGGGGCCTTTGCATGCATAAAATAATGAGGGAAAAGAGAGGTCATGCCATGGTAAAAGAGAGGGGGAAGTGAGGGAGTTAACCCCTGATAATTGATCAGAGGCCATGGAAAACTTACTTGAGGTAAATTGGGGTTAGAATATACTGTGGTAGAAAGCTGGAGATAAGGAGAATCTTTTTGGGCCGACTTTGCTTGTCCACAAGCTTATGGCTGAAGGTGTTTCAGTTCTGATTGGTCTACGTATAGGAATGCTATTGCCTTGGTATTTACCAGGGTTAAACTACAGGTCTACCTGGTGCTGATAACAAGTTTTCAGCCCAAATTAAGAAAGTTGATAACACAGACTTGGTAAACCCTAGAAATTAACAGAATCAGATTTCTGTAGATCTAGGCATGCTAAATAAATCTCCTAAATGCACCACTTGATGTAGTAGCATTATTTGGGTATTATAACATGTCCACAAAGTTTGAGGGCAATAGGATAAACTTGACAATGTAAAGTTCCTAAAATTTGATTCTAGACACAGAGGGTTTTGGAATATTTTGGTGAAGCAAAACAATTGGGATTGAGATGAATCTTTGCAAGATCATCACATATATCATGGGTGACTAGCTGGAATTTTCCTATATTTTATTGAGAATATTTCTTATGGAAATATTTCAAATGCTTGAAATTGGAAGAAATGGCTTTGAAGGGTTTTGTACAATATTTTGAACATGACCATGTGTGTAAACACTTATATATGGACAATATATGTCCACTGAGGTTTCCTAAATTTTCTCAAATATTTTGAAAGCATAAAGATAATTTTTCCTAATAAAATACCATTTCTAGACTTTAAAAAAGGCTTTAAATAAAATAAGAAAATAATCTTCAAAAATACGATTTTGTGGTTTTGTGGAGTTATATATATCTTCGGTTCCAAATACATACTTTGGGGCAAACAATCCACCAAGTTTGAGGACTTGTAGTACAAACCTCAATTTAGGGTTTTTTGAAAACCTAAATTGAAGAAATGCTTTTTGGACAAAAATATATTTGATAAGAATAGTTGGAGGACCTATGCACATGGTATGATCAATTGAAAAGAGTTTAGATCAAGAAATGGAGTTTTGAGAGTAGGAGGGAGTTTTTTGAATATAGAGCCCCAAAAGCAATCAAACAAGCAAGCGTAGGAGGGAGTTTTTTTAATATAGCACACAAGTCAAACATTCATATGCACTCAAAAGCTTTAATTGGATCTAATTTTTGAGTCATATTAACTTAGTCAGGTGGCAAAACACAGGTGTGACACCTGGCCTCAGGATTCAAAGATAATGCGGGGAAGAACAGGCAGGCGCCAATGCGCTAGCCGGTGCAGTTTCCCATTTGGAGCAAGGACATACGCGGGTTCCCGAAGCGCCACCCAAAGGTTTCCATTCTGGTGCAACAAGACCACGACCATGAGTCTAGCAGGGCGGATGTCATCGTTGAGCCCACCTTTGCATCATCGACAGCTACTTTGCAAGCAAAGACCACCTTTGGACAGGGCGGAGAGGTACTCTTGTCCCCCTTCAAATTTGGCCACTGTGGGATGCCTTCTCGCTATTGTAATCAGGGAAGTGGACTTGGGCCACTGCTATATATAGAGGTAGGCCACACCACGGAGGGGGATGACGAATCCATCCATCAGAACACCCTTAGAACATCCTCGCGAGGCTCGGAACCATTGTACTAGTTCATCCACCACACCTCCCCAAGAGGAAATCCACCAAAGCAGGAATAGGGTATTACGCTTCCTAGCGGCCCGAACCTGGGTAAACCACCATGTTCATATTCTTCCTTGTCATCATGTGAGTTCACCATAGTAAACATCGAGTAGCGAGCTAAGTAGGGCGAGGCTACTGGGGCTATTTGCACATGCCCCTGTGTTCGAACTTTGACGGTTTTGCGGAGCCTGAAATCCGACAAGTGAGTTGCTGCTGAAATGGGTGTCACATGCACCAGTAACATGGCCAACCATCTACGAACGCGTCCCAATGACAGAGGTGTCCCACGTGTCTCTAACTGCTTCCGCCATCGATGGCCGTGTTGCTGCTGACATGGGTGTCCGATGCGTCAGTGACACCACCAACCATCTACAAGCATGCCCCGTTATACATATCCAACATATCTATAATTTTTAATTGTGCTATGCTATTATATGATCATTCTAGGTTCCTTTTGAGTGTTTATTTACCAATTAATAATATTTTTGAGCGCTAACCTATTAACCCAGTGCCCAGTGCTAGTTGCCATTTTCTGCATTGTTTTTTGCTATTCAGGTTTATAGTACCAAACAAACTCCAATTTCCACTCGGTGCCCCTCTCAAGCCTATAAATACGCATCCATTCCGAAAACCCTTGAGAGCCTCCCGAAATACTTCTTCCACCACCACAAGTCTATGTTCCGCCATGTGCCCATCTGGAGCCCTGTTCCGGTGCCCTGGTGGAGGGGGGATCAATCACTAAGGGCTTCTACATCATCCTTGCTACTACCATGGTGATGTGTGAGTAGTTCCCCACGGACATACTAGTCTGTAGTTAGTACCTAGATGGATATATATATATATCTTCAACACAAGGATCGTCGCATTTTGACTTCAGTTTATTTGATGTAATCCTTTTTTGAAGTGCGTTTGTTGGGATCTGATGAACTGTGGGTTTACGTTTAGATTATTCATGAAAATATTTGAGTCTTCTCCAAAATATATTATGATTCTTATGTGCACGATCATCACAGCTTCATAAATATCTCCAATCTATTGATTTGTTTTCGCCAAGTAGATTGATCTATCTTTAGTGAGAGGGGTGTGTTTTAGTGGGTTCAATCTGACAAGCTTCTATGTCCCAGTGATGGAAGGGGACAAGATAAGTACTTGTATTGTTTCCACTAAGGATAAAACGATGGGGTTAGTTCATATTAATTTATTTCTCTTTGTCTACATCATAACATTGTTCTCCAAGCATTACTCTGTCTTACATAATACTCTAGATGCAAGTTGGATAGTGGTCGATGGGTGGAATAATAGTAATAGGTGCAGGAAGGAGTCGGCCTTTTTACTTATGGACGTGATGCCCATCTACACATGATCATTGTCGTAAATATCACATAACTATGCGCTTTTCTATCAATTGCCAACAGTAATTTGTTTACCTACTGTATGCTTACTTTCATGAGAGATACCACTAGGGAAAACTATGGCCCCGGCTCTATTAACTTATACCGGGTCTATTAACTTATAAGTTTACAAACACTACAATACCTTGATTCCATTTATTTATTTTCTATTTATTTTTCAATTTACAATAATATACTATCAACCACACTACTTAGAAGCTTGCAAATAATGAGTCTAGGGGGGGTGACAACCCTCTTGTCCGTGTTGGGTGCAAGTGTTTGCTCTTTTGTGTGTAGCCGTTGAAGATGGAGGTTGGTTGTTACTCCTATTGGTTGGATAAACCTTGGTTCTATACTGATGGAAATACTTATATATACTATGTTCCGCTTCAAAGAAAACCCAACGTAGACACAAGTATCACCTCGCGGAAAGAGGTGTCCCAACGCCTGTAACTGCGTCCGCCACCAAGGACCGCGCAGCAGCTGACATGGGTGTCCCACGCATCAGTGACACCGCCAAATATCTCCAAGCGTGCCCCATTGATAAAGGTGCCCCACATGCCTGTAACTACGCCCATCTCTGACAACCGCGTTGTCACTGACATGGGTGTCCTACGCGTTAGTGACACCACCAATCATGTACGAGCATGCCCCGCAAACAGAGGTGTCCCACAAGTCAATATATGCATACCATCTAAGACCGCACTGCCGCTACTAGGGGTGTCCCACACATCAGTAGCCAAACCAACTAACAATCAAAGACTTTGACCGAACGCAAACCCCCATTTGGGCTTTCATGAGGGCTAAAGTGAGGACTACCAAAGAGCATGGGAAACTGAGGAGGACTAAGAAATGAGGGGAATAAAAATAAAAACCCCATATTATAATAGGCTCACTCATTTATCCCATTGATACTATGAACTAATGATCTCTAAGGATAAGGATTGTCTAATTGCTTTTGGAACATATTTTCTAAATCGTGCATGAGCCTATATTAAGAAGAAATCAATCTCCATGAAATGGGGATACACAATGATTAAGTTCCCATTTTCTTCACTGTTAAGCAAGCCATATAAGGAGGAAAGCTCAAGATACTCAAGGGCAGAAACTGAATCAATTATCCGAGATCCATCTCCAAACACGTGAAGATGAAGTTGAACGGGTATTGATGAGTCCTGAATCATTATTTGAAGATGAAGAAAAGGAGGAAAATGAAATTATAATAGATACAACACCAATAGTTCGCCCGCACTTGAACAAAATCTATGAGGCACTTCAAAGAAAAGGAGAGGAGGAACTACCTCCTCCTACATTGAAACCCTTTCCCAATGGGCTGAGGTATGAATATATGGACAATACATATTTTTTTCCTATTATAGTTCATGCTTACCTTTCAGGGAAATAAAAAGAGAAACTATTGGTTGTACTGAGTAAGCATCGGAAGGCTTTAGGCTACTCAATGAAGGATATAAAAGGGATACATATGCTTGTGAGCTCAAGAGGTGGCATCTAGAGGGGGGTGAATAGACACTTAACAAGATATATGAGCATTTTTGGTTCCCTTAAAATTTAGCATATTTATCACAAGTTAAGTTTCAACCAAAGAATCCTACACATGCATATCTAGAGATTGAGCAGCGGAAAGTAAACATCATGCATTTGCAAGAAACATAAAGAATGGTAGAGTAGGAAGATCAAACGCAATGAAGACAGGAAGATGTTTGGCACGGTTCCGATAGTTGGTGCTATTGTACATCCATGGTGATGGAGACTTCAACCCATGATAATGGTTCTGCGAGTCCATGGAGGGCTCCATCCATGAAGGGTCCATGAATAAGCAACCTTGTCTATTCCACCATGGTTAACATCCACGAATGACTAGCCTCACTCGGGCTAGATCTTCACGAAGTAGGCAATCTCCTTATCCTTACAAACTTCTTTGTTCAACTCCACAAAATATGTAGGCTCCCAAGAGACACCTAAGAAATCTAGTAGACACCACTTTCCAAAAGTTAGTAGATGGTGTATGAATGATGAACTCCTTGCCCTAGTGCTTCAAAAGATAGTCTCCTCAACACGCAATCACTCTCTCACAAAAATTTTCTTGATAAAAGAGGATGGTTGGATGGAAAGCAACTTGGGGAGGCTAGAAATCAAGAGTCATATGGTGGGAATGGAATATCTTGATCTCAACACAAGAGTAGGTGGTTCTCTCTTGGAAACAATGAATGGTGGAAGTGTTGGTTCGATATGATCGAGTGCTCTCTGTAGGAATGAGACGGGGTGGACGTGTATATATATAGTCATCTCCAAAAATCCAATTGTTACAAACAACTCAGTTGAACCAAAGAAAAAACTTAGATGTACCGATTAGTGCAAAATGTTCTAACTTTTAGCTTTTTGGTGAGACCGAATGATAACAACTCGGTGTGACCGATTTGGTTGGCCTTGAGCAGATCCGCATCTCGGTGGTTCCAACATATAAAACTCCAAAGTTCCAAAGTAAAATATCTCGTTCCCAGAGTTGGTCACTACTTTTCGGTTGTAGCGAACGGGATCTCGATGGTATATAGGTGCTAGGGTTTGGGTTGTGTTCTATCTAGGGCTAACCCGGTGAGGTCGATTCTAAAAACTTGGTGGCATCAAATTAGGTAGTTTATGGACAGAATCATTTGTGAGAGTTTAGCTATGGCTTTTAGTGGCAACTTTGTAAGCACTTTGAGCAACCATATCATAATCAATACCTCATCCCCTTTTAATAGTATTGGCTTCCCTATGGACTCAATTTTAATTTCTCACATGAAATAAAATGTAGACTGTTGGAGCTTTTTACAATTAGATTCCTTCCCATCTTGTGGATTGTTCTCACAATTCCCAACCACTTCTATCTTTTGATTTTATCTCTAATAGACTAGACAAAACTGTTAGTCCAAGAGATAATGTATGTTTTCATTAATTATCAAAACCTCCAAGGGGGCATTTGTGCTTTGAACCTCCCTTTTTGGTAATTTATGACTACTTACAATCAAAGCTTCAATTCAGAGTATACAGTAATATATGGGAGCTTTGAGACACATATGACTAAAGCAAGCTCCCCCTATAAGTGTGCAATTTCCTTTAAGGAATGGTTTCTATTGTAATGCATGAACACACACATGGTAGAGAATACATGACAAGCCATATGTACCTTGGCTATATGTATGAAACCTGTATGTGAATGAAGTATGTCCATGTTCATGACTCACTCTTTCAAACAATATGTGTAAGAAGCAAGAGATCGTCTTGAACATGAATAATATGCATATACTTACCTTCAAATACAAGAGCATTCTAACTAGAGAACATACTTGAGAAAATGGGGTTAGATAACAAAAGAATGTTTCTTTCATACAAATGCAAGAGATTTCAAATGTATCAAGATATGGATGACATGTAGGAAATAGTATTCTCTTAAGATTGACATGTCTCGAAAAATTTATCGAACTTTCTTCCATGAGTATGGATTTTCCTTCTTACTCCCCCCTGAATCTTAGCGTGTAGATATCGGGATTAGTAGGATGAGACAAGTCTAAAACACATAGTCAGTCAAATCCAGATCACATAGTGTCTCTCCTTTAATAAGTCTTGATTGGGTCTCTCCCCCTTAATGTTTCTCCCCCTTCGGATAGCTTTAAGCTTTGATATTTCTCCCCCTTTGGCATCAATTACAAGAAGGGTTATAGGGTAAGGGATCATAGAGAGAAGGGTCATGGAGCATAGTCTTGAAAAATGTAAAAATTTGGCAAAGAACTCTGGTAATGGCAAAATTCAGAGATTTCGAGGAAATTTTGATCAGTCGGACCGAAAATAATGTTGAGGTTGCGAGGAATTTCGATGGCATCGAAGTGTTTGATGTCGGTTATACCGAAGAAGCACTAAGCAGTGCAACTGACATATTGCTGGCGCTGTTTCCTTTTAATAGGAGATTCTGAGTTCCAAACAGAAACTTGGCAAAGGCATTCTTGGCCAATTTTGTGAAAGATATTTTTGAAAAAACTTGACTGGATTTGCAAGGAATTTTCTGTAATATTTGCAAAGAGTTTCAATACGATTTGCAAGGAAGTTTTAATAATATTTGAGAAGAAT
Organism: Hordeum marinum; assembly: GCA_022496015.1. Lineage (NCBI taxonomy): Eukaryota > Viridiplantae > Streptophyta > Magnoliopsida > Poales > Poaceae > Hordeum > Hordeum marinum. The sequence continues at coordinate 173,914,279 of CM039674.1, read as the reverse complement.
TATGAATAATATTTGCAGGGAATTTTCAATAATATTTGAGAAGAATTATGAATAATATTTGCAACTAGAAGATTAACCGTTGCTGAACCTTCATAGAGGTGATGGTCGGCGACTAAGTCACCTATATTAGAGTATATTTACTTAAGGAGCCAAGAGAGAACACTTGATCATAAGTCATACTCAATTGTTAAGCTGAAAATATGGTTACAATTTTTCGTTCAAGCATTTTTTATGGTTTCATATCACTTAGAATTGGTTTGACACATGGCTTGGAGTAAAGCTTCTTCAAGGATGTGATTACAATCATTTGAGTGATGTTGATGACGTAAGCGTGCAGGTGGGCTTGTTGTGGATGCTCAAGTGTTGGAGTTTGGATCTATCCTTCTTTCTTTTAAGTACATATTCCTACATGGATTAGACATGCAAGGAATAACATGAATATATGCAAATGGCAGGGGTGAAGTTTTGTATCAAATGTTTGTCAAGGATGTAGTTTGTATTGTCTTCTTCCTTCATCACAAAGAATGGTTGCGGATACTTGGTCATGACAAGATTGCTTATAGTTTGAATTGATTGCAATATTTTGGAGTGTACTCCATCAAGGTACCTACATAAGGGTTAGATGCAACACACGGGAGCATAGTTTTCCAAGATATGAAATAGTATCATGTCAATAGTATCAATGAATAGTCATGTAAGCACATGCCCTCGCATACATCCAAGTGAGTCTCTCGAACAAGTTTCAAGCATCTATGATGTTCAAATCACCCGTAAAGTGACAAAACACTTTATCATCAAGTTGTTTTGTGAAGATATTCGTCAAATTCTTGTTGGCACGGATATGTTTGATATTAATATCTCCTTTGGCAACATGATCATGAATGAAATGGTGACGAACTTAAATATGCTTAGTTCAAGAGTGTTGCACGGGATTGTGTGCAATCTTGACAGCACTCTCGCTGTCACAAAACAATGGAACATGTTTCACATGTATTCCATAGTCTTTAATAGTTTGGGCCGTCCATAGCAATTGCACACAACAAGATCCGGTGGCAATATATTCCACTTTGGCGGTAGATAAATATACCGAGTTTTTTTTTCTTGAAGGACCAAGAGACAAGAGATCTCCCAAGAAATTGGCACGTACCTGAGGTGGAGTTTCTATGAACCTTATTTGTGGCATAGTCAATGTCTGAATAGCCCATAACGTCAAACAAAGATCCCTTGGGATACCAAATGCCAAAGTTTGGCGTATGTGTTGAGTATGTCACAATTCTTTGCACAGACTTAGCATGATGTCGGTACAAGAGGAACAAAGGTATAGCAATGAACCAATCATTGATCGATAACTTTTTTGATCAACCGGTTTGTCCTCCTTAGTGAGGCCAACATGCCCACTTGTAGGCGTGTTTTTTTCATCACTTTGCGTTCTTGTGTGCTGAACTTCTTGAACAAATCCTTTGTATACTTTGTTTGAGAGATAAACATGCCATCTCTTATTTGCGAACCAAGAGAAACCTACAGCTTAGACATGAAAGACATCTCATATTTCTCGCACATTAACCTTCCAACTTTCTCACTAAAGTGTGGGTTAGTAGATCCAAATATGATATCATCCACATAAACTTGGCACACAAATCATTCACCATTAACTCTTTTAGTGAACAAGGTTGCATCAATTTTTCCAATTTCAAAACCCCATTCTATAACAAACTTTGTTAAACATTTGTACCAAGCTCGAGGGGCTTGTTAAAGACCATTAGGAGTTTCGAAAAATTTATACACATGATTAGGTTTATTTGGGTTCACAAATCCGAGAGGCTGTTTAACATAGACTTCCTTCTCAATTTCACCATTTAGACAATCACTTTTAATGTCCATTTGGTAAAGTGTGATATCATGGTGATTTTCATAAGCAAGAAGAATGTGGATGGACTCAAGTCTAGCAAGAAGGGCGCATATTGATACGTCTCAAACGTATCTATAATTTATGATTGTTCCATCCAGTTATATTAGCAATATTGGATGTTTTAAAATCATTTTATACCAACTTTATATAATTTTTTGGGACTAACCTATTGCCATAGTGCCAATCTTCTATCTATTATCAAACAGTAATGTGTTTACCCACCATGTGCTATAGTCATGAGAGAAACCATTAGTGAAACCTACAACCACCGGGTCTATTTTTTAACATATTGCTTTCCGATCTATCTTTTTCCCCATTTTCTTTCAGATCTACTATTCCAAAAACCCAAAAAAGACCTTGCTGCACTTTTTATTTGCATCTTTTATTTTGTGTTCTTGATTGATCTATTTATCTAATCCCATATAAACAATTCTATCTTTCACCATGGAGAGATTAACAACCTCTCTTACGCGTTGGGTTGCAAGTATTTGTTCATTGTGTGCAGGTACCGTTTACATAGTGTTGCTTGGTTCTCCTAATTCGATAACCTTGGTTTCATAACTAAGAGAAATACTTTCTGTAGTTGCGTTTCATCATCCCTTCCCCTTTACAGAAATACCAACGCAATCTCAAGCCACGTCAAAGGAATTTTTGGCATCGTTGTCGGGGAGACATCATCAACTCTAATAGCCCAAGAGCACCTTTCCAAGTCTTGTAACCATTTCCTTGTATGAACCTTCCATGTTTTTCCCTCGTGTGTTTGGGTTTAATAAAAATTGCGTCATGACATTCCTTATTGCATCATGGCATCATATCATCATCTCATATTTTGCATCAAGCTAGTTGATTGTGTTGATGTGGGAGTGCATGTGTTGAAGTGTGCTTGTGTGAGGTGGTGTGCTTGGTGGATGCCACAACTAATTCCTTGAGCTATTCCAACTACTCTCCCTCTTTTTTATTCCAAATTTCAGGTGTGATGCTTCACTTGCTCCTTTCATCCCAAGTTGATGTTGCACATCTACCTAATAATCTGTATTGTATTTTAAAATAGGTCTTTGCCATGTGCCATTATGTTCTTTGTGTGGCTATTGCAAAATAGATTCCAATAAGCCATAAAAGGTGATTTATTCATTTTCCCTAAAAATGCACAAACCATTTTTATTAAATGGTGCATGTTTTTGAGAGTCCACAACATATTTTTCTCGTCCCTAATTCTTTTCCAAACCGGTCTTGATTTTGTTTTAGTTTTGCTAAATTATTTAAATAGAAACCCCGTTTTCTTTTCTTTGGGACAGTGAGGCAGACCACGTGGGCCTTTTCCCAACCGTGGCCCACCTGGGCCTTGCCTATTTGTCCCAACCAGCCCAGACAGCTACCTACTCCGTTCGCCTCTATCTTCTTACTTTAGACAGGCAGAGTGCCAGCTAGTTGCCGTGAGTTCACGAACGTCGAGGCCACGTTCCTTTGCATGCCTTTATAGCTAGCCCGATGTAACAGCCTGAGACCGACGCTCTAGAAGATTCCCCTTTTATTTCATTCTTGCCGTGTGTTTCGTTTGGTTGTTGCATTCATCATCCCATCATTCGCATCATCTGCATAGCATCGGCATTTTGTCAACATGAATTTTCAAACTTGCATCCATGAGTAGCTGCTGGTTGTCTTCGTTCATCTCGCTAACCATTTCAAGGCCAATCACAAATAGCCCACTTAAACCTCCACCTAACTCAGGTCGTCCGATTCTTATCCGATGATCAAATTGCTTCGAAACTCCCATCCTATTGCCTACCTATTTAAGCAGTGCAACCCTAGCCCTAACATAGACAGCTCCCCTATTTTTCCTCCGTGCGCCACCACACACCTGCTTCGCCTCGAAATCCCCATCATTCCAACCAGCCATCTCTTTCCTCAGGATCCTCCCGATCCAATTCATCCATCTCACCGAACCACAAATCGCCCATGGACGTGTCCACCAACCCGCTGCATCCACTCCTCTAGCTAGAGCACGAGCCCCTGCAGCCTGCCTCCCTCGCCTCGGAAGCTTCGCTGTGGGTCAACTTCGTCGGCCGCCATGGCCTTCAGCCTTGTCGGACCCGACACGCGCCACATCAAGCTGCTCAAGCATGTCTGTGCCTCCTCCCACGAGACGAGCAAGCAAGCCAACCGAGGCCTTCTGCCTCCTCGCTCGTCCACGTCCTTAGGAGCTCCCATGCCCGAGACCATCCTCCTGCGCGACCGCAGCCCAGCCACCGTCCAAGCCGCGCCATAGCAGCACATGACACCGGCGCTCCCTGCTGCCTGCTGCTCCTCCTGAGCGCGAGCTTCACCGCTGGACCAGGTCGTCGTTGTCCCTCCCTTGCTCCTCTTTCCTTCCTCCCTTTCTTTTCTTATCCTCCCAGTCTCACCTCGTTCCCTCTCTCTGTGCAAGGCACGAACAGGAGCCGCCGACCAGGGTTCAAGCAACGCCACCACGGAGATCCATCGCGCCAGATTGGCCACCTCCATCTCTAGGCAATAGCAGCGCTAGGGCAGCCCGAGGCTCGCCTTCGGATCATGTCGTCGCCGGGAATGGGACGACCTTTCCTTGATTCATGACTCCTCGAGCTCACTCCGGCCTTCCACTGCATCTTCTCGCTATGGTCGTGACCTCTGTTTTTCCCGCTGTAAGGAACTTCCTCCTGATCTAAAACTCTGTTTCTTTGGTCTAGATCCATTCTGGCTATAGAGGTTATTTGTAATTACCAAAAGTTTACACCACAAGTAGTCTAGTAGCAAGATGGTTAGCGCAGCAGCGCTACATCCTTGAGGTCTTCAGATCAAATCCCAGGGCTGCGTTTTACTTCTGAATTTTTTGTGTTTTCATGAGTATCAAGCATTGCCAGTGTTTCATCTTTAGCCACAGCCCTTTATTATCACTATCATGTACACGTAGCTTTTGTTATCCTACCGAATTCACATCCAAGAGGTCTTGGGTTCAAACCCATTGCCCTCCACTTTTCCCCTTTTGTTTGTTTTCATGTTATTCCACATGCACACATACCTCATCTTGTGCCAAAGCCATACCTGATCATAGATCTTTTGTAGCCCAGTTGGTCTCCAACATAGCTGCAATCCAAGGATGACAGGACTCAAATCCCATGCTTGACATATTTTGTTTCTTGTCCTTTCATTTTTTTCTCTCTTGTGACTCTAGCACCTTGGGCTCACTGCCTCTGTTGACTGGTACTAGTTGACCTTGTCGAAAACTCTCCTGGCCCCACTTGTCATACTCGGTGGTTGAGCCCATCCCATGTCCTCTGGTTCTTGTTTTCTCTTTTCTTTTAGTTAAAAACTGTGCAGATTTCGCATGAGTGATGCATTTTGTAAAAATCATACAAATTCAACCGTGCATCAGATTGAAACGAATTGTATATGAAAAATGTTTAGAATTCCGTGTAGATTCACAATATGAAACTTTCATGCATGTTCAAACTGTTTAAACCTGCTGTCTGTATTAATTTGCGTTAATGCCATGCTAAAACCATTTTTGTCATAGCTCAATAACCATAGCTCCATATTAAATGATTGGTATATGAAACTTGACTAGAAAACGTGTAGAATCACATGGTGACATTACTTATGCTGTTTAAAAAAATCTAAAATCGAGTTAGGACAGATCTGCACCAAATTCATATTATGCTTATGAGGACGTTTCGGAAATGCTATATGTTGCTTTCGGCCTCATTTAAAATGCCTAGATGTTGTAGTTGTGTTTGCTTCACCGTTTGCCATGTTGACCAACATTTAATATTGTAGTGTACCTAACAAGAGTGAACTAAGTAATTCAAATGTGGAGTTTCTTCAATATGCAACCGGTTGCATATTGAGCTTCACTTAATGTGTATAAGTGGATTGTTGTGGTTTGCCATGCCATGCATAACATGCATCATATTGATTTGTGCATCATGTCATGCATATGTTGTGGTATTCTCGTGTGTTGATTGTTGTTTTCGGATTGCGTCTTCTCGATAGAGTTCCAAAAGTGTTCGGAGTGTGAGGATTCGTTTGACTACGTTGGCTCGTCTTCTTCATGGATTCGTTCTTCTTCCAAGCAGGATCTCAGGCAAGATGACACATTTCCTTGGATACCACTAGTATCATTCCTATGATAGTTGTCCCGCTTTTATTGTTATGTATCACTTCCTACCACTTGTTTTTCAAGCCTCCCAACATTGCCATGAAAATCCTATAACCCTCCACCTTCCCAGCAAACCTTTGTTTGGCTATGTTACCGCTCGTTCAGCCCTTCTTATAGTGTTTCTAGCTGCAGGTGCAATTGCTTCCATGTGACAACATGGACATTCTTTAGTTATATCACAATATTATTGCTATTTAATTTAATGCACATATATACTTGGTAAAAGGTGGAAGGCTTGGCCTTTTTCTCAGTGTTCTGTTCCAATCTTGCCGCCCCTAGTTACTTGTGTACCGGTGTTATGTTCCATAATTGAGCGCTCCTAACATGCTCGTGGTTGTTATGGGGACCCCCTTGATTCTCGTTTTGGGATAAAGCTTGTCTGGCAAGGCCCAACATTGGTACTACATTTGTCTAATAACTAATAAAATTTCATAGGGACCTGCTGGCACCCGCGGACCTTTAATCAATAACCCAGGCCAGTGCTCCTCATGAGTGTTGGTCCAAACAGAGCCACTTGTGGGGCCACCTCGGGGCAACTCAAGGGATTTCTATCAGGTCGTCGTACGTACTGTTCATTCGGTCTTGTCCTGAGAACGAGATATGCAACTCTTATCGGGTTTGTCGACACGTCGGGCGGTCTTGCTGGACTTGTTTTACCTTTCTCGAATGTCTTGCATGAGGAACTCCGATGTTCTTCGGGCTATCTCGAGATCTGTGGTCGTGATTATTCCCGTGGCGTGTGGTTAATTTGTGATGGATGAGTTGGAACACCCCTATAGGGTTAAACCTTTCGGAAATCCATGCCCGCGGTTATGTGGCAAACTTGGAAACTTTGTTTAACCCTTGGTCATAGTAAACTTGAAGTAAACTCAAATAAAATACACCAACTGTGTGTGTAACCCTGACTGTCCCTTCTCGCGAGTTCTTATCCGAGAGAGAACACAGTGGGGTTATGTTTGATGTAAGTAGGTGTTCAGGCTCACTTAGTGATCATTGCTAGTTCATGTCCGTTATGCGTACACCACCATAATTTACCTTGCGTATTCATAAGTTAGCCACTCAAATAAATGCTTAGTCGCTTGTTGCAGCCTCACCACTTAACAATACCTCACCCATTAAGCTTTAATAGTCTTGATACCCTTGGAAATGAGATTGTTGAGTCCCCGTGGCTCACAGATTACTACAACAGTTCTAGGTACAGGTAATGCGATGATTAGACGTGAGCACGATACTTGTTTAATTTTGAGTTCTTCTTCTTCATCAATCTAGGATGGGTTCCAGGTGACAGCTTGGGATTGCAAGGATGGATGTCATTTTTTCATTTGTTTTCGTCCGTAGTCGGACCCTGCTCTTCTGTATGATGTTTGAATATGTTGTTGTATTGAGGTGATCTTGTTGTAGCTTGTGGCGAGTGTAAGTCAATTCCATATACTCATCTCTTCTGTACATGTACTTGTAATGATATCCATTCTTGCAACATGACGAGATGCCCTTCTATTCTTGTCGAAGCCCTCATGCCAAAATAAGGATAGGATCGCATCTTGGGTGTGACACCCGGCCTCCTAGGATTTCCCCGCTTTTTCTCTTTGCGCTGCCACCTCTCTTCCTTCCCCTCGCCTTCTTCTCTTCAATCCAGAGAGACAGAGAGTTTCAGAGAAGTTTAGAGAAGAAACAAAGCCATGCAGGCCTTCTCCATCATTGTTGACACCTTTGGTGGCTTCTCCTGTTCCTTCTAGGATATCCAAAAGTTTTCCGACACCTCCCTCGCCTGATTCTCGGTGCTAGCTGGTCGGGAGATCCTTCATTGCCGACGTTGTAGTATAGAGGCTTTGGTGCATCAAGCTTCCTCAACCACTTCTTCGCCTAGACGACCGGTTCTCCTCGTCCCAAGGGACCTCGGTGAGCCTTCCGATCGTCTCCATCCCTCTCCCTCTTGAACTTCTCCCGATAGCTGCCGTCTTCATCTTGTCTGATCTGCCACAACCCCGTGTCGCCGCTCCTGTGTTCGACCCCGCTCATGCGCGTCCTAGATCTTCGCAGGCATGAAAATGCAATCCCTAGTTGTTTCCGAACCCGCACCACTGCTTGTGCACTCCGGTGGTCGTTGGAGGGCTCGCCGGCGCCATCGTTGACTTCTCTGCCACCTAGGTAGGGGAGGTCATGCCTTGATTCATAAAAGAGCCGAGCCCTCCTTTAGATAGAATCCCCCTCCTAGCTCAGTGGCAACACACCTCGGTTCCAACTAGGGAGACCCGGGTTCAAGTCCCGAAGGTGCGATTTAAGACCCCCCCTCCCTTTTTTTCCGCTCCATGTTAAGCCGCTGACAACGGGACCAGTACCTACATGTCATTTGCTAGGGGCCCTAGTGTCTATGCCATGTTGCCCCATTTGTTTTTATTATATTTTATTTTATTTGTTTGTTTTCCGATTGCTTGCTTTTGGGATAAGTGCCAATTTGGCAATGTCCTAATCTGGCAGTTTCCATTTAGGGATATGCCTAGTTTGGCATGTACTAAGATATAAGTGGCTCTTGTTAATTTGAGCGTGTTTTGTGTGAGTTTTGTCTATTGGAACATATGCTTATGATATATGAATTTGTGTTACAAAACCCATTGAATCCGATAGTGGCATTAGTTTCATTAGTTGGGAAAGTTTGTAAAAATGATATTTTGTGATAACATGTTATTTTGTATTTCTCACATGATTTAATTCTTGCACTATTTTCTAAACTTGTCACCATGAAAATTGCTCTTTGACATGTGCACTAGCCCCTGGTATTTTTCCATGCCATGCTAATCCATGTTAATATGTGGAATTCTTGCTATGAACATGCTACCGAAATGTTGTTTTCACATGCTCAAATATTTCTATGTCTTGAAACAGATTATTTTCTTGTCATGTTGTCTTGATGATTCCCATGAGTATGTAGCTCTTTTGGGGTTGGCACAATGCAATCCATTGTTGAGCATGTTGTCCTCTGTTAGCTTGTACCATTTGCTTGCAATTAGGGGTATTGCATCTTGGTTAAAGTTGTTGTCAGACATGACATCCTGTTAAAAAAATGCCCTACTTGCCACTTGTTGATTTTTTTCTAAGTCTGTGAAACTACTATTCTTCGTATTCCATGTGGGGAGGATGATATCCATTGATGTGTGCATATATTGATGTTGTCATAATGTAGTTGTCGGGACCCCGATACTAAGTCATATGAATCCAGACTGTAACATATGACATCACTTTGCGGCCTCACGCGCGGTAAGTTCCACGGCTGCAGCCTTACCTTAGCTGGGACCATTTGCGTCTTTTGGCTCACATATGTGAACATGTCATTGGCAATCAAACGACAGAGAACCCGGGCTGACATTTCTAGTCATCGAACCCAAGCGACACATCCGTACGGAAACAGGCATACGTAACCCAGCAATGCAGGTGTCGACCTCAAGCATGTGTAGACGAGTCGTAGCAAGCTACAGGGACTCCATTACACCCCAAGACATTTCCCCGAAGGGATGGACACAGCAGCAAATAAGGATACATGTCGGTCAATCAATGTGTCCGGAGTAGTAGCAAGCTACCATGGCTCGGTTGAAGCACAAAGAGGCAGTTTCCCATAAAGAGTACTACTAAAGGCACACGACTAGGTGTCGAATCCCATACATACCGTTGCACGTCACACGTACGCACGACATGCTCGATATGGATAGATACAACCATGGCATCACAACATAACCATACAACAACATGACTTTTATGTAAGAGGCTCAGATGAGCATTGCATAATATGTTCTTACAGATAGGGGTCACATGACCCGACACTCAAGTCATACAAACATGTTCATACAAACCAAGCAGAAGCAGAAGCTATCTGAGTATAGACAGATGAAAGGGTAAAAAGGCGCATGGCCTGACTATCTATAGCCCGCCACAGGGCAAAGGTCGTAGCTAGGACACCAGCTATTCAACATCGTCGACATCTAGAAATAACCCACCTGATGGGTCCTGGGTCTCATCTGCAACATTTATTAAGCAAACGTGAGTACAACGTACTCAACAAGTACTTAAAACAAACCTAGTCTATTCATGCTCATGTATCAACAAAGGGAGTGGTGGAGTTTACGCAGCAATGCCAGCTTTGACTCATGGCTAACCTACACTAGTCAATTTTAACTCTTTGTTTACATTTTAGATATCGCACACGAGTCCACTAACTCCACGAAAATACACCACCATGGATTCACTTCCCTCTCCTGGGAGAGTGCCATCCATGGTACTCGCACTTGTCTTTGATATTTTTATGAGTATCCATTTGATTATCTATGAACAGCATAAGTTCTCCAAGTAGTCCATAACCAAGGATGCGGCTATTCGAATAGTTCCATACCCTGCAAGGGTGTACTTCTTCACACACGTTCTCGCCACTTATCGCTGTGTGCTCATAAAACCAGGCACCTCGGCAACCTTCAAGCGGAAGCCCAGCGAGGGAGTCGGCCACGACCGTCAATCATATAAGACCTCTAGTCCAGGCTATCGCCTATTTGAGACTGAACTTGCACAGAAGTCCAGTCGATGTTTCCGCTACGGCCCCAAACGATGTGCGCAGGGTTCCCAAGCCCACCATTCGGGTGACCCTTGGTACATCGTACCACTTCCTACCACGTCGTAACCCACCCCTAGGTTCAGCGCTACGCATGGCCTCCAGCATGCTATAAACACCAGAAAATACTTGCAACTCCTGGAAAAAGGACTAAGCGAATGATAAGTCGAGAGTGTCAGTTGAGTATCCCAATGTGTGGTAGTATCTAGCCTTGGATCATAGACACGGAACTCAGTTCCTAAGAACGGTCCAAATGAGACAACCCGCTATGTACTCCTATATAGCCTCTCATCGCTACCTTTACCAAATCGAGTTCATCATAATAACATCACATCAGAACAACATCGTTTCACTCAGTTCATCACCCAGATGAAACAGACCTGACACAACTCTAAGCATAGCAAGCATAGCAGGCAAAGTAAGCTAAGCACATCATGGCACAAGCATCTACCAGGTATGATAGGTTGCAAGGTTTAGCTATTTACTGTGACAATGACAGGTTATGCAGGAGAATAGGATCATCTACCGTGTATGAATGACATGTGATCGACTGTCCTAATTCAATAATCAAGAGCAGGAGCAAGAGAGTGGGATGTTATCGGAATGATCAAAGGGGTTGCTTGCCTTGCTGGGTAGCGGAAAGGTTCTCTCCTTTGTCGAGATACTTAGGGGTATCCTCAGAAGCAGGCCCTACCGCAATGCAGATAAGAAACAATTAAGACATGCAAGTGCAACAATATGATGCATGATCATGGCATGATAGCATGTATGGATGAGCTAATGCAACTACTGTTCATGTTGATTTGAAATGAATTTGAATATAGGTTAAAATCGTTCTTTATTTCAAATTCCATATACTAACCTATTAGTAAATGTTAATGTTCACCTATTTAGATTGCTCTAACATGCATGCCAATAGCACCATTGGATTCATTGGATTTTTATGATAAATTTTCATCTTTAAATTATTTTCATCTGATTTACAGATTAATTTATATGAATTTTTGAAGTTTTGAAAAATTTCTGGAATTATTTTTAAACTAGAAAATGAAATATGACATCAGCCAGACGTCAGTTGGTCAGCTAACCGGGCCAGAGTCAAACCTGACATGTGGGGACCACATGTGAGTGACTCAATCACCTAACTAAAGAATTAAAACTAATCCTAATCAATTAATAGCACGGGCCCACTGGTCAGTGACTAATTAGTTTAACTAAATTAACGAATCAATTTCTTAATTAAGATTTGACTAACAGGGGCCTGGCCCCACCTGCCAGTGACCCAGGAGTCAAACCCTTGGTGGTCAGAGAGGTTGACTCGCCGGCGTTGAGCCACCGGCGACGTCAGGGATGGCGAAGGGGGTCGAAATCCCTCCTTCGGCGACCAAATGGACGACGGAGAGCGCTGGAAGAGCCTACGCTCGACCGCGCGTCGATCTAGCCCCAAACCAGAGGCTGGGGTGGTCAGGATTGACGCCGGCGTCGAGGGCAACGGCGGCCGGATCTCGGGCAAGAAGGGCGCAACGTCTAAGGGGCACGGGAGAGAAGGGGGAGAAGGGGAGGAGCACTAGCGGCTCACCGCGGTTCCAGTAGAGGCGACGGCGAGGTCGGAGGAGGTCCGGGCGGGGGAGAATGTCGAGGTGCGGCTCCGGTGGCCGGCAGGAAGGAATGGTGATGGCACATCGTAGAGGGGCTCGTGGCATCTTCTAGGGTCACGGGAAGGACGAGGGGGTCGCGACGGTTCTCAGGGGCTACCTAGCGAGGCGAGGGGGCGGCTAGCGCGACAGCGGCGAGCTCGAGCAGGGCTCGGCCATGGCGGAGCAGTGGGGAGAAAGAGAGCGAGAGGAGGAGCGCGCAGGAGGAGAGGGAGACGAGAAGGAGGCCACGGCGAGGAGGCCTCGCGCTGGTGCTCTCCGAGCCCTCCAGGCCAGCAACCAGGCAGGGAGGAGGTGGCCGGCGTGTGGCGACCACGCGCCGAGCGTCCTTATGGCCGGAGGTAGAAGAGGACTGGTTCGCCCTTGGCGGGCTGGGCTAGCTTCTTCCCTGGCCCAGGTAAACTTTTCCCCTTTTCTTTTCTTTTTATTCTCTGTTTTTTTCTATCATTTGTATTATTTTATTTTTCAGGTACATATATTATCTTAAAATTATCCCAAACATTTATATAATCAAGTTTGAATATTTCAAACTTATCCAAAGAGTTTCAGGATAATTTGAAAACTAAAATAATGATATTGGTTTATTTGATATTTTGAGAGGCTTTATCATTTATTTTTAAATTCCTTTAGGTGTTCAAATAATCCAAATTTACTAGACATATGGAACATTTTTTGTGGGCATTTTGTATTTGTTGAAATTTTCACCAAATTTGAATTGTTTTGATTCAAAGTGAGCTTGGGGTTTCTTTAACTCCCCATTTCAAGTTGATGCCAAATTGAAACATGATGCTAACACATGTTGTTCCTATGACTCCTAGATAGGGATGTGACAACTCACCCCCACTCAAAAGAATCTCGTCTTGAGATTTTGAAGTCGTCGGGAAGAGCGCGGGGTACTCTAGTCGAAGACGATCTTATATTTCCCATTTGGCCTCCTTTTCAGAATGGTGTGACCACTGAACCTTCAGAAACTTGATGTTCTGATGCTGAGTAGTATGCTCAGCTTGATCAAGAATATGAACAGGGTATTCTCGATATGTATGGTTCTCTTGGAGATCAAGCGCTACATGGTCTACCTCACGGACAGGGTCCAAGAAGCAACGCTTGAGTTGCGAGACATGGAGGACATCATGAACCTTGGAAAGATGCGGTGGAAGTTCCAATTGGTAGGCCACCTCTCCTCATTAAGCAAGAATGCAAAAAGGTCCAATGTAACGAGGAGCCAACTTGCCCTTGATACCGAATCGATGGGTACCCTTCAGAGGTGTAACCCGAAGGTAAGCCTTTTTGTCAACTTCATAGGTCATAGCCTTATGATGACGATCATATTGGGCTGTTTTCAACTTTTCACAAATAATGCGAACTTGCTCCTCTGCATCCTGGAGCATATCCAGGCAAAAGAGTTGCCTCTCTCCGGTTTCTGACCATTGAAGAGGTGTTCGACACCTTCGTCCATAGAGAACTTCAAAAGGGGCTTTGCCCAGGCTTGATTGATAACTATTGTTATAAGCAAATTCGGCAAATGGAAGACACTTCTCCTAGGTCATACCGAAAGAGATAACACAAGCTCGGAGCATGTCTTCAAGGATTTGATTGACTCGCTCAACTTGACCACTTGATTGCAGGTGGAAAGCAGTGCTAAAGGATAGATGAGTCCCCATAGCGGTTTGAAAACTTTCCCAAAATCGGGAAGTGAAGATACTTCCACGGTCTAAGTTAATCTCCAAAGGAACACCATGAATAGAAACTATTTGAGAAACATACAATTCCGCTAGCTGGCTAGCAGTTATACTTTCCCGAACAGGAAGAAAATGAGCCACTTTGGAAAGACGGTCGATGACCACAAATATAGTATTATTCCCTCTCTTTGTCTTGGGAAATCTGGTAATAAAATCCATACCGACTTTATCCCATTGCCTTTCAGGAATAGCTAAAGGTTGAAGGGTGCTAGTAGGCCTTTGTTGTTCTCCTTTCACGCGACAACAAACGTCGCAATTACCAACGAACTGAGCAATTTCTCACATCATCCTAGTCCACCAGAACATCTAGCGTAGGTCCTCATACATCTTGGTACTACCCGAATGAATTATGAGAGGAGAATCATGAGCCTCCTTAAGGATCAGCTGTCTTAAGCATGTGCTCTTGGGAACCACCAGCTGGTTCTAAAAGAACACAACACCTTCATCGTCCTTGGAGAAATTTTTAGCGTTTCCGCTAGCAATATTACCATTGATCCGAGATATACCCTTATCATATTTTTGGACAGCTACTATTTGATCCTTAAGATTAGGTTTCGCCACCAGGTTGGATAGGAATCCTTGAGGGACAAAATGGAGGTTTAACTTCCGTAATTTCTCATGGAGAAGTGGTTGACCTTGTTGTAACATCAGGTTGTTACAATAAGACTTACGACTTAGTGCATCAGCCATGACATTGGCTTTCCCCGGTGTGTAAGTTAGCCCTAAGTCATAATCTGTAATCAACTCTACCCACCGTCTTTGCCTGAGATTCAAATCCGGCTGGGTGAATATATATTTTAGACTTTGGTGATCAGTGTAACTTTCGCAACGATTACCTAGAAGGTAATGTCGCCAGGTTTTCAATGCATGGACTACAGCTGCAAGCTCAAGATCATGTGTTGGATAATTACCCTCATGTGGATGCAACTGTCGAGATGCGTATGCAATCACATGAAGATCTTGCATGAGAATGCAACCTAATCCTTGTCGCGAGGCATTGCAATAGATAACAAAGTGCTTAGAGAAATCTGGTGGCACCAGAACGGGAGCAGAGGTCAGTCGTCTTTTCAACTCCTGAAAACTGTGTTCGCATTGTGGAGTCCAGTCGAACTTTTTATCTTTCTAGAGGAGTTCAGTCAGAGGTTTTGCAACCTTGGAGAAATTCCCGACAAAGCAGCGACAATAGCTCGCTAAGCCAAGGAAACTACGAACTTGCTTAACCGATTCAGGTGGAGTCCAATCAAGGACGGCCTGAACTCTCTCGGGATTCACAGCAATACCTTTACCAGATATCACGTGGCCCAGATAGGTCACTTCTGGCAACCAAAATTCACACTTGGAGAATTTGGCGTACAGACGGTGCTCTCGAAGTTTTATCAATACCAGCCTTAGGTGCTCGGCATGTTCTTGTTCATTCTTCGAGTAGATGAGTATATCATCGAGGTAAACCACGACAAACTTATCCAAGTACTCCATGAAGATCGAATTCATCAAGCAAGAGAAGGTGGCTGGGGCATTGGTAAAACTGAAGGACATGACGGTGTAGTCGTATTGCCCATAACGAGTAACAAAAGCCGTTTTTGGAATGTCCCTGTTTCTAATTCTGATTTGATGGTATCCCAACCTGAAATCCATTTTGGAAAAGACAGAGAATCCAACGAGTTGATCATACAAGTTGTAGATCCTGGGGAGCGGATACTTGTTCTTTATGGTGACCAGATTCACAGGCCGATTGTCCACAACCATCCGTTCCGATCCATCCTTCTTATTGATGAAGAGGATGGGACAATCCCCAGGAGAAGAGCTGGGACGGATGAAACCTTTCTTCAAAGCTTCATCGAGTTGGATCTTAAGTTCGGCTAGTTCTAAGGGTGCCATCTTATAGGGTCTTCTCGCTATTGGAACAGTCCATGGGATGAGCTCTATCACAAACTCAACATCTCTGACAGGAGGAATTCCTGACCGTTCTTCTCGAAAGACATCCGGAAAGTCACAGACTACCGGAATATCTTCTAACTCTAGAAGGGGGCTAGCATTGAGGGAATAGAGTTGGCGCTTGGTTGTTCGAGTGGAGACATTAACTATCTCACCCGATGGATGTGTAAGTTGAACATTCCTAGAATGAGTATCAATCTTGGCATAGTGGGGTTTCATCCAATCCATACCTAGAATGATATTGATGTCCGAAGACCTGAGGGCTATCAAAGATGCTAGGAAGACTAATCTATCCACCAGAATCTCATTATCATGGCTCACTCTAGAAGTTTGCCATTTTGAACCTGGAGTCTGCACTAATAAAGACATGTTATGCAACTCTGCATAACTTTCTGAGATGAAAGAATAAGATGCCCCGGTATCAAATAGAACAGATGCTGGATGAGTATTGACAAGGAGCATACCTAGGATAACATCAGGATCCTCAAGGGCTTCCTCAGCAGATACATAGTTCACTTGTCCACGAGTAGGAGCTAGCTTCACAAAGAAGGCTTTTCCTGGCTTTCCACGTCCAGCGAGCATAGCATTATTCTGGGGACACTCATGGGAGTAGTGTCCCGGTTCTCCACATTTATAGCAGACCACGGTGGCACGAGGAGCAACATTGGCAGGCAGTCCTCCAAATGGCCTGACTGGAGGGTTGGGCTTAGCTGGGCGAGGCGCTTGGAAGGATGGCCTCGCATTGTATCTTGGTGGCAGAGCTGCGTTTGACACCTAGACCCGGCGTTTATTGGGGCGAAGCCAGATGCAGGGTTGAAGTCACGATTGTGCTTTCTCGTGGCCTCATAGTCAGTCTGTCCAGTCTTGGCATTGATTGCCTTGTTGACGAGAGCTTGGAAGGTGGTGCACTAATGCAGGTGGAGATCTCGGTAGAGCTTAGGGTTAAGTCCCTTGCGGAACCAAGCCTACTGCTTGGCATCCGTAGAAACTTCCTCAGGAGCATAGCGAGCTAGGTTTCCAAACTCACGACTATAAGCATCCACAGACAGTCTGCCCTGGGTGAAGGCACAACATTCCTCTCTCTTACGATCCATCAGCCCTTCCGGGATGTGATGGGTACGAAATGCTACACTGAATTCTGCCCAAGTTGGTGCGGTACCTGCGGGACGCATGGCTTCAAAATTTTCCCACCACAGATTGGCAGGTCCTTCTAGAAAAGTAAGTTGCAAAGGTCACCTTGTTAGCCTCCGGCACATTACAGCCCGAATCTTGTGGTACATGCTAGTCAGCCAGTCATCCGTGTCGAGTGGGTCGACCGAATGATGATACTTGGGTGGGCACAGTCTGATGAAATCACCGAGTGATACGCCATCATGGAGATCATTGCGTGGAGCACGTGTTGTGTTCTGCTCAATTCATTCCAATAGCCTGTTGGTCTCCCTCTTGTTCCGTTTAGCTTCTAGCATTACTTCCACGAGAGAAGGCGCATGTGGTAGATCCTCTTGCCTTGGCTGGCTTCCCTCGCCCTGCTTAGGGGCAGGCGCGGGGTTATTCCTAGTTGCCACCATCCTAAGAAAACCAACCCACAGCTTAATCATAGGGAACAACAACTCTAAGACATCAGATAAGGAATGTACTGGACAACATGGCATGCAGGGTAAACAACAATCAACATGGTAAACAACTGCCATATGAACACCATGATTCATACACACCATGGCATAGTTTCAGTACAAGCCAAGCTGAAATACCACTACGGAGAGATGACACAACTCATCGGAGGCATTACAAGATTCCTAAACATTATCTATCTACACCTCCGGAACTCAACTCTCAACCTCATCAAATCCCACAAGACAAGCAGGACTGTGGCGATACGGTTACTACCATACTAGAACTAACATCCACATACTCAAGCATCGCCATAGAATGCCTCATACAGGTTACCCCCATGACCCGGGAGCTGAACCTGAGGATCTGGAAACACTCTTGCCTGTGATCCCTGGGAACCGTAAGGACACGAATGTGACCTTGGTCCCCTTGTCGGCGGCAACGGCGGTCCTCGAAGAGGGGTGATGCCTCCAACATTGGGCCAGTCTACGTGTGCTGGCAGATGAGTCCGCGATGGGGTCAGCATCTCCAAACCTCCATAGCCTATCTGCACAACAGGTGCCAACTACGTCAGGGCTATCCAAAGACATGCACGGGTGGCATAAAGCTCCATGCGAAGGGCACGTGCATCACGATCCCTGTTCTCCAAGATCTGAGCGGTCACCTGTAGCCTAGGGTCCTCATGAGAATGATCATAGTAGGTTGCACTAATATAACCATCCTCTCCTCCCATAAAAGTAGGAACATAGCAAAACTTTGTGTTCTGAAGCAGACCATGGTGAAACCTCATGATAGTCAGCATGGTGTAAGCGGCCTCCTGAACTACCATATCTATGGTGACACCTAATCCATAAGTCCAGTGAAGCGGCTCTGCAGCTCCAGGATATGAAGGATAAATCTTGACGGTACACAGATACTGACTCTGGTTGAAATCTCGAAATTGTTCCTCCACTGCGTACTCTGGGTACCAACAGTATCCAGCCTCCATCATAACTCTAACCAACATGGCCGTGTGACCCGGTACATCGTTGCACCTGGTCAGATGAACCACCTGACGGGAAGGACGAGGGGGTATCTGGAACAGAGAATGATGCAAAGGCCTTAGAGACTCTAGAAGAAATTGGACAGCATAACGACTGTAATTGCTCAAAAAGGATTTTGAGACAACTTCAAAAAATTGGAAAAGTATAACCACTCGACTTTCTACACTCAATCTCTTCTCCATCTGTTTGTCACACCAACAACACTCAAAAACCGACATACTCTTGCAAACAAGCTAGCTAGTGGTCCATGGTTCGTAACTTGGCATCCTAAGCAATGGATGAGAAGCCTAGTTATTATCCTCGTAGAAAAGATGGGAATGACTCAGAACAGAATAACTTGGGAAGAGGAGTAAAAAGAGCCTTACGTTCCCTTCCACAATCAATTCCCCTACTTTTCTATAGTGTTTCTAGACTCAACTTTGACCGGTTTGGCTTGGTAGTCATACAGTCAGCCAGGCTCTGATACCAAAACTATCGGGACCCCGATCCTAAGTCATATGAATCCAGACTGTAACATATCTCATCACTTTGCGGCCTCACGCATGGTAAGTTCCACGGCTGCAGCCTTACCATAGCCGGGACCATTTGCGTCTTTTGGCTCACGTATGTGAACATCTCGCTGGCAATCAATCGACAGTGAACCCGGGACGACATATCTAGTCATAGAACCCAAGCGGCACTTCCGTTCGGAAACTAGCATACGTAACCCAGCAATGCAGGTGTCGGCCTCAAGCGTGTGTAGACGAGTCGTAGCAAGCTACAGGGACTCCATTACACCGCGAGACATTTCCCTGAAGGGACGGACACAGATGCAAAGAAGGATACATGCCGGTCAATCAATGTGTCCGGAGAAGTAGCTAGCTACCATGGCTCGATGGAAGCACAAAGAGGCAGTTTCCCGTAAAGAGTACTACTAAAGGCACACGACTAGGTGTCGGATCCCATACATATCGTTGCACGTCACAAATACGCACGACATGTCCAATATGCATATACAACCATGGCATCACAAAATAACCATACAACAACATGACTTTTATTTAAGAGGCTGAGATGAGCCTTGGATAATATGTTCTTAAAGATTGGGGTCACATGACCCGACACTCAAGTCATACAAACATGTTCATACAAACCAAGCGGAAGCATAAGCTGTCTGAGTACAGACAGATGAAAGGGTAAAAAGGCACATGGCCTGACTATCTAGAACCCGCCACAGGGCAAAGGTCGTAGCTGGGACACCAGCTATTCCACATCGTCGACATCGAGAAAGAACCCACCTAATGGGTCCCGGGTCTCCTCTACAACATTTATTAAGCAAACGTGAGTACAACGTACTCAGCAAGTCTTTAAAACATTCCTAGTCTATTCATGCTCATGTATCAACAAAGGGAGTGGTGGAGTTTACGCAGCAATGCCAGCTTTGTCTCATGGCTAACCTACACTAGTCAATTTTAACTGTTTCTTTACGTTTTAGATATTGCACACAAGTCCACTAACTCCACGACAATACACCACCATGGATTCACTTCCCTCTCTTGAGAGAGTGCCATCCACGGTACTTGCACTTGTCTTTGATATTTTTATGAGTACCCATTTGATTATCTATGAACAACATAAGTTCTCCAAGTAGTCCATAACAGAGGACGTGACTATTCAAATAGTTCCATACCCTGCAGGGGTGTAATTCTTCACACAGGCTCTCGCCACTTATAGATGTGTGATCATAAAACCAGGCACCTCGGCAACCTTCAAGCGGAAGACCAGCGAGGGAGTCAGCCACACCCGTCAATCACATAAGACCTCTAGTCCAGGCTATCGCCTATTTCAGACTAGACCCGCACGGAAGTCCGGCCGAAGTATACGCTACAGCCCCAAATGATGTGCATAGGGTTCCCAAGCCCACCATTCGGGTGACCCTTGGTAGACTATGCCACTGCCTACCGCGTCGTAACCCACCCCTAGGGTCAGCGCTACTTACGGCCTCCAGCATGCTACAAACACTAGAAACTACTTGCAACTCCTGGACTAAGGACTAAGCGAATGATAAGTCGAGAGGGTCAGTTGAGTATCCCAACGTGTGGTAGTATCTAGCCTTGGATCACAAACACGGAACTGAGTTCCTAAGAACGGTCCCAATGAAACAACCCGCTATGTACTCCTACATAGCCTCTCATCGCTACCTTTACCAAATCGAGTTCATCGTAATATCATCACATCAGAACAACATCGTTCCACTCACTTCATCACCCAGAAGAAATAGACCTGACACAACTCTAAGCATAGCATGCATAGCAGGCAAAGTAAGCAAAGCACATCATGGCACAAGCATCTACCAGGTATGCTACGTTGCAAGGTTTAGCTATTTACTATGACAATGACAGGTTATGTAGCAGAATAGGATCATCTACCGTGTATGAATGACATGTGATCGACTGTCCTAATTCAATAATCAAGAGCAGGAGCGAGAGAGTGGGATGTTATTGAAATGATCAAAGGGGTTTCTTGCCTTGCTGGGTAGCGGAAAGTTCTCTCCTTCATCGGGATACTCGGGGGTATCCTCAGAAGCAGGGCCTACCGCAATGCAGATAAGAAACAGTCAACACACGCAAGTGCACCAATATGATGCATGATCATGGCATGATAGCATGTATGGATGAGCCAATGCAACTACTGTTCATGTTGATTTGAAATGAATTTGAATATAGGTTCAAAATCGTTCTTTATTTCAAATTCCATATATTAACCTATTAGTAAATGTCAATGTTCACCTATTTATATTGCTCCAGCATGCATGACAATAGCACCATTGGATTCATTGGATTTTTCTGATAAATTTTCATATATAAATTATTTTCATCTGATTTACAGATTAATTTATATGATTTTTTGAAGTTTTGAAAAATTTCTGGAATTATTTTTAAATTAGAAAATGAAATATGACATCAGCCTGGTCGTCACTGTGACGTCAGCTGGTCAGCTGACCGGGCCAGAGTCAAACCTGACATGTGGGGACCACATGTCAGTGACTCAATCACCTAACTAAAGAATTAAAACTAATACTAATCAATTAACAGCACTGGGCCCACTGGTTACTGACTCATTAGTTTAATTAAATTAACTAATTAATTTCTTACTTAAGATTTGACTAACAGGGGCCCGGCCCCACCTGCCAATGACCCAGGGGTCAAATCCCTGGTGGTCAGACAGGTTGAATCGCCGGTGTTGGGCCGCCGGCGATGTCAGGGACGGCGGAGGGGGTTGGAATCCCTCCTTCGGTGACCAAATGGATGGCGAAGAGCGCGGGAAGATCCTACACTCGGCCGCGCGTCGATGTAGCCCCAAACAAGAGGCTGGGGTCATCGAGATCGATGCCGGCGTCGAGGGAAGCGATGGCCGGAGCTCGGGCAAGAAGGGCATGGAGTCTATGGGGCACGGGAGAGAAGGGGGAGAAGGGGAGGAGCACCAGCGGCTCATCACGGTTCTAGTAGAGGCGACGGCAAGGTCAGAGGAGGTTCGGACATGGGAGAATGTCGAGGTGGGGCTCCGGTGGCCGGCAGGGAGGAATGGCGATGGCGCGGCATAGAGGGGCTCCCAGCGTCTTCTAGCGTCACGGGGAGGACGAGGGGGTCACAGCGGTTCTCGGGGGCTACCTAGCGAGGCGAGGGGGCGGCTAGCACGACGGTGGCGAGCTCGAGCAGAGCTCGGCCATGGCAGAGCAGGGGGAGAAAGAGAGTGAGAGGAGGAGCGCGTAGGGGGAGAGGGAGAGGAGAAGGAGGTCACAGCAAGGAGGCCTCCCACTGGCGCTCTCCGAGCCCTCTACTCCAGTAGCCAGGCAGGGAGGAGGTGGCCGGCGTGTGGCGACCACGCGTCGGGCGTCCTTCTGGATGGAGGTGGAAGAGGACCGGTTCGCCCCTCGTGGGCTGGGCCGGCTTCTTCCCTGGTCCAGGTAAACTTTCCACCTTTTCTTTTCTTTTTATTCTCTGTTTTTTATTTTCTCTCATTTCTATTATTTTATTTTTAGGTACATATATTATCTTAAAATTATCCCAAACATTTATATAATCAAGTTTGAATATTTCAAACTTATCCAAAGAGTTTCAGAATAATTTGAAAACTAAAATAATGATATTGCTTTATTTGATATTTCCAGAGGCTTTATCATTTATTTTTAAATTGCTTTAGGTGTTCAAATAATTAAAATGATCCCTGTTATAATCATGTCCAAGTTTACCAGACATAGGCAACATTTTTAGTGGGCATTTTTGGATTTTTGAAATTTTCACCAAATTTGAATTGTTTTGATTCAAAGTGAGTTTGGGGTTTCTTTAGCTCCCCATTTCAAGTTGATGCCAAATTGAAACATGATGCAAACACATGTTGTTCCTATAACTCCTAGATAGGGATTAGACAGTAGTTAATTCAAGTACATGTTTTCCTTTATCACCCTGTTAATTTCCATGCCATGAAAGTACATGTAACATATGTATTTGTTGGTGTCAGTTTGTCACCCTCTTAACTCAGATTTTTTGTAAACTGGAATTTTCACTAAGTCCCTTAAAATTGTTTCAACATGCCATCTTGTGAGCTCAATTGCCATGGATCCTTGCTTCCTTTCATGTTGCTGTAGTTATATGAATTGTTACGAATGCTCTATGCTTCATGTCCATGCCTTTTTTGTGCATTGTAGCCTTTTGTAGCTCCTGTTGTGTATGTTGCAATATAGCATGTTGCTGTTTATGGACAGATTGTGTGTTTGATTGTTTTGTGACCTAAGAGAGCTATACCCAAGGGTTTTGCATGATCTTTAGGTCTATTCTTGCTAGATTTACAGCTCCAATCTAGTGGCATCCTAGGAATACCAATGAATAGCCCAGGGACTTCTGCATCTTTGTTTTTGTCTCTGTTACCGTTCGTACCTTGCCGTGAACGTATCGTGAGTTCCATACTCCGTTTGCAATGTTATACATATGCATTTGCATCATTTTTACGAGGAGCCTTCATCTTTTTCATGTTCATGCATTCTCAAAAAACTAATCATGAGGTTCTTTCCAGAATACTAAAGAACTTAACAATTGCACGAGAAATAGGACTAGCATAGGGTTGCCATGTTAAAACTTCAAATTGGTCATGCATCCTCTTTGGTTGTGCATTGCACTTTGTTTGTATTATTATTTGGTCTTGTTTCTCTTTGGGTTGACCCGAGTGTCGAGCCTGAGTATGAGGATCCCAGAGAGAACGTCTACAAGGACCCAACTCTTTATCCCTGTGAAGACCAAACATGCAAGATGATCGTACCCGGATCACAACACTATTTTTGCTATGCTAGATGTCTCGCTTCAACCATTATGCTTGGTTACTTACCACTCAAATTTCAAGCCTCCTAAATTGCCACCTTCATTACCTAGCAAACATGGTTTGGCTAAGTTACCACTGCTCAGCCCCTCTTATAGCGTTCTTAGTTTCAGGTGTAGGTTGTTTCCATGTGATAACATGGACATATAGAGATATCACAATATTTTTGCTATTTTATTTAATGCACCTATATACTTGGTTAAAATTGGAAGGCTTGGCCTTTTGCCACGTGTTTTGTTCCACTTTTTATGACCTAGTTACTTGTTACCATTGTTATGCTCCATATTTTCCGCTCCTAACATGTTCGAGATTGTTATGGGGACCCCCTTAACTATTTGTTTAAGGATAAAGCTTGTTTGTCAAGAACCAACATTGGTACTATTTGCTTAACAACCTAATTAAAATGCATAGGGCTTAGCTACCCCACGGATAATTAATAAACAACCCGGGCCAGTGCTCCTCATGAGTGTTCGTCCAAATGGGCATACTGCGGTGCCACCGCAGGGAAACCCGAGGTTTGGTTTTACTCGAAGGCTTGTCCATCTGGTATTGCTCTGAGAAAGAGATAAGCGCGGCTCCTATTGGGATCTGGCCTGTCGGGTGGTCTAGCTGGACTTGTTTTACCTTTCACGAATGTCTTGTGCGAGCGACTCCGACGAGACTTTGGGTTATCTCGAGGTTGAGGTTTTCCAACAGAATTTCCAAGGAGATCACGTGTTTTCCACTGTTGAGATTATTCCACACAGTGTCTGGTTAGTTTGTGATGGATGAGTTGGAGCACCCCTGCAGGGTTTAATCTTTCAGACAAGCTATGCCCACGCTTATGTGGCAACTTAGAAATTTGTTTCACACCTGGTTATAGAAAACTTGAAGTAGATTCAAATAAAATTCAGCAACTGTGTGCGTAACTGTGATTGTGTCTGCTCGTGAACATTAACCGAGAGAACACAATGGGGTTATGTTTGACGTAAGTAGGTGTTTAGGATCACTTAGTAGTCATTCTAATTTAAGACCGTTATGCATAGGCCACCATATTTATTATTGCTCTGATAAGTTAGCCACTAAAATATATGCTTAGTGCTAGCTGCAGTCTCACCACTTAAACATTCCTCACCCATCGGCTTACATAGTCACGGTACCTGGGTTATGAGATTTCTGAGTCCCCGTTGCTCACAGATTACTACAACAATATAGGTACATGTACTGATGAGATCGAACCCGTTGATGCACCCCAACTCCAGTGGGAATACGATGAAGAACGTGGGCGGATGTACGTAACGTATCTAGATGAGTAGTGGAGCTTCGTGGTTGTGCTCCTGGGCTAGTAAGACAGTTTCATGGCTTTCTTTTATCGTTTGATTCCGTCCATAGTCAGACCTTGTCTTTTGGATGTTTGTATGAATGATTATGTGGAATTGCAATCTAGATTGTGGTGAGTGTAAGCCAACTCCTATACTCATCTCCTGTTTACATACATTGCAATGATTTTCGTGCTTGCAAAATGCCGAGATGCGCTTCTAGGCCCATCGAGGTCCTCGAACCTTAATTGGGATAGTACCGCATCTTGGTCGTTGCAAGTTGGTAATCAGAGCCATACCGACCATAGGATCCCCTTTGCTTGATCGAACTTGGCTGAGTCGAGTCGAGTCTAGTGAAATAGTATTTTGAGTCTAGCTATACCGGAGTGTAGGATTCTTTCACTCCTCTTCTATACTCTGGTGAGGAATTATAGTCGTAACTTTGATTCTACCCTCTTCTCTCTCAAAAAATTTGGGATCGTGTGGGTATTTTAGACATTATATGGTGCCGATGTGACGGAATTTTGTTCTTGGTGCCTCTTGTCTGAATTGACTTTTTTTCGTGGAGTAGAGCTCCAGGGAATTCTAGCCACATTGTTAGCATTCAGTTTCCTTAGTATCTCTAGACGGAGGATGTTTGAAATTGCTTCAATACTATTTGTGATGAGAGGAGTTTGGCGTCACCCACTACTGGGGAGAACATCCAGATGTACTCCCATGCTTGGTATCATTGTGATTACAAGGGTCCGAGGTAGATAAATTTCTTAGGCCTCTGGTTGTGTGTTGACGAACGAGACACATTTGAGAGTAGTATTACTGCTAGGAGTTAGGTGATGGATATAACTCCATGTATCCATGGACCCGATTGCATAATCAAAGATTTTGGAAGTTTTTAGGTGGGAATTCTAGGATTTACCTAGGATCGTCTTTTGTTAGATGTATGAGGGTTATACATTCGTTCGGAGCAAATCTTAGCTCAATAACTCGTTGTATCATTCAAGTGGTTTCAAGATGTAATAATGTTATCACGATCCCGCAGAAGGCATTCGTACTAATTTTCAGTTTGAATGTAATTGATAATATTCCATGCAAAATTTCTTTCAAGCCATTTGATTCAACTTACTTCAATCATCTTTGTCAATGGTGTGTTGATATTCATGTCCATCTTCAGGATGGCTCCAGCAACTCGTGGGCACCCGGGTCGTGATGATGGGGAGTAGTCTAACCCTCCACCACCCCCACCTCCACCTGTAGAAGCTTGACAAGCTTTGATGGCCACAACCAATGCGAATACTCAGATATTGCTCAAATTGTTGCAAGATAGGAATCGGGGACGACAAGGTCATCAAGGAAATTTCAATAATCACCCGCAGTTTGCAACTCTGAACCAGTTCCTAGCAAACCTACCCAAGTCATTCACTTGTTGTGATCAGCCTCTTGATGCGGACGATTGGCTCGGTGACATGAACAAGCATTTCTAGTGTAGCAATGTCAGGCCTGAGGACTATGTCAAGTTTGCGACCTTCCATCTCAAGGGTCAGGCAATAGATTGGTGGCAGCAGTACAAGGATCCTAGAGGTGATCATGCAGTCAGTTCGGATGATTTCTGTCATGACTTGAAAGCTCATCATATCCCGATGAGCTTTGTCGAGGGTATGCGTGAGAAGCCTAGGAATTGGAAGCAAGGAAACTCGTCTGTCTATCAGTATAACATTGAGTTTTAGAATTTGGTTCGTGATGCTAAGCAAGACGTTCCCGATGACAAGTCCAAGATTTATCAGTTCAGAGGTGGCCTCAGCGATGACATTCAGCTTGCTCTCGTCCTTCACGAGCCTCGTGAGCTGGATCAGTTTTATAACTTGGCTCTTAAGTTCGAACTAGTCTAGCTCAAGGTGGAGAATTCAAGGAAGCAGATCAGAGACTCTCACCCTTCTTCATACCGCTCTCAGATGGTTCCTAAGCAGCTAAAGTATTGGGTTCCTCTTCCACCACCGTTTCGTCCTCCTCAACAGCAGAAGAAGCACGATGGTCGTGGTCCTTCCCACCCACCCAACAGAAGTTCTCAGCAGTGGCATCAGGCTCCCATGTCAGCAAATGCTCCTCCTCCAAGAAACTTCCATCCACTCTCAGAGGTTCGGTGTCACAAGTGTGGTCATAAGGGCCACTACTCAAACAAGTGCACCAATCAACGGCGTATTTTGCCTCCTCCTCCAGTTAGACATCTAGGCAATGCTATGGTGACGCACAACCCCAAGCTAGTCAGAGTGAACATAGTTAATGCTGCTAAAGCAGAGGATTCTTCTAAAGTGATTATGGGTAATCTCTCAGTTAATTCTATTCCTGCAAAAGTTTAGTTTGACACTGGTGCATCACATTGTTTCATGTAATACCCTTTTGCATCCAAGCATAATTTGCCTCAGGAAGAGTTACCTAGGATATTGGAATTTTTATCTCCTGGTAAGCATTTGATTTCTTGCCTAGTGGTCCCAGATGTGTCTATCAATATGGGCAACTATTCTTCTCTGGCCTATGCAATTATTCTTGGCGATTCCAATATTGATCTCATACTCGGCATGTATTTTCTGGCGATGAACAAGGCTTTTGTTGATTGTCAAGCCAAAGAAGTCAAATTGACTCATCCTTCGGAAGACGTGATCATTTTCGCAGCATGCGATGACACTATTCGTCTCTTTTCTCTCAATGAGAAGGGTGGAATTTTTTCCATATCCCAAATTCCTGTTGTTTGTGAGTATGAAGAATGTCTTTCGAGAAGAATTGCCAAGAATGCCTCCTCACTGTCCAGTAGAGTTTGTGATTGGTCTCAAGTCTTGTACGCAACCATCCTTATAACCTTGGCTCCATAGAGGTCAAACAATTGAAGAAGCATCGATGGGAACAAGAACGTCCGGGTCTGATCAGACCAAGTTCTCCACCGTGGGGTTGTGGTGTTTTGTGTGTTAAGAAGAAGGATGGCATGAAATGGCTTCGTGTCGATTACGTCCCATTGGATAAAAAGACGATCAGGCACAAGTATGCACTTCCCAACATCAATGAGTTGTTTCAGCAACTAAAATGGGCTGAGGTTTTCTTGATGTTAGATCTTTGGATGGGCTATCATCAGATCCGCATCCGTGAAGAAGATATTCTAGGGACTGCTTGCAAGACGAGTTTTGTCTCTTATGAGTACACCTTAATGTCCTTTGGTCTCGCAAATACACCTCCGACTTTCTCAAGAATAATGACCTTTTTCTTGTCTCCTTAAAGTTCATCTTGGTCTCCTTATAGAAATGAGTTTGTCTTGGTTCCTTCCAATTTATGAAATGTGCATGATGTGTTTCATGTCTCTCAGCTCCGAAAGTGTTTCAAGACTCCTGAGCGAATCATTGATCTACAAGCAGACCTATCCTCTCATGAGAATCCAGTTCCTACCCTTGAAGAGATTGAGCGTAAGACTTGCAACAAGTCAATCAAGTTTCTTAAGGTGAAGTGGTCGCGTCACTCCGACAATGAAGCCACTTGGGAACGTGAGGACCTTCTCCATTCTGAATATCCCGAATTCTTTCGTTCATAGTTTTAGTGCACTAGGACTGGGGTATCCAGTGCCCCTGACTTATGCACAGGCGGTAGTAGAAGAACCTGTCAACGTAAGCACAATCAAAACCGATCCAAACCATAGAACACGCTCTACGTGAGATCAAGGAGCGCATCAAGAAGACGAAGCCAGCATTCAAGACCAAGACTCTGACAGAAGCATCCTGTGCTGGCTAAGCAACATCAGCAAGGTCAATGTAATGGCCCAAGAAAGGCTCGAACCATGCCAGTAACATCCCCACTACCTGCTGGGGACCAAGGCACACACATCTTCAGGAAGACACGGAAAGCCATCCCCCGGCAGGCGCGAGCTGATCGGCCACCACTCCACTGCACCGCCACACCAGTCATTTGTCAATGCGGTGTCGAGCCCCCAGGTGGCTAAGTGGCTCTCGCTAAGCACGTGGCGACTCATTGGAAGACAGGTTATGCCCTCTTGACACCCATCCAAAGGCGGGTCAAGATATTTAGAAATAGTTAGCTAAACCGGTGGTAAAAGCTTGTCGGGAATGCATCCCCGCATGCCACTTAGGCTAGCATTTGTCGCATTTTATCCTAAATGATGGAGTTAGGTATCATAGCACTGTTGGCTATCTAATCATTAGATAATTACTGTTTTGCCACCATGGTTGCCCCTTGAGCAATAAAAGGAGGCCCTAGGCAACCTAGGTAAAGAATCAAACCCCTGGACACTTGTACTCCCGTAGTAGCTATCCCGAAGGCAACCTTGCCGGGTTTGAGCACTTCATGTGCTTTCTGTTACTCCGATCAATCCACCAAAGAAGGGGTAGGGTTTTATGCTTCTCAGCAGCCCGAACCTAGGTAAAACACTAGTGTCCCATCGACGTGCTGCCTCACTACCTCCACTCTTTGTGCAATGTGACCTCACCCCAGCTGAACCACAAAGCGGCTCGTGGCCCCATAGGTGATCGTGTGCATCATGCCCCAACACCTTGCACGCATGTGCATAAATTTTGGTCCTGACCCAATGGTGTTGGGTGAGCACGTTTGGGCCAGATCTGGGGGATCCTGTCGGTGCACTAGGACTGGGGTACCCAGTGGCCCCAACTTATGCATAGGCAGTAGTAGCAGAACCCATCAACGTAAGCACAGTCAAAACCGATCCAAACCAGAGAGAACACTCTACGTGAGATCAAGGAGCACATCTGTCGGATCTCGGGCTCCATAAAACCCAAGGAAGTGCGAAGATCCCCAACAACCTCACCCCTCCTAGCTCACAACCCGGTAGCTTAGTCGCTGAACTTGCACGATGACAAGGGAGAAGATTGCACACAAGGGTATACCCAGGTTCGGGCTGCTGCGAAGCGTAAAACCCTACTCCTTCTTTGGTGGATTGCCTCACGAGGAGGTTTGCGAATGAATTAGTACAAATGGTGAGTTGCCTCACGAGGGCGGTCTGGTGGTCTTGCTTCTCTTCGGTCTCCTCCCCTCCTATGGCACTATCTAGCCTCCATTCATAGTGGCCCGGGTCCACTTCCCTTATCGCTATGGCGGGAAGGAATCCCACAGCGGCTAAATTCGAAGGGGGACAAGGGGTACGCCATTATCCTGACGAAAGGTGGTCTTCCCCTGCAAAGTAGCTGTTGGCGATGCGGTGGTGGGCTAGACGTTGACGTTTGTCCTGCGGAACTTGTGGTCTTGTTCTTGTTGCACCGAAATGGAAACTTTGGGGGCGCTTTGAGAACCCGCGTATGTCTTTACCCCCTTTGCACCAAAGGGGAAACTATCCCGCCTGGCGTGCTGGTGCCCACCCGGCCTGCCTTGCGTCATCCTTGTCCTCCCGAGGCCAAGCGTTGCTCCGGAGGAGGCCTAAGGAGACCTAATCCACACTGGTCCTAGTGTTGCTTCCCTCGCGAGCTCAGGCCTCTCGCGAGCACCTCGCCTTGAGTGGCGCCGCACTGGGACGTCTCTGGCCGTCTGAGTGGGTCGCGCCCTGGGTCGCCGGCAGGTCTGGGTACCCCCGTTCCCAACAGTAGCCCCCAGGACCAAGGCCCAAGGCCCAAGGCACGCCAACAGTAGCCCCCAGGCCCAAGGCACGCTCGAGTTGGCTTCTAGGTGAAGCCATTGAAGGTGGACCAAAGCTCCATGGGCCCCAACCACCTATGGGTGGGGCTTGACACACGACACTCTCCGAGAGACCGGTGCCTCCACTTCATCACGCTGTCTCGGCAATTGTCAGGGCTGTCAAATTGCTTGGCGCATGCAAGCCATCCCTGTTTCCCATCGATCTCGTCGTCTGTTTTCCCCTCTTTCGCGGCTTTTGCTTTCTCCGCCAAATCCCGTGTGCGCCACGACTTGGCCTCTTGCCATGCCCCCCAAGAAGAGAGGGGGAGAGGGCAAAGGACTTTAGGGACTTCATCCTCGCCGGAGCGCGTGTTGGGTCGGTCCATGGTCGTGAATCTTGAGGGGTTGGAGAAGGTCCAACTGGTGGTCGCCGCCAGCTCCAAAGAATGGGGGGCGGCCAAGATCCGACTGGGCTCATGGAGTCAGAGCAAGCTAGAGGCCACCATCATCCCCCTTTATCTCCATAGCATTCTCTCAGGATTGCACTCTCCGTTCTCGGGCTTCCTTTTTGCCATGCTCTCGCATCATCAGGTTCATGTGCTCAGTCTTCACCCTGACTCCCTCGTCCTCATTTCTACCTTTGTGTTTCTGTGTGAGGCCTTCGTCGATGTCGCTCCTTTCGTGTCCATGCTTCGCCACTTCTTCTCCCTCTAGTTGAACTTGGGGGGACAGTGCTCTAGATGTGTGTTCTTGAGAGTGGTCGACGTGTTGGCTGACGGGGGCCTTGATGCCAGACTCTCCCCGAACGCAGAAGGATTCCAGAGGTAGTGGGTGTATGTTGATGCTACTGAGGCAAGCCCCTTTTTTCAACCTCCTTTGGTTCCTACAGTGCCGCATCCTGGGTGGGAGAATAAGAAGCTTGTCGACCCGTGACTCACACATGTTTTGATCAGGCTAGAAGAGCTGAAGAAGGCGGGTGTGACAATGGCGACCTGTGACCCATTCCCACCTGATGTGGGCCTTCGCAGGCCCTCACGACTCCATGAGGATTCCGATCCCGTCTCTTTCTTGTAGTGTGTAGTGTGAGCTGCTCCGCCGCCTGACCGGTGGTGAATCGGACGAGCTCCCTCGGGACGGCCTCCCCTTGTATAACTCCAAGGACGGGGAAGCCCTTGACTGGAAGATGTCACGCTTCAATGAGTGGGGATTTCTTCCTCCAGAGGGTGCGTGTCCCCAGGGTGACCCCCTCATGAGCGTCTCGAGTCCTAGGGGTCCTAAGGCCGCGGGTCCTCCCTTGGCTGAGGTGGGGGGTCCTTCGTCGCCTATTCCCTAATCTCTCACTTCGGCCCAGCCTGGGGTCGAGGGTGACGCCTAGTCGATGAAGGAGGCCGTCGCCTTAACTGAAGGATGCCAGGTGCCGGTCGTCGACACATCGTCCTCCGGACCTAGCATTTTCCGAAAGAGGAAGGTGCCTTGGGGCAGCCGCTCCCCGGCATCGTGGGTGCCGATGAACAGGAAGTGGGTCACCGTGGATGAGTAAGTGCCTGCACCCCCTCAACCCTCCCTTGGTGCTCTGCTTCTGAGCTTCTACTCCATAGGATCCGGATACGTGTCCAACGTATCTATAATTTTTTATGATGGCATGCTATTATATTATCTGTTTTGGATGTTTTATATGCATTAATATGCTATTTTATATTATTTTTGGGACTAACCTATTAATCTAGAGCCAAGTGCCAGTTTCTGTTTTTTCCTTGTTTTTGAGTTTTGTAGATATGGAATGTTAAACAGAGTCCAAACGGAATAAACCCTTCGGAAGGAATTTTTCAAGAAGGAAACAAGTCTTCCAAGCTTGGGGTGCACATCACGGGAGGTGCCAGGGCGCCACAAGCCTGCTACGGGCGGACCCCCTGGCTGCACCAAGCAGGCTTGTCGCATCCTGGCAGGTCTCCTAACCCTAATTCTTGGCCTATAAATACCCAAATATTCCCTCAACATCAAAAAGATCTACGCAAATACTTTTTCGCCGCTGGAAGCCTCCGTTCTCGAGAGATCCAATCTTGGAGTCTTTTCCGGTAATCTACCGGAGGGGGTTTCGATCACGGATGGCATCTACATCAACTCCATTACCCCTCCGATGATGCGTGAGTAGTCCACCACAAACCTATGGGTCCATAGCTAGTAGCTAGATGGCTTGTTCTCTCTCTTCGATCTTCAATACCATGTTCTTCATGATCTTCATGGAGATCTATCCAATGTAATCCTCTTTTCTGGTGTGTTTGTCAAGATCTGATGAATTGTCAGTTTATGTTAAGATTATCCATGAATCCTATTTTAATATCCTCTGATTTCTTATATGCATGATTTCATATCCTTGCAAGTCTCTTTGAGTTATTGGTTTGGTTTGGCCAACTATATTGGTAATTGTTGCAATGGGACAAGTGCTTGGTTCTGGGTTCAATGTTGTGATGTCCTCACCCAGCGACAAAGTAGGGGTAGCAATGCACGTATTGTATTGTTGCCATCAAGGGTAACAAGATGGGTTTTTCATCGTATTGCTTAAGTTTATCCCTCTACATCATGTCATCTTTCTTAATGCATTACTCTATTCTTCATGAACTTAATACTCTAGATGCAGGCAGGAGTCGGTCGATGTGTGGAGTAATAGTAGTAAATGCAGAATCGTTTCGGTCTACTTGTCACAGGTGTGATACGTATATGCATGATCATTGCCTTGGATAACTACATGATTATTCGCTTTTCTATGAATTGCTTGACAGTAATTTGTTTACCCACCATGATATTTGCCTTTAAGAGAAAAGCCTCTAGTGAAACCTATGGCCCCTAGGTCTACTTTCCATCATATATTTTCATATTTATACTTGTTGCAATTTATTTACTTTTTACTTTCCACACTCGTTACATCTATATCTATTGGATCTAATCCTTGCAGATAACCGTGAAGGGATTAACAAACCCTTTATAGCGTTGGGTGGAAGAGTTTGATTATTTGTGTAGGTACATCCATTGGTGACTTGCTTGTTCCTCCTATTGGATTGATACCTTGGTTCTCAAAAACTGAGAAAAATACTTATCTACTTTGCCGCATCACCCTTTTCTCTTCAAGGGAAAACCAACGCATTCTCAAGCGGTAGCAAGAAGGATTTCTGGCACTGTTGCCGGGGAGGATACACATCAAGCCCACCAAGTTCCCATGAAAAACTCATATCTTCCATTTAATTTATTTTCCATTTGCCTCTTGTTTTCCTCTCCCCCACTTCTAAAATGACTTTTAGAAAATACCAAAAAGATTTGCCTTTTTATTCGCCCTTCTTCCGTTTGTTTTCCCGTTTGATATGTTTGCTTGTCATGCCACGTGCCTTCTATTTGCTTGCATCTGTGCTTGCTAAAAATCTATTGATATGGATCCTCATCCACTCGCTAATGTTTTCAAGAGAACAACTTATGATGAACCAGTTGCTAGTGAGTTGAGTGCACTTGATTATCTCTATGAAGTTTTGCTTGAAAATCAAGAATTTTTTTTATGAAGTGTTGAAAGATGAAAATTATAAGGTGATTCATGATATATCCTTGAATGAAAAGCATGATTGTCATGTTGTTAGTATGAATTCTTTGAATATCCATGATGCTAGTGATATGCAAAACCACAAGCTTGGGGATGCTATGCTTGATAAAGATGATATTTTTTGTTCCCCAACTTTTGGTGATGACACGTACCATATAATTGCTCATAAAAAGAATGCATTGTGTGATAGTTATACTATGATATTCCTTCATGATTCTACTGAAATTTACTATTAGGGAGGAACATATGCTTGTAGGAATTGCAATAATATCAATTTTCCTCTCTATGTGTTCAAAGTTTTGAAATTATGCTTGTTTGGCCTTCTTATGCTAGTTGATTCTTGTTCGCATAAATTGTTTCCTCACAAAATCCCTATGCATAGGAAGTGTCTTAGACTTATATGTGCTTGTAATGATATTCATGATGCTTTCTTTCATATTTCAATTACTACTTTTTATGTGAGCATCATTGAAATCATTATGCCTAGCTAGGGGCGTTAAACAATAGCGCTTCTTGTGAGGCAACCCAATTTTATTTTTGTGTTCTGTTTTTTCTTATGTTTTTTAGTGTTTCACAGATTATTAATTCTGCAGTAAATGTGTTTTGGTGTTATAATTAGTTTTTGAGCCAAGTAAAACCTTTGGGGTGATCTATGGTATTTGTTAATTTGATCTTGCTGAAAAACAGAAACTTTTGCGCTCAATCCAGGAATTTTCTAATTTTTTTTCAGAGCGTCAAATTGATCTGAAATTTTTACACAAGATTTATATACAAATTTCCCAGGTTTTCCTAATTTTACAGAATTTTTTAGAGTTACATAAGTATACGAAGTTTCCAGATTGCTAGACCGTTCCGTTTTTGACAGATTCTGTTTTCTTTGAGTTGTTTGCCTATTTTGATGAATCTTTGGGTTGTAGCATGTGGTATGTGCCATGGGGAAGTTAGATTACAGTACATATAACACAAATATAAATAAATAATGAGTTCACAATAGTACCTAAAGTGGTGATTAATTTCCTTATAGTAACGGATCTCGTGAGTTTTCTGTTAAGTTTTGTGTTGTGAAGTTTTCAAGTTTTGGGTAAAGATTGGATGGACTATGGAGTAAGGAGTGGAAAGAGCCTAAGCTTGGGTATTCCCAAGGCACCCCAAGTCATATTCAAGGATGCCAGAGCCTAATCTTGGGGATTCCCCGGAAGGCATCCCCTCTTTCGTCTTCAATCCATCGGTTTACTTGCGGCTCTATTTTTATTCAGCACATGATATGTGTTTTGCTTGGAGCTTCTTGTATGATATGAGTCTTTTCTTGTTAGTTTACCAAAATCATTCTTGCTGCACACATATTTATAGAGACATGCTGAATCATGAATTTATTATAATACTCTTTGTGCTTCACTTATATCTTTTGAGTTGGGCAATTTTGCTCTATATGCTTCACTTATATCTTTTAGAGCACGGTGGTGTTTTTGTTTTATAGAAATACTTGAACTCTCATACCTCACTTATATTATTTTTAGAGTTCCTAAAAACAACATGGTAGTTGGTCTAGGTTATTAATTTAGTCCTAATATGATAGGTATCCAAAAGGGATATAATAAAAACTTCCTTATTAAATGCATTGAGTGTTTATGAGAAGTTTGATTCCTTGCATAAAGTTTTGAGATACAAAGATGGTAATGTTAAGAGACATGTGAGGAAGTAAATTGTGATTTGGTAAAAATACTTGTGTAAAGGATTTTGATTCCCATAGCATGCACGTATGGTGAACCACTATGTAAGGAAGTCACAGCATGACTTGTTTATAGATTGTCGACCTTTGTGTGAAGGTTGGGGGTGCGCGATGGTTAACTCCTACCAACCTCCCCCCTAGGAGCATGCATTTAATGCTTTTATTCAATGACTAATAGACTTTTTAAATAAGTATGTGAGTTCTTTTTGACTAATATTGAGTCCTTGGATTATATGCACTCTCACCCTTCCACTTTTGCTAGCCGTTCTAGTACTGCGCAACTTTCGTCGATGCAACAAATACCTTCCTCAAAACAGCCACCATATACCTTCCTCAAAACAGCCACCCTATATCTTTCCTCCAAACAGCCACCATACCTACCTATTATGGCATTTCCATAGCCATTCTGAGATATATTTCCATGCAACTTCCACCGTTTCCTTTTATGACATGCAACATCACTTCCATATTGCATATAGAGTCATATTTTGTCATAGGTACCGAGTTGTGATTTCCCTTTTGAGTTGTAAGTAAATAAAAGTATGATGATTTTCATTATATAGCATGTCCCATGTGAGGAAAGGATGATGGGAGCTATGATTCCCTTACTAGTAGGGATGAGAGTCGAGACTTTATGAAAAATAAAAGAGGCCAGCGAAGCCCAAATAAAAAAATGAATAAAAGGGGCCTTAGATGCCCAATAAAAGGTGTGAGAAAAGAGAGAAGGGACATTGATACTACCTTTTGTCACACCTGTGCTTCAAAGTAACACCATGATCTTCATGATAGAGAGTCTCCTATTTTGTCACTTTCATATTGCTAGTGGAATATTTTTCTTCATGATGCACTTCCACTTAGTTTCTTTTTGAGCTTTCATACACATATAGCTCCAGTGCATCCGTTGCATGGCAATCTCTACTCACTCACATTGATATCTATTGATGGGCAAATCCATAGCCCGTTGATATGCCTAGTTGATGTGATACTATCTTCTCCCTTTTCCTTGACAACCTCCACCATATTCTATTCCACCTATAGTGCTATATCCATGGCTCGAGCTCATGTATTGCGTGAGAGTTGAAAAAGTTTGAGAAAATAAAGGTGTGAAAACAATTGCTTGACTTTCCATCGCGGTTATGCATGATGTAAATACTTTGTGTGGGGAAGATGGAGCATAGCCTGACCATATGATATTGTAGGGATAACTTTCTTTTGCCATTATATTTTGAAGAGATACAATTGCTTTTCTTGTATGCTTGAAATGTTATTGTTTATATATCAATATTAAGCTTTAGTTTTGAGTCTTATGGATCTGAATATTACTTGGATAAATATGTTAGGTAGCACTCCACATCAAAAATTCTGTTTTTATCATTTACCTACTCAAGGACGAGCAGGGATTAAGCTTGGGGATGTTGATACTCTCCAACATATCTATATTTTTTATGATGGCATGCTATTATATTATCTGTTTTGGATGTTTTATTTGCAATAATATGATATTTATATTATTTTTGGGACTAACCTATTAATCTAGAGACAAGTGCTAGTTTCTGTTGTTTCATTGTTTTTGAGTTTTGCAGATATGGAATATTAAATGGGGTCCAATAGGAATAAAATCTTCAGAAGGAATTTTTCTGCAAGGAAACAAGTCATCCAAGCTTGAAGTGAACGTAAGGGGAGGTGCTAGGGCGCCACAAGCCTGCTAGGCGCAGGCCCCCTAGCCATGCCTAGCAGGCTTGTTGCCTCCTGGCAGGTCTCCTAACCCTAATTCTTGGCCTATAAATACCCAAATATTCCCCCGACATCAAAAAGAGCCACACAAATATTTTTCCGCCACCGCAAGCCGCCATTCTCGAGAGATCCAATCATGGAGCCTTTTCCGGTAATTTGCCGGAGGGTTTTTTGATCACGGAGGGCATCTAGATCAACTCCATTACCCCTCCGATGATGCGTGAGTATTCCACCACAGACCTACGGGTCCATAGCTAGTAGCTAGATGGCTTCTTCTCTCTCTTTGATCTTCAATACCATGTTCTTCATGATCTTCATGGAGATCTATCCAATATAATCCTCTTTTCTGGTTTGTTTGTCAAGATCTGATGAATTCTGAGTTTATGTTCAGATTATCCATGAATCCTATTTGAATCTTGTCTGATTTCTTATATGCATGATTTCATATCCTTGCAAGTCTCTTTGAGTTATTGGTTTTGTTTGGCCAACTAGATTGGTATTTCTTGCAATGAGAGAAGTGCTTCGTTCTGGGTTCAATCTTGTGGTATCCTCACCCAGTGACAAAGTAGGGGTAGCGAGGCACGTATTGTATTGTTGCCATCAAGGGTAACAAGATGGGGTTTTCATCATATTTCTTGAGTTTATCCCTCTACATCATGACATCTTTCTTAATGCATTACTCTGTTCTTCATGAACTTAATACTCTAGATGCAAGCAGGAGTCAGTCGATGTGTGGAGTAATAGTAGTAAATGTAGAATTGTTTCGGTCTACTTTTCATGGATGTGATGCCTATATGCATGATCATTGCCTTGGATAACTACATGATAATTCGCTTTTCTATCAATTGCCTGACAGTAATTTGTTTAGCAACCATGATATTTGCCTTCAAGAGAGAAGCCTCTAGTGAAACCTATGCCCCCCGGGTCTATTTTCCATCATATATTTTCAGACATATACTTGCTGCAATTTATTTACTTTTTACTTTCCGCACTTGTTACATCTATATCTATTGGATCTAATCCTTGCAAATAACCGTGAAGGGATTGGCAACCCCTTTATAGCGTTGGGTGCAAGAGTTTGATTCTTTGTGTAAGTGCATCCATTGGTGACTTGCTTGTTCCTCCTATTGGATTGATACGTTGGTTCTCAAAAATTGAGGAAAATACTTATCTACTTTCCTGCATCACCCTTTCCTCTTCAAAGGAAAACCAACGCATGATGAAGAGGTAGCAGATCCCCACTGGTGGAGGAAGAGCCATGCCATCAGTGCCACCTCCCAAGGCTGTTGGACCCCTCGCGGCCTCGTCTTCTGTGGGCTGTGGAACTCCTGGCGAAAGGGTGTCCGCACTTGAGATCATGCGGTCCTCAGGATTCCTTGAGCGCGAGCTTCCTGCGATCTTCTTCATTCATGGCATCCAACTCTGAGGGGAGGGGCTACGCCACCCGCTAACAACCTTCCCTAGGGGTGTGCCGCGCCGTTCCCTTGGGCCCTCCACGAGTGAAGACGTGGGGCCTCAGGAGACGTGAATTCCTCCTGGAGTGGAAAGGTGGGAGCTCCGAGTCCCCGAGCGCGCGTCGGGGCCCAGCGGCCCCTCACATGCCTTCCCGGCCAATCCAGGGGAAGGCGGAGATCCTGGCTAGGCCCTTGTGAATGCAAGCGACCGGAGCTCCATGTGGCGTGGTCTACACCAAGCCGCAACGGAGGCGCTCGGGTGCCTAGGGGTGGAACTTGCCGACACTGACACCCGCCTATTGGTGGAGTGTTGGAGATATATATGCCCTAGAGGCAATCATGTATGATGATATTTCCTATGTGTTTATGAATAAAGACAGTCCTTGGACATTATCATTGATGTGTATTAACAAGTATGTGACTTGTTTGTGAGACTATGCATTGTATGATGACTGTCCTAAATGGTCCCTAGTTGAAAGGGTTGTGTGGACACGCAGCTACTTAGATTAGCATATGACATGGTGAATGGTCCAGTTTCATTGACCATGTAGCATTGGATGCTAGCCAGATAATATGGACTCAGAAAGGTCTGGTCGGATTCGACATAGTCAGATCCGAGTCGAGATAAGTTCTGAGTTGGATAGACCCAACTATGAGACGCATCGATAGGTCATCTGTGAGTCTCTAGTAAAACATACATTATATGTCCTAAGACCTGAGCTGGCGCATGTACTCGGGGTGGTGAAAGACTTGGTTTGGGACGAAAACGCTACTCCATGACTGGGTAGTTACAAAAGTAGGTTTCGAGTTTGTCCAGACCCATGTTACGAGACATGGTCAAGCAAGATGGAATTTGCCGCTCCGATCAGGAGAGATATACTATAGGCCCCTCGGGTGATCCGACCTAGATAAGCATGTCCATGCGATGAGGATTATGAGATAATCCAAAGTGTTGGTCGGATGCACCAGAACGAGAAAGAGGTCGTGCTACAACAAGGATAACCATGCCGCCTTGTGCACGAGAACATATATTGTGAGGCAAAGGGAATAGAAG
This sequence comes from Hordeum marinum, assembly GCA_022496015.1. Lineage (NCBI taxonomy): Eukaryota > Viridiplantae > Streptophyta > Magnoliopsida > Poales > Poaceae > Hordeum > Hordeum marinum. The sequence goes on along the minus strand of CM039674.1, from coordinate 173,873,796 downwards.
TGTGAAGTACAGGTTCGCCTAACCAAGTTGATTGGACACTTGGAGTTAGCACGCTTTTCTAGAGGCTGCTACCAAATGGTCGAGTCAGATGTGATCTTACTCGCGACCAAGTGAACGGGAACCTAAGGGGTCAAACACTTAAGGGAAGGAACACGTGGGCTTTAAGATACGTGCGAGGCCCAACAGTTGAGCCCGCGCCGGATGCCTATATATAGTGGAGGTGCAGCACACTGATCTAGTTGATCGCTTTGGCGCCGTCATTAGGGCTTTGCATGTGTTGCAACTAGCCACCTCCACTTGCTGCCGCCGACCGTGTGATCAGACCCAGCAGTCCGCCGCATGGGTGTTCCTCCTGCACGCGCGGATACCGTTAGAGGCGATGCACTTGCACTGCTCTAGCGAACCTGTATGTGGGACTCGGTGACCGGTTGTTTGAGGGAGATTGGAAAGGCTGTTTGAGGGAGATCGGACGAGGAGGAGACAAACCACACGAACGCGTTGCCCCAACTCTACTTCCGCTGCACGGGACTGCACGTCTAGTGGTAACAATCTGTGATCCATCTCCGTAGCATGTTCTTGGATGTTCTGCGCGTAGGAAAATTTTAATTTGCATGCGATGCACCTACAATAGAACCCAACATGGAGTGCCAGCGCCTCGCGCAGGAATGGCACTGTCTTTGGGTCGTTATAAATCTCGTCTGCATGCAAGGCAAGCGCGCTCGTGCTAATGCCGAGGGGTCCCTTGCCGTGTCGGTGGAGGCTCGCGAGCGTGCCCTTGCTGAGGACCAAGCTGCCGATAGCCGACGCAAGGCCTCTGAGGAACGCTTGGAGTAGCTTCAAGTCTTCAATGCCGCCCGTCAAACGGGAATCCAGGCACGGAAGGCTGCACTTTATGGCCTGACAATCGAGTTCCCCACTAGCCGAAGACCCCGCATGCCCGAAGACGCTTTGGAGATGGAAGCGCTGGAGCATAGCCTGGAGCACGTGAGGCTGGAGGTAAGGGGGCACCAGGTGTTGCTTGCCGAGGAATCCCTCGCCACCCGTGAGGCACAGGTTCAGGAGGAGTTCGACGACAAGGTGGTGGAGGTTTGCTGCTCCCTTCTCCAGGATTATCATGCCAAGTTGAAGCTTCAGGAATCTCGTTTCTACAGGCGATGCGACCAGCTGAAAACCGAGGCCGATGACCTTAGGAGGAGGTTAGTGGAGGCGGAACGACGCCAAAAAGCCGCCATGGATGCCCAAGCATTTGTCGAGGACGAGTTGTCTTCCCTCTACCAGCAGGTGAAGGGCGTTACTTCCCTCGTGGAGAAGGCTTTGGACCGGGCGAATTGTTCCTGCGGACTTCAACACATGTGTTCCAAGATGTTCCAGTCCCTCGAGAAGAGGGCCCACCGGGCCTTGAGTGACATCTACAGCGAGAGCGTCGCGAACCCCCTCCTCCCCGACGATGCCAGGTACGTGGGCTTCTTTTCTAGGTTCGTGGAGTGCCTTGAAGGGGGCACGGAGAAGATCAACAAGCTCATGGAGGACAAGTGTTGTGACTTCCTCCTACAGGCAGCCTCGCGCGTCTTGAGCCATCTCCTTCACTTCGACCCATACTTTAACTTCGAGGCGGTCCTTGCCCCCGTGCCCGAAGTGATTCGATACGCCCTTGCCGAGTGGATTGAGGACCATGTGGAGGACTTGATAGCGGAGCTTTCTTGTGATCAACCGGAGGACCATGCTGGGGCCAGGGAGTGTGAGGTCGATGGTGGCGGTGATGACGAGAGCGACGATGATGGCATGTCCCCATGAGTAGTCTTTTGGTTTACCTGCCGGGGTTATGATTGTGGCGACTCTAATGTATTTTGAAAAGACCTTTGAGGGTGCTCCCACATGACGTGATGTATAGCGCCACGCTCCCCTTTGCTAGGAATTCCTGCTGATCCGAATGACCATGTCGCGCGAGCATTCGGGTGCCTAGCACTTTGTGGGGAGTGCACAATAGCACATCCCCCATGTCGTGCCTATGTTTACTAGTCGCTCGCGGGGAAGGGAGGAGTCGACCATCGCAAAACTCCCCAAAAGAAGTGAGGAGTAAAACGGAAATCGCTACCAAAGAGAGTGATACCCCTTCCCTCCAGAAGAAAAACACAAGAAGACCAAATTTCATTTTTTAGAGATGGAAAATTCAAATGAAAAAAGGAACAAGCAACAGACGTGTATGGCACCTATGCTAGTCTTCGTCTTCATCTTCATCTTCCCCCAGTGCGGAGCGTAGGGCATCCACGTTGCGTGGGCATAGTCATTGGAGGGTAGTGTTGTCTGCCAGCATGGAGCATGGGGCTTTCACTTGGGCATGGGAAGGAAACCCTCCACGTCCTCAGGGGTTTCCGACCGTATACAACCCACTCATTATTACGTGAGAGTGTCATGGGTTGGTCCTAGGGGTGTATAGGGAGCTCCATGCCTCTCGGGCATGAAGCCCACTTCCTGCCCCCAAGATTGGCGTGGCGAACTAGGGTTGGCTCCGAACGGGCCCTCGAGCGTAGGGGCCCCTCGCGCTCTCCGCTGGGAAGGCTCGCCCCAGAACAGGGCCTCGGGCGTTCTAGAGCCCGAGGGCGGATGCCGTCATCATAGTAATTCCGAATCCCCCTGCAGCGCAGGCTGGGCCCGGTGTGGCCCTTCCGCTATGTACAAGGCTAACACCCAAGGCATGCCCCAGCTCGCCTCACTAGGATGCCCGGGAGCCTCACGCAAGTACCTCATACCCCGTCCCCAGGCGGACAGAGCTAGACCAGGGGACATGGGCGAGTATGTGATCCCCCGTTGGTGGTCAAACGAAGCCTGTCCTAGAGACATGGGCGTGTGTTCCACCCTCCGTCTCCAAGCAGATGATGCGCCCTGGAGACATGGGCATGTGTTCCACCCTCCGTCTCTATGTTGGGATCACCTGGCCTAGGGACATGGGTGTGTGTTCCACCCTCCGTCTCCAGGTTGGGATCACCTGGCCTGGGGAGATGAGTATGTGTTCCACCCTCCATGTCCAGGATGGGGTCATCCAACCTAGGGACATGGGCGTGTGTTCCACCCTTCGTCCCCAGGCAAGTGACCCCCAGTCCATAGAATCAAGTGGGCTGCTTAGGGAAGCTCCCTACCAACGGGTGTGCCTCATGTGGTTGCCTATCTCGGGCACCCTCGCGATACCAACACCGCAATCCACCCTCGTGAGGTTGTGCATAGAAGCCCGAACTAGACCCTCTTGCGAGGTCGCGTACGCTCCTCTTACTGTCGTGGTAGCCAGCATTGCTTCCTTCGCAACCTGGGCACTTGTCAACATGGTCATTGTAGAGTTGATCGAGCCCCTGGGCCCCGGCATAGACGAGCCTCCGGGCGTCCACCCTAGACCCGATGTGTGTGCTGGGAGGCGTGAAGTAGCGCTCATCCCGTGCGGCCAGCACCCCCCATCGTTCCTAATCTGCACGTGGGGTAGACTCGTGCATCCCCGACGACTTGGGCTAGACCCCCAGCGGGAACGGGTCACAACGCGCTTCCCAAGTGCTTCCTCGTGACCGTAGCGTTGTGCTGGTTAGTTGGACGATTCCACGGGCGCGAGGCCCCAGGCTCGTCCCGTGAGGATGCGCCTGGAATTCGCCGGTGGTGGTGCCATGCCTGGGCGCGTGACGTGCCAAGCCGTTGCAGTGACCGCATATAGCACGGAGACGCTGTAGTTCACAGGCCACGAGGAGCGTGACACTCCTATGTGTTAGGTCGTGGCAGACTCAAAGGGATGACGACGTGACCCGGACACGGGGGAGGGCCGGGGTGACGAGTACATGTCGTGCGGTTGGAGTATGCGACAACCCCTAGCGTTTGTTAAGGGCCGGCCTGGCGATGGCGCCCGCCAACGGGGGAGCGAGGCGACGCGGGACGCCGAGGCCCGCTGGCGCCGCCTATGCAACGCGAGCAGCCCATCATTCAGCGTGGGCTCGGTGTCCTTTGGCCATGGATACGGTGAGCGGTGGCGAGCCGAGGCTTGTTCAAGGATTCCGACATGCCCCCTACCTAGCACGCCAAATGTCGAATCTCGGGCTCCGCAAAACCCAAGGAAGTTCGAACACAGGGGTGTGTGCAAAGATCCCCAACAACCTCAACCCTCCTAGCTCACAACCCGGTAGCTTAGTCGACGAACTTGCACGATGATGAGGGAGAAGATTGCACATGAGGATTTACCCAGGTTCGGGGCGCTGCGAAGCGTAAAACCCTACTCCTCCTTTGGTGGATTGCCTCACGAGGAGGTTTGTGGATGAACTAGTACAGTGGTGAGTTGCCTCATGAGGGTGTTCCAGACAGATTATGCTCGCTTGACACCCATCCAAAGGCGGGTCAAGATATTGAGAAATAGTTAGCTAAAGTGATGGTAAAAGCATGCTGGAAATGCATCCTCGCACGCCACTTAGGCTAGCATATATGGCATTTCATCCTAAATGCCAGAGTTAGGTATGATAGCATTGTTGGCTATATAATCATTAGATAATGACTGTTTTGCCACTGTGGTTGCCCCTTGAGCTATAAAAGGAGGCCCAAGGCAACCTAGCTAAAGAATCAAATCCTTGGACACTTGTACTCGCGTAGTAGCTCTCCCAAAGGCAACCTTGCCGGCTTTGAGCACTACATGTGCTTTTTGTTCCTCCGATCAATCCACAAAAGAAGGATTAGGTTTTTACGCTTCTCAGCGGCCCGAGCCTGGGTAAAACACCAGTGTCCCATCGTCGTGCTGCCTCAGTACGTCCACTCTTTGTGCAACATGACCTCACCCCTGCTGAACCACAAAGGGGCTAATGGCCCCATAGGTGATTATGTGCATCACGCCCCGATATCTTGCACGCATGTGCATAAATTTTGGTCCTGACCCAACAACGTTGGGAGAGCCCGTTTGGACAGATCTGGGGGCTCCTGTTGGTGCACTAGGACTTGGGTACTCATTGCCCCCAAATTCTGCACAGGCAGTAGTAGGAGAACCCATCAATGTAAGCAGAGTCAAAACCTATCCAAACCAGAGAAGACGCTCTATGTGAGATCAAGGAGCGCATCTGTCGGATATCCGAATCCGCAAAACCCAAGGAAGTATGAACACGTGGACGTGTGCGAAGATCCCCAAGAACCTCACCCCTCCTAGCTCAGAACCCGATAGCTTAGTCGATGAACTCGCGCAATGACGAGGCAGAAGATTGCACACGAGGTTTTACCCAGGTTCGGGCCGCTGCGAAGCGTAAAACCCTACTCCTGCTTTGGTGGATTGCCTCACGAGGAGGTTTGTGGATGAACTAGTATAGTGATGAGTTTCCTCGCGAGGGCATTCTTGTGGTGTTGCTTCTCTTCAGTCTCCTTCCCTCCTATGGAGCTACCTAGCCTCCATTTATAGTGGCCCAGGTCCTCTTCCCTTATCTCTATTATGGGAAGGGATCCCACAACTACCAAATTCTAAGGGGTACAAGGGGTACGCCCTTATCCTTGTGGAAGATGGTCTTCTCCTGCCAAGTACCTGTTGGTGATGAGGTGGTGGGCTCTGCGATGACGTCTGTCTTGCGGAGCTCATGGTCTTGTCGTTATTGCACCAGTATGGAAACCTTTGGGGGCGCTTTGAGAACCCGTGTACGTCCTTACCCCCTTTGCACCAAAGGGGAAACTATCCCGCCTGGCACGCTGGTGCCCGCTTGGCCTACCTTGCGTCATCATTGGCCTCCCGAGGCCAAGCATTGCATAGAGATCTCCGCCGCTCCAGAGGAGGCCTTAGGATGCTTATTCCCCGCGGGTCCTGGTGCTACTTCCCTCGTGAGCTCAAGGCTCTTGCGAGCGCCTCGCCTTGACTGGGGCCACATTGGGCCGTCTCTGGCTGTTTGAGTGGGCCGTGCCTTGGGCCACAGGCCGACAGGTATGGGTACACCCGTTTCTAGAACACTGATGGCATCAAGAAGATGAAACCCGCATTCAAGACCAAGACTCCGACAGAAGCATCCTACACTGGCTAAGCAACGCCAACATGGTCGATGCAACGGGCCAAATGGGCCCGAACCATGCCAGTCACGTCACTACTACCTACCGGGAACCAAGGCACACACATATTCAAGAAGACCCTCCAAGCCATCCTTGAGCAGGCGCGAGCCGATCAGCCACCACTTCACCGCATCGCAACACAAGTCGTTTGTCCATGCGGTGTCGAGGCCCCAGGTGGCTAAGTGGCTGTCAAGCATGTGGCGAGTCACTCGAAGATAGGTTGTGCCCGCTTGACAGCCGTCCAGAGGCGTGTCAAGATATTGAGAAATAGTTATCAAAAGCGGTGGTAAAAGTTTGTCGGGAATGCATCCTCGCACGCCACCTAGGCTAGCATTTATGGCATTCTGTCCTAAATGCCAGAGTTCGGTATGATAGCACTGTTGGCTATATACTCATTAGATAATGACTTTTTTGCCACTATGGTTGCCCCTTAAGTAACAAAGGAGGCCCAAGGCAACCTAGCTAAAGATTCGAACCCTTGGACACTTGTACTCGCGTAGCAGCTCTCCCAAGGCAACGTTGCCGGGTTTGAGCATTGCGTGTGCTTCGTGTCCATCCAATCAATCCACCAAAGCAGGACTAGGGTCTTACGCTTCTCAGCGGCCCAAACCTGGGTAAAACACCAGCGTATCATTGTCGTGCTACCTCACTACCTCCACTCTTGGTGCAACGTGACCTCACCGCTGCTGAACCACAAAGGGGCCCGTGGCCCCATAGGTGATCATGTGCATCATGCCTCGACACATAGATCTCGAGACAACATCTTCTTGTAGTGGGGGGAGTTGTAATAGCCCAAGAGCACCTTTTCAAGTCTTGGAACCATTTCCTTGTATGAACCTTCCATGTTTTGCTCTCATGTGTTTGGGTTTAATCAAAAATTCTTCAGGACATTCCTTGTTGCATCATGGCATCATATCATCATCTCATATTTTGCATCATGCTTGTTGGTTGTGTTGATGTGGGAGTGCATGTGTTGATGTGTGCTTGTGTGAGGTGGTGTGCTTGGTGGATGCCACAACTAATTCCTTGAGCTATTCCTCCTTCTCTACCTATCTTTTATTCAAATATTTGAGTGTGATGTTTCACTAGATCCTTTCATCCCAAATTAATGTTGCACATCTACCTAATAATCTGAATAATAATTTAAAATAGCTCTTTGCCATGAGCTTTTATGTTCTTTATGTGCCTTTTGCAAAACAGATTCCAATAACCCATAAAAGGTAATTTATTTATTTTCTCTAAAAATGTCCAAACCATTTTTATTAAATAGTGCATGTTTTTGTGAGTCCAAAACATATTTTCCCTCCCTAATTCTTTTCCAAACCGGCCTGGCTTTTGTTTTACTGTTGCCGCTTTATTTAAATAGAAAACCTATTTTCTTTTCTTTAGGAGAGTGAGGCAGCCCACCTAGGCCTCACCTGTTTGGCCCAGCAAGCCCCGACGGCTACCTGTTCTGTTCCCCTCCGTCTTCCTCCTGCAATGTTGTCTTGATGATTTCCTTGAATATGTAGCTCTTTGGGGGTTGTAATAATGCAATGCGTTGTTGAGCATGTTGTCCTGTGTTAGCTTGTACTCTCTCCGTCCCGAAATAAGTGACTCAAAAATGACTCCACTTTACACTAACTTTAGTGCAAAGTCGAGTCATTTTGGGTCACTTATTTTGGGACGAAGGGAGTACCATTTTCTTGCAAGTAGGGGTATTGCATCTTTGTTAAATTTGTTGTCAAGCATGTCATTCCATTAAAAAATGCCCTGCTTGCCACATGTTGATTTTTTTGTAAATTTGTGAAACTACTATTCTCAGTATGACTTTTTGGGAGGATGATAGCCTTTGAGGTGTGCATAATGTGATGTTGTCATAATGTAGTTAATTGAAGTACATGTTGTCCTCTATGACCTTGTTAATTTTCATGCCATGGAAGTCCCTGTAGAATATGTATTTGTTGCTATCAAGTTGTCATCCTGTTAAATCAAATTTTCTAAACTTGAATTTTCACTAAGTACCTAAAAATTGTTTCAACATGCCATCTTGTGGGCTCAATTGCCATGGATCCTTGCTTCCTTTCATTTGGCTGTAGTTGTATGAATTGTTAAGCATCATGTATAATTCATGTGCATGCCTTTGTTGTGCATTGTAGCTTGTTGTAACTCTTTTTGTGTGTGTTGCAATATGTCATGTTTTTGTTTGTGGACAGATTGTGTGTTTGATTGTTTTGTGACTTGAGAGAGCTATACCCAAGAGTTTTGCATTATCTTTAGGTCTATTCTTGCTAGATTTTTATTTCAAATCCAGTGGCATCCTTATAATACCGAGGAATAGCTCATGGCAATCTTCGTCTTTGTTTTTGTCTCTGTTACCATTTGTACATTGGCATGACCGTACCGTGAGTTCGGTTACTCCGTTTGCAACGTTATACATATGCATTTGCATCATTTTTACGAATCATGTTTGGTGTGTTCATTCATGATCAAATAACAAATCATGAGGCTCTATCCAAAATACTAGAGAACTTAAGAATTGTATGAGAAACATGACTAGCATATGGTTGCCATGTTAAATACTTCAAATTGGTCATGCATCATCTTTGGTTGCGCATTGCAATTTGTTTGTATGCTTATTTGGTGTTGTTTCTATTTGGGTAGACTCGAGTGCCAAGCCTGACTACGAGAATCCCAGAGAAAACATCTACAAGGACCCAACACTTTATCCATTTGAATACCCAACACGCAAGATGATCGTACCCGGATCCTGACACTATTTTTGGGATTTGGGTACCTGCTGCTCCTATTGGGATTTGGCCTGCCAGGTGGTCTTATTGGAGTTTTTTTTACCTTTCACGAATGTCCTATGCGAGGGATTTCGAGGATAATTTGAGGTATCTCGAGGTTGAGGTTTTCCAACAGAATTTCCAAGGAGATCCCGGGTTTCCTGCGGTCGACGTTATTTCACGCGGCATGTGGTTAGTTTGTGATGCATGAGTTGGAGCACCCCTTCAGGGTTTAATCTTTTCGAGAAGCTGTGCCCGCGGTTATGTGGCAACTTGGAAATTTTTTTAACACCTGGTTATAGCAAACTTGAAGTAAACACAAATAAAATACCCCAACCATGTGCGTAACCGTGATTGTCTCTGGTCGTGAACATGAAGTAGTTAAGAACACGGTGGGGTTATGTTTGACGTAAGTAGGTGTTCAGGATCACTTAGCGATGATTCTAGTTTATGGCCGTTATGCGTAGGCCACCATATTTATTCTTGTTGTCGTAAGTTAACCACTCAAATATATGCTTAGTGCTTGTTGCAGCCTCACCACTTAACCATTCCTCACCCATTGGCGTATATAGTATCGATACCCGGGTTATGAGATTGTTGAGTCCCTGTGGCTCACAGATTACTACAGCAATACAGGTACAAGTACTGATGAGATCGAACCCGTTGATGCACCCCAACTCTAGTGAGAATACGACGAAGAACGTGGGCGGATGTACGTGACATATCTGGATGAGTAGGGGAGCTTCGTGGTTGTGCTCCTAGGGTAGCAAGACGGTTTCATGCCTTTCTTTTATCATTTGATTCCATCTGTAGTCGGACCTTGTCTTTTGGATGATTGTCTGAATGATTATTGGGAATTGTAATCTAGATTGTGGCCGATTGTAAGCCAACTCCTATACACATCTCCTCTTTAAATGTATTGCAATGATTTATGTACTTGCGAAACACCGAGATGCGCTTCTATCCCCATCGATGTTCTCGAGCCTTAATTGGGATAGTACCGCATCGTGGTTGTTACATCAACATTTATCAGGTTCCTAATCACAAATGTCATCTCCATGCGATTTACATTATTTGCCATTTGCCTCTCGTTTTCCTCTCCCCCACTTCACAAAATTTGCCATTTTACTCTCCCTCTTTCGTTTGCCCTTTTTTTCGTCAGATCTCGTGTTTGCTTAAAATTTTGTTTGTGTAGTCACAATGACTCAAGAAAATACCAAATTGTGTGATTTTTCTAGTACCAATAATAATGATTTTATTTGCACTCCGATTGCTCCTCATGCCACTAGTGTGGAGTCTTGTGATATTAATGCCGCTTTATTGAATCTTGTCATGAAAGATCAATTTTCTGGTACTTCTAATGAGGATGTCGTGTCCCATCTAAACACATTATGAGAATTGTGTGATAGGCAAATGTAAAAAGATGTGGACAATGATATGGTGAAGTTCAAATTATTTCCTTTATCCTTTTGGGATTGTGCAAAATTTTGCTTTTCTTGTTTGCCTCGCAATAGTCTTGATTATTGGGATAAGTGCAAGTATGCTTTTATTACTAAGTATTTTCTGCTCGCGAAAATTATTTCACTTAAAACTCAAATCATGAATTTTAAGAAACTTGAGCATGAACATTTTGCACAATCTTGGGAAAGAATGAAATTGATGCTAATAAATTTCTGTACTCATGGTTTAAATCTTTGGATGATCATACAATTTTTTTATGAGGGATTGAATTTTATATCTAGATATCTTTTACATTCCCATGCGGGTGGTACTTTTATGGAAATTAATTTGGGTGAAGCTACTAAATTGCTAGAAAATATTATGGAAAATTATTCACAATGGCATAGTGAAAGAGCACCTACTAGTAAATAGAATAATTCGGTTGAAGAAATTAGTACTCTGAGTGAAAATTTTGATGCTCTTATGAAGTTGGTTGCTAGTAAAAATTCCTCTATTGATATTAATGATGTGCCTTCGTCTAATTTTATTGAGCAAAATAGTGATTCTGTAGACGTGATTTTCATCTAGCGAGACAATTTTAATAACAATGCCTATAGACATAATTTTAAGCCTAGGCCTTTCCCTCGAAATTCCTTTAATAATTATGGTAATTCCTATGGTAATTCTTCTTAGAATAATAATAGGAACCCTACGATCTTGAGAGTAATTTTAAAGAATTTATGAATGCTCGAAAAAATTTCAATACTATGATTGAAAAAAAGTTGAATAAGATTAATGATATGGCTATAAGCATTGATAGAATTTCCCATGGTGTAGAAAATCTCAAGTTGGAAGCTTTTCCACCTGAGATGAATGAATTAGTTAAAACTTTATATGTTTCTATGGATGAAAGTAAGAAAAGAACCGCTATGCTTAGACTAAAAGAGAATTTTTAGAAAAAGCATTTTCTACTGATTGCTTTCATAAAAAAGATGATGATCTTAAAATGATTAGTGTTTGATGACCCACAAGTATAGGGGACCAATTGTACTACTTTCGATAAGTAAGAGTGTCGAACCGAACGAGGAGCAAAAGGAAATGATAAGCAGTTTTCAGCAACATAATTTCTGCAAGCATTGAAATTGTAAGTAGCAAGTGTTATGATAGCAAGGTAATTTGTAACGAGCAAGTAACGGTAACAATAGGTAAGGTGCACCAAGGTATCCCAATCCTTATGTGGCAAAGGACAGGCCAAAACTATCTCTTATGATGATCAAAGTGTTCTTGAGGGTGCATGGGAATTTCATCTAGTCACCTTCATCATATTGGTTTGATTCGTGTTTGCTACTTTCATAATTTGATATGTGGGTGGACCGATGCTAAGGTGTTGTTCTTACTTGAACTAACTACCTACTTACGATTAACCACCTCGCAAGCATCCACAACTACAAGAAAAGTATTAAGACAAAGTCTAACCATAGTATTAAACATGAGGACCCAAATCAGCCCCTTACGAAGTAGCGCATAAACTAGGGTTTAAGATTCTGTCACTCTAGCAACCCATCATCTAATAACTACTCCACAATGCATTCCCTTGGGTCCAAGGATGGTGAACTGTCATGTAGTCGACGCTCACATGACAACACTAAGGGAATCACAACATACATATCATCAAAATATCGAACACATATCAAATTCACATGATTACTTGCAACATGACTTCTCCCATGACCTCAAGAACAAAGGTAACTAATCACAAATAATATGAATGCCCAAGATCAGAGGTGTATTGAATAGCATAATGGATCTAAACATATAATATTCCCCAAAATAAACCATATAGCAATCAACTACACAAGGTAATCAACACTACTAGTCACCCACAGGTACCACTCTGAGGATCCGGTACAAAGATTGCACGCAAGAGATGAACTAGGGTTTCAGAGGAGGTGGTGCTGCTGAAGATGTTGATGAAGAATGGCCTCCCCAAGGTGACAGGGTTGTTGGTGATGACAATGGCTTCCATTTATCCTTCCGGGAGGGAAGTTCCCCCAGCAAAATCGCTATGCCGGAGGGCAAAAGTGCTCCTGGCCAAGTCCCTCCTCGAGCCGGTGGAGCTTCATCCCGAAAGTCCTCCTTCTCACTTTTAGGTTTTTTGGGAATTTGTACCAGAAGATGGGCTCCGAAGGGGGGCCAGGATTGGCACCCTGCACCAGGGCGCGGTTAGGCGGCCTAGCACGCCCTGGTGGAGGGTGGCCATGTGGTGGCCCCCTCCGGTAGTTTTAGCTCCAGTATTTCTTATTTATCATATAAAAATCTCCATAAACTTTCAGCTTAATTGGGGATATGCAGAATAGGTATCTCTGACATGCTTTTTTCAGGTACTGAATTCCAGTTGCCCGCATTCTCCCTCTTGGTGTAAACCTAGCAAATTGTGAGATAAAAGGCATTAGAATTACTCCCCAAAGCATAATTATGCATAAAACATTATAAATAACAGTAGGAAAACATGGTGCAAAATAGCTATATCAACTCCCCCAAGCTTGTCCTCAAGCGAAGCCGATATCGAAAAACATGTCCACATGGTTTGAGCGGTGGGTGTCAATAAAAACAAAATATGGACATAGCAGCATCATGCTTATTATTATAACAGCAACAAAAATTAACATAGAACTTTCTCATAAAACTTTTATTTCATGACAATATCATATAACTTCTTATGAGCAAGTAACAATTCATCACAACGTGGACATATAAAGCATAAACCTTATTGGAAACCAACAAACTATGTTCTCAGTCAACTTTGCAACTACAATTCATCATATTTGCTGGAAGAGTCTCATGTAGGAGCCTTTTGGCAAGTTCAGATACTCAACCACCATTTAGTCTTCCATGATTGCTAACACTCACAACATACCCATGGACAAAATGTTTCAACCAGTTACTAAGATAGGGGCTTATAGTTTGCCTCCCAACGTATTCACCTCAAGGGTGATGTCGACAATAATAACTCATGCTCACTCATATCCAACTGGACATATGTGCCTAGATATTTCATCACCACATGATGCTTGCCAAAGACAAAAATAAAAAGGAATAGAGAAGCATATTTTGGCTCTTGCATGAAATTAAATACATAAAGATAAAAGAAAGGCCCTTGACAGAGGGAAACAGAGGTTGTCATGCACTTTTCTAGTTTGTATGCCAAATCCATTAGCACAAAAGAACGTCACGTTGCATTGCCTCTTGTGATAGCAACATTTATTATGCAGTCTATCACTTTTATTACTTTGCCATCACAAGTTCGTGCAACGCTCAATTTTTTCTTACACTAATTGACCCGACACTCTTAGAAGCAACTTACTTGAAGGATCTTATTCAATCCATAGGTAGGTATGGTGGACTCTCAAACATGAGTTTGGGTTTTGAGTTTTTGGATGCACAAGTAGTATCTCTACTTAGTGCGGAATTTTTGGCTAGCAAAGATATTGGGCAAGCACTACATGTTGAAGGATCCATGAGAATATTACTTCTATGTTAATATGAACAAGCATAAATTATTAAGTTGTCTTCCTTGTCCAACGTCAACAATTTTGTCATATAATATTTAATGGGGCTCACAATCATAAAAGATGTCCATGATAGTATATTTTCATGTGAATCTTCTCTTCCCTAATTTATTCTTTCATGAATTGCATCATTGACTAATGCTATGCCAATCTTCAATAAATTTTACCACTTATACTTTTCTTTATTGTGATGTCATTACACACCATAAGATTAGCATATGATACTTTCTTATTTATTCTCTTTCATTATGATTGCAACAAGAAAGTAGAAGTGGTAAAAGCTCAAACTAATCTTTATTATATAACTCTCACTTGATTACCTATGGATCACGAAACCAGCTCTTCAAAATATATCATACTAAACTTCAATTCAACTAAATCAAGAAAAGGCTAAGGATCAAAATAAAATCAAAGGTAAAAAGTGATGGTGATATGATACCATGGCACCTCCACTAAGCTTGGCTCAAGCAAAGGGACTGCCCATACCCGTGTACTCAAGTCTCCTTTGGTGGTGAAGATGATGAAGGTGGTGGTGATGAGACGGTAGTAGGTTTATCCTCTGGCTTCCCGGGAAAGGGTTCACCATCAAAAGATGATGCACGGGTCCATGGAGTCCTGCAATAGGCAGCTAAACTTAGACCTTTAAATCTCGCTTCATATTGAAAAACTTGATTTTGGACATCATAAATTTGACTCTACAGAAAGTTGATTTGCTCGTTGAAGTTGAAGATCACATCTTTCATGGACTGGCCGTCCACCATGTGATCACAGCTAAATTCCATGATCATGGAGTGATTGGCACTAAGTCCACACTCCACCATCCGTTTGCACTTGAAGATCTCTTGCTCCACTTCTTCCAGCCTTTTCTCCATGCTTCCCATCTTCTTGGGCCCTTGAACATCCCAGATGTGGAGCACCCCCTCACGCATATCAATGGAAAGTACGGGTTGATAACCTTCTCAAAGAACTTGTCCTTGGGAGAACTTGATAAAGCCATGGGGATTTAGATCAGACATGAAAATTGCACGAAACAAGAATAGAGGAAAATCTCGCGATGCGATGGTGAAAACAGTCGGCCGTATGTATAGAGAACTTTTATTCTTAGAAATCAAGCAAACAGAAGGAAAATGGAGTCGGGAAGGTTCCCGAGGTGGGCATGCTCCACCAGGGCGCGCGAGGGATGGCAACCATGCCATGGTGGACCGTGCTCTCCTCGGTTGCCTTTTGGTTTTTTCTTTCCTAAAATTCTTAAATATACCAATACCAATAAAAACTATTTTTGCAGTTTTTTTGGAGTACGTTTACTTACCGTATCACGTACGTCTTAATTTTCATGATTCTAGAGTGTTCTGGAAGTTTTCTTTTATGTGTTCCTCCGGTGTCTGTCATGGTTTGGATAACATTGCTTTCAACATTAATCGGTGTACCTCATATATAGTGTTTAATTATTTGTCCATTGACCACCTTCGGGTTGGTACCTTCGGCATTATTAATCTTAATAGCTCCGGAGCGATAAACCTCTTCGATAACATAGGGTCCTTCCCATTTGGAGAGAGGTTTTCCTGCAAAAAATCTGAGAAGAGAATTGTACAAAAGAACATATTCTCCATCTTTGAATTCACGCTTTTGGATTCTTTTTTCATGCAATCTTTTAACTTTTTCTTTGAATAACTTGGCATTTTCATAGGCTTGAGTTCTCCATTCATGTAATGAACTAATATCAAATAACCTCTTTTCACTGGCAAGTTTGAAGTCATAATTTAGTTCTTTAATTGCCCAAAATGCTTTATGTTCTAACTCTAGAGGTAAATGACCATCTTTCCCATATACCATCTTATATGGAGACACACCCATAGGATTTTTATATGTTGTTCTATAGGCCAAAAGTGCATTATCTAATTTCTTAGAGCAATTCTTACGAGACCTATTGACAGTTTTTTGTAATATCAATTTTATTTCTCTATTGCTAAGTTCAACTTGACCACTAGATTGGGGATGATAGGGTGATGCAATTCTATGCTTAACATCGTATTTAGCAAGCATTTTATGGAAAGCACCATGAATAAAGTGTGAACCACCATCAATCATTAGATACCTAGGGACTCCAAACCTTGCGAAAATAACTTTTTTAAGCATTTTAATGGAAGTGTGATGATCAACACTACTAGTTGGAATAGCTTCTACCCACTTAGTGACATAATCAACAACAACAAAAATACGAGTATACCCATTAGAGGAAGGAAAAGGTCACATATAATAAAAAACCCAAACATCAAATGGTTCAACAACAATTGAATAATTCATAGGCATTTCCTGACGCTTACCGATATTGCCAATTCCTGGACATTCATCAAAAGATGAATGGGCATCCTTGAAGAGAGTAGGCCAATAATGTCCTCTATAAGCTTTCGAATGACATTTCCATAGGATTTGTTCTTGTTCATCCTCATGTACACAACCTCTAATAATACCATCTACTCCTTCTTTATAAAGATGTGGGTAATCCCAAAAGTAATTTCTTAAATCATAGAAGAATTTTTCTTTTGTTGGTATGTGAAACTAGGTGGAATATATTTAGTAACAATGTAATTAGCATAATTAACATAGCATGTAGTGTTTTGAGAGACATTTATTGCAGCTAGTTGTTCATCAGGGAAACTATCATCAATAGGTAGTGGGTCATCAAGAATATTTCCTAACCTAGAGAACTTATCAGCTACGGGGTTCTCAGCTTCCTATCAACATTATGTAAATCAAATTCCTAAAGCAAGAGAAGCCAGCTAATGAGTCTAGATTTAGCATCTTTCTTTTCCCTAAGATATTTTATAGCAGCATGATCAGTGTGAACAATAACTTTGGAATCAACAATGTAAGATCTGAAATTATCACAAGCAAACACGACTGCTAGAATTTCTTTTTCAGTAGTAGCATAATTTCTTTGGGCACTGTCTAGAGTTTCACGAGCATAAGGATAACATTTAATTTCTTATCAACTGTTTGTCCTAGAACAGTACCAACACCAAAAGTTTGTCCAAAGTCAAATATCCAAAATCGGTGCAACCAACACTCCCCACTCGGTGCCATCGATTCTTAGCCTCAGACAGACTCAAGCCAAACCGTAGCCCATTGGTGCAACCTATTTTGCTTCAGTACCATCGAGTTTGGGTTGCCAACATTCTTTTATGCAAATTCATAAAATTGGTCCGACCAAGTTTGTTGAATCAGCATCACCGAGTCTAGCAATCTTACTGTTGTTCACGTTATCGGTGCAACCGAGTTTTATGTATCGGTCTCACCGAGATTCAAAAGTTGCTACCTATTAGACAACTCGATACCACCAAGATTAACACATCAGTGTCACCGAGTTTGACTTATTAGGTGTAACGGTTGGATTTGGGGAGATGCCTATAAATACCTCTCCACCACCACTCACTCGCAAGAGAAGCACTCAGACCAGACCCCCACTCATACCAACTGATTTTCTAAGAGAGAGCCACCTGAACATGTGTTGAGATCATGCCATTCCATTCCAACCATATGAATCTTGATCTCTAGCCTCCCCAAGTTTCTTTCCCCCCAATCAATCTCTTCCACCATAGCCAAATCTGTGAGAGAGTGATTGTGTGTTGAGGAGTCTATCGTCTTGAAGCAGAAGACCAAGGAGTTCGTCGACATTATCGAGCCTATTACCTTTTGGAGGGTGGTTCCTCCTAGATTTGCTAGGTGTCGCTTGGGAGCCTCCTACTTCGTGTTGTGAAGTGAACCAGGAAGTTTGTAAGGGCAAGGAGATTACCTACTGCGTGAAGATCTACCCCGAGTTAGGCTAGTCCTCCGTGGACGTAGGCCATCATGGTATAGTCGAGGTTACTTCCTCGTGGAACTATCCATGGGTAGATCCCTTCATGAACTCTCGCGACTGTTCCCCTCCGAGTGTTGAAGACTCCATAAATGTGAACGTATGATAGCACCACCGATCAGAACCACGGGAAAAATCATCGTGTTTGCAAATTGTGTTTGATCTTTCTACCCTTCCTTTACTACTCATGCTTGTCTTTAGTTTCCTCTGCTATACTCGTAGACATGCATGTGTACAGTGTGCTTGACTTACTATGAATGCTAAAATCTGCCAACACTTAAAATTGGGAAGATATAGATTTTTAATTGCTCAAGTAGTCTAATGACCCCCCCTCTAGACCTACTTTCGATCCTACACTAACCACGTCTCTAAGCTGATATTGATGCCCCCGAGTGCCAAAACCCCTAACATTCCAAAACAAGGCTCTCATTTAAATGATAGATTTTTTATGCGGAGATTCGACCTGTAGGGGGGCATGCAGGATTTAGAACATTTGGTTGCACCCTTTAACCGAAACTGAAGGTGCGTGGACCGTACCAGCCTCCATAGAACCTCCTTCAGCCACTACCGAACGAATGGGCGGGGGCACTGCAAGCTCATTAGCTTTGGCAATGGTGGCTTGGGCCACATCATTGGCCCTAACCAGAGCAAGAATGGCAGAAGGGGACCCAGCATCACAATCAAAGGCTATACCCACATCTGAGAGCACCTTCGTCAGATGATAATCCAAGTAGGAGGGAAGCACCAATCTAACCGGGGATACAGGAGAAGCAACATTAACAAGTGGGTAGGAGAGGGGACGTATCTAAGGTAGGAAGGTCACGAGCCGCCTCCCAACACGCCGCCTTGTCAGCAACCTGCTCCGCGCTGTTGCGGACCCAGCCACTCTTGCGAGCAGTGGAGGACGGGGACCGGATAGGCATGGCACGAGCCACCATAGGAGGGGAAGACAGAGTAGAAGCATCACCCAAGTCGGCCTCCAGACAACGATAGAGCCCTGCCGTGGACGGCTTGGTGCTCGTCAGTGCTGAGCTTCGGGCCAAGAACTTCCGAACGGACAACTTCCGCTTGGGGACGGGGCCACCAAAGCCACGAGGAGGGGAGACGGGGAGGTCCTCAATGCCAGAGAGCAAAGTAGAGCCTCGGAGGATTGGGAGGTTTGAACAGACACCTGAGGCTGACGTGCCCATCGGCATAGAGGCATTCGTGGACGCGGCCAACTCCTTAGCTCTAGTCGCGCCCTTTTGAGACTTGTCCAACGGGGCATTCTCCTTGAATATCTCACGGGATTTGGATCCCATGCTATTCCTTTCCGAGTGCATGAAGTGAGGATTGGAGACCCCGCTTGGATTGGACGCACCATCGCCAGCCCCCCCCCCCCCATGTTGTTCAGAAGGAGAAGGTATTGGCGGGGAAGGAGGTGGAGATTGGGGATTTGCCCCGCCCTCGACGCGGACACAAAGACCGAAATTATCAGCTGACTGGAAGAAGTTGATGACACCATGGACACAAAGGGGGTCGACACACCAGAGTCTGAGATGGACGGGACCAAGGACATGGAGGGAATCAGGATCAACCATTATAGGTTTGCCAATTAGCACACAAAAGGACACCATGAACTCAAAGGAGCGCCAGACAGGCGGAACGTCATCGACTTGAACCCACACATCACAAAGCGGGGTAATTTCCTTGGAGCCATTGGACGCGGCCTTGACTTGAAACCATACAAGAAGAGATCATCTTAAGGCTACCCTTGGAAGGAAAAACAGCCGCGAACTCGAAATTTGATAGCTGTCGGACCTTCCAGTCCCAACCCCCATCGTCCTAGAACTTCAGTTCATAAAGAAGAGTGTGGGGAGAGATCTTGTGATCTTTGATAGTGATGATGGCGGCGTTAGACAGAGCAGGGGAAACAACCACCTACGGGATCTCATTATCTGGAGCGAAGAAGGAGCAACCAGGGAGGTCGTGACCATAATGCACAAAACAAGCAGGCTTGCAGTGGTTTTTGCAATCCACGGTGAGGTGTCCCTCCTCCCTGTAGATGAGGCAGAAAGGAGGATTGAAGCATCAAGACTGGAAGTGTCCTGGTTTATGGCAAACGAAGCAAGTGAGGTTAGGATTGGGATTAGAAGGATGGTTATTGGGAGGAGGAGGAGCGGGTGGGAGAGAGGGAGGAAGGATCCCATCCCCCTGGCCAGCCGAATACGCGCCAAAGGAGACAGGTCCAGGGCCAACGCGCGGCTGCGGCCGAACATAGAAACCCGAGGAGGACCCCGGCGCACGGCCGTCGCCACGAGCCGGGGCCAGAGGCCCACGTGGGGAGGAAGGGGCGGGGAGCGAAGACGGAGACAGTGCTAGAGCCCAGGGCCCTACTCGCCACCATCATGGCCTCCCACGGATCATCGCCGGGGCCACCAGATCTGGGCGCCTCCGGGCCTGAAGCCGCCGCCGAGGCTGCCGTAGAGCGAGCCTGCTCATCGTGTTGGAGCCACTTGGGCCCCGCTTCCCAAGCCTCGTGCTCACAAGCCAATTGCTCGCGCACCGCCTGGCCTGCCTCGAGCTTGGAACAAAGCATCGCCTCAAGCTCTAGATCCGTAGCCCCATCCACTCAGCCCTCGAGCCACCGCTTCTGGCCAGAGACAGCCTCACTCGACGAGCCACCCAACCAATCCATGGAAAGCAAGGCAGCAAAGGAGCAGGAGAGGGGGGAGGAGGAGATCTATGAAAATGGCGAATGGGGAAGCAGAGGTGACGGAGGACAAAGGAGGAAGCAGGAAATCCTAGGAAGGGGGGAAGTGAACCCTTGCGGACCCATAAATTACCAAATCGAGCCAAGCCGAGTGCACCCAAGCAGGTCGGGCCAGACAGGGGGTTGAGATTGAACCGACCGTGGCCTAAATCCCAGACTGGTTAAATGGGGAAAAGGAAAAGCAGAGGAGAGCGAGGGCACCCCAACGTGCCCAGGGGGTCGATCTGGGAGGCCCGAACCAGAGGCCCACAAGCCGTTTGGCCAGGCACCCGATCTAGGGTTGGCAATGAGGCCACCGCCGCCACTGACAGTGAGCGTAGCCCCACCGTTGAACCTATCACTGGCGACACAGACGAGGGGGAAGAAGACACGCCCGCCATAGGGCCACCAAAACCAGGACTTGCGCCCAGCACCCCATGATCCGGCGAGTGCACAGGCACCACCAGCGACGGCCTCCGATGACGATCAACATGAATCCAACCAGATCCATCCGACGAGGAGGACATGGCCGATCTGTCACGGCCACCCGGGGCGAACATCCAAGTCCGCACTGGCGTCACCACCTCCACCCCTGCCGTGGCACCACAGAGGAGAATCGTGGAGCTGAGCAAGGGCTCGTGCTCAGAGTCGGACCCGTCATCACCGTCAGCGAGTGCCTAGAACTTGTTGTGGAGCCGCAAACCAAGGGAGGAGGGCCGACGAGAAGGGGTGGGAGGAGCCGACGCTGCAGGGGGGCAAGGACTAGGTAGGGAAAGCCAGGCAAGGGGGGAAGGACCACCGAATGGGAGGGGAGAATCGAGCCGTCATCGCGGTCAAGAGGGGGGAGCCAGGGGGAAGGGAGCTCTTTTCAATTGCACACTTGTGCAGATTTGTTTCGTTTATGGGTCAAATCCATGTGAGCAATAATTGTACTAACCAAGGTAACCTTTGTATGAAAACAATTGTTAGCCCAGCTGGTTCGCATCCCCATGGATGCATAGTTTTTCAAGCATTTTTGCGTCTCTAGCACATGAGCTTTTGCCCATGTCCCAACCTCAATTTTATCACAAGTACATTTCTAGCCTAGCTGGCTAGTGTAGGCACCCTCTAGTCATGGGTTCTGGTGATCAAATCCCAGGTACCCCTATGTTTTCCCTACTTCTATTCTTTTGCGCAGAACCACTTGAAGCCTTTCCTTTTGTTCTATTGTTTTTCTACCATGAACGATTGCATGTTCATTTTTTCAAAACTCTCTCCACATTCATATGGTTTTTTCCCATGTAAACAAGTTTTATATGGAAAATGCTCAGAATTTGATCTATTTTTTGTTTGTATAAGTTCTACACGTGTTTACAATTATTTAGCTATTCTTTTGCCTAGTTGACGTGCAAGTAGATTGTTAAAGGTTATATGGGCATTACAAAATCAAAACTTTGGATTTTCATCACTAAATAACCGTCACCGAAATAAAACATGCCATATATATAAAATGCTTAGGTTTTTATGTAGTTTAACATTATGCAACTTTCAACCAAGTTAAAAATGTTTAAAACTCTTGTTTGTATTAATTTCCGCAAATGTCATGTGAAAATGGTTTATGCATAACTAATTAACCGTAGCTCCGATTAAAATGTTTTATATATGTAACTTACTTAGAATTCCATTTAGTTTAATAATATGTTCTTGTATCTATGATTTGATTGTTTGTGGTTGTTATTTTCATGCATTTTGCATTCATGGCATATTATCTTTTGTTTGTCATATCTTTTAGACCGTAGCTTCGTTTTAAACGTTCTATATATGTAAATTGCCTAGAATGACGAGTAGAATCACATGGTGCATTTTATATTCCTATTTATCAAATAGAAAATATGGTTATATCACATCTGGACCAAATTCTATATTAACATATGGGGTCGCCTCGAACATACTATATGTGGTTTCCGACCTCATTTAAGATTCCTAGATAGTGTAGTTTATTTGTGATTCACCTCTTGCCATGTTTAACAACATTTAATATTGTCATGTATCTGAACGAGAGTTAACTAAATAATTCAAATATGGAGCTTTGTCAATATGCAACTCGTTGCATATTGAGCTTCACTTAATGTGTAGAAGTTGATTGTTGCACTTTGCCATGTCATGCATAACATGCATCATATTTGAGTGTGCACCATATCATGAATATGTCGTGGTGTTATCGTGAGTTAATTGTTTGTCTCCGGATTGCTTCTTTTCGGTGGATTTCCAAAAGCGTTCGGAGTGTGAGGATTCGTTCAACTACATTGGCTCATCTACTTAATGGATTTGTTCTTCTTCCAAGAGGGATATCAGGAAAGAAGAACATCTCCCTGGATACTACTACTATCATTGCTTTGCTAGTTGTCTTGCTTCTATCATTATGTATCGCTACCAACAACTTGTATGTCAGGCCTCCGAACATTTCCATGAAAAGCCTCTAACCCCTCCATATCCTAGCAAATCATTGTCTGGCAATGTTACCGCTTGCTCAACCCTTCTTATAGCGTTTCAGCTACC
Source organism: Hordeum marinum (assembly GCA_022496015.1). NCBI lineage: Eukaryota > Viridiplantae > Streptophyta > Magnoliopsida > Poales > Poaceae > Hordeum > Hordeum marinum. The sequence continues at coordinate 173,850,858 of CM039674.1, read as the reverse complement.
TATGCAATTGCTTCCATGTGACAACATGGATATTTTTTGATATCACAATATTGTTGCTATTTAATTCAATGCACATATATACTTGGTAAAGGTGGAAGGCTTGGCCTTTTGCTCGGTTTTTTGTTTCACTTTTCCTGCCCTAGTACTTTTCTACCGATGTTACGTTCCATATCGAGCACTCATACCACACTTGGGGTTGTTATGGGGACCCCCTTGATAATTCGTTTTCAGATAAAACTCTTCTGGCAAGGCCCAACATTGGTACTATATTTGCCCAACATAATAATACTGAACACCATTATTAAAGCATAGGGCGTCATGAACCCGAGGACTTAATTCGACATAATACAAGGCGGGCCAGTGCTGATGGTGTTGGTCCCAAACGGGCTGCCTGCAGGGCCACCACAAGGAAACTCGAGGATTGGTTTTACTCGTAGCTAGACCCATCTGATTGTGCCCTAAGAACAAGATACACGGCTCCTATATGGATTGTCGGCACATATGGCGGCCTTGCTGGATTTGTTTACCTTTCTCGAATGTCTTGTGTATCGGCTCCAAGGATACCTTGGGCTATCTTGAGGTTGAGGTTTTGTAGTGTAGCTTGTGGTAAATTGTGATGGACTAGTTGGAGCACCCTTGTAGGGTTAATTCTTTCATGAGATCCGTGCCCACGGTTATGTGGCAACTTGGAAAGTTTGTTTAACACCCGGTCATAGCGAACTGGAAGTAAACTTACATAAAATACACCAACCATGTGCGTAACCGTGGCTGTCTCTTCTCATGAATTTCTATTCCGAGAGAGAACATGATGGGGTTATGTTTGATCGTAAGTAGGTGTTCAGGATCACTTAGTGATCATTACTAGTTCAAGTCTATTATGCGTAGACCACCCTCCTTATTTTGTTGTACTCGTAAGTTAGCCACTCAAATAAATGCTTAGTGCTTGCCGCAACCTCAGCACTTAACCATTCCTCACCCATTAAGCTTTGCTAGTCTTGATACCCTTGGAAATGAGATAGCCGAGTCCCTGTGGCTCACAGATTACTACAACAATAGTTGCAAGTACAGGTAATGCGATGATTTGACGTGAGCGTGATGAGTTCTTCTTCTTCTTCTTCTTCTTCTTCTTCGATCTTCGATGGGTTCCAGGATGGCAGCTTGGGATAGCAAGGATGGCTATCATTTTATTGTCTGATTTCATCCGTAGTCGGTCCCTGCTCTATTCTATGATGATTGAATATGTTGTTGTACTGATGTGATGTTGATGTAGCTTGTGGCGAGTGTAATCCAATTCCATATACTCATATCTTCTTTACATGTACTTGTAATGATATCCATTCTTTCGAAACGACTAGATGCACTTCTATCCATGTTAAGGCCATCGATCCAAAATAAGGATAGGATTGCATCTTGGGCATTACACCACATCTCAGGTTGGACCTGCCAATGGTTTATTGACATGTTGATGTCATGCTGACGCAAGGCTGACACAATAAAAGACTTTTTGATTTATAGAAATTCCAGAAAATAGCTAAAACTTCTAAAATCATAGAAATTAATCTGTAACTCAGATTGAAATAAATTATGTATGAAAATTCTCAAAAAAATTCAAATCATCCATTGGTGCTATTATCATGCTTGATAGAGCAACCTAAATAGGAGAACATTGAAATTTTTCATAAAATGTAATATGTGATATAATTCATGGAGTTGAATTTGAACCTAGTTTCAAACCAGCTTCATATAAACTTGATGCTAGGTGCATTAGTTCAGCCGAATCATGTTGCCATGTCATGATCATCCATCATATTTTTGCACTTGCTGTGTATTGATTGTTACTTCATCTGTATGGCGGTAGGTCCTGCTCCCGTGGATACACGTGAGTATTACACTAAAGTAGAGTACCTCTCCGCCAACCCGGAAGGCAATCGACCTCATTGATCATTCATATAACATCCCATTCTCTTGCTCCTACTCTCGTTTATTGCATTAGGACTATACGATTCAGCTGTTACCTATTTCGGTTGTTGGACCCATTCCTTTGCATGACCTGTCATTATCATAGTAAAGAGCTAAACCAAGCAAAGTAGCATACCTGGTAGATGCTTGAGCCTTGATGTGCCTTACCTGCTATGCTTGCTATGCTTACAATTGTGTCAGGTCTGATTCATTCGGGTGATGAACCGCAGGTGAAACAGTGTTGTTCTGATGTGATGAACTATATGATGAACCTGATTTGGTAAAGGTAGTGATGAGAGGCTATGTAGGAGTACATAGCAGGTTGTCCCCGTTCAACTTATCAACCGTCTAGTCCTTCGTCCAGGAGTTGCAAGTAGTTTCTGGTGTTTATAGTTATGTTGGGGGCAGTGCATAGTGCTGATCCTAGAGGTGGGCTACGACGCGGTAGGCAGTGCACAATGTACCATGGGTCACCCGGATGGTGGGCTTGGGAACCCCTCGCATATCGTTTGGGGCCATAGCTGAAACTTCGGCCGGACTTCCATGCGAGTTCAGCCTCAAATAGGCGATAGCCTGGACTAGGGTCTTGTATGATTAACGATTGTGGTCGACTCCCTTGTTGGGCTTACGCTTGAAGGTTTCCGAGGTGCCTTTTTAATGTGCACATATTGATAAGTGGCAAGAGCATGTGTGAAGGAGTACACCCCTACAGGGTGTGAATCTGTTCGAATAGCCGCGTCCTTGGATATGGACTACTTAGAGAACTTATGTTGTTAATAGACAATGTTAATGGTTACTCATAAAAGTGTCAAGACAAGTGTGAGTACCATGGATGGCACTCTCATAGGTGATGGGAGCGGATCCATAGTAGAGTATTGATGTGGTGTTTGTGTACTCGTGTGTGATATGTCAAACTTGTTCAAAGAACTAGTAGTCGTAGTACATGTTAGCTCAGAGTCAAAGCTGGCATTGCTGCATAAACCCCACTACTCCCCTTGTTGATAAATGAGCATGAATAGACTAGGTCTGATTTAAAGACTTGTTGAGTACATTTGTACTCATGTTTCTTTAATAACTATTGCAGATGCGAACCAGGACCCAGCTGGTGGGTTTTATCTAGATGTCGATGACGGCGAGTAGGTGGTATCCTAGCTATGATCTGATACCCTGGGATGGGTTGTAGATAGTCAGGCTTTATGTTTTTTTACCTTTCATCTATCTCTGTGCAGATAGGTTTAAGCTTCCGCATGGCTCATATGACTTTGTGTGTATGACTTGAGTGTCAGGTCATGTGACCCATACCTGTATGAACATATTATGCAAGGCTCTTCTGAGCCTTCTAAACAAATGTTGTGATGTTCTATGGTTATGTTGTGATGCGATGGTTGTATCTATGCATATTGAGCATGTCGTGCATACGTGTGACGTCTAACGGTACGTAGGGGATTTGACACCTAGTTATGCGCTCTTAGTAGTACTCATTACGGGGAAATGCCTCTTTGTGCTTCCAGCAAGCCTTGGTAGCTTGCTACTACTCCAGACACACTGATTTACTGACATGTATCCTTGTTTGCTGTTGTGTTTGTCCCTTCGGGGAAATGTCTCACAGTGTAATGGAGTCCATGTAGCCTTCTATGACTCGTCTACGTGTAGTTGATGACAGAAATGTCTCACGGCGTAATGGAGTCTTGGCAGCTTGCTACGAATCGTCTACAAAGGCTGATGACCGACACCTGCATTGTTGCGTTACGTATGCCTGTCCCTGTACGGATGTGCCATTTGCGTTCTACGACTAGTCTTGTCGACCAGGGTTCTCTGACATTTGAATGCTAGCGACATATTCACATACGTGGGCCAAAAGTTGCAAATGGTCCCAGCCTAGGTGAGGTGGTAGTCATGGAGATAAACGTGCTTGAGTCCGCAATGTGATGTGATGTGTTACATGCTAGATTCTTATGGCCTAGGACCTAAGCATCAATGGCGTTGGTATCAGAGCCTGATTCACTGTAGGATTACCAAGCCAAAGTGGTTGAAGTTGAGTCTAGAAACTCTTTAGTTATATAAGGGAGTTGATTGTGCAAGGGAACATAAGGCTCTTTTTACTCCTCTTCCCGAGTCATTATATCCTGAGTCACCCTATTCTTTTGTATGGGGTTGACAGCTAGGCTTCTTATCTATCTCTTAGGATGACGAGTTACTAGCCTTGGACTTGTAGCTACATTGTTTGAGAGTTAACTCCAAGTTTTCAAGTATTTCCTGTGTGACAAAATAGTTGTCTACGGAACCTTGAATCTAGAAACTTGAGTGGTTATGTTATCCAATCTTTTGTAGGTTGTCTCAAAACCTTTTTGAGAAATTACAACCATTATGATGTCTGATTTCTGCTAGGAGCTCTAATGCATTTGCATTATCCTCTATTTAAGATGCCTTCTCGTCCTTCTTGTTATGTGATCCATTTGACCAGGTCACACGGCTATGTTAGTCAGAGTTATAATGGAGACTAGTTACCGCTGGTACCCAGAGTACATAGTGGAGGAACGGTTCCCCGACTTCAACCAGAGCTAGTATCTGTGTACTGTTAGGACGTATCCATCATATCATGGAGCTGCAGAGTCGCTCCATTGGACTTATGGTCTAGGAGTTACCATAGACATGGAAGTTCAGGAGACCGCCTACATGATGTTGAGCAACATGAGAGCTGACCATGGACTGCTACATAACACTGAGTTCTGGTATGTTCCAGCGACACTAGGAGGAGAGGATGGATATCTTAGTGTAGCCTATTATGATCACTCTCATGAGGATCAGAGACTTCAGGTTACTACTCGGTTGTTGGAGAACAGGGACCGTGACGCTCCTGCACTTTGTAAGGAGCTTTATGCTACCCGCACATGTCTTTGGACAGCACTAACACAACTTGCACCTATCGTCCAGATTGGTTACTGAGATTTGGAGATGTTGAACTCATCTACCAGCTCACGTAGACTGGCCCGATGTTGGAGGCATCAGTCCTCTTCGAAGACCACTATTGCCGCCAGCTAGGGGACGTAGGCCACATCCGTGTCCTTATGGTTCCCAGAGACCTTAGGCTAGGGTGTTTCCAGACCCTCACGTTCGTCTCCCAGGTCACGGGGGTAACCTGTTGTAACATGCAAGATGCGATCCTATCCTTATTTTGGCATGAGCGCCTCGACAAGGATAGAAGTGCATCTCGTCATTTCGTAAGAATGGATATCATTACAGGTACATGTATGGAAGAGATGAGTATATGTACACTCGCCACAAGCTATATCAAGGTCACATAAATATAACAACATATTCAAACATCATACAGAAGAGCAGATTTTGACTACAGACAAAAACAAACGATAAAATGACATCTATCCTTGCTATCCTAGGCTGCCGCCTGGAACCCATCCTAGATCTACGAAGAAGGAGAAGAAGAACTCCAAATCATACAAGCATCTCTCTCACGTCAAATCATCACATTACCTATACCTGCAACTGTTGTTGTTGTAATCTGTGAGCCACAGGGAATCAACAATCTCATTTCCAAGGCTATCAAGACTAGCAAAGCTTAATGGGTGAGGTATGGTTAAGTGGTGAGGCTGCAGCAAGCAACTAAGCATTTATTTGAGTGGCTAACTTACGAATACAAAAAGTAAAGTATGGTAGTCTACGCATAACGGACGTGAACTAGTAATAATCACTAAGTGATCCTGAACACCTACTTACATCAAACATAACCCCACCATGTTCTCTCTCAGATCAGGACTGACGACAAGAGAAAGTCATGATTAGACACACAAGTTTAATATGACTGGGTGTTAAACAAAGTTTCCAAGTTGCCACATAACTACGGGCACGGCTTTCCAAAAGATTTAACCCTGCAGGGGTGCTCCAACTCATCCATCACAAATTAGCCAAGCATCGCGTTGGAATTTCTCAACCGCGGAATCACCCGTAGTATTAGCAGAATCCCGATGGAAAATCTCAACTTCAAGATAGCCCCAAGTGTCATCGAAATCCCACGCACAAGAAGTTCGAGAAAGGTAAAACAAATCCAGCAAGGCCGCCCGACATGCCGACAATCCCGATAAGAGTCGCATATGTCGTTCTCAGGCTACGGCAAATAAGCTACGCATACAGAGGACTGATAGAAATCCCTCAAGTTGCCCCGAGGTGGCCCCGCATAATGCTCTTTTCTGGACCAGCACCAGCAGCACTGGCCCTTGTATTATGTCAAATTACTCCCCAGGTTCATGATGCCCTATGCTTTAGAAACGGTGTTCTATATTATTATGTTGGGAAAACATAGTACCAAAGTTGGGCCTTGCCAGACAAGTTTTATCCTAAAATGAAAATGAAGGGGGCCCCCATAACAACCCTGAGCATGTTGAGCGCTCAATATGGAACATAACACATGTACACAATTAACTAGGGCGACAAAGGTTGAACAAAACACCGAGCAAAAGGCCAAGCCTTCCACCCTTTACCAAGTATATACATGTACCTTAAATTGAATAGCAATCATATCGTGATACCAAAAGAATGTCCATGTTGACACATGGAAGCAATTGCACCTGCAGCTAGAAATACTATAAGAAGGCTGAGCAAGTAGTAACATAGCCAAAAAAAGGCTTGCTAGGATGTGGAGGGGTTAGAGTCTTATCATAGCAATGTTGGGAGGTTGTACATACAAGTGGTAGGTAACGAGACATAACGATGGAAGCGAGACAACTAGCATGGCAATGATAGTAGTGGTACTTAGGGAAATGGTCATCTTGCCTCAGATCCCGCTTGGAAGAAGAATGAATCCATGAAGAAGACGAACGAATCTTGACACTCCGAATTCTTTGGCACTCTAACAAGAAGAAGTAATCCGAAAACAACAATCAACACACGGTACACCACAACATATGCATGACACGATGCGCAAACAAATAAGATGCATGTATGGTTGATTATGCAATGCAAGGCAAATCACATCAAACAACTACTACACATTAAAGGGAAGCTCAGTATGCAACGAGCTTATTTAGTTCACTCCCATTTATTTACTCGGCAAGGTTAAATGTTGTTAAACATGGCAAGAGGTGAATCATAAATAAACTACATTATCTAGGCATCTTAAATGAGGCCAGAAACAACTTATATCATTTCCGAAACGACCTCATATGCATATTAGGATTTCGGTCCAATATGTCCTAAGCATATTTTATATTTGTTAAACAACAGCATAAAGTACACCATGTCATTGTACACAATTGTTTAGTCAAGTTACATATATAGATCATTTTTATCGGAGCTACGATAATTTAGTTATGATACAAACTGTGTAGCAAGTCATTAGGCAAATTTTTAATGCAACATCATTTTAAATGTTTTTTGTTGGAAATATTCCCTAGAGGCAATAATAAATTTGTTATTATCATATTTCCTTGTTCATGATAATCGTTTATTATCCATGCTATAATTGTATTGATCGGAGACTTAGATGCATGTATGGATACATAGACAAAACCATGTCGCTAGTATGCCTCTAATAGACTAGCTCGTTGATCAAAGATGGTTAAGGTTTCCTAGCCATGGACATGAGATGTCATTTGATAAACGGGATCACATCATTAGGAGAATTGTGTGATGGACAAGACCCAAACTACGAACATAGCATATGATCGTGTCAGTTTATTGCTACTGTTTTCTGCATGTCAAGTATATGTTCCTATGACTATGATATCATGCAACTCACTGACACCGGAGGAGTACCTTGTGTGTATCAAACGTCGCAACATAACTGGGTGACTATAAAGGTGCTCTACAGGTACCTCCGAGGGTCTCTGTTGAGTTGGCATGGATCAAGACTGGGATTTGTTACTCCGTGTGACGGAGAGGTATCTCAGGGCCCACTCGGTAATACAACATCACAATAAGCCTTGCAAGCAATGTGGCTAAGTGTTAGTCACGGGATCTTGTATTACGGAATGAGTAAAGAGACTTGCCGGTAACAAGGTTGAACTAGGTATGGAGATACCGACGATCGAATCTCGGGCAAGTAACATACCGAAGAACAAAGGGAACATCATACGAGATTAACTGAATCCTTGACAGATAAAGATCTTCGTAGAATATGTAGGAACCAATATGGGCATCTAGGTCCCGCTATTGGTTAGTGACCGTAGAGGTGTCTTGGTCATGCCTACATACGAGATTAACATCATACGACGTTCGACAGATAAAGGTCTTCGTAGAATATGTAGGAACCAATATGGGCATCCACGTCCCGCTATTGGTTATTGACCGTAGAGGTGTCTTGGTCATGTCTACACAGTTCTCGAACCCGCATGGTCTGCACATTTACGGTTTGGTAACGTTTCGGTAGTATAGAGTTATATATGGTGGTGACCGAAGCTTGTTTGGAGTCGTGGATGAGATCCCGGACATCACGAGGATCTCCGAACTGGTTCGGAGGTAAAGATTCATATATAGGAAGTCCTGTTTTGGTTGCCGGAAAAGTTTCGGGCTCATCGGTAGTGTACTGAGAGTGCCGGTAGTGTACCGGGAGACCACCGGGAGGGGGATTTCGACCCAAGAGGCTTCATGGTCTGTGGGAGAGTATATACCAGCCCTTTGTGTGCTGGTGGAAGTCCCACACAATGCCCATGCGGCTGGGAAGAAAAGCCCAAAGAGAAAAAGGTGGAAAAAGGCAAAAAAGGCAAAAATAAAGGAGTCCTAGTCCTATCCTCCAATCCTAGTAGGTTCGGCCGACCCAAGGGCTGCCTGTTTCGCAGACAAGCCTCCTCCTCCTCTCCTCCTGTATATACTAGAGGATTTTAGGGTTTTGGCACAGAATTTTCAGCCACGTGCTACCCGTTCCTCTAGTGCATAGTTTGTCCTCTAGATCGGATTTCTACAGTGCTTAGGCGAAGCCCTGTCGGAATAGCTCCACCACCATCTCCGGAGAGCCGTCACGCTGCTGGAGAACTCTTCTACCTCTCCGCTCCCTCTTGCTGGATCAAGAAGGCGGAGATCGTCATCGAGTTGTACATGTGCTGAACGCGGAGGTGCCGTCAGTTCTGCGCTAGATCGAAAGGACCGTGATCAAGATCGCGAGACGGATCGTGATGAGTTCGCGGGACGGATCGTGACGAGATCACGGGACGGATCGTGATGAGTTTGCAGGACGCTCGGTGATTTGGACCGCAAAGACGTTCAACTACACCAACCGCGTTTCTTAACGCTTCCCGCTTAGCGATCTACAAGGGTACGTAGATCCACTCTCCCTCTCGTAGATGCTCATCACCATGGATAGATCTGCGTGTGCATAGGAATTTTTTTGTTTCCCATGCAACGTTCCCCAACAGTGGTATCAGAGCTAGGTCTATGTGTAGATGAGATCTCGAGTAGAACACAAAAGGTTTGTGGGCGTTGATGCTTAGATTACTTCCTCCCTTGGTCGGATTTTGGTTCAGCGGTATTGTGAGATGAAGTGGCCCGGACCAACATTACCGGTACTCTTAAGAGGGACCGGTTCCCTCGACCGCAACTTGTTGCATAGATGGCTTGCGGGTGCTAGTTTCTCTCACTTTAGTTGGATTATATTCGACAAAGGTGGTCCTTGAGAAGTTTGAAAAGCAACTAGTGTGTCACCGTTGTGGTTTTTGTGTAGATGAGAATTGTTCTTGCTAGATACCCATAGCAGCCACATAAAACATCCGACAACAATTAGAGGACGTCTAACTTGTTTTTGCAGGTTATGTTGTGATGTGATATGGCCAATTACATGATGTGATATATGTGATGTATGAGATGATCATGTGATGTATAGATTATCACGACTTGCATGTCGATGAGTACGGCAACCGGCAGGAGCCATAGGGTTGTCTTTAATTATTGTATGACCTGCGTGTCAATCATTAAGCGCTATGTAATGCTTTACTTTATCGCTAAACAGTAGCAATAGTAGTAGAAGCATGGTGGGCGCGACAACCCCGATGGCGACACGTTGATGGAAATCAAGATGATGGAGATCATGGTGTCATGCCGGCAAAGTTGTCAGAATCGCGACTCAAGTCTTAGAATCTTACGATCTTATGATCCAAATTAGCCCCTCCGATTCTATGATTTTGCTCATAGAATCTAAGATTCTACGATCCTGATAGTTATGATTCTACAATTCACGATCCTAGCAACAGAGTTAAGATCCGATTCAAAATCATGATTCTGACAACTTTGCATGCCGGTGACCATGGAGATCATGCCGGTGCTTTCATGATGGAGATCAAAAGCACAAGTTCATGGCCATATCATGTCACTTATGATTTGCATGTGATGTTAATCCTGTTATGCACCTTGTTTTGCTTAGGACGACGGTAGCATTATAAGGTGATCCCTCACTTAATTTCAGGATAAATCGTGTTCTCCCCGAGTGTGCACCGTTGCGAAAGTTCTTCGTGTCGAGACACCATGTGATGATTGGGTGTTATAGACTCTACGTTCACATACAACAGGTGCAAGCCAGTGTTGCACATGCAGAACACTCGGGTTAAACTTGATGAGCCTAGCATGTACAGACATGGCCTCGGAACACAAGAGACCGAAAGGTCAAACATGAGTCATATAGTAGATATGATCAACATGATGATGTTCACCATTGTAACCACTTCAACTCACGTGATGATCGGACTTGAGATGGTAATTTGGATCATGTATCACTAGGATGACCGGAGGGATGTCAATTTGAGTGGGAGTTCTTAAGTAATATGATTAATTGAACTCATTATCATGAACATAGTCAGTAGTGTCTTTGCAAAATTATGTTGTAGATTACTAGCTCACTCTGTAGCTCCCTCTAATTTTTATATGTTCCTAGAGTTATAGAGTTGAAAGTTGATGGTAGCAATATTGCGGTCTGGCTTCGTGATCTGAGGATTATCCTCATTGCTGTAGAGAAGGCTTATGTCCCTAATGCACCGCTCGGTGCACCAACCCCTCTAACGTTGTTTGTAGATGTTGTGAACATCTAACAGGCATTATCTAAGGTAGAAATCAAGGAGGAGCATCAAGTGTTGATGGTTAGTCAGACCACTAGTTTCGAGAAGGGCAAGAGCAAGGAGGGAAAATTCATGGATTGCAAGTCAGTTGCTGCTCCGGTGAAGCAACCCAAAGTTGAACCCAAACCCGAGACTAACTACTTCGATAATGAGGAGAGCGGTCGCTAAAGTGGAACAACCCTAGATACTTGGTAGATAAGATAGGCTGGCAACGTCGACAAAAGTATATTTGATATACGTTTTAATGATGTGTACCTTGCGAGTACTCCTAGTAGCACCTGGGTATTGGATACCGGTTCGATTGCTAAATGTTAGTAACTCGAAATAAAAGCTACAAACGGAGCACTAGCTAAGGGTGAGGTGACAATGTGTGTTGGAAATGTTTCTAAGGTTGATGTAATCAACATCGCACGCTCTCTCTACCTTCTGGATTAGAGACAAACCTAAATAAATGTTATTTGGTGTTTTGCATTGACATGAACGTGATTAGATAATGTTTATTGCGATACGGTTATTCATTTAAGTTAGGGAATAATGGTTATTCTGTTTACATGAATAATACCTTCAATGGTCATGCACCCAGTGAGAATGGTTTGTTGAGTCTTGATCGTAGTAATACACATGTTCATAACATTGATGCCAAAAGATACAAAGTTAATAATGATAGTACCACATACTTGTGGCACTGCCGCTAAATGTCATATTGGTATAAAGCGCACGAAGAAACTCCATGCTGGTGGATCTTTGGACTCATTCGATTTCGAATCAGTTGAGACATGCGAACCGTGCCTCTTGGGCAAGATGACTAAGGACCCCGTTTCCAGATGGATGGAGAGGGCATGTGATTTATTGGAAATGTGTCACATCCCTAGCTAGATGTCCTAGAATAGCATGTGCTTGCATCATGTTTCATTCTATTGCATCAACATGAAATGGGGAACAAAAGAAACGCCAAGCTCACTTTGAATCAAAACAATTCAAATTTGGTGAAAATTCAACAAATCCAAAATGCCCACTAAAAATGTTCCCTATGTTTGGTAAATTTGGACATGGTTATAACAGGGATCATTTTAATTATCTGAACACCTAAAGCAATTTAGAAATAAATGATAAAGCCTCTGAAAATATTAAATAAAGCACGTATCATTATCTTAGTTTTCAAATATCCTGAAACTTTAGAGAAAAGTTTGAAATATTCAAACTTCAATAGATAAAATATTTGGGATATTTTCAAATAACTTATGTGCTTGAAATTAAAATAACACAAATGACAGAAAATATAAAACAGAATATAAAAAGAAAGGAAAAAGGGGGAAAGCCATCCTGGGCCAGGGAAGAAGCCGGCCCAGCCCACCAGGGGCGAACCGGTCTTCTAACACCTCTGGCCAGAAGGACGCCCGGCGCGTGGTCGCCACACGCCGGCCACCTCCTCCCTGCCTGGCTGCTGGCCTGGATGGCTGGGATGGAGCTAACGCGAGGCCCTCGCCGTGGCCTCCTTCCCCTCTCCCTCTCCTCCTGCGAGCTCTCCCTCTCGCTCTCTTTCTCCCCCCTGCTCCGCCATAGCCGATCTCTGCTCAAGCTCGCCGTCGTCACGCTAGCCGCCCCCTCGCCTCGCTAAGTAGCCCCCGAGAACCGCCGCTACCCCTCGTCCTCCCCGTGACCCTAGAAGACACCAGGAGCCCCTCTATGCCACGCCATCGCCGTTCCTCCCCGCCGGTCACCGGAGCTCTGCCCCGACATTCTGCCTCGTCCGGACCTCCTCCGACCTCGCCGTCGCCTCTGCTGGAACCGTGGTGAGCCGCTGGTGCTCCTCCCCTTCTCTCCCATGCCCCGTAGATGTCGCGCCCCTCTGGCCCGATCTCCGGCCGCTGCTGCCCTCGACATCGGCGTCGATCCCGGCCACCCCAGCCTCTGATTTGGGGCTAGATCAACGTGCGGTCGAGCGTAGGCTCTTCTAGCGCTCTCCGCCGTCCATTTGGTCACCGGAGGAGGGATTCCGACCCCCTCCGCCGTCCCTGACATCGCCGGCGGCTCAACGCCGGTGAGTCAACCTATCTGACCATCAGGGGTTTGACCCCTGGGTCGCTGACAGTTGGGGCCGGGCCCTAGTAGTCAAATCTTAATTAAGAAAATTAATTAGTTAGTTTAATTAACCTAATATGTCACTGACATCTGGGGCCAGATCTATTAATTAGTTAGGATTAGTATTAATTAATCAATTATTTGATTGAGTCACTGACATGTGGTCCCCACATGTCAGGTTTGACTCTGGCCCGATCAGTTGACCAGCTGATGTCACAGTGACGTCAGGCTGATGTCATTATTTCATTTTCTAGTTTAAAAATAATTCTAGAAATTATTCAAAACTTAAAAAATTCATATAAATGAATTCATAAATTAGATGGAAATAATTTATATATGAAAATTTATCAGAAAAATCCAATGAATCCAATGGTGCAATTGTCATGCATGTTAGAACAATCTAAGTAGGTGGACATGGACATTTACTAATAGGGTTATATATGGAATTTGAAATGCAGAACTATTATGAACCTATATTCAAATTCATTTCAAATCAACATGAACACTAGTTGCATTAGCTCATCCATACATTCTATCATGCCATGATCATGCATCATATTGTCGCACTTGCGTGTGTTGATTGTTTCTTATCTGCATTGCGGTAGGCCCTGCTACTGAGGATACCCCCGAGTATCCCGACGAAAGAGAGAACATTTTCGCTACCCATCAAGGCAAGCAACCCCTTTGATCATTCCGATAACATCCTACTCTCTCGCTCCTGGTCTTGTTAATTGCATTAGGACAGTCGATCACATGTCAGTCATACACGGTAGATGATCCTATTCTGCTGCATAACCTGACATTGTCACAGTAAATAGTCGAACCTTGCAACCTAGCATACCTGGTAGATGCTTGTGCCATGATGTGCTTAGCTTACTTGGCTGCTATGCTTGCTATACTTAGAGTTGGGTCAGGTCTGATTCATCTGGGTGATGAACTGAGTGAAACGATGTTGTTTTGATGTGGTGATATATGATGAACTCGATTTGGTAAAGGGAGCAATGAGGGGCTATGTAGGAATACATAGTGGGTTGTCTCATTGGGACCGTTCTTAGGAACTGAGTTCCATGTTTGTGATCCAAGACTAGTTACTACCACACGTTGGGATACTTAATTTACCCTCTCGACTTATCAGTCGCTTAGTCCTTAGTCCAGGAGTTGCAAGTAGTTTCTGGTGTTTATAGCATGCTGGAGAGCCGTGCGTAGTGCTGACCCTAGGGGTGGGTTAGGACGCGGTAGGCAGTGGCACGGTGTAACAAGGGTCACCCGGATGGTCGGCTTGGGAACCCTACACACATCGTTTGGGGCGTAGCTGAAACTTCGGCCGAACTTCCGTGCGGGTTCTGTCTCAAATAGGCGATAGCCTGGACTAGAGGTCTTATGTGATTGACGGTCGTGGCCGACTCCCTCGCTGGGCATCTGCTTGAAGGTTGCCGAGGTGCATGGTTTACGAGCACACAGTGATAAGTGGTGAGAGCGTGTGTGAAGAAGTACACCCCTGCAGGATATGAAACTATTCGAATAGCCGCGTCCTCGTATATGGACTACTTGGAGAACTTATGCTATTCATAGATAATCAAATGGATACTCACAAAAAAATCAAGACAAGTGTGAGTACCGTGGATGGCACTCTCCTAGGAGGGGAAGTGAATCCATGGTGGTGTATTGTTATGGAGTTAGTGGACTCGTGTGCGATATATAAAATGTAAACAAAGAGTTAAAATTGAGTAGTGTAGGTTAGCCATGAGTCAAAGCTGGCATTGCTGCATAAACTCCACCTCTCCCTTTGTTGATACATCAGCATGAATAAACTAGGTCTGTTTTAAAGACTTGCTGAGTACGTTTGTACTCACGTTTGCTTAATGAATGTTGCAGATGAGACCCAGGACCCATTAGGTGGGTTCTTTCTAGATGTTGACGATGCCGAATAGCTGGTGTCCCAGCTACGACCTATGCCCTATGGCGGGCTGTAGATAGTCAGGCCATGTACCTTTTTATCCTTTCATCTGTTTGTACTCAGACGGCTTATGCTTCCGCTTGGTTTGTATGAACATGTTTTTATGACTTGAGTGTCGGGTCATGTGACCCCTATCTGTAAGAACATATTATGCATGGCTCATCTGAGCCTCTTAAATAAAAGTCATGTTGTTGTATAGTTATGTTGTGATGCCATGGTTGTATCTATGTATATCGGGCATGTCGTGCGTACGTGTGATGTGCAATGGTATGTATGGGATCCGACACCCAGTTCTGTGCCTTTAGTAGTACTCTTTACGGGAAATTGCCTCTTTGTGCTTCCATCGAGCCATGGTAGCTTGCTACTGCTCCGGACACATTGATTGACCGGCATGTATCCTTCTTTGCTGTTGTGTCTGTCCCTTCGGGGAAATGTCTCGCGGTGTAATGGAGTCCTGGTAGCCTGCTACGACTCGTCTGCGTGCAATGATGGCATTCGTGTCTCACGACGTAATGGAGTCCCTGTAGCTTGCTATGACTCGTCTACACACGCTTGAGGCCGACACCTGCATTGCTGGGTTATGTATGTCTGTTTCCGTACGGATGTGCCGCTTGGGTTCTATGACCAGTTATGTCAGCCCGGGTTCTTTGTCGTTGGATTGCCAGTGACATGTTCACATACGTGAGCCAAAAGACGTAAACGGTCCCGGCTAAGGTAAGGCTACAGCCGTGGAACTTACCGTGCGTGAGGCTGCAAAGTGATGTGATATGTTACAGTCTGGATTCTTATGACTTAGGATCGGTGTCGCGACAGCGTTGGAATCAGAGCCTGACTGACTGTAGGACTAGCAAGCCAAACCGGTCGAAGTTGAGTCTAGAAACACTATAGAAAAGTAGGGGAATTGATTGTTGAAGGGAACGTAAGGCTCTTTTTACTCCTCTTCCCAAGTTATTCTATGCTAAGTCATTCTCATCTTTTCTTCGGATATAAGAACTAGGCTACTCGTCCATTGCTTAGGATGCCGAGTTACTAACCATGGACCACTAGCTAGCTTGTTGCAAGTGAATGTGGCTATTCAAGCATTGCTGGTGTGACAAACAAATGGAGAAGAGATTTGAGACTAGAAAGTCGAGTGGTTATGCTTTTCCAATCTTTTGCAAGTTGTCTCAAAATCCTTTTTGAGCAATTACAACCATTATGTTGTCCAATTTTTGCTAGAGTCTCTAATGTCTTTGCATCATTCTCTGTTTCAGATGCCCCCTCGTCCTTCCCGTCAGGTGGTCCGTTTGACCAGGTGCATCGATGTACCATGTCACATGGCCATGTTGGTTAGAGTCATGATGGAGGCTGGATACCGTTGCTACCCGGAGTACGCAGTGGAGGAATAGTATCGAGATTTCAACCAGAGTCAGTATCTGTGTACCGTCAAGATTTATCCCTCATACCCTGGAGTTGCAGAGCCACTTCACTGTCACCATAGATATGGCAGTTCAGGAGGCCGCTTACACCATGCTGACTATCATGAGGTTTCACCATGGTCTGCTTCAGAACACATGGTTTTGTTATGTTCCTGCTTTTATGGGAGGAGAGGATGGTTATCTTAGTGCAGCCTATTATGATCATTCCCATGAGGACCCTAGGCTGCAGGTGACCGCTCAGATGTTGGAGAACAGGGATCGTGATGCACGTGCCCTTCACATGGAGCTTTATGCCACCCGTGCACGTCTTCGGACAGGCCTGGCGCAGTTGGCACCTGTCGTGCAGACAGGCTATGGAGATTTGGAGATGTTGACCCCATCTCGGGCTCATCTGCCAGCACACGTAGACTGGCCAGATGTTGAAGGCATCACCCCACTTCGAGGACCACTATTGCCGCCGACAAGGGGACCAAGGCCACATCCGTGTCCTTATGGCTCCCAGGGATCACAGGCTAGAGTGTTTCTAGATCCTCAGGTTTAGCTCCCGGGTCATGGGGGTAACCTGTATGAGGCATTCTACGGCGATGCTTGAGTATGTGGATGTTAGTTCTAGTATGGTAGTAATTGTATCGCCACAGTCCTGCGTGTCTTGTGGGATATGATAAGGTTGAGAGTTGAGTTTCGGAGGTGTAGATAGATAATGTATAGGAAGCCTGTAATGCCTCCGATGAGTTGTGTCATCTCTCCGTAGTTGTATCTCAGCTTGGCTTGTACTGAACTATGTCATGTTGTGTATGAATCATGGTGTTCATAAGGCAGTTGTTTTACCCTATTGATTAGTGTTTACCCTGCATGCCATGTTGTCCAGTACATTCCTTATCCTATATCTTAGAGTTGTCGTTCCCTATGATTAAGTTGTGGGCTTGTTTCTCCGGGATGGTGGTAACTAGGAATAACCCCGTGCTTGCCCCTGAGCAGGGCGAGGGAAGCCAGCCAAGGCAAGAGGATCTGCCACATGCGCCTTCCTTGGCGGAAGTAATGCTTGAAGCCAAAAGGAACAAGAGGGAGACCAATAGGCTGTTGGAAAGAATTGAGCACGCGCTCCCTGCAATGACCTAATGATGGCGTATCACTTGGTGATTTCATCAGACTGTCCCCACCCAAGTATCGTCATTCGGTCGACCCACTCGACGCGGATGATTGGCTGACTAGCATGTATCGCAATATCCGGGCTGCCAATGTGACCGAGGCCAACAAGGTGACCTTTGCAACTTACTTTCTGGAAGGTCTCGCCAATCTGTGGTGGGAGAATTTTGAAGCCATGCGTCCCGCAGGCCCCGCACCAACTTGGGCAGAGTTCAGTGCCGCATTTCGTACCCATCACATCCCGGAAGGGCTGGTGGATCGTAAGAGAGAGGAATTCTATGCCTTCACCCAGGGTAGACTGTCAGTGGATGCTTAGAGTTGTGGGTTTGGAAACCTTGCTCTCTATGCTCCTGAGGAAGTTTCAATCGATGCCAAGAAGCAGGCTAGGTTCCGCAAGGGACTTAACCCTAAGCTCCGCCGAGATCTATGCCTGCATGAGTGCACCACTTTCAAGGCTCTCCTCAACAAAGCTATCAATGCCGACATTGGACAGACTGATTATGAGGCCATGAGAAAGCATATCCATGACTTCAACCCCGCATCTAGCTCGGGCCCCAATAAACGCGAGATCTGGGTGCCCAATGCAGCTCTGCCGCCAAAATTCAATGCGAGGCCATCCTTCCAAGCGCCTCGCCCAGTTCAGCCCAACCCTCTAGTCAGACCATTTGGAGGACCGCCTGCAAATGTTGCTCCCCATGCCACCGAGGTTTGCTATAAGTGTGGAGAACCAGGACACTACTCCTGTGAGTGTCCCTAGAATAATGTTAAGCCCGCTGGACGTGGAAAGCCAGGAAAAGCCTTCTTTTTCAAGCCAACTCCTGCTCGTGGACGAGTGAACTATGTGTATGCTAAGGAAGCCCTTGAGGATCCTGGTGTTATCCTAGGTACGCTCCTTGTCAATAGTCATCCAGCATCTGTTTTATTTGATACCGGGGCATCTCATTCCTTTATCTCAGAAAGTTATGCACAGTTGCATAACATGTCTTTTTGTGATATGCCTACTCCTTTAGTAGTGCAGACTCCGGGTTTAAAATGGCAAACTTCTAGAGTGAGCCATGATAATGAGATTCTGGTGGATAGATTAGTCTTCCTAGCATATTTGATGTCCCTCAAGTCTTCAAACATCAATATCATTCTAGGCATGGATTGGATGAAAGCCCACTATGCCAAGATTGATACTCATTCTAGGAATGTTCAACTTACACATCCATCGGGAGAGATAGTTAATGTCTCCACTCGAACAACCAAGCGCCAACTCTATTCCCTCAATGCTAGCCCCCTTCCAGAATTAGAAGATATTCCGGTAGTCCGTGACTTTCCGGATGTCTTTTTCCAGAAGAACTGCCAGGAATTCCTCCTGTCAGAGATGTTGAGTTTGTGATAGAGCTCATCCCAGGGACTGTCCCAATAGCCAGAAGACCCTATAACATGGCACCCTTAGAAGTAGACGAACTTAAGATTCAACTCAATGAGGCTTTGAAGAAAGGTTTCATCCGCCCCAGTTCTTCTCCTTGGGCTTGTCTCGTCCTCTTCGTCAAGAAGAAGGATGGTTCTGATCGGATGGTTGTGGATTATCGGCTAGTGAATCTGGTCACCATAAAGACAAGTATCCACTCCCCAGGATCAATGATTTGTATGATCAACTCACTGGATCCTCTGTCTTTTCCAAAATGGATTTGAGGTTGGGATACCATCAAATCAGAATTAGGAACGGGGACATTCCAAAAACGGCTTTTGTTACTCGTTATGGCCAATACGAGTACACCGTCATGTCCTTCGGTTTAACCAATGCCCCAGCCACCTTCTCTCGCTTGATGAATTCGATCTCATGCAGTATCTGGATAAATTCGTCGTGGTTTACCTCAACGATATAGTCATCTACCCGAAGAACGAACAAGAACATGCCGATCATCTAAGGCTGGTATTGATGAAACTTTGAGAGCACCGCATGTACACCAAATTCTCCAAATGTGAATTTTGGTTGCCAAAAGTGACCTATCGGGGCCACATGATATCTGGTAAAGCTATTACTGTCAATCCCGAGAGAGTTCGGGCCGTACTTGATTAGACTCAACCTGAATCGGTTAAGCAAGTTCGGAATTTCCTTGGCATAGTGAGCTATTGTCGCCGCTTTGTCGAGAATTTCTCCAAAGTTGCAAAACTTCTGACTGAACTCCTCAAGAAAGATAAAAAGTTCGAGTGGACTCCACAATGCGAGCACGATTTTCAGGAGTTGAAAATATGACTGACCTCTGCTCCCGTTCTGGTGCCACCTGATTTCTCTAAGGACTTTGTTATCTATTGCGACGCCTCGCGACAAGGATTAGGTTGCATTCTCATGCAAGATCGTCATGGGATTGCATACGCATCTAGACAGTTGCATCCGCATGAGGATAATTATCCAACACATGATCTTGAGCTTGCAGCTATAGTCCATGCACTAAAAACCTGGCGACATTACCTTCTGGGTAATCGGTGCGAAATTTACACTGATCACCAAAGTCTAAAATATATATTCACCCAGCCGGATTTGAATCTCAGGCAAAGATGGTGGGTAGAGTTGATTACAGATTACGACTTAGGGATAACTCACATCCCAGGGAAAGCCAATGTCATGGGTGATGCACTAAGTCATAAGTCTTATTGTAACAATCTGATGTTACAGCAAGGTCAACCACTTCTCCATGAGGAATTTCGGAAGTTAAACCTTCACCTTGTTCCTCAAGGATTCCTATCCAACCTGGTGGCGGAACCTAATCTTAAGGATCAAATAGTAGCTGTCCAGAAATATGATAAGGGTATATCCCGGATTAAGGGGAATATTGCTAGCGGAAACGCTAAAGAATTCTCCAAGGACGATGAGGGTGTTGTGTTCTTCCAGAATCGGTTAGTGGTTCCCAAGAGCACACGCTTAAGATGGCTGATCCTTAAGGAGGCTCATGATTCTCCTCTCTCAATTTATCCGGGGAGTACCAAAATGTATTAGGACCTACGCCAGAGGTTTTGGTGGACTAGGATGAAAAGAGAAATTGCTCAGTTCGTTGCTAACTGCGACATTTTCCGTCGCGTGAAAGCAGAACATCAAAGGCCTGCTAGCACCCTTCAACCTTTAGCTATTCCTGAATGGAAATGGCAAAAAGTCGGTATGGATTTCATTAGCGGATTTCCCAAGACTAAGAGAGGGAATAATGCTATATTTGTGGTCATCGACCGTCTTTCCAAAGTGGCTCATTTTCATCCTGTTCGGGAAATATAACTGCTAGCCAGCTAGCGGAGTTGTATGTTCCTCGAATAGTTTCATTTCATGGTGTTCCTTTGGAGATTAACTCAGACCGTGGAAGTATCCTTACTTCAGATTTTGGGGAAGTTTTCAAATCTCTATGGGGACTCATCTATCCTTTAGCACTGCTTTCCACCCGCATTAAAGTGGTCTAGTTGTGTGAGTCAATCAAATCCTCGAAGACATGCTCTGAGCTTGTGTTATATATTTTGGTATGAACTGGGAGAAATGTCTTCCATTTGCCGAGTTTGCATGTAACAATAGTTATCAATCAAGCTTGGGCAAAGCCCCTTTTGAAGTTCTCTATGGACTAAGGTGTCGAACACCTCTTAACTGGTTGGAAACCGGAGAGAGGCAACTGTTTGGCCCGGATATGATCCAGGATGAAGAGGAGCAAGTTCGCATTATTCGCGAAAAGTTGAAAACAGCCCAATCCCATCAAAAGAGCCAATATGATCGCCATCATAAGGCTGTCACTTATGAAGTTGACAAGAAGGGTTAACTTCGGGTTACACCTCTGAAGGGTACCCATCGATTCGGTATCAAGGGAAAGTTGGATCCACATTACATTGGACCTTGTCACATTCTTGCCAAAAGAGGAGAGGTTGCCTACCAATTCGAACTTCCACCGCATCTTTCCTAGGTTCATGATGTCTTCCACGTCTCGCAACTCAGGCATCGCTTCTCGGACCCTGTCCATGAGGTAGACCACATAGCACTTGATCTCCAAGATAACCTTACATATCGACAACACCCTGTTCGTATTCTTGATCAAGCTAAGCATACCACTCGGCGTCGGAACATCAAGTTTCTCAAGGTTCAGTGGTCACACCATTCTGAAAAGGAGGCCACCTGGGAAAGAGAGGATCGTCTTCGACCAGAATACCCCGCGCTCTTCCGGACGACTTCAAAATCTCGGGACGAGATTCTTTTGAGTCACATCCCTAGCTAGATGTCCTAGAATAGAATGTGTTTGCATCATGTTTCATTCTATTGCATCAACATGAAATGGGGAACAAAAGAAACCCGAAGCTCACTTTGAATCAAAACAATTCAAATTTGGTGAAATTCAACAAATCCAAAATTCCCACTAAAAATGTTCCCTATGTCTGGTAAATTTGGACATGGTTATAACAGGGATCATTTTAGTTATTTGAACACCTAAAGCAATTTAGAAATAAATGATAAAGCCTCTGAAAATATGAAATAAAGCAGTATCATTATTTTAGTTTTCAAATATCCTGAAACTTTAGAGAAAAGTTTGAAATATTAAAACTTCAATAGATAAAATATTTGGGATATTTTAAAATAACTTATGTGCTTGAAATTAAAATAACACAAATGACGAAAAATAGAAAACAAAATATAAAAATAAAGGAAAAAGGGGGAAAGCCTTCCTGGGCCAAGGAAGAAGCCGGCCCAGCCCACCAGGGGCAAACCGGTCTTTTTCCACCTATGGCCAGAAGGACGCCCAGCGCGTGGTCGCCACACGCCGACCACCTCCTCCCTGCCTGGCTGCTGGCCTGGAGGGCTGGGAGGGCGCTATTGCGAGGCCCTTGCCGTGGCCTCCTTCCCCTCTCCCTCTCCTCTTGTGAGCTCTCCCTCTCACTCTCTTTCTCCCCCTGCTCCGCCATAGCCTTGCTCTGTTCGAGCTCGCCGCCGTCGCGCTAGCCGCCCCCTCGCCTCGCTAAGTAGCCCGTGAGAACCGACCCTCCCCCCACGTCCTCCCCATGACCCTAGAAGACACCGGGAGCCCCTCTACACCGCGCAATCACCGTTCCTCCCCGCCGGTCACCGGAGCTCCGCCCTGACATTCTGCCTCGTCCGGACCTCCTCCGACCTTGTCGTCGCCTCTGTTGGAACCGTGGTGAGCCGCTGGTGCTCCTCCCCTTGTCCCCCTTCTCTCCCGTGTCCCATAGACGTCGCGCCCTTCTGGCCCAAGCTCCGGCCGCCGGTACCCTCGACACCGGCGTCGATCCCGACCACCCCAGCCTCTGGTTTGGGGCTAGATCGACGCGTGGTTGAGCGTAGGCTCTCCCAGCGCTCTCTGCCGTCCATTTGGTCACCGTAGGAGGGATTCCGACCCCCTCCGCCATCTCTGACGTCGCCGGCAGCTCAACACCAGCGAGTCAACCTGTCTGACCGTTAGGGGTTTGACCCCTGGGTCGCTGACAGGTGGGGCCGGGCCCCAGTAGTCAAATCTTAATTAAGAAAATTAATTAGTTAGTTTAATTAACCTAATCTGTCACTGACATGTGGGCCCAGATCCGTTAATTAGTTAGGATTACTTTTAATTAATCAATTATTTGATTGAGTCACTAACATGTGGTTCCCACATGTCAGGTTTGACTCTGGCCCGGTCAGCTGACCAGCTGACGTCACAGTGACGTCAGGCTGATGTGATTATTGCATTTTCTAGTTTAAACATAATTCCAGAAATTATTCAAAACTTAAAAAATTCAAATAAATTAATATGTAAATCAGATGGAAATAATTTATATATGAAAATTTATGAGAAAAATCCAATGAATCCAATGGTGCTATTGTCATGCATGTTAGAACAATCTAAGTAGGTGGACATGGACATTTGCTAATAGGGTTATATATGGAATTTGAAATGAAGAACAATTTTGAACCTATATTCAAATTCATTTCAAATCAACATGAACACTAGTTGCATTAGCTCATCCATACATGCTATCATGCCATGATCATGCATCATATTGTCGCACTTGCGCGTGTTGATTGTTTCTTCTCTGCATTGCGGTAGGCCCTGCTTTTGAGGATAACCCCGAGTATCCCGACGAAGGAGAGAACCTTTCCGCTACCCAGCAAGGCAAGCAACCCCTTTGATCATTCCGATAACATCCTACTCCATCGCTCCTGCTCTTGTTTATTGCATTAGGACAGTCGATCGCATGTTAGTCATACACGGTACATGATCCTATTCTGCTGCATAACCTGACATTGTCAGAGTAAATAGTCAAACCTTGCAACCTAGCATACCTGGTAGATGCTTATCTTATTTGCCTGCTATGCTTGCTATACTTAGAGTTGGGTCAAGTTTGATTCATCTGGGTGATGAACTGAGTGAAACGATGTTGTTCTGATGTGGTGATATATGATGAACTCGGTTTGGTAAAGGTAGCGATGAGGGGCTATGTAGGAGTACATAGTGGGTTGTCTAATTGGGACCGTTCTTAGGAACTGAGTTCCGTGTTTGTGATCCAAGACTAGTTATGTTGGTATACTTAATTGACCCTCTCAACTTATCATGTGCTTAGTCCTTAGTCCAGGAGTTGCAAGTAGTTTCTGGTGTTTATAGCATGCTGGAGGCCGTGCGTAGCGCTGACCCAAGGGGTGGGTTACGACGTGGTAGGCAGTGGCACGGTGTACCAAGGGTCACTCGGATAGTGGGCTTGGGAACCCTGCGCAAATCGTTTGGGGCCGTAGCGGAAACTTCGGCCGGACTTCCGTGCGGGTTCAGTCTGAAATAGGCAACAACCTGGACTAGAGGTCTTATGCGATTGACGGTCGTGGCCGAATCCCTCACTAGGCATCCGCTTGATGGTTGCCGAGGTGCATGGTTTATGAGCACACAACGATAAGTGGCGAGAGTGTGTGTGAAGAAGTACACCCCTGTAGTGTATGACACTATTTGAATAGCCACGTCCTCGGATATGGACTACATGGAGAACTTATGCTATTCGTAGATAATCAAATGGATACTCATAAAAATATCAAGACAAGTATGAGTACCGTGGATGGCACTCTCCCAGGAGGGGAAGTGAATCCATGGTGGTGTATTGTGATATCTAAAATGTAAACAAAGAGTTAAAATTGAGTAGTGTAGGTTAGCCATGAGTCAAAGCTGGCATGGCTGCATAAACTCCACCTCTCCCTTTGTTGATACATGAGCATGAATAAACTAGGTCTGTTTTAAAGACTAGCTGAGTACGTTTGTACTCATGTTTTCTTAATGAATGTTGCAGATGAGACCAAGGACCCATTAGGTGGGTTCTTTCTAGACGTTGACGATGCCGAATAGCTGGTGTCCCAGCTACGACCTATGCCCTGTGGCGGGCTGTAGATAGTCAGGCCATGTGCCTTTTTATCCTTTCATCTATCTGTACTCAGACAACTTATGCTTCCACTTGGTTTGTATGAACATGTTTGTATGACTTGAGTGTCGGGTCATGTGACCCCTATCTGTAAGAACATATTATGCATGGCTCATCTAAGCCTCTTAAATAAAAGTCATGTTTTTGTATAGTTATGTTGTGATGTCATGGTTGTATCTATGCATATCGGGCATGTTGTGCGTACCGGTGACGTGCAACGGTATGTATGGGATCCGACACCTAATCGTGTGCCTTTAGTAGTACTCTTTACGGGAAACTGCCGCTTTGTGCTTCCATCGAGCCATGGTAGCTTGCTACTGCTCCGGACACATTGATTGACCGGCATGTATCCTTCTTTGCTGTTGTGTCTGTCCCTTCGGGGAAATGTCTCGTGGTGTAATGGAGTCCCTGTAGCCTGCTATGACTCGACTACACAAGCTTGAGGCCGACACCTGCATTGCTAGGTTATGTATGCATGTTTCCGTATGGATGTGCCGCTTGGGTTCTATGACTAGTTATGTCGGCCCGGGTTCTCTGTCGTTTGATTGCCAGCGACATGTTCACATACGTGAGCCAAAAGACGCAAACGGTCCCGGCTAAGGTAAGGTTGCAGCCGCAAAGTGATGTGATATGTTACAGTCTGGATTCTTATGACTTAGGATCGGGGTCCCGACAAAATGATACATGTTGATGTATGCAATCCAATGAGTCTTGTAGCATGCGGTGGATATCGTTATTTTCTTACCTTCACCAATGATTTGAGTAGATATAGTGTATATTTACTTAATGAAACACAAGTCTAAATCGTTTGAAAGGTTCAAGCAAATTCAGAGTGAAGGTTAAGATCATCGTGACAAGTAGATAAAAATGTCCACGATATGATCGTGGAGGTGAATATCTGAGTTACGAGTTTGGCATACAACTTTAGACAATGTGAAAGTTGTTTCACAACTCACGCCACCTGGAACACCATAGTGTGATGGTGTGTCCGAATGTCATAGTCGTACTCTATTGGATATGCTGCGTGCTATGATGTCTCTTATCGTTTTGCTACTATAATTTTGGGGTTATCCATTAGAGACAACTAAATTCACTTTAAATAGGGCACCATCTAAATCCGTTAAGATGACACCATGTGAATTAGGGTTTCATAGAAACCCAAGCTGTCATTTCTTAATGTTTGGGTCTATGACGCTTGTGTGGAAAAAAAATCACCTGATGAGCTCGAACCCAAAGCGGACAAATGCATCTTCATAGAATACCCTAAGAACAGTTGGGTAAACCTTCTATCTCAGATCCAAGCATAAAGTGTTTGTTGCTAAAACTGGGTCCTTCCTCGAGAAAAAGTTTCTCTCGAAAGAATTGAGTGGGAGGAAGATAGAACTTGATGAGGTTGTTGAACCTTTGTTCAACCAGAGAGTAGCGCAGCACAGGAAGTAGTTTTGTATGAAGCCAACGTTAGTTGAAGAGGAAGTAAATGATGATGATCATGAAGCTTCGGATCAACTTACTATCGAACCTCGTAGGTCGACAAGGATGTGTACTGCTCCTGAGCGGTACGACAACCCTGTCTTGGAAGTCATGTTGTTGGACAACAATGAACCTATAGGTTGTGGAGAAGCGATGATGGGCCCGAATTCCGACAAATGGTTAGAGGCCATAAAATCCAAGAAAGGATCCTTGTATGAAAACCAAGTATAGACTTTGGTAGACTTGCTCGTTGGACGGCAAGTTGTTGAGTACAAATGGATCTTTAAGATGAAGACACACGCTGATGGTGAATGTCACCATTTATAAAGCTCGACTTGTCGCAAAGAAGTTTCCGCCAAGTTCAAGGAGTTGACTGCGATGAGACTTTCTCACTCGTAGTGATGCTAAAATTTGTTGGAATTATGTTAGCAGTTGCTGCATTTTTCAATTATAAATCTGGCAGATGGATACCAAAACATCGTTTCCTTCCTTAAGGAAAGGTTGTATGAGATACAACCAGAAGGTTTTGTCAGTCCTAAGGATGCTAAAAGGTGTGCATGCTTCACTGAACCTTCTATGAACTGAAGCAAGCATCTCGGAGTTGGAATATACACTTTGATAAGGTGATCAAAGTTTTTGAGTCTATAGAAAGTTTATGAGAAACTTGTATTTACAATAAAGTGAGTGGGAGCACTATAGAGTTTCTGGTAAGCATATGTGGTTGACATATTGTTGACCAGAAATGATGTAGAATTTCTGGAAAGCATAAATGGTTGTTTGAAAAAGAGTTTTTCGAAGGAAGACCTGGATAAAGCTACCTAATTGTTGAGCATCAAGATCTATAGAGACAGATCAAGAAGCTTGATGAGACTTTTCAATAAGTACATACCTTGACAAAGTTGTTGAAAGAATTTAAAATGGATCAGTCAGAGAAAGAGTTCTCGCTTGATTTGTAAGGTGTGAAGTTGAGTAAGACTCAATGCCCAGTGACTGCAGAAGATAGAGAAAACATGAAGTGTCAGCCCCTATGCTTCAGCCATAGGCTCTATCATGTATGCAATGTTGTGCACCAGACCCGATGTCAGCCTTGCCATAAGTATGGCCGGAAGGTTTCAAAGTGATCCTGGAATGGAGCACTGGACAGCAGTCAAGATTATCCTTAGTAACTAAAAGACTAAGGAGATGTTTCTCGATTATGGAGGTGATAAAGAGTTCACCGTAAAGAGTTACGTCGATGCAAGCTTTAATACCAATCCAGATGACTCGTAGTAGCAATCTGGATACGTATAGTGGAGCAGCCATTTGGAATAGTACCAGGTGGAGTGTGGTAGAAGTGTTTACGGTTTGACTTAGAAATTTGCAAAGTACACACGGATCTGAATGTCGCAGACCCGTTGACTATAAGACCTCTCTCACATGCAAAGCATGATCAAGCCCCAGAACTCATTGGGTGTTAGATTCATAACATTGCGAATCACATGGTGATGTGAACTAGATTATTGACTCTAGTGCAAGTGGGAGACTGTTGGAAATATGCCCTAGAGGCAATAATAAATTTTTTATTATCATATTTCCTTGTTCATGATAATCGTTTATTATCCATGCTATAATTGTATTGATCGGAGACTTAGATGCATGTGTGGATACATAGACAAAACCATGTCCCTAGTATGCCTCTAATAGACTAGCTCGTTGATCAAAGATGGTTAAGGTTTCCTAGCCATGGACATGAGATGTCATTTGATAAATGAGATCACATCATTAGGAGAATGGTGTGATGGACAAGACCCAAACTACGAACGTGTCAGTTTATTGCTATTGTTTTCTGCATGTCAAGTATATGTTCCTATGACCATGAGATCATGCAACTCACTGACATCGGAGGAGTACCTTGTGTGTATCAAACGTCACAACGTAACTGGGTGACTATAAAGGTGCTCTACAGGTATCTCTGAGGGTCTCTGTTGAGCTGGCATGGATCAAGACTGGGATTTGTTACTCCATGTGACGGAGAGGTATCTTAGGGCCCACTCGGTAATACAACATCACAATAAGCCTTGCAAGCAGTGTGACTAAGTGTTAGTCACGGGATCTTGTATTACGGAATGAGTAAAGAGACTTACCGGTAACGAGGTTGAACTAGGTATGGAGATACCGACGACCGAATCTCGGGCAAATAACATACGAAAGAACAAAGGGAACATCATACGGGATTAACTGAATTCTTGACATAGAGGTTCGACCAATAAAGATCTTCGTAGAATATGTAGGAAACAATATGGGCATCCAGGTCCCGCTATTGGTTATTGACCGTAGAGGTGTCTCGGTCATGTCTACATAGTTCTCGAACCCGCAGGGTCTGCACACTTAAGGTTGGGTGACGTTTCGGTAGTATAGAGTTATGTATGGTGGTGACCTAAGGTTGTTCGGAGTTCCGGATGAGATCCCGGATGTCATGAGGAGCTCCGGAATGGTCCGGAGGTAATGATTCATATATAGGAAGTCCTGTTTTGGTCACCGGAAAAGTTTCGGGCTCATCGGTAGTGTACCGAGAGACCAACAGGAGGCGTATTTCGACCCAAGTGGCTTCATGGGCTGTGGGAGAGTAAATACTAGCCCTTTGTGGGCTGGTGGAAGTCCACACAAGGCCCATGCGGCTGAGAAGAAAAGCCCAAAGAGAAAAAGGTGGAAAAAGGCAAAAATAAAGGAGGAGTCCTAGTCCTACTAGGATTGGAGGAGGAATCCTCCAATCCCACTAGGTTTGGCCGACCCAAGGGCTGCCTCTTTGGCAGCCAAGCCTCCTCCTCCTCTCCTCTTATATATACTAGAGGATTTTAGGGTTTTGGCACAGAATTTTCAGCCACGTGCTACCCATCCCTCTAGTGCATAGTTTCTCCTCTAGATCGGATTTTTGTAGTGCTTAGGCGAAGCCCTGCCGGAATAGCTCCACCACCATCTCCGGAGCGCCGTCACGCTGCCGGAGAACTCTTCTACCTCTCCGCTCCCTCTTGCTGGATCAAGAAGGTGGAGATCGTCATCGAGCTGTACGTGTGCTGAACACGGAGGTGTCGTCCGTTCGGTGCTAGATCGGAAGGACCGTGATCAAGATCGTGAGACAGATCGTGATGAGTTCGGGACAGATCGTGATTGGATCGCAGGACGGATCGTGATGAGATCACGGGACGCTCGGCGATTTGGATTGCGAAGACGTTCGACTACACCAACCGCATTTCTTAACGCTTCCCGCTTAGCGATCTACAAGGGTACGTAGATCCACTCTCCCTCTGGTAGATGCTCATCACCATGGATAGATCTGCGTGTGTGTAGGAAAATTTTTGTTTCCCATGCAACGTTCCCCAACATTTTTACCATGCATGAGGATCATATGATCAAATCGATGCAATTTGTAAGAAATTAAGAACATATGATATGATATGTGCATTTATCGCCGCGACGGAAGAAATGGGTGCCTTGGCGACGAAGACGGAAATGATGCCACAGAAACATTCCGGTGATCCGACAACTCATCGAGATGTCGGTGCAAAAGTTAGTGTGGCCGTGTGCGTGATATAAAATCAAAACATAGGAAAATAAATAAAGAAAGGGTGCTAGGGATTTGATCCTAGGACCTCAAGGATGGAAACAAGTGGTTGAACCACCGCTTTGTTGATCAGATGGTGATGCAAAATGGATTCTTCTATACAACAATGTAACTCGAACAGATGTGAACCCAAACAACTGTCAGTGTGAGAAGGAAAAGAGCAACAAAGTAAAATGAGATGAAAAATGGGACTGTTGGGATTTCAACCCCAAATCCCTTGGCTATGCGAGGATGAGATAACCAGTTGCTCTATGGTTGATTTGCGATAACATATGAATTCGGTTGGAGATGAGATAGAACCTAGAGCTAACTAAACTGAAGACAAAACAAAGTGATTTGCTGAACCAAAAGAAAAATAGCTCGATTGGGATTCGAACCATAGATCGCTTCAAAGTGAGCCTGCGTGAGTAACCAGTGTGTTGCTCGTGTGATTGTGATACAGAGAGCAAGCGACGCTATAAGAACTATACATAGAAAGGACGAGCTTTAGATATGGATGCGTCGAGAAATCTAACGACAATGACCAATGGACAAGGCGGAGATCGCTGTTGCTAGCCATCGGCGAGCGTGCGGAAAAAGGTGTGCATGCATGTGAAGTGAGCTGCTGCTGCCATGGGAACGCGCGTGCAAGGATGCGAGAGCGTGAGCTCGTGCTCGCCTCAGTGCCTATGGCACGAAGCTTGGTGAGGCCCTGGGGTGCGAACCGTGGTGTTGCGATGCATGCGTGAGGGAGTGCTTCTATGTGAGTGTGCAAGGGTGCAGCAAGAGTGGTCAGAGAGCCCAAGCACAACCTTTGAGCTTACTGCCATGGAAGCCATGGTGTTTGGAGCTTCTGGTCACATCTATTGGCATCTAGAGGAAGCATATGATGAGGAGAAGGGCACGAGGAGGAGCGGAGCATCACCGTGGTGCTGTTCCTGAAGTCGTACAAGTTCGCAGGTGACGAGAGATGACGGGAGCACACGATGATCGACAGAGGCGCTCGGGTGTGTGATGAAGACCGAAGCAGAGGAGGAAGACAGAGTCGAAGAGGTCCATCCCGAGCTCGTGGAGACGCGCCCATAGTGGAAGGAGAAGGCGACGACCTCGATGAACCTCGCGGTGATGGAAAAGGTTTCGAGACGGGCTGGTTCACGCTGGGCACGAGCTTGAGTTCGGCTCAGACATGGCGACGACTTGGCATGGAGATGCCTTACCTAGGCGGCAAGAGAGGGAGGAGAATGAAGGAATGGGAAGACAAGAACCCTAGGGCACCAAGGTTGTGTTTTATGTGGATGGCAGGAGCTCTCCTGGCTGTCAAATCAAGGGCATGGCCGACGTGGACCTGCTGGATGGTTGTCGTATAGTGGAGGAAGAATAAGAATAGAGCACTCTGTCCTGACGGGCTAAGTGGGCTGCAATGAACAGGTAAGTGTATAGGCCTCTCTCTGCCTTTGTTTCCTTATTTCCCTTTATTATAATAAATGGAAGCAACAAGAAATTCTCAAAGGGGTGGGAGTGGAATTTGAACATGAGAGATATTTTCCCGCACTCCAAAAAAATACGTGAGGTTTAAAAAAATAGTTTGGGAATTTTAAAGATTGTAAAATCGGACAAGTTTAAATTTAATTCAAGCTTGCCTAACCTTAAAACCTAACCAAACCAAGCTCAAATGAGATGAAATCTTGGAGGGTCACCCTACATAATATATATGATTTATGGCCACAAGATGAACATTTATGGAGGAAGTGAAAACCAAGCATCATGAATAGATTCGTTATGTTTGAATTCAAACTACCTTTTAAATGAAGTATGGATGTGGTGAATTTGAGAGTGTAGCTGGACATAATGCAAAAGGATTATGGGAAAGGTTTGAGCAATAATTAAAGAAGTGAAATATGGTACTCGAAAATGAAATGAAACAAGAAGTTGGATTAGAGAATAGTTGGAGACTTTGTTGAAGCTTGAAGTAAGTTGAGAAAAAGTGAAAAGGAAAGAATCAAGGAGGGACTAGGAGTGGCAACACATGAACACAATAAGATACAAGCAAGCACAACAAGAAAGGAGTTGATGCATGATGCACAATAAAATAAAACAAACATCACAACCCTGCAAGCATGCACAATCACAACAGATAATGGAGGCCTCGGTCTTGGGCTGTTACAACTCTCCTCCACTTACAAGAGATATCGTGCCAAGATCTTAGAATGAGAAGGGAAAGAGGAAGAGGAAGAGGTAAAACTTAGTTGCTTGTTTGACACATGAGTGAAACCAATGATCATTCAAGGATTGCAAGTGATGAAGAATGATATGAGAAACTAGCAAGAATTCAAAAGAAATTTCGGCAGCACTTCGGTAGGAAAGAGAGGAATAACTTGATAAGATGGAAAGAACTTGAAAAGATGACACAATACTCCGGTTAACTTGAAAAGCCAAGAAGGAACATGATCTTGACAAAACAATATAAAGATAGATCAAAGTGAGCAACATCACAATGCCTCCGGAACAACATAATAGAAGCTAGATTTTGAAAGGAAAAGAATGGAGAAGAAAACATAACTTCTACCACAATTGAATTTGAAAAGCATCCTTAGAAAGAAGAGATTGAACGGAGTTGTTGGAACATCAACAACGAAAAGAAAAGCTTGTTGTGGGCTTACGGAAAACATCTCCAAATTATCAGGTGACAACCGACCACTAACAGAAACAAAGATTGCTTGGGAGCAACAAGAGATGCAACACTTCTTTACACAAGTTGATACATTGAGAACTTGGATTGCTGATGAGCACCATGATAGCAAAAATCCTAACACTATAGGAATCAGGCACTTTGCCATCAGCCGTCCCGGACAGCAATGGCATGCATCGCGGATGGCAAAGGCTTTGCCGTCTGCTGGCAGACGGCCAACCGTCTGGCTGAATAAGCCACGGTAAAGGGCGCTTTGATGGCTGCTGGCGGACGGCAAAGACCTTTGAATCTTTGTCGTCTGCTAGCGGACGGCAAAGGGCCTTGACAGCACATGTGGCACCTTAGCTCCATTAAGGGCTTAACGGCGTCATTTGTCGTCCGCTAGCAGACGACAATGACCATAGTTTTTTGCCGTCTGCCAGCGGATGGCAAAGCACCTGTTTTTTGCCGGCCTAGGTGGGTTCTTTGCTGTCCGCTGGCAGACGGCAAAGAAATAAGGTCTTTGTCATCTGCCAGCGGACAGCAAAGAACCACCTAGGCCAGCCCCAGGTTGCACAGGCAGCTGCCACGTGGCATCTTTGTCGTCTGCTGGCTGGCGGCAAAGCTCTTTGCCGTCTGCCAGCAGACGGCAAAGTGGCTATATAGCCCCTGTTTTTTCTGTTTTTTTCTTAAAATCATTCAATTTGACAGAATATCACATATATATCCAACATATCAACAATACAAGTTTCCAACAAGCATACCAACAATAAGTTGCAACAAGCATACCAACAATAAGTTCCAACAAGAATACCAACAATAAGTTCCAACAACATATACAAGTTTGGAACAACATATCCAACATACATATCCAAAACAAGTTTCCAAAAAGTTTCCATAAACAAAAAGGAAGCAGAAGTAGAAGAGTACACTCCATCAATGCAAGCTTCCTCATCTATAGCAAATCTACGAAGTCGGAAAGATGAAAGTTAGAAGAAGAAGAAGACTAGCTAGAAGAAAAAGAACAAAAAGAAGAATAAGAAGAATTTATCTTCTCTTTCTTTTCTCCTCTCCTCTCCTCTTCTCCAAGGTAGTAATATCATTTTCTAGCTAACTAAGCATATCAAGTCATTTTGGAGGAAAAAATGCTAAGTATAGGTCATTTTTTAGCCATCCTAGGTAGAATATATCATTTTGGAGGTAAGTAAGGTTATTATGTGATTTTTGAGGAAAATAAGCTAAGTATAGGTCATTTTGGAGCTAAACCAATGTTATTATGCCATTTTTACCTAAGTGAGCTAATTACAGATCATTAATGAGCTATCCTAGGTAGTTATGCCATTTTGCACCTTAGTGAGCTAATTATGTCATAAATGAACTAGCTAAGCTAGATATAGATCATTATTGAGCTATACTAGGTAGTAATGCCATTTTCTAGCTAACTAAGCATATCAAGTCATTTTGGAGGAAAAAATGCTAAGTATAGGTCATTTTATAGCTATCTTAGGTAGAATATACCATTTTCTAGCTAAGTATAGGTCATTTTGTAGCTAAGTAGGTCATTTCTTAAGCTAATTATGCATTTGTTAATGAAAACACTTGGGAAATCTTACCATCAACACGGAGGTGAAGGACCGGTAGGGTTTGCGCCAGGGTGAGATGTAGAAGGACCGGTCGGGGTTGCGGCAGACGCAGAAGAATCGGTCGATGCTTGTTGGGAGGCACGCTGCACCAAAGACCATTTGCAATGTCTCCTTAGCCTTATGCAACTCAAATGTGAATACTAGTAACTAATGACCATTCAAATGAAACTCATCGTGGGTGTTATAGCAATATGGGGCATCCACGGAGGGGTCTGACCATTGTTCTGGCACATGGTCTGCACATTTTGTTTTCACGAGTCATTCATATTAGTTAGTGATGAAACCAACATTACGTGCATGATTTGGCTAATATGCAGGAGAAACTTACCACGAGGAGCTCGTATAGGGCCCGGTGAGACGCGTCGTTCCGGTTCCTCTCCTCCTCCAAAAGCCTAGCCGTCCTCTCCTCCATGACCCTCTCCCTCTGCGCATCCTGCATGTTTGCCTCCGCCAGAAGCTCCTGGGCCCTAGCCTCAGTGGCGAGCTCCATTGGACGTGGACAAGGCCTTATCTCATGATCAGAGCTCGTCTGGTGCTTATTGATCTCCAGGAGAGTTCTAGGACAACATATCAGTCCATCCCCAATGGCTATCGAGCCATGGGGCCTCCCGCCACCAGATGTCATAACAAGCTCTGGATCAAAAGGACTTTGGCTCGAGTTGAAGTTCTCCCCTTTCCTCGCCTTCCCCTCATCCCTATACCTCACGAGCTTGTTGTGGGAGGAGATGTTGCTAAAGCTCTCTAGATGATCGAGGCAGTATGGGCCATGGCATAGAGGTCGAATAGAGGTGGCACCTCCTTATTGTTTTCTCGCGCCTAAAAGACAAGAACAAAATATTAGTTAAGGGCTCAATCTAGCATGAAGAATGAAATTGTATGAATCATGAAGCCAACCACATACCTAGTGATCCCCGTACTCAAACAGGTTGGATCTCCCTTGATGGTGTGGCACACCTCTCATTTGGGCACGCTTATCCTTGGCCTTGTTGTGTTCGTCTAGCCATTGGGGAGAGCACCACTCATCCTACAATGCCTCCCAATAGTCCAACCTATCCGCACACCATCTTGGGGGCACCTAAGTCAGACAAGAGAAATTTCAGCGCTACACCTACGAATCAAATCAAAGAAACTAAGTACAAGGCCTTAAGAATAGATAATTACCTTCATTAACTTCTCCTTACTCAGATAATTTTTGCGGCACTTCTTCTTGGCCCTCTTAATGTTAGTCGAGGCATAGTAGTCTCGAATAGCTTGCACCCCAGCCTCGTGCCGTAAGTTCTGAAGTAGGCGCTTGCACTCGGCTTCGAGAACAATAGCCGCTCTCGCCTCGTCTTCCTAAAGACACGTGTATAAGGTCTACAATCAAACAAAACAACACTGATTAGTACAATCACTAGGTGTTGTTGATTTTTAATTCTGTAAGGAGAAATTACCCAAAAGTGACAGATCACAATGTCAGCCACCATCTCGCACAAGACACCGTCGACCATCTCCTCCGGCGGGGACGGGGCAGCCATGTACAGCTCCCAGGTAAGTGCTACCTATGGAACCTCACCGGGCAACTGGACCTTCCCCGGGAAGTGGTGCCAGAGAAGCACACCAAGGACCTAGTTGGGCGTGCAAACACCACGCTCGTACTTCCAACCCCTCCAGTATGACAAGGCCAACACATTATATATTAATTTGAAGAAACATGAAGGCAAAAGGTTAAAAAAGAGTAAATGCACTTACTTCTCCGCATTAGGCGCAATCAACCACCTCTGCTCGCGGATCATCGGCACGGGCGTGAGCTTTGTACAACCATGTTGGTAGACCTTCTTGACCTCCTCAACCAGCTCACTCTCGCTATAGGTGTCCTCAGACTACTTGTCCTCGCCACCATCAGCATGGCCACTAGCCTCCGGAGTCACGTGGGATGAAGACTCTGGGACCCGAGTCTCTTGGGACGAAGACTCTGGGACCGGAGTCTCCTAGGACGAAGGCTCGGTGACCCGATGCTCGTGGACCGGAGAACGAGATGGGTCCAAGTCAGATGGGTCCACCTGAGATGGAGCACTCCTATGGTCAGGAGAATCAGCTGCGGTGGTGGCGAGGAAGGCGCAGCAGCTTTCCTACCTCTAGCACCTCTCTTCGTCTTCCCCCGACCTCTCCCGGTCAAAGAAGAAGCGCCCGCCGGTGTCTTCATGTTGCGTACCAGCGCTCTCCGGAGTTGCTGGGGTGGAATAATAGCACCCCTCCCAACACGCGTCGAGGAAGGAGGCTTAGAGCCCTCTCGACCCGAGCCCACCATCTGTCAACACCTGCAATGACAAAGAGTGAATGAAATTAGTTCAACATAAAAAAATTGACTACCTAATAACATGAACTAATTAATAATATATATGTACATAATAATAATTGAATACCTCACATTACTAATATTAGTCTTCATCGTCTATATATGCTCGGGGATCAATAAATGCATAATCATCATCACTATCAGTAATGACGTGCTCATCACCATCATCAATAAATGCATCAACATGTAGAAGGCCTCGATGTAATAGGTCAAGCATTGTCAGGTCATCCTCAATAGTAACCCCTTCTTCTTCCGTCTCTTCTTGTTCGGGATCAGGGGTGATGTCGGGTTCATTGTCGCTGTCGACCTCAATGTTCTATGGTGAAGTAGAGCGGTTCTTCAAACGTTTTTTGGAAACACGTGTTTCTTGGAAGAATTGTCCTTCATATGTGTCTGGGTTAATGTGAGGTTCATAATCATCTTCATTGAGGGGAGGTGGTCTAAAATGTGGCGGCACATCATAAACGACATCCCGACCATTCAAATTTGGATTCGTTTGGCAGGCCCACGGTAGATAAAAAACTTGGGTCGCCTGTTGAGCCGTAATATAGACATCGGGAACATCTAAATGGGTGCTTTGTTTGATTTCGACTAGCCCTATATGTTCATGAGTCCTTCTAGTCTCCTTTGGCTGGAACCAATAACATTTGAAGACTACTAAATTTGGTGGGTTTTCACCAAAGAATGTAAGTTCATAAATTGCTTCAACTCTTCCATAATACTCGACCCCTCCTTCGCTGACAGCGGAGACACAACAATTTGTAGACTTTCGGCCGGCCATAGATAGTTCTTTGACAAAAGTACAAAAGCGATACTCGTTGATGTCGTATTTGTCAAATGAACGGACCTTATAGTCAAAACCATTAGTGACTTGTTTAAATTCGGAGTCCATAGACTCTGCATTAGCCTACAAGTTTAATACGAAGGCATTATTGCATTAGCCGCAAACAAGGCAAAGAAATGAAATCATCAAATAAATGGAAATTACCGTTTGCTTGAACCAAGAGATGAAACCGGGATAGCCGCCTGGATGCTTTGCCAGAAGCTCATACTCTTCGATGGAATCCATTTGGATCACCGCTCCATCCGAGAATTTGGCGACGTATCGACTGTATCACATATCCGGGAATAAGAGCATTTCAAAGGAATTAGAAGTTGCGAAATAATGTACCGAGAAATTACTCAATGTATGGACGCACTTCTGTTAGGTGGTTAAAGATATACAATGAAAAGGTCCGCCATTCTTCGACAACCAACGCTATTGATTTCGAAGCACGAGCTGGTGTGGGTTCCCTTTGAACAGGTTGAGGTTGGATCAACCTTTTTCACTATCGCCATCATTGTACCGAGGCTTCGGATTATGCAAATGACGATTCTTGGCTTTGTATTGTGATGTCACGAAGTTTTTCGCCTCCTCAGTAATGAATGCCTCAGCCATCGATGCTTCAACTCTACGTTTCTTTTTACATTTTGCTCGAAGCGTCTTCTACATCCTCTCAGTTGCGAAGCACCAACGATTTTGCATGGGCCCCCCAATCTTGCCTCGATGGGAGATGCAAAATTAAATGGTGCATTGGATTAAAGAAGCCCGATGGAAAGATCTTTTCTAACTTGCAGATGAACTCCGGCATGAACTCTTCTAATTCGTCTAGCACATCAGGCAATAGTTCTTTCGCACAAAGAGCATGGAAGAAATAGCTCGGCTCTACCAGTACTAGCCATTCATCCTCAGGGATAAAGCCACGAAACATCACCGGCATTACCCGCTCAAGCCATATGTGCCAATCATGACTCTTGATACCAAATATTTTCAATTTATCAAGACTCGCTCCCCTATTTAGATTCGCTTCATACCCATCGGGGAACATCAACTGCATTTTCACCAATAAGATCATTTCCCTCATAGCTGGCCTTCCAAGATTGAACCATGCCTTTGGCTTCCTCCAGTTCTTCTTTCCTTTCGGTTGTCGAATGTTTTGTAATGGTCTATCACATAGAGCCTCCTGATCGACTCTAGCCTTAGGATTATCCTTTGACTTCCCCTCTAGGCCGAATAATGTACCAAAAAGGGCCTCCACGATATTCTTTTCAGTGTGCATCACATCGATGTTGTGTGGGCAAAGGAGGTCTTTAAAGTAAGGCATATCCCACAAACATATCTTGTGAGTCCAGGCGTGTTCCGTATTATACCCTTTGAAATACCTTGGACGATCTGGATCCGGTTCGAGAGCGTTTATCTGATCCAAGATCTGTTGGCCTATCAACGTTGGTGGTGCAGTGTTTTTGACAACTCTACCTTTGATGAAATTCTTCTTGTCTTTTCTGAACTTATGGTCAAGATCCAGGAACTTTCTATGCATGTCGAAGCAAGAAAACTTGTGACCCACCTACAGCCAATGGAACTGAAGAGCTGCCTTGCATGTGGGGCACAGAAACCTTCCATGCACACACGAGGCAACGAATAGCGCATACGCCGGCAAGTCATGCATCGAGTACATGTACCACACATGCATTTTGAAGTTCTTTTTTGTAGCGGCGTCATATGTCTTGATCCCATTACCCTAGGCTTCTTGCAATTCATCCTTAAGGGGTTGCATGTACACATTCATATTCTTCCCCAGATATTTGGGCCCTGGAATTATCAACATCAGGAAAATGTTCTTTATTTTCATAATCTCTCCGGGGGGAGATTGACTGGAATGACAAATATAGGCCAACAACTGTATTGTGATGTCGTCATACCATACACATTGAACCCATCCATGCTAATGGCAACTCGAGGATGCGTTGGATCTGCCGCTTTATCCTTATGTAATGCATCGAAGTGCTTCCACGCAAAAGCGTCACAAGTGTGTCCCAACATCGGATTCCCATCTACATCTTGTTCTGTTCTTTTACCCAATTTATGCCACGTCATTTGTTTGTCCGTCTCTTCGACCATGAAAAGACGTTGAAGTCTTGGTACGATTGGCAGATACCGAAGAACATTAATGGGGATTTTCGTCTGACTCTTCTCACCCATAATGTTGTCTACCAGAACATACCTGGAAGCATTGCAAATGGGGCAATAGTTCAAGCCCGCATACTCAAGCCTAAATAAGGCACATCCATCCATTCTCACAGGTATCTATCTTCTCATAGGGCATCTTAAGCGCACGTAGGATTTTGTCCGACTGGTACAGGTTTGGTGGCAATACATGGCCTTTGGGTAGAAAGCATACACATATCATCATCATCGCGTCGTAGCACTCCCTTCCTAGGTTGAACTGAGCCTTCAGAGCCATTACTTGCGTGATGGCATCCAGCGGACAAAGCTCAGTGTGCTCGTGGAGAGAACGTTTTGAAGACTCCAACATTTCATAAAAGGCCTTTGCAGATTTCTCCATTTCATCGTCCAAATCCCGAGCATCATCAAAGTCTTGCACCATATCTTCGATCCCGGTACCATGCTCGTCGGTGCAACGACGAACCACCTCAGCTCTGGTACATTGGGCAAACTCACCATGAAATGTCCAGAGCATATAATTAGGCGTAAAACCCCACTTCTACAGGTGTTTGATCATTTCAAACTCTGACTTCTTCTTAAAGTTGTCACAATCGACACAAGGGCACCAGGTTGCTTTCTATCCATTTGCAAATGCGGCTCTCACAAACTCCTTGGTTTTTGTTATCCATTCACGTGTCATGTCTTTCTGACTAGTGTGACCGGTGTACATCCACCCACGATCACTCATCTTGCCTAGCTACTGGAGTCACACAAAATATATACATAATTCAGCAAACCATATTCATCGGTTAATAGAGTTTGTCGGTTTTATTACGTCGATGCAACCTAGACGCTAGTAGGTAAAGATAGGTCCTAATCCCACCCTAGTATGTGTAGATTGGGTTCATCTTCCCATGCTCTACTCTAGATCCGACGCACAATTTTGGCAGAACCTCCCCTTTGTTCTCCAGATACACGTCTCGACAATAAGCAGAGAGGATGTGTACTCGAAGAACAACAGGGAGGCACTGATGAAATTCTGCATCGGATCCGGAGCAGAGCATATGGGAAAAGGAACCCAATCTACACATACTTGGGCTTTCCATGGATAATGTTGGACAATTCGAAAGAATCACGGTTATAAATATGCTAATGAATGCATACTTATAGATGTAACTGTTTCAAACGGGAGACGCATAGTGGTCATGCATACTGATGATTTAAGACACCTATAGCTAGCAAGTTTCATGGACACGAACACCGGAACAAAGGAAATGAAGGGGGCAGGAGGAGATGTCATTTGTGCTCACCCACGAACGCAGGGGCAGAGCTCGTCGAATGCAAGGGGAGGTTGTCGAACACCAGACCCTCGCAGCGACGAAACAACTACACATCTAAATCCACCTGATCAACATAAATATGATGTTCTGTATAAAAAAATCAAAAAATATATGACCTAACTCATAATTCACAAATATATGACCTGTGTCGTGTCGGGGTCGGGGTGTCGGGGGTGTCGTGTCGGGGTCGGGGTGTTAGGGGTCTTGTGTCGGGGTCGGGGTGTCGGCGGTGTCGTGTAGGGGTGTCGAGACCCCGATCCTAAGTCATAAGAATCCAGACTGTAACATATCACATCACTTTGCGGCCTCACGCACGGTACGTTCCACGACTGCAGCCTTACCTTAGCCGGGACCGTTTGCGTCTTTTAGCTCACGTATGTGAACATGTCACTGGCAATCAAACGACAGAGAAACCGGGCCGACATAACTAGTCATAAAACCCAAGCGGCACATCCGTACGGAAACAGGCATACATAACCCAGCAATGCAGGTGTCGGCCTCAAGCATGTGTAGACGAGTCATAGCAAGCTACAGGGACTCCATTACATCGTGAGACACGAATGCCATCAGTGCACGTAGACGAGTCGTAGCAGGCTACAGGGACTCCATTACACTGCGAGACATTTCCCCGAAGGGACAAACACAGCAGCAAAGAAGGATACATGCCAGTCAATCAATGTGTCCGGAGCAGTAGCAAGCTACCATGGCTCGGTGGAGGCAGAAAGAGGCAGTTTCCCGTAAAGAGTACTACTAAAGGCACATGACTAGGTGTCGGATCCCATACATACCGTTGCACGTCACACGTACACATGACATGCCCGATATGCAAATACACAACCATGGCATCACAACATAACCATACAACAACATGACTTTTATTTAAGAGGCTCAGATGAGCACTGCATAATATGTTCTTACATATAGGTGTCACATGACCCGACACTCAAGTCATACAAACATGTTCATACAAACCAAGCGGAAGCGTAAGCTGTCTGAGTACAGACAGATGAAAGGGTAAAAAGGCACATGGCCTGACTATCTACAGCCCGCCACAAGGCAAAGGTCATATCTAGGACACCAGCTATTCGGCATCGACAACGTCTAGAAAGAACCCACCTAATGGGTCCTGGGTCTCATCTGCAACATTTATTAAGCAAACGTGAGTACAAATGTACTCAGCAAGTCTTTAAAACAGACCTAGTCTATTCAAGCTCATGTATCAACAAAGGGGGAGGTGGAGTTATGCAGCAGTGCCTGCTTTGAGTCATGGCTAACCTACACTACTCAATTTTAACTCTTTGTTTACATTTTAGATATTGCACACAAGTCCACTAACTCCATAACAATACACCACCAGGGATTCACTTCCCCCTCCTGGGAGAGTGCCATCCACGGTACTCACACTTGTCTTGATATTTTTACGAGTATCCATCTGATTATCTATGAACAACATAAGTTCTCCAAGTAGTCCATATCCGAGGACGCGGGTATTCGGATAGTTTCATACCCTGCAGGGGTGTACTTCTTCACACACGCTCTCGCCACTTATCGTTGTGTGCTCATAAAACCACGCACCTCGGCAACCTTCAAGTGGATGCCCAGCAAGGGAGTCGGCCACGACCATCAATCACATAAGACCTCTAGTCTAGGCTATCGCCTATTTGAGACTGAACCCGCACGGAAGACCGGCCAAAGTTTCCGCTACGGCCCCAAACGATGTGCGCAGGGTTCCCAATCCCACCATCCGGGTGACCCTTGGTACACCGTGCCACTACCTACCGCGTCGTATCCTAGCCCTAGGATCAGCGCTACGCACAGCCTCCAGCATGCTATAAACACCAGAAACTAGTTGCAACTCCTGGACTACGGACTAAGGGAATGATAAGCCGAGAGGGTCAATTAAGTATCCCAATGTGTTGTAGTAACTAGTCTTGGATCACAAACAAGGAACTCAGTTCCTAAGAATGGTCCCAATAAGACAACCCGCTATGTACTTCTACATAGCCCCTCATCTCTACCTTTACCAAATCGAGTTCATCATATATCACCACATCAGAACAACATCAGTTCATCACCCAGATGAATCAGACCTGACCCAACTCTAAGTATAGCAAGCATAGTAGGCAAAGTAAGCTAAGCACATCATGGCACAAGCATCTACCAGGTATGCTAGGTTGCAAGGTTTAGCTATTTACTGTGACAATGTCAGGTTATGCAGCAGAATAGGATCATCTACCGTGTATGACTGACATGTGATCGACTGTCCTAATGCAATAAACGAGAGCAGGAGTGAGAGAGTAGGATGTTATCGGAATGATCAAAGGGGTTGCTTGCCTTGCTGGGTAGCGTAAAGGTTCTCTCCTTCGTCGGGATATTCGGGGGTATCCTCAGAAGCAGGGCCTACCGCAATGCAGATAAGAAACAATCAACACACGCAAGTGCAACAATATGATGCATGATCATGGCATGATAGCATGTATGGATGAGCTAATGCAATTAGTATTCAAATAAATTTGAAATGAGTTTGAATATAGGTTCAAAATCATTCTGTATTTCAAATTCAATATAATAAACTATTAGTAATTGTCAATGTTCACCTATTTAGATTTCTCTAACATGCATGAAAATAGCACCATTGGATTCATTGGATTTTCTGATAAATTTTCATATATAAATTATTTTCATCTGATTTACAGATTAATTTATATGAATTTTTGAAGTTTTGAATAAGTTCTGGAATTATTTTAAACTAGAAAATGGAATTATGGCGTTAGCCTGACGTCACCACGACGTCAGCGGGTCGGCTTACCTGCCAGGTCAAACCTGACAGTGTGGAGCCCTCATGTCAGCGTCAGGGGGCTAATCCCCGTGCTGACTGAGGTTTGACCCACAGCGGGGGCCGACTATCAGTGACTGGGGATAATTAACTAGGGGGGTTTAGCCCCCCTAATGACAGCCACGTCGGAACCCATCAGAGCGGGGCAGGCGGCGACCATCCGCACGG
This sequence comes from Hordeum marinum, assembly GCA_022496015.1. NCBI lineage: Eukaryota > Viridiplantae > Streptophyta > Magnoliopsida > Poales > Poaceae > Hordeum > Hordeum marinum. The sequence continues at coordinate 173,806,813 of CM039674.1, read as the reverse complement.
TGGCGACTCGTCGGAATGCTCCTCCGGCGACCATTTGGTGCGCGGAGGGCATCGGGAGGCGGCCTGTGCACTGGCGCATCTAGCAGAGCTGCTAAGGGGGCTCGGGGGCCATCGGAACGGCGGCCGGTGACAACCCAAGCGGTGGCGAGCTATGGCAATGGCGGGAACGGCGACTACAATGGAGTACAGGCCGTGAGAAAGGGGGGAAACGGAGCAGGAGCTCACTGCGGGGTCGTTGGGGACGACGGCAGGCTCGAGGACGTGCTGACGAGCTCGAATCGTCGGAGAGGAGCTTCGGCGGCCGGGGGGGAGAAAGCAGCGACAGGGCGTCGTGGATGGCTCCCGGCGTCTTTTAGCTCCATGGAGAGGACGAGGGGGTTGCTATGGGGATTCTGGAAGAACACAACACCTTCCTCGTTCTTGGAGAAATCTTTAGCGTTTTCGCTAGCAATATTCTCCTTGATCCAGGATATACCCTTATCATATTTTTGGACAGCTACTATTCGATCCTTAAGATGAGGTTTCGCCACTAGGTTGGATAGGAATCTTTGAAGAACAAGGTGAAGGTTTAACTTCCGAAATTCCTCATGGAGAAGTGGTTGAACTTTTTGTAACATTAGATTGTTACAATAATACTTACGACTTAGTGCATCAGCCATGACATTGGCTTTCCCCGGGGTGTAAGTTATCCCTAAGTCATAATCTGTAATCAACTCTACCCACCGTCTTTGCCTAAGATTCAAATCCGGCTGGGTGAATATATATTTTAGACTTTGGTGATCAGTGTAAATTTCACAACGATTACCCAGAAGGTAATGTCGCCAGGTTTTCAGTGCACGGACTATAGCTGCAAGCTCAAGATCATGTGTTGGATAATTATCCTCATGTGGACGCAACCTAATCCTTGTCGCGAGGCATCGCAATAGATAAGAAAGTCCTTAGAGAAATCAGGTGGCACCAGAATGGGAGCAGAGGTCAGTCGTCTTTTCAACTCCTGAAAACTGTGCTCGCATTGTGGAGTCCACTCGAACCTTGTATCTTTCTTGAGGAGTTCAGTCAGAGGTTTTTCAACTTTGGAGAAATTCTCGACAAAGCTCCAAACTTGCTTAACCGGTTATCTTTCTTGAGGAAACTCCGAACTTGCTTAACCGGTTCAGGTTTAGTCCAATCAAGGACAACCTGAACTCTCTCGGGATTGACAACAATACCTTTACCACATATCATGGGGCCCAGTAGGTCACTTAACCAAAATTCACACTTGGAGAATTTGGTGTACAGGCGGTGCTCTTGAAGTTTCATCAATACCAGCCTTAGATGCTCGACATGTTCTTCTTCGTTCTTCGAGTAGATAAGTATATCGTCAAGGTAAACCACGACGAGTTTATCTAGATACTCCATGAAGATTGAATTCATCAAGCGAGAGAAGGTGACTGGGGCATTGGTTAAACCGAAGGACATGACGGTGTACTCGTATTGGCCATAACGAGTAACAAAAGTCGTTTTTGGAATGTCCCCATTCCTAAATATTATTTGATGGTATCCCAACCTCAAATCCATTTTGGAAAAGACAGAGGATCCAGCGAGTTGATCATACAAATCGTTGATCCTGGGGAGCGGATACTTCTTCTTTATGGTGACCAGATTCACTGGTCGATGATCCACAACCATCCGATCCGAACCATCCTTCTTCTTGACGAAGAGGATGAGACAAGCCCAAGGAGAAGAACTGGGACGGATGAAACCTTTCTTCAAAGCCTCATTGAGTTGGATCTTAAGTTCGGCTAGTTCTAAGGGTGCCATCTTATAGGGTCTTCTAGCTATTGGGACAGTCCCTGGGATGAGCTCTATCACAAACTCAACATCTCTGACAGGAGGAATTCCTGGCAGTTCTTCTGGAAAGACATCCGGAAAGTCATGAACTACCGGAATATTTTCTAACTCTGGAAGAGGGCTAGCATTGAGGGAATAGAGTTAGCGCTTGGTTGTTCGAGTGGAGACATTAACTATCTCACCCGATGGATGTGCAAGTTGAACATTCCTAGAATGAGTATCAATCTTGGCATAGTCGGCTTTCATCCAATCCATACCTAGAATGATATTGATGTCCGAAGACTTGAGGGCTATCAAAGATGCTAGGAGGACTAATCTATCCACCAGAATCTCATTATCATGGCTCACTCTAGAAGTTTGCCATTTTGAACCCGGAGTCTACCCTACTAAAGGAGTAGGCATATCACAAAAAGACATATTATGCAATTGTGCATAACTTTTTGAGATAAAAGAAAGAGATGCCCCGGTATCAAATAAAACAGATGCTGGATGACTATTGACAAGGAGCGTACCTAGGATAACATCAGGATCCTCAAGGGCTTCCTTAGCCGACACATGGTTCACTCGCCCACGAGCAGGAGCTGGCTTCACAAAGAAGGCTTTTCCTGGCTTTCCATGTCCAGCGGGCCTAACATTATTCTGGGGACACTCACGGGAGTAGTGTCCTGGTTCTCCACACTTAGAGCAAACCACGGTGGCAGGGGAGCAACATTTGCAGGCGTTCCTCCAAATGATCTGACTAGAGGGTTGGGCTGAACTGGGCGAGGCGCCTTGAAGGATGGCCTCGCATTGTATTTTGGTGACAGAGTTGCTCTGGGCACCCAGATCTGGCGTTTATTGGGGCCCAAGCCAGATGCGGGGCTGAAGTCACGGTTGTGCTTTCTCGTGGCCTCATAATCAGTCTTTCCAATCTCGGCATTGATAGCCTTGTTGACGAGAGCCTGGAAAGTGGTGCACTCATGCAGGTGCAGATCTCGGTAGAGCTCAGGGTTAAGTCCCTTGCGGAACCTAGCCTGCTTCTTGGCATCAGTAGAAACTTCCTCAGGAGCATAGTGAGCAAGGTTTCCAAATTCGCGACTATAAGCATCCACTGACAGTCTGCCCTGGGTGAAGGCACAGAATTCCTCTCTCTTACGATCCATCAGCCCTTCTGGGATGTGATGGGTACGAAATGCGGCACTGAATTCTGCCCAAGTTGGTGTGGGGCCTGCGGGATGCATGGCTTCAAAATTTTCCCACCACAGATTGGCGGGACCTTCTAGAAAGTAAGTTGCAAAGGTTACCTTGTTGGCCTCAGTCACATTGGTAGCCCGGATCTTGCGATACATGCTAGTCAGCTAGTCATCCGCGTCGAGTGGGTCGACCGAATCATGATACTTGGGTGGGCATATTCTGATGAAATCACCAAGAGATACGCCATCATTGAGGTCATTGCAGGGAGCACGTGTTGTGCTCTGCTCGATTCTTTCCAACAGCCTGTTGGTCTCCCTCTTATTCCTTTCGGCTTCAAGCATTACTTCCGCCAAGGAAGGCGCATGTGGCAGATCCTCTTGCCTTGGCTGGCTTCCCTCGCCTTGCTCAGGGGAAGGCACGGGGTTATTCCTAGTTACCACCATCCCGGAGAAACAAACCCACAGCCTAATCATAGGGAACAACAACTCTAGGACATAGGATAAGGAATGTACTAGACAACATGGCATGCAGGGTAAACACCAATCAATATGGTAAAACAACTGCCTTATGAACACCATGATTCATACACAACATGACACAGTTCAGTACAAGCCAAGCTGAGATACAACTACGGAGAGATGAAACAACTCATCGGAGGCATTACAAGCTTCCTATACATTAGCTATCTACACCTTCGAAACTCAACTCTCAACCTCATCATATCCCACAAGACACGCAGGATTGTGGAGATACAATTACTACCATGCTAGAACTAATATCCACGTGCTCAAGCATCACCGAGAATGCCTCATACAGGTTACCCCCATAACCCGGGAGCTGAACCTGAGGATCTAGAAGCACTCTAGCCTGTGATCCCTGGGAGCCATAAGGACACGGGTGTGGCCTTGGCCCCCTTGTCGGCAGCAATAGTGGTCCTCGAAGAGGGGTGATGCCTCCAACATCGGGCCAGTCTACGTGTGATGGCAGATGAGTCCGCGATGGGGTCAGCATCTCCAAATCTCCATAGCCTGTCTGCACGACAGGTGCCAACTGCGTCAGGGCTGTCCAAAGACGTGCATGGGTGGCATAAAGCTCCATGTGAACGGCACGTGCATCACGATCCCTGTTCTCCAACATCTGAGCGGTCACCTGCAGCCTAGGGTCCTCATGGGAATGATCGTAGTAGGCTGCACTAAGATAACCATCCTCTCCTCCTATAGAAGCAGGCACATAACAAAACTCCGTGTTCTGAAGCAGACCATGGTGGAACCTCATGATAGTCAACATGGTGTAAGCGGCCTCCTGAACTGCCATATCTATGGTGACACCTAATCCATAAGTCCATTGAAGCGGCTCTGCAGCTCCAGGGTATGAAGGATAAATCTTGACGGTACACAGATACTGACTCTGGTTGAAATCTCGATACTGTTCCTCCACTGTGTACTCCGGGTACGAACGGTATCCAGCCTCCATCATGACTCTAACCAACATGGCCGTGTGACCCGGTACATTGATGCACCTAGTCAGACGGACCACCTAACGAGAAGGATGATGGGGCATCTGAAACAAAGAATGACGCAAAGACATAAGAGACTCTAGTAGAAATTGGCAGCGTAACGGTTGTAATTGCTCACAAAGGATTTTGAGACAACTGGAAAAGATTGGAAAAGCATAACCACTCGACTTTCTAGACTCAAATCTCTTCTCCATCTATTTGTCACACAAACAATACTTGAATACCCACATTCACTTGCAACAAGCTAGCTAGTGTTCCATGGTTAGTAACTCGGCATCCTAATCAATGGATGAGTAGCCTAGTTCTTATCCCCGAAGAAAAGATGAGAATGACTTAGCATAGAATAACTTGGGAAGATGAGTAAAAAGAGCCTTATGTTCCCTTCCACAATCAATTCCCCTACTTTTCTATAGTGTTTCTAGACTCAACTCCGACCGGTTTGGCTTGGTAGTCCTATACTCAGTCGGGCTCTGGTACCAACGCTGTCGGGACCCCGATCCTAAGTCATAACAATCCAGGATGTAACAATCACATCACTTTGCGGCCTCACGCACGGTAGGTTCCACAACTGCAGCCTTACCTGAGCCGGGACCGTTTGCCTCTTTTGGCTCACGTATGTGAACATGTCGCTGGCAATCAAACGACAGAGAACCCGGGCTGACATAACTAGTCATAGAACCCAAGTAGCACATCCGTATGGAAACATAAATACATAACCCAGCAATGCAGGTGTTGGCCTCAAGCATGTGTAGACGAGTCATAGCAAGCCATAGGGACTCCATTACGTCGTGAGACACGAATGCCATCACTGCATGTAGATGACTCGTAGCAGGCTATAGGGACTCCATTACATTGCGAGACATTTCCCCAAAGGGATAGACACAGCAGCAAAGAAGGATACATGCCGGTCAATCAATGTGTCCGGAACAGTAGCAAGCTACCATGGCTCGATGGAGGCACAAAGAGGCAGTTTCCCGTAATGAGTACTACTAAAGGCACACGACTAGGTGTCGGATCGCATACATACCGTTGCACGTCACACGTACGCACGACATGCTCGATATGTATAGATAAGACTATGGCATCACAACATAACCATACAACAACATGACTTTTATTTAAGAGGCTCAGATGAGCCTTGCATAATATGTTCTTACAGATAGGGGTCACATGACTCGACACTCAAGTCGTACAAACATGTTCATACAAACCAAGCGGAAGCGTGAGTACAGACAGATGAAAGGGTAAAAAGGCACATGTCCTGACTATCTACAGCCCGCCATAGGGCAAAGGCCGTAGCTAGGACACTAGCTATTCGACATCGTCAACGTCTAGAAAGAACCCACCTAATGGGTCCTGGGTCTCATCTGCAACATTTATTAACGAACGCGAGTACAAACGTACTCAGCAAGTCTTTAAAACAGACCTAGTTTATTCATGCTCATGTATCAACAAAGGGGGAGGTGGAGTTATGATGCAATGCCAGCTTTGACACATGGCTAACCTACACTGCTCAATTTTAACTCTTTGTTTACATTTTAGATATCGCACACGAGTCCACTAACTCCATAACAATACACCACCAGGGATTCACTTCCCCCTCCTGGGAGAGTGCCATCCACGATACTCACACTTGTCTTGATAATTTTATGAGTATCCATTTGATTATCTATGAATAGCAAAAGTTCTCCAAGTAGTCCATATTCGAGGACGCGGGTATTCGAATAGTTTCATACCTTGCAGGGGTGTACTTCTTCACACACGCTCTCGCCACTTATTGCTGTGTGCTCACAAACCCACGCACCTCGGCAACCTTCAAGCGGATGCCCAGCAAGGGAGTTGGCCATGACCGTCAAACACATAAGACCTCTAGTCTAGGCTATCGCCTATTTGACACTGAACCCACATGAAATTCCGGCCGAAGTTTCCGCTATGGCCCCAAATGATGTGCACAAGGTTCCCAAGCCCACCATCCGGGTGACCCTTGGTACATCGTGCCACTGCCTACCGCGTCGTAACCCACCCCTAGGGTCATCGCTACGCATGGCCTCCAGCATGCTACAAACACCAGAAACTACTTGCAACTCCTGGACTAAGGACTAAGCGATTGATAAGTCGAGAGGGTCAATTAAGTATCCCAACGTGTGGTAGTAACTAGTCTTGGATCACAAACACGTTACTCTGTTCCTAAGAACGGTCCCCATGAGACAACCCGCTATGTACTCCTACATAGCCCCTCATCGCTACCTTTACCAAATCGAGTTCATCATATATCACCACATCAGAACAACATCGTTTCACTCAGTTCCTCACCGAGAGGAATCAGACCTAACCCAACTCTAAGTATAGCAAGCATAGCAGGCAAAGTAAGCTAAGCACATCATGGCACAAGCATCTACCAAGTATGCTAGGTTGCAAGGTTTAGCTATTTATTGTGACAATGTCAGGTTATGCAGCAAAATAGGATCATCTACCGTGTATGACTGACATGCAATCGACTGTCCTAATGCAATAAATGAGAGCAGGTGCGAGAGAGTAGGATGTTATCGGAATGATCAAAGGGGTTGCTTGCCTTGCTGGGTAGCGGAAAGGTTCTCTCCTTCGTCGGGATACTCGGGGGTATCCTCAGAAGCAGGGCCTACCGCAATGCAGATAAGAAACAATCAACACACGCAAGTGCAATAATATGATGCATGATCATGTCATGATAGCATGTATGGATGAGCTAATGCAATTAGTATTCAAGTTAATTTGAAATGAGTTTGAATATAGGTTCAAAATCGTTGTTTATTTCAAATTCCGTATACTAACCTATTAGTAATTGTCAATGTTCACCTATTTTGATTGCTCTAACATGCATGACAATAGCACCATTGGATTCATTGGATTTTTCTGATAAATTTTCATATATAAATTATTTTCATCTGATTTACAGATTAATGTACATGAATTTTTGAAGTTTTGAATAAGTTTTGGAATTACTTTTGAACTAGAAAATGGAATTATGGCCTCAGCCTGACGTCACCACGACGTTAGCGGGTCGACTGACCTGCCAGGTGAAAGCTGACAGTGTGGGGCCCTCATGTCAGCGTCAGGGGGCTAATCCCTGCGCTGACTGAGGTTTGACCCATAGCCGGGGCCCACTATCAGTGATTGGGGCTAATTAACTAGGGGGTTTAGAGCCCCTAATGACGGCCACGTCGGCACCCACCGGAGCAGGGTTGGCGGCGACCATCCGCACGGCGGCGACTCGCCGGAACGTGCCTCCGGCGACCATTTGGCACCGGGAGGCGTCCCGTGCACTGGCGCATCTAGCAGAGCTGCTAAGGGGGCTCGGGGGCCACCGGAACAGCGGCCGGTGACAACCCGAGCGGCGGTGAGCTGCGGCAATGGCGGGAACGACGTCTACAGCGGGGTACGGGCCGCGATAAAGGGGGAAACGGAGCTGGAGCTCACTGCGAGGTCGTTGGGGACGACGGCAGGCTCGGGAACGCGCTGACGAGCTCAAATCATCGGAGAGGAGCTTTAGCGGCCGGCTCGGAGAAAGCGGTGACAGGGCATCGTGGATGGCTCCCGGCATCTTCTAGCTCCACGGAGAGGACGAGGGGGTCGCTACGGGGATGCTGGTGGGCTTAGATGGGCGCGGGTGAGGCTAGAATGACGGCTACATGAGAACGAGGAGCTCGACCATGGCGGAGCAGAGAGGGAAGAGAGCGAGAGAGTGAGCACGCGAGGGAGAGAAGGAGAGGAGAATGAGGCCACGACGAGGGCCTCGCGCTGGCGCCCTCCCAGCCCTCCAAGCCAGCAGCCAAGCAGGGAGGAGGTGGCCGGCGTGTGGCGACCATGCGCCCGGCGTCCTTCTGGCCGGAGGTGGAAGAAGACCGGTTCGCCCCTGGTGGGCTGGGCCGGCTTCTTCCCTGGCCCAAGTAAGCTTTTCTTTTTTTGTTTACTTTTTGTTCATTTCTTTTCTAGTTTTCTGACATTTGTTTTATTATTTTGCAGGTCCAAAATGACTTTGCAAAATATCCCAAGTATTTTATATCATCAGGTTTGAATATTTCAAACTTGTAGAAAAATAATTTCAGGATATTTTGAAGGTAAAATAATGATAATGATTTGTTTATCATTTTCAGGGGGTTTAACATTTATTTTTAAATTGCTTTAGGTGTTCAAATAATTAAAATGATCCCTGTTATAATCATGTCCAAATTTACCAGACATAGGGAACATTTTTAGTGGGCATTTTGGATTTGTTGAATTTTCACCAAATTTGAATTGTTTGGATTCAAGGTGAGCTTGGGGTTTCTTTTTGTTCCCCATTTGATGTTGATGCAATAAGATGAAACATGACGCCAACACTTGCTATCCTAGGACATCTAGCTAGGGATGTGACACGGGGTCGGGGTGTCAGGGGTGTCTTGTCGGGGTTGGGGTGTCGGGGGTGTCGTGTAGGTGTAGGGGTGTTGTATCGTGGTCGGGGGTGCCGTGTCGGGGTGTTGGGGTGCCATGTCCTGGTCGGGGTGTAGGGAGTGTTGTGTCGGGGTCGGGGTGTCGGGGGTGCCGTGTTAGGGTAGGGGTGTCGGGGTGTCGTGTCGCGGTCGCGGTGTCGGGGTGTCGTGTAGGGCTCGGGGTGTCGGGGTGTCGTGTCGGGGTCGGGGTGTCGGGGGTGTCGTGTCGGGGTCCGGGTTGCCGTGTCGTGGTGCCGGGGTGTCGTGTCGGGGGTCGGGGTGTCGGTGGTGTCGTGTCAGCGATCCTCGACCCGGTTACATCGGCGCCGACGCACCCCTCCTCCTCCTCCTCCTCTTGTTCTTCTTATTCTCCTTCTTCTTTTTCTTCTTTTCTTCTCCTCCTCCTCCTTTCCTTCTTCTTTTTCTTCTTCTCCTTCCTCTTCTTATTCTTCGTCATCTCCTTCTCCCCCTCTTCTTCTTCTCTCTTCTTCTAATTAACTACAACTAATTAACCTAACTACATTACTAAATTACTAACTAAACTAAACTATTAACTACAACTAACTAACTAAATTACTAACTAAACTAATTAACTACAACTAACTAACTAAATTACTAACCAAACTATTAAAAAATGAACAAATAGAGAGGGGGAGGGGGCTCACCGGAGTGGGGAGGTGGAGGTCAGCGTTCGTGGAGGTGGAGGAGGCTGCCGCCGGTGGTGGGGCATGGGCACAGGCGGCAGGGTGGTGGGCGCGGGCGCCGGGGAGGGAGAGAGGGGTAGGGTGGTGGGGCGGTGGGCTAGGCGGCAGGGTGGTGGGCGCGGATGGCGGCCAGGGGTGCCGACGCGGTGGCGACGCAGCGATGGGGGTGGGGGCGTAGGGAGCGGCCGGCGGTGGGCGCGGGCGGCAGGGGTGGGGGCGGTGGGGGTGGGGTCGCAGGCGGCGGCCAGCGATGGGCGTGGGCGGCAGGGGTGGGGGCGCTGGGAGTGGGGGTATGGGCGGCGGCCGTCGGTGGGCGCGGGCGGCGTGGGCGGGGGCGGTGGGGGTGGGAGTGGGTGGCGCGGGCGGTGGGGGTGGGGCGGTGGGGGTGGGGGTGACGGGGAGGAGAGAGGGAGAGAAAGAGAGAGAGAGAGGCGGGCCGGGGGCGTTAGCCATTAGTTAGCCCCCCTCTTTGCCGTCCGCTAGCGGACAACAAAGGAGGTTTGCTATCCGCTAGCGCATGGCAAAGAGGGGGGCCATTAGGTCAAGTTGCAGGCTGGGTTTAGGGTGGGCCTCTTCCCTCTTTGCAGTCCGCTAGCAGACGGCAAACCTCCTTTGTCGTCTGCTAGGAGATGGCAAAGAAGTGGCTGACGGCAAAGAAGTGGTTTACATATCTCATTCTTGTCAACTACTCTTCGAGACTGCTCATGAATCAAGAATGTTATACAGTACCGGAATTAGGAAATTTGTCGTCTGCCAGTTCTTTGCCTTCTGCTGGCGGATGGCAAAGAAGGTCTTTGCCTTCAACTTAGAAAAAGCAGACGACATAGGGGTGGCGGATGGCAAGTACACAGTTTGTCATCAGTCGTGTCTTTGATGTCCGCCAATCGATGGCAAAGGGACCTAAGGCAGACAACAAAGAGCCCAGATGGCCTCCACTGGACCGTGGAGCATGCTAGGTCAGGTGGGCGGCCTTTGCCGTCTGCTCGCGCACTCTTTGCCTTCCATTACCTGATGACAAAGACTTGGCTAGCTAACGGCCGTCCACAATGGCATTTAGTGACCGTTTCCCCCTCTCTCTCCCCTCTCTCTCCCTCCCCCAACTCCCCCACACCCCACCCACCACCCAACCCGCGCCCGCCGCCTCCGAGCCCCACCGTCAATCTAGCACCACCGCCAGCCCCTGTACTCGTGATGCCGCACAGCCGCTCCCTCCTTGCCGCCCCTCCGCGACGGTGCATCACCTCCCCATCCCCAGCTGCTCCATCCTTGCCGCCCCTCCACGCCGCCCGCTCCCCGCGGCGCCCCACCGACGGCCCCTATGCCTAGCACCACCGCCAGCCCCTGCTACTACCCTGCCCTCGGACCATGTTCCCATGTGCCACACCGCCCCCTCCTCACCGCCCCCTCCCGTGACGCGCACCGCCACCCCCACCCCGCGGTGCCCCCTTCCTATGGATTGTCTCTAGTGCCACTGCACCGGCGTCCTCCCTATGGTGGTCGTCCTCCACTGGCCCACTTCCACCGGCCCCTCCTGTCACATCCCTAGCTAGATGTCATAGTGTAGCATGTATGTGCATCATGTTACAATTTTGCATCAACATGAAATGGGGACTAAAAGAAACCCCAAGCTCATATTTGAATCAAATTAATTCAAAGTTGTGAAAACTCAACGAATCCAAAATGCCCGTACAAAATGTTCCCTATGTCTGATAAATATGGACATGATTAGAACAGGGGCCATTTTAAATATTTGGACACCTAGAGTAATTTAAAAATAAATGATAAAGCCTCTGAAAATGCCAAATAAAGCATTATCATTATTTTATATTTCAAAATACCCTAAAACTTTTTATTGGAGTTTGAAATATTCGAACTTGATATTATAAAATAATTGGGATATTTTATCAAAGCAATTGTACCTGAAAAGAAAATAAAACAAATGTCAGAAATAGAAAACCAGAAGAGAAAGAAAGAAAGCAGAGGCCCAGCGGGAACCGGCCCATCTGGCCCATGGCCAGTCATCCCTGTCCTCTCGCCAGGAGGACAGTGGCGTGCGTTCGCCGGGCACGGGCACACGCTAGCCACCTCCTCCCTGCCTGGTTGCCGGCCTAGAGGGCTGGGAGAGTGCCAGCACGAGGCCTCCTTGTCATGGCCTCCTTCTCCTCTCCCTCTCTCCCTCGCGCACTCTCTCTCTCGCTCTCTTCCTCCTCTGCTCCGCCATGGCCATGCTCATCGCTGCCGCGTTGCTGTAGTACTAGCCGCCCCCACGCCCTTCGGAGCCCACCAGCAGCCCCGCAGCGACCCCCTCATCCTCCCTGTGATGCTAGAAGATGCAGGGAGCCCTCCATGACGCGCCACCGCCATTTCTTCCCCGTCGGCCATCGGAACTCCGCTTCGATGATTCTCCCCGTCCAGACCACCCCCGACCTCGCCGTTGCCTCTGCTGGAACCGTGGTGAGCCGCTCGTGCTCCTCCTCCTCTCCCCTACTTCCCTCTGCCCTCTAGCGCAGTACCTCGTTCTACCCGAGCCGCCACCGCCACCAAGCTCGACGTGGCCGTCGTCTCCGATGACCCCGAGCCCCCTTTGCTGCTTCGCTAGATGCGCGCGTGCGCGGGCCACCTTCTGGTGCCCTCCGCGTGCCAAATGGCCACAGGATGCGCAAGTCCAACGAGTCGCCGCCGTGTTTTTGGTCGCTGCCGGCCCCACTCTGGTGGGCGCTGACGTGGCCGACCATCAGGGGCTAATCCCCATGTTAATTAGCCCCCGAGTCACTGACCAGTGGGCCCCAGATGTGGGTCAAACCCTGGTCAACTCGGGGATTAAGCCTGTGTCACTGACATGCGGGCCCCACATGTCAGGTTTGACCTGGCCTAGTCAGCTGACCTGCTGACGCCATGATGATGTCAGGCTGATGCAATAAAAGGAATTTCTAGTTTTTAAATAATTGTAGAAAATGTTGAAAACATAAAAAAATCATATAAATTAATCTATAACTCAGATGAAAATAATTTATATATGAAAATTTATCAGAATAATCCAATGAATCTAATGGTGCTATTATCATGCATGTTAGAGCAACCTATGTAGAAGAACATTGACATTTGCTGATAGGTTAAAATATGGAATTTGAAATGAAGAACGATTTTGAACCTATATTCAAACTCACTTCAAATTAACTTGGACAATAGCTGCATTAGCTCATCCATACATGCTGCCATGTCATGATCATGCATCATATTGTTGCACTTGCATGTATTGATTGCTATTTATCTGCATTGCGGTAGGCCCTACTTCTGAGATACCCCCGAGTATTCCAACGATGGAGAGAACCTTCCTGCTACCCAGCAAGGCAAGCAACCCCCCTTGATCATTCCGATAACATCCCACTCTCTCGCTCCTTCTCTTGTTTATTGCATTAGGACAAACGTTCACTTGTCTGTCATACATAGTAGATGAACCTATTCGTTTTCATGACCTGTCATTGTTATAGTAAATAGCTAAACCTTGGAACCTAGCATAACTGGTAGATGCTTGTGCCATGATGTGCTTAGCTTACCATGCCTGCTATGCTTGCTATGCTTAGAGTTGTGTCAGGTCTATTTCATAGGGTGACGAACTGGAGGGAACCAAGATATTTCGATGTGATAAGCTTATGATGAACGCGATTTGGTAAAGGTAGCGATGAGAGGCTATGTAGGAGTACATAGCGGGTTGTATCATTAGGACCGTTCTTAGGAACTGAGTTTCGTGTTTGTGATGCAAGACTAGTTACTACCACACGTTGGGATACTTAATCGACCCTCTCGACTTATCAATCGCTTAGTCCTTGGTCCAGGAGTTGCAAGTAGATTCTGGTGTTTACAGTATGCTGGAGGCCGTGCGTAGCGTTGACCCTAGAGGTGGGTTACGACGCTATAGGAAGTGGCACGGTGTACGAAGGGTCACCCAAATGGTGGGTTTGGGAACCCTGCACACATCGTTTGGGGCCGTAGCGAAAACTTCAGTCGAACTTCCATGCGGCTTCAGACTCACATAGGCAATATCCTGGACTAGAGGTCTTATGTTATTGACGGTCGTGGCCGACTACCTCCCTGGGCTTCCGCTTGAAGCTTGCCCAAGTGCATGGTTTTATGAGCACAAAGCAATAAGTGGCGAGAGCGTGTGTGAAGAAGTACACCCCTGCTGGGTATGAAACTATTCGAATAGCCGCGTCCTCGGATATGTACTACTTGGATAACTTATGTTGTTCATAGATAATCAAATGGATACTCATAAAAATATCAAGACAAGTTTGAGTATCGTGGATGGCACTCTCCCACGAGAGGGAAGTGAATACAAGGTAGTGTATTTTCATGGAGTTAGTGGACTCGTGTGCAATATCTAAAATTTAAACAAAGAGTTAAAATTGTGTAGTGTAGGTTAGCCATGAGTCAAAGCTGGCATTGCTGCATAAACTCTACCACTCCCCTTGTTGATACATGAACATGGATAGTCTAGGTCTGCTCTAAAGACTTGCTGAGTACGTTTGTACTCATGTTTGCTTAATAAATGTTGTAGATGAGACCCAAGACCCATCAGGTGGGTTCTTTCTAGATGTCGACGATGCCGAATAGTTGATGTCCCAGCTATGACCCTATGCCCTGTGGCGGGCTCTAGATAGTCAGGACATGTGCCCTTTTACCCTTTCATCCGTTTGTACTCAGATACCTTATGCTTCCGCTTGGTTTGTATGAACTTGTTTGTATGACTTGGGTGTCGGGTCATGTGACCCCTATCTGTAAGAACATGTTATGCAAGGCTCGTCTGAGCCCCTTAAATAAAAGTTGTTGTATGGTTACGTTGTGATGCTATGGTTGTATCTATGCATATCGGACATGTCATTCGTACGTGTGACGTGTAACAGTATTTATTTGATCCGACACCTAGTCGTGTGCCTTTAGTAGTAGTCTTTACGGGAAACTGCCTGTTTGTGCTTCCACTGAGCCATGGTAGCTTGCTATTGCTCCGGACACATTGATTGACCGGCATGTATCCTTCTTTGTTGTTGTGTCTGCCCCTTCGGGGAAATGTCTGGCAGTGTAATGGAGTCCCTGTAGCCTGCTATGACTCATCTACGTGCAGTGATAGCATTTATGTCTCATGGCATAATGGAGTCCTTGTAGCTTGCTATGACTCGTCTACGCACGCTTGAGACTGACACCTACATTGCTGGGTTACGTATGCCTGTTTCCGTACGGATATGCCACTTGGGTCCTATGACTAGTCATGTCCTCCCGGGTTCTCTGTCGTTTGATTGCCAGCGACATGCTCACATACGTGAGCCAAAAGATGCAAACAGTCCTGGCTAAGATAAGGCTGGAGCCGTGGAGCTTACCGTGCGTGAGGCCGCAAAGTGATGTGATATGTTATAGTCTGGATTCGTATTACTTAGGATCGGGGTCCCGATAGCGTTTGTATTAGAGCTTGACTGACTGTCGGACTACCAAGCCACACCGGTCGAAGTTGAGTCTAGAAACACTATAGAAAAGTAGGGGAATTGATTGTGGAAGGGAACATAAGGCTCTTTTTACTCCTCTTCCCAAGTTATTCTATGCTGAGTGTTTCTCATCTTTTCTACGAGGATAAGAACTAGGCTTCTCATCTATTGCTTAGGATGACAAGTTACTAACCATGGACCACTAGCTAGCTTTTTTGCAAGTGAATGTCGGTACTAGAGTATTGTTGGTGTGACAAACAGATGGAGAAGAGATTTGAGTCTAGAAAGTCGAGTGGTTATGCTTTTCCAATCTTTTGCAGTTGTCTCAAAATCCTTTTTGAGCAATTACAGTCGTTATGCTATCCAATTTCTGCTAGAATCTCTAATGTCTTTGCATCATTATCTGTTTCACATGCCCCCTCGTCCTTCCTGTCAGCTGGTCCGTCTGACCAAGTGCATCGATGTACCAGGTCACACGGCCATGTTGGTTAGAGTTATGATGGAGGCTGGCTACCGTTGGTACCCAGAGTACACAGTGGAGGAAGAGCATCGAGATTTCAACCAGAGTCAGTATCTGTGTACTGTTAACATATATCCTTCATATCCTAGAGCTGCAGAGCCGCTTCATTGGACTTACGGATTAGGTGTCACCATAGATATGGCAGTTCAGGAGGCCGCCCACACCATGCTGACTATCATGAGGTTTCACCATGGTCTGCTTCAGAACATAGAGTTCTGTTATGTTCCTGCTTCCATGGGAGGAGAGGATGGTTATCTTAGCGCAGCCTACTGTGATCATTCCCATGAGGATCCCAGGCTGCAGGTGACCGCTCAGATGTTGGGGAACAGAGATCGTGATGCACGTGCCCTTCGCATGGAGCTTTATGCCCCTCGTGCACGTCTTTGGACATCCCTGACGCAGTTGGCACCTGTCGTGTAGACAGGCTATGTAGATCTGGAGATGCTGACCCCATCGTGGACTCATCTGCCAGGACACGTTGTAGCGACCCGATCTGAAAGGTCGAATCTCCGGTGTTTCCGTACCATCCCAAGATCATGCTGGTACACACACGGTACATCAATGTATATATCAAAGGGAAATCACACATCATTATATTAATCGAAATCTCATGTCGAGTCCTTTATTACAATAAAAATTACAATAAAGTGGCTGAAAGCCAACTCATGAGAATATCTAAATCTTGCGGAAGCGTCGAAGGTAGATGAGTCCATCTAACTCCAAGGGCATCTCACCGAGCGTAGAACGTGTCCACACTCCTGGTCGGAAAAATACTCTGCAACATGATAGGTTGCAGCCATGTAGGTCAGCATATGGAATATGCCGGCAAATTCACAAGAGAGGGGTGAAAAGATAATCATCTAATCTACATGCTTATATGGCAGGTGGGGTGGTAAGTTTTTGCGTAAAGCGAATTTTTCCTACATCAAGAGAGGGCTAAGCAAAATATTACTAAGTTGGTTGATTAATGAGATGGTTCCACCAACCAATTCTCATACCCAAATTGTTAATACCCACATCATCATATTTATTGTGTTGAAAATTTTGAATGTTTCAGTTCCTTTGGCTCAAGTCGTCCATGACCGTGGACACGGCTAATCAATCAGGTTTGAGTACTCTGCAGAGTTTTGCACACGTTACCCACAAGATTTGGTCTCCTCCGTTTAATTTCTCGCACTTCAGGGTGTTTGAGAAACGGATGACCAAAACATGGTCTTCCAAAGGGTTTCCCTGCGACTCTGAAGGTGCCCATCCTTTCCTACCGTTCTTCTACATCTCGTAGCACCGCCTGTCCAGGGTCACCACGATATCCAACCAAGCCAGAGCCCATAATGACTTGTGGCTGTGCAGGTAAGCCTTGGGTCTTGAAGCACCCATCCATCTCTTTGTGCTTGGGTGGACCTTTCCGCGTGAATACTGGCCATCTCCAGCATCACCTAGGCAAATCCACTGGTTTCTCCAGGGTGCCGTTCAACCATCATCCACCAAGAGGTATGTTGAAAACTCAGAGTCTTGAAATCTTGATCATTATGTAGGTCTTGAAATTATTAACTCTCTCAACTCTCATGAATCACACAACCAACCCCGTCTACTAATAGCATAGCAAAAAGTAAAACAACGTTTCCCGGGGCCAATGTGTCAAAGAGTTTGAGGGGGTACCTACCACATGATACTACTACAATGTAACCAAGTTTCCAACTAACCTATCTTGCATGCATTTGGGGAAGATGGTAGAACTAATGCATATAAAACATGGGTAAACATGATCAAAGTGACTTGCCTGATTGATGATCTTCGTACGTGAGTGACTCTAAGTAACAAGCTTCGCACTCCTGATAATCTAACGAAGCAAACAAGAGCACTCAATAAGCATACAACAAAATATGGTAACTCACAACCATCAACCACGAACTAGTAACCAATCAAGACAAAACAATGCATAAAAATCACAAGCAAGAAAACACACAAAGTTTTGTTTTCTAAAGATGATTGATAAAACACTACTAACAATAATAAAACTATTTTGTAAGAACAAAACAATTGTTGACAGCAGGGAAACAATAAAAAATATTTTTATTAATAAACAGAAGAAAATCAATTTAAGTTTGTTGGGAAAACTTTAGTAAAATTTATAAAAGTTTTGATAAGCACTATATGAATCAACTATAGTTTTACTATCAAAAGAGCAAAACAAAACTTATTACTTATTAGTAAAACATATTTTTAACAGAAAAGAATTTACAAATAAACTTGTCTTAGAAAACAGAATTTATTATATAAAACTTTGTTTGAAAGCAAAACTATTACTAACTACTTGTTTTAATCAAAATAACACTATTTGAAAAGAAATTGTGATTCCTATATTAACAAAGAAATAAACTAAACAATTTTATATTTTTATTAAAAATAAGTAAAACACTAAATGTTTAAATCAACAGAACCTACTAAAGAAATTAAAACTAAATCTAAGTTAAACTAACTAAAACTAAGTAAATAAAAAAATATACTATAATACTAGGCAGATTCTGTTTATAGCTAGAACACTAATCAAAATCATCCTAAAATTTTTCAAACTAAGCATAAAGGTAGTCCTAACAAAGACCAAACAGTAGCAAAAAGATTCATGTCAAAATCTATTTTCAAACTCTAGTTATTCAGATTTGAAGGTTTTAAGCAAATTTTATTCAATTCAAAATTTAGAGTTCAAATTTAAAATTTAAAAGTACAGGGTGAAACTACATGAAAAATGTGAGCTATTGCAAACAGATTAAAAGATATAAGCAGAACAAAATTTGAACTCATTCTGTTAACTAAAATAAAAACAGAAAAGAAAACTAGATATGCAACGGCCAGGGGGCTACGTGGCGCTTTCCTATTGGTTGGGGGCGTGTGCGCGCGAGTGCTTGCGGGCGGGCGACCGGACCGAAGAGGAAAACGATTCGGGTTTAAAGGGTTCTAATCCTAGCCGTGAATTGTAGATCCGAGGGGTGAGGATAGATCCGATGACTTACTGGAGAGAGAGAGGATCTCCGGCGAGTGGTGACGGCGGCCGGTGGTCGAGGACGTTGCCGGAGGGGTCCCCGGTGGTCGAGAGAGGCAGCGAAGGGGTTCAGACGACGGCGGGCGAGGTCCGACGTCGAACGGAGGGGTCGGAGAGGCGAGGAGACGTACGAGGCGACGGGCACGTGGGGAGGGAGCTTCGGTGGTCAGAGCAGCTCCGGCGAGGAATCTGGCAACGCCTCGGCGAGGGAGAGAGGGGATTCGGGAGGGAATGGAGAGAGGAGGTTAGGCCTCTTATATAGGGTGCTCGGGTGGTGCGGGGGAGGAGAGAGGAGAGAGATCGGGGGGGAATGGAGTAATTGCCGGCGAGGTCCGGCGTCGCGTGTGGGGAAGAAGACGACCGCGCGGGCTAACGGTCGGTCGGGGTGGGACCCGGTGTCAGCGAGAGGGGAGCGAGGTTTCCGCGTCGGTCGGCCGGTCGGTATTAACTTTGCGAGTAACTGCCGTGGGCCGGCCCGTTTAATACTAAAACCGTTACCATTTTCTTTTTAATGTTTTCCAACGACAATCAAAAGCTTTTAAAACCTTCAAACCGTGGTTAAAAGTAGGAAATAAATATATCAAAATTAACAGAACAATAAATGCTATTTAATGAACATTTTTATTCTATCATTTGAATACTTTCAAAAAAAATATTATTTTCAGAATTGCCTATTTGTTTTTAAATCCTTTTTGCAAATATTTTCAAAACAACCCCTGGTTTTTATTGTTCAAATAAATCACCAAGATGACCCTGGTGTGGAGTGTCATGTTACTCCCCTCTTATTTTGAACATTTTACCAAGATTTCAAATAGGTGAAAGCAACTTAGGGAAAGTAGAAAGGGCTTTCAGAAATTTAGAAAGAACATTTCAACAATACATGTATTCAAGCAATGATGATGATGGATGCATAGCTATATTTCATAACATTCCAAAATGGAATTTTGGGATGTTACAAACCTACCCACCTTAAGATGAATCTCGCACTCGAGATTCGGGTTGGCTAGAAAATAGGTGTCGGTGGTCTCTAGGAAGATCTTCTTCGCGTTCCCAGGTGGCTTCTTCCTCGGTGTGGTGACTCCACAAAACCTTACAGAACTTGATGAACCTGCTGCGGGTAACTCTGTTGGCAGTCTCGAGGATTCTGACAGGCTTCTTCTCGTAGGTCAGATCATTGTCAAGTTGTATGGCCTCTAGGGGCACTGTGTCTCTCAAAGGAATATCAGCCATCTCAGTATGACATTTCTTCAGCTGGGACACATGGAACACATTATGAACTCCGGATAATCCTTCTGGCAATTCCAGCTTGTATGCAACTTCGCCTCTACGTTCAAGAATTTTGTAGGGGCCTATGAATCTGGGTGCTAACTTTCCTTTAACACCAAACCTTTTGATTCCTCGAAGCGGGGACACACGAAGATATGCTCGGTCTCCCACTTCATACGTCACTTCTTTACATTTGCTGTCAGCATAACTCTTCTGTCGAGATTGAGCTATCTTGAGTCTGTCGCGAATCAGCTTGAATTTCTCTTCAGAATCTCGGATAAGGTCGGGACCAAAAAGTTGTCGGTCTCCAACACCATCCCACGTCAGTGGCGTTCTGCACCTCCTTCCATATAAAGCTTCAAAAGGGGCCATCTCTAGACTGGTCTGATAACTGTTGTTGTACGAGAATTCTGTGTAAGGTAAGTTGTCATCCCAACTAGATCCATAATCTAGCGCACAAGCTCTCAACATGTCTTCCAAAATCTGGTTGACTCTCTCAGTCTCTCCATCTGTCTGCGGATGAAAAGCTGTACTGACCTCCAGCCTTGTACCCAAAGTTTCATGTAACTGATGCCAAAACTTAGAGGTAAATTGTGTTCCTCTATCTGACACGATACTCCTCGGAACTCCATGTAGACATACGATCCTGGTCATATATATCTTGGCTAGCTTAGCGCTGGTATAGGTGGTTTTCACTGGAATGAAATGAGCCACCTTGGTCAAGCGATCAACCACTACCCAGATGGAATCATAACCTGAACGGGTCCTAGGTAGTCCTGTGATGAAGTCCATACCAAGCTTTTCCCATTTCCACTCGGGTATCGGCAAAGGTTGGAGTAACCCTGCTGGTTTCTGATGTTCCGACTTTACTCGCTGACAAACATCACATATTGCAACGTGTTCTGCAATATCCTTCTTCATACCTGTCCACCAATAACTTTCCTTCAAATCCAGGTACATCTTGGTGTTGCCTGGGTGTATCGAGTAAGGTGAATCGTGGGCTTCCTGAAGTATCAACTTCCTGAGCTCTGGGTCATTGGGCACATAGATTCGGTTCTCAAACCACAAAGTTCCGTGCTCATCCTCACGAAAACCTTTGGCTTTTCCATCTTTCATTCTCTGCTTAATCTCAGCTATCTCCTTGTCCGATTTCTGGGCTTCACGAATTCTTTCGGTCAAGGTGGACTGAATCTCCAGTGTGGCAACATATCCTCTTGGAACTATCTCTACCTTGAGCTCTCTGAGATCATCGGCTAACTCTTGGGGTAATCCTCCCGCTGTGAGTGTGTTCACATAAGTTTTCTGACTCAAGGCATCGGCTACAACATTAGCCTTACCTGGATGGTAGTGTAATCTCATGTCATAGTCCTTGATTAACTCTAACCATCTCCTCTGTCTGAGGTTCAACTCTTTCTGCGTGAAAATATATTTCAGGCTCTTATGGTCAGTGTATACATCACAACTATTTCCGATAAGAAAATGTCTCCAGGTCTTGAGTGCGTGCACTACGGCTACTAGCTCCAAATCATGGGTGGCATAATTCAACTCATGAGGTCGTAGTTGTATGGATGCTTAGGCTACAACCTTTCTATCTTGCATGAGTACTCCTCCAAGTCCTTGTCGTGAAGCATCACAATAAACCTGGAAGTCCTTCCGAATATTGGGCAAAATCAACACTGGGGCTGTGACCAAACGTTTCTTCAACTCCTGGAAACTGGCTTCACATTCCTCAGTCCAAACATACTTGGATTCTTTCTTCAACAACTCCGTCATGGGCTTGGCAATCTTTGAGAAATTCTCAATGAACCTCCGGTAATATCCGGCAAGTCCGAGGAAACTGCGGATCTCCTTAACTGAGGTGGGTGATTTCCACTCGGTGACGGCTTCAACCTTAGCGGGGTCTACAGCTATTCCTTCTCCGGAAATAACATGTCCAAGGAATCCGACTTCCGTCAGCCAAAATTCACATTTGCTGAACTTGGCATATAACTAATGCTCTCTCAGCTTCTCCAAAACTAAACGGAAATGTTCCTTGTGTTCTTCCTCGTTCTTGGAGAATATCAAAATGTCATCGATGAACACCACGATAAGCTTGTCCAAATATTCCATAAACACTTTGTTCATCAAATTCATGAAGTAGGCAGGAGCATTAGTCAAACCAAAGGACATGACTGTATACTCGTACAAGCCATACCTTGTGGTGAAAGCTGTTTTGGGTATATCCTGTTCACGAATCTTCAGTTGATGATACCCTGATCGAAGATCGATCTTAGAGAATACTTTGGCGCCTACTAGCTGATCAAACAAGTCATTAATCATCGGCAGAGGGTACTTGTTCTTGATAGTCACCTCGTTCAAGGCACGATAATCGACTAACATTCTCAAGGTTTTATCCTTCTTCTCCACCAAAAGAACTGGGGCTCCCCAAGGTGAAGAACTTGGGCGAATATACCCTTTGTCCAATAACTCCTTAATTTGCTTCTTGATTTCCACTAAATCATTTGCGGGCATCCGATAGGGTCTCTTGGGAATTGGGGCTGTCCCTGGCTGTAGCTCTATTAGGAACTCAATCTCCCTATCTGGTGGCATGCCTGGTAATTCTTCCGGGAATACATCCGGAAAGTCTTTTACCACAGGTACTTCTTCCTGAACAACTACTGTGAGGGAATTTAATCGAGCACTCATCTGGGTGCGTCGGGATACATACTTAATCCTCTTGTTCTCCGGGGTGGTGAGTGAAACAGACTTGCTAGGGCTATCAATATTTCCTTCATACTTGGTCATCCAATCCATGCCTAGGATTACATCCAATCCCTGGGATTCTAAGACGACGAGGTCGGTGGGGAAAACATGGTTTCCTATATTGTGTTTTAAGGCATGGCACCCTATACCTGCCATCATCATACCTCCTGGGGAACTGACCTTAATGGGCTGTCTAAGGGTTTTGGTGGGCAAACCATACTTATCCACAACTACCCTTGATATGAATGAATGAGTTGCACCGGAATCAAAAAGTACTGTAACTAGACGTGAATGCAATAAAAACTTACCAACCACAGTCTCGGGTTGATCATAGACTTCTTCCACGTCGAGGTGGTTCACCTAGGCACGAGGAAACGGATTTGGCTTCTTGGCTGTGGAGTTGTCGTTTCCATTTCCCTGCTTGCTCTAGGGACACTCAGTAGCATAGTGCCCTGTCTTCTGGCACTTGAAACAGGTGATGTGGCTCAGATCCTTCTGAGTAGGAGCGTGATGGTGCTGGTTGTTGTTCCCATTCCCATTGTCAGTCTTGAAATTGCCATGGTTGGGACGGGCATTCCCATTTCCTCCATGGTTGTGGCCTCCATGGTTGTGCACGGCATGAGTGTGCCTTCCAAACTTACCGGTCCCTGATCCGGTATTCCCTGAGTACGGGGAGTAGCGGGGCTTCTGATGAGCTCCAGAGTTAAACTTCCCCTGAGTGTACTTCCGCTTGCGATTCTCAATTTGCTGTTGTTTACCCTCCAAGATGAGGGCCTTATCCTCCAGCTCTTGGTAGTTGTTGAAAGTAGC
Organism: Hordeum marinum; assembly: GCA_022496015.1. Taxonomy (NCBI): domain Eukaryota; kingdom Viridiplantae; phylum Streptophyta; class Magnoliopsida; order Poales; family Poaceae; genus Hordeum; species Hordeum marinum. Next base: position 173,783,287 of record CM039674.1, on the reverse strand, counting down.
CACTACCAGCTGCATGCTCAACTCATTGTTGAGTCCTTCCAGAAACTTCTCTTGCTTGCCCGCATCATCGGCCACGTCTCCTGGTGCATAACGTGCCAATGTGCTGAAGTCATCCACGTACTGGGCCACAGAGCGATTTCCCTGGCGCAAGTTGTGAAACTCGCGCTTCTTCAGACTCATGGCTCCAGCTGAAACATGTGCGGTGCGGAAAGCAAGCTTGAATTGCTCCCAAGTTACATCAGCAATAGGATAATTGGTGGTGTAGTTCTCCCACCATGAAGTTGCTGGTCCTTCAAGTTGATGTGCGCCAAAGCGCACCTTCTCAGCGTCAGTACATCCAACGGTGACGAGTTCTCTCTCCATCTCACGGAGCCAGTCATCTGCCACAATGGGCTCAGTGTTGCTGGAGAAAGTTGGAGGGTTCAACCTCAGAAAACGGGTGAGATTGTCAGCCTGGGGTGGATGGTGGTGGTTGTTGTTCTGGTTGTTGGTCTGATTCTGGATCAATAGCTGCATCAGTGCATTCTGCTGCTGAAGGAGTTGCGTGACTTCCGGCGGGAAGGTGAAATCGGACTCACGTCGTGGAGGCATCTTGCTGTTTCCAGAGGGGTGAGAATTAGAATAGAATAAGGGTCTAAAAGGAGAAATTCACTACCCATATGCAATGCAACAAACATATCACACCAAACACTCATTCATTTTTTCAATCAGTGTCAAACATCGAAATAAAATACTCAATCAAACTAAGCATCGACCTACGCTTTAACGACGAAAATAAAAGATACATGGAGGGCATGACTAAAGTTTTCCTCAGAAGTACATGGTGACTGAGTCTCCTCCAGTGGTGCTCTCCTCACAGTCATCATCGTCGCTGATGAAAGGAGCCAAGTCTCCCTCAGGATGAAGATTTTCACCCATGTCCACCTGTTCCTCCAGAGTGGCGATGCGAGTATTCACTTTGTCGATCCTCTCTAAGAAATCCCTCACCTCATACTCATGCTTGTACTCGGCTTCCCGTAAGTCATCTTTGAGGTCAATCTCGCGGTTCATCAGATTCTTGATTGTCTTCATATCAGCACGAACTCGAAGCTCCAGAGTCCTGATGTGCGTCTCCAGGGTGTGGATATATGACATGGTGGAGTCTCAAGTGGGGTTGGTGATGATGTTGCCATGGGCATCTCTGCGGCAAACCATGCTGAGTCCTGGTGAAATGGTTCCACCTCTATATTCCTCCTGAATACGTCCAAGGGCACGATGAATGGCCATGTCTCTTCCAAGTATCCAGCTGGGTGCCACAAACTTGAAGTCGATGGGTTCCTTCCGATTCCCAAAGGTCTTCCCTGGGATGTGCACCTCGATCCTGTAGCGTCCATCTTGTGGAAATGACATGATAGGAGTCCCGGTGATGCTCGGCAAAGCAATCCTCACGTCCTTGACGATCCTCATCAGCTCCTTACCAAAAGGCATCATTGCGTCAGGCTGGCAAAACTCCGTGATCAACACTGGGATGAAGGTGACCATCTATAAATTTTGAAATAACCGGAGAGAAATCAGAAACGAATAGATGAGAGTATAAGAATTTTAAAGACAAAGAGACACAATCCTAAGGCTTTCCAATCCTAGAGGTTACGTCCTACGGTCAGCGTGTGCTCTGATACCATTTCTGTAGCGACCCGATCTGAAAGGTCGAATCTCCGGTGTTTCCGTACCATCCCAAGATCATGCTGGTACACACATGGTACATCAATGTATATATCAAAGGGAAATAACACATCATTATATTAATCGAAATCTCATATCGAGTCCTTTATTACAATAAAAATTACAATAAAGTGGCTGAAAGCCAACTCAAGAGAATATCTAAATCTTGCGGAAGCGCGAAGGTAGATGAGTCCATCTGACTCCAAGGGCATCTCACCGAGCATAGAACGTGTCCTCACTCCTGGTCGGAAAAATACTCTGCAACATGATAGGTTGCAGCCGTGTAGGTCAGCATATGGAATATGCTGGCAAAGTCACAAGAGAGGGGTGAAAAGATAATCATCTAATCTACATGCTTATATGGCAGGTGGGGTGGTAAGTTTTTGCGTAAAGCCAATTTTTCCTACATCAAGAGAGGGCTAAGCAAAATATTGCTAAGTTGGTTGATTAATGAGATGGTTCCACCAACCAATTCTCATACCCAAATTGTTAATACCCACATCATAATATTTATTGTGTTGAGAATTCCGAATGTTTCAGTTCCTTTGGCTCAAGTCGTCCATGACCGTGGACACGGCTAATCGATTAGGTTTGAGTACTCTGCAGAGTTTTGCATACGTTACCCACAAGATTTGGTCGCCTCCGTTTAATTTCTCGCACTTCAGGGTGTTTGAGAAACGGATGACCAAAACATGGTCTTCCAAAGGGTTTCCCTGGGACTCGGACGGTGCCCATCCTTTCCTACCGTTCTTCTACATCTCGTAGCACTGCCTGTCCAGGGTCACCACGATATCCAACCAAGCCAGAGCCCATAATGACTTGTGGCTGTGCAGGTAAGCCTTGGGTCTTGAAGCACCCATCCATCTCTTTGTGCTTGGGTGGACCTTTTCGCGTGAATACTGGCCATCTCCAGCATCACCTAGGAAAATCCACTGGTTTCTCCAGGGTGCCGTTCAACCATCATCCACCCAGAGGTATGTTGAAAACTCGGAGTCTTGAAATCTTGGTCATTATGTAGGTCTTGAAATTATTAACTCTCTCAACTCTCATGAATCACACAACCAACCCCGTCTACTAATAGCATAGCAAAAAGTAAAACAACGTTTCCCGGGGCCAATGTGTCAAAGAGTTTGAGGGGGTACCTACCACATGATACAACTACAATGTAACCAAGTTTCCAACTAACCTATCTTGCATGCAATTGGGGAAGATGGTAGAACTAATGCATATAAAACATGGGTAAACATGATCAAAGTGACTTGCCTGATTGATGATCTTCGTACGTGAGTGACTCCAAGTAACAAGCTTCGCACTCCGGATAATCTAACGAAGCAAACAAGAGCACTCAATGAGCATACAACAAAATATGGTAACTCACAACCATCAACCATGAACTAGTAACCAATCAAGACAAAACAATGCATAAAAATCACAAGCAAGAAAACACACAAAGTTTTGTTTTCTAAGATGATTGATAAAACACTACTAACAATAATAAAACTATTTTGTAAGAACAAAACAATTGTTGACAACAAGGAAACAATAAAAAATATTTTTATTAATAAACAGAAGAAAATCAATTTAAGTTTGTTGGGAAAACTTTAGTAAAATTTATAAAAGTTTTGATAAGCACTATTGAATCAACTATAGTTTTACTATCAAAAGAGCAAAACAAAACTTATTACTTATTAGTAAAACATATTTTTAACAGAAAAGAATTTACAAATAAACTTGTCTTAGAAAACAGAATTTATTATATAAAACTTTGTTTCAAAGCAAAACTATTACTAACTAGTTGTTTTAATCAAAATAACCCTATTTGAAAAGAAATTGTGATTCCTATATTAACAAAGAAATAAACTAAACAATTTTATATTTTTATTAACAATAAGTAAAACACTAAATGTTTAAATCAACAGAACCTACTAAACAAATTAAAACTAAATCTAAGTTAAACTAACTAAAACTAAGTAAATAAAAAAATATACTATAATACTAGGCAGATTCTGTTTATAGCTAGAACACTAATCAAAATCATCCTAAATTTTTTCAAACTAAGCATAAAGGTAGTCCTAACTAAGACCAAACAGTAGCAAAAAGATTCATGTCAAAATCTATTTTCAAACTCTAGTTATTCAGATTTGAAGGTTTTAAGCAAATTTTATTCAATTCCAATTTTAGAGGTCAAATTTAAAATTTAAAAGTACAGGGTTAAACTACATGAAAAATGTGAGCTATTGCAAAAAGAATCAACTCAAAACATTAAACAGATTAAAAGATATAAGCAAAAAAAAATTAGAACTCATTCTATTAACTAAAACAAAAACAGAAAAGAAAACTAGATATGCAACGGCCAGGGGGCTACGTGGCGCTTTCCTATTGGTTGGGGGCGTCTGCGCGCGAGTGCTTGCGGGCGGGCGACCGGACCGAAGAGGAAAACGATTCGGGTTTAAAGGGTTCTAATCCTAGCCGTGGATTGTAGATCCGAGGGATGAGGATAGATCCGATGACTTACCGGAGAGAGAGAGGATCTCCGGCAAGTGGTGACGGCGGCCGGTGGTCGAGGACGTTGCCGGAGGGGTCCCCGGTGGTCGAGAGAGGCAGCGAAGGGGTTCAGACGACGGCGGGTGAGGTCCGGCGTCGAACGGAGGGGTCGGAGAGGCGAGGAGACGTACGAGGCGACGGGCACGTGGGGAGGGAGCTTCGGTGGTCAGAGCAGCTCCGGCGAGGAATCTGGCAACGCCTTGGCGAGGGAGAGAGGGGATTCGGGGGGGAATGGAGAGAGGAGGTTAGGGCTCTTATATAGGGCTCATATTATTTTCAGAATTGCCTATTTTTTTTTAAATCCTTTTTGCAAATATTTTCAAAACAACCCCTGGTTTTTATTGTTCAAATAAATCACCAAGATGACCCTGGTGTGGAGTGTCATGTTACTCCCCTCTTATTTTGAACATTTTACCAAGATTTCAAATAGGTGAAAGCAACTTAGGGAAAGTAGAAAGGGCTTTCAGAAATTTAGAAAGAACATTTCAACAATACATGTATTCAAGCAATGATGATGATGGATGCATAGCTATATTTCATAACATTCCAAAATGGAATTTTGGGATGTTACACACGTAGACTGGCCCGATGTTGGAGGCATCACCCCTCTTCGAGGACCACTGCTGCCGCCAACAAGGGGACCAAGGCTACATCCGTGTCCTTATGGTTTCCAAGGATCACAGGCTAGAGTGTTTCCGGATCCTCAGGTTCAGCTCCCGGGTCATGGGGGTAGCCTGTATGAGGCATTCTACGGTGATGCTTGCCTACGTGGATGTTAGTACTAGTATGTTAGTAGTCGTATCGCCATAGTCCTGCGTGTCTTGTGGGATATGATTGAGGTTGAGAATTGAGTTCCAGAGGTGTACATAGATTATGTATAGGAAGCTTGTAATGCATCTGATGAGTTGTGTCATCTCTCTGTAGTTTGTTTTCAGCTTGGGCTTGTATTGAACTATGTCATGGTGTGTATGAATCATGGGGTTCATATGGCAGTTGTTATTACCATGTTGTTCGGGTGTTTACCCTGCATGCATGTTGTCCAGTACATTCCTTATCTCATGTCTTAGAGTTGTTGTCCTCTATGTTTAAGCTGCGGGTTGTTTTCCCCGAGTTGGTGGCCACTAGGAATAACCCCGTGCCTTCCCCCGAGCAGGACGAGGGAAGCCAGCCAAGGCAATAGGACCTGCCACATGCGCCTTCTTGGGTAGAAGTGATGCTTGAAGCTGAAAGGAACAAGTGAGAGATCAATAGGCTGTTGGAACGAATAGAGCAGAACACAGCACGTGCTCCCCGCAATGATCACAATGATGGCGTGTCACTCGGTGATTTCGTCATGCTGTGCCCACCCAAGTATCATCATTCGGTCGACCCACTCGACGCGGATGACTGGCTAACCAGCATGTTCCGCAAGATCCGGGCTGCCAATGTATCAGAGGCCAAAAGGTGACCTTTGCTACCTACTTTCTGGAAGGACCTGGCAATCTGTGGTGGGAAAATTATGAAGCCATGCGTTCCGCAGGCCCCGAACCAACTTGGGCTGAATTCAGCGCGACATTCCGTACCCATCACATTCCAGAAGGGCTGATGGATCACAAGAGAGAGGAATTCTGTGCTTTCACCTAGGGTAGACTGTTCGTGGATGTCTATAGACATGAGTTCAGCAATCTTGCTCGTTATGCTCCGAAGGAAGTTTCAACCGATGCCAAGAAATAGGCTAGGTTCCACAGGGGACTTAACCCTGAGCTCTGTCGAGATCTGTGCCTGCATGAGTGCACAACCTTCTAGGCTCTCGTCAACAAGGCTATCAATGTCGAGTCTGGACAGACTGACTATGAGGCCACGAGAAAGCACAACCGTGACTTCAGCCCCGCATCTGGCTCGGGCTCCAACAAACTCCGGGTGTGGGTGCCCAATGCAGCTCTGCCGCCAAGATACACCGCGAGGCCATCCTTCCAGGCGCCTTGCCCATCTCAGCCCAACCCTCCAGCCAGGCCATTTGGAGGTTCGCCTGCCAAAGTTGCCCCCCATGCCACCATGGTTTGCTACAAATGTGGGTAACTAGGACACTACTCTCATGATTGTCCTCAGAACAATGCTAAGCCTGCTGGACGTGGGAAGCTGGGAAAAGCTTTCTATGTGAAGCCAGCTCCTGCTCGTGGAAGAGTGAACTATGTTTTTGCTGAGGAAGCCATTGAGGATCCTAATGTTATCCTAGGTAAGCTCCTTGTCAATAGTCATCCAGCATCTGTTCTATTTGATACCGGGGCATCTCATTCTTTCATCTCAGAAAGTTATGCACAGTTGCATAACATGTCTTTTTGTGATATGCCTACTCCTTTAGTAGTTCATACTCCTGGTTTAAAGTGGCAAACTTCTAGAGTGAGCCATGATAATGAGATTCTAGTGGATAGGCAAGTCTTCCTAGCATCCTTGATAGCCCTCAAGTCTTTGTACATCAATATCATCTTAGGCAAGGATTGGATGAAAGCCCACTATGCTAAGATTGATACTCATACTAGGAATGTTCAATTTACACATCCATCGGGTGAGATAGTTAATGTCTCTACTCGAACAGCCAAGCGCCAACTCTATTCCCTCAATGCTAGCCCTCTTCCAGAACTAGAAGATATTCCGGTAGTGCGTGACTTTCCAGATGTCTTTCGAAAAGAACTGCCAGGAATTCCTCCTGTCAGAGATGTTGAGTTTGTGATCGAGCTCATTCCAGGGACTGTCCCAATAGCCATAAGACCCTATAAGATGGCACCCTTAGAACTAGCCAAACTTAAGATCCAACTTGATGAGGCTTTGAAGAAAGGTTTCATCCGTCCTAGTTCTTCTCCTTGGGCTTGTCCCATTCTCTTCGTCAAGAAGAAGGATGGATTGGATCAGATGGTTGTGGATTATCGGCCAGTGAATCTGGCCACCATAAAGAACAAGTATCCGCTCCCCAGGATCAACGATTTGTATGATCAACTTGCTGGATCCTCTATCTTTTCCAAACTGGATTTGAGCTTGGGATACCATCAAATTAGTATCAGGAACGGGGACATTCCAAAAATGGCTTTTGTTACTCGTTATGGCCAATACGAGTACACCGTTATGTCCTTCGGTTTAACCAATGCCCTAGCCACCTTCTCTCGCTTGATGAATTCGATCTTCATGGAGTATTTGGATAAATTCGTCGTGGTTTACCCGACGACATACTCATCTACTCAAAGAACGAACAGGAACATGCCGAGCTTCTAAGACTGGTATTGATGAAACTTTGAGAGCACCGTCGGTACACCAAATTCTCCAAGTGTGAATTTTGGTTGCCAAAAGTGACCAATCTAGGCCACATGATCTCTGGGAAAGGTATTGCTGTCAATCCCGAGAGAGTTTAGGTCGTCCTTGATTGGACTCAACCTGAATCGGTTAAGCAAGTTTGGAGTTTCCTTGGCTTAGCGAGCTATTGTCGCTGCTTTGTCGAGAATTTCTCCAAGGTTGCAAAACCTATGACTGAACTCCTCAAGAAAGATAAAAGGTTCGAGTGGACTCCACAATGCGAGCATAGTTTTCAGGAGTTGAAAATACGACTGACCTCTCCTCCCGTTCTGGTGTAACCAGACTTCTCTAAGGACTTTGTTATCTTTTGTGATGCCTCACGACAAGGATTAGGTTGCATTCTCATGCAATATTGTCATGTGATTGCATACGCATCTCAACAGTTGTGTCGACATGAGGATCACTATCCAACACATGATCTTGAGCTTGCAGTTGTGGTCCATGCACTGAAAACCTGGCGACATTACCTTCTGGGTAATCATTGCGAAATTTACACTGATCACCAAAGTCTGAAATATATTTTCACCTAGCCGGATTTGAATCTCAGGAAAAGACGGTGGGTTGAGTTGATTACAGACTACAACTTAGGGATAACTTACACCCCGGGAAAAGCCAATGTCATGGTTGATGCACTAAGTCGTAAGTCTTATTGTAATAGCCTGATGTTACAACAAGGTTAATCACTTCTCCATGAGGAATTTCGGAAGTTAAACCTTCACATTGTTCCTCAAGGATTCCTATCCAACTTGGTGGCGAAACCTAGTCTTAAGGATCAAATAGTAGCTGTCTAGAATTATGATAAGGCTATATCCCGGATTAAGGGGAATATTGCTAGCGGAAACACTAAAGATTTCTCCAAGGACGATGAGGGTGTTGTGTTCTCCTAGAACTGGTTGGTGGTTCCCAAGAGCACACGCTTAAGACAGCTGATCCTTCTGGAGGCTCATGATTCTCCTCTCACAATTCATCCGGGTAGTACCAAGATGTATCAGGACCTACGCCAAAGGTTCTGGTGGACTTCGATGAAGAGGGAAATTGCCTAGTTCATTGCTAATTGCGACGTTTGTTGTCGCGTGAAAGCAGAACATCAAAGGCCTGCTGGCACGCTTCAACCTTTAGCTATTCCCGAATGTAAATGGGATAAGGTCGGTATGGATTTCATTACCAGATTTCCCAGGACCAAGAGAGGGAATAATGCTATCTTTGTGGTCATTGACCGCCTTTCCAAAGTGTCTCATTTTCTTCTTGATCGGGAGAGTATAACTGCTAGCCAGCTAGTAGAGTTATATGTTTCTTCAATAGTGTCTCTTCATGGTGTTCCTTTGGAGATTAACTCATACCGCGGAAGTATCTTTACTTCCCGATTCTGGGTAAGTTTCCAAACCGCTATGGTGACTCATCTATCCTTTAGCACTGCTTTCCACCCACAATCAAGTGGTCAAGTTGAGCGAGTCAATCAAATTCTCGAAGACATGCTCCGAGCTTGTGTTATATCCTTCGCTATGAATCGGGAGAAATTTCTTCCATTTGCTGAATTTGCTTATAACAATAGTTATCAATCAAGCTTGGGCAAAGCCCCTTTTGAAGTTCTCTATGGACGAAGGTGTCAAACACCTCTTGACTGGTCAGAAACCGGAGAGAGGCAACTCTTTGTCCCGGATATGATCCACGATGTAGAGGAGGAAATTCGCATTATTCGTCAAAAGTTGTAAACAGCCCAATCTCGTCAAAAGAGCCAATATGATCGCCATCATAAGGCTGTGACCTATGAAGTTGATGAGAAGGGTTACCTTCAGGTTACGCCTCTGAAGGGTACCCATCGATTCGGTATCAAGGGCAAGTTGGCTCCTTGTTACATTGGACCTTTTTGCATTCTTGCTAAACGAGGGGAGGTTTCCTACCAATTGGAAGTTCCGCCGCATCTTTCCAAGGTTCATGATGTCTTCCTCGTCTCGCAACTCAAGGGTTGCTTCTCGGACCCTGTCCATGAAGTAGACCATGAAGTGCTTAACCACGTACCACTCAGTGTTGGAACATCAAGTTTCTCAAGGTTCAATGGTCACCCCATTCTGAAAAGGAGGCTACATGGGAAAGAGAAGATCGTCTTTGACTAGAGTACCCCGTGCTCTTCCCAACGACTTCAAAATCTTGGGACGAGATTCTATTGAGTGGGGGTGAGTTGTCACATCCCTAGCTAGATGTCATAGGATAGCATGTGTGTGCATCATGTTATAATTTTGCATCAACATGAAATGGGGACTAAAAGAAACCCCAAACTCATATTTGAATCAAATTAATTAAAAGTTGTGAAAACTCAACAAATCCAAAATGCCCTTACAAAATGTTCCCTATGTCTAATATATATGGACATGATTATAACAGGGGCCATTTTAAATATTTGGACAACTATAGAAATTTAAAAATAAATGATAAAGCCTATGAAAATGCCAAATAAAGCATTATCATTATTTAATATTTCAAAATATCCTGAAACTTTTTATTGGGGTTTGAAATATTTAAAATTGATATTATAAAATAAATGGGATATTTTATCAAAGCAATTGTACCTAAAAAGAAAAGAAAATAGATGTCAGAAATAGAAAACCAGAAGAGAAAAAAGCAGAGGCCCAGGGGGGAACTGGCCCATCGGGCCCATGGCCAGTCATCCCAGTCCTCTCGCCAGGAGGACAGGGGCTTGCGTTCTCCGCGCGTGGCCACACGCCGGCCACCTCCTCCCTGCCTGGCTGCCAGCCTGGAGGGCTGGGAGAGCTCCTCGCCATGGCCTCCATCTCCTCTCCCTCCCTCCCTCGCGCGCTCCCACTCTTGCTCTCTTTCCTCCTTTGCTCCACCATGGCCGACCTCGTCGCCGCCGCATCGTCGTAGTTCTAACCGCCCCCGCTCCTTTCTGAGCCCACCAGCAGCCCTGCAGCGACCCCCTCGTCCTCCCGTGATGCTAGAAGACGCCGAGAGCCCTCCATGACGAGCCACCGCCATTTCTTCCCCACCAGCCATAGGAGCTCCGCTTCGACGATTCGCCCTGTCCGGACCTCCCCCGACCTCACTGTTGCCTCTGCTAGAACCGTGGTGAGCCGTTGGTGCTCCTCCACATCTCCTCCTGCTTCCCAATGCCCTCTAGCGCAGTAGCCGGTCCAGCCCGAGCCACCGCCGCTACCAAGCTCGACATGGCCGTCGTCTCCGGCGACCCTGATCCCCCTTTGCTGCTTTGCTAGATGCGCGCGTGCACGGGCCACCATCTGGTGCCCTCCGCGTGCCAAATGGCCACCTGATGCGCAACTCCGGCGAGTCGCATCCGGCCCTGCTTCGGTGGGCACCGACGTGGCCAACCATCAGGGGCTAATCCCCCTATTAATTAGCCCTTCAGTCACTGACCAGTGGGCCCCGGATGCGGGGATTAAGCCTATGTCACTGACGTGCGGGTCGCGCACGTCAGGTTTGACCTGGCCTGGTCAGCTGACCTGCTAACGCCATGATGATGTTAGCTCATGCAATAAAAGGAATTTCTAGTTTTTAAATTATTCAGAAAATGTTTAAAACTTCAAAAAATCATATAAATTAACTTGTAACTCAGATGAAAATAATTTATGTATAAAAATTTATCATAAATATCCAATGAATATAATGGTGATATTATCATGCATGTTAGAGCAACCTATGTAGAAGAACATTGACATTTGCTAATAGGTTAAAATATGTAATTCGAAATGAAGAACGATTTTGAACCTATATTCAAACTCACTTCAAATTAACTTAGACAATAGCTGCATTAGCGCATCCATACATGCTGTCATGTCATGATCATGCATCATATTATTGCACGTGCGTGGATTGATTTCTATTTATCTGCATTGCGGTAGGCCCTACTTCTGAGGACGAGTATTCCAACGAAGTAGAGAACCTTCCCGCTACCCAGCAAGGCAAGCAACCCCCCTTGATCATTCCGATAACATCCCACTCTCTCGCTCCTGCTCTTGTTTATTGCATTAGGACAAACATTCACTTGTCTGTCATACACGGTAGATGAACCTATTCTTTTGTATGACCTGTCATTGTCACAGTAAATAGCTAAACCTTGCAACCTAGCATAACTGGTAGAGGCTTGTGCCATGATGTGCTTAGCTTACCATGCCTGCTATGCTTGCTATGCTTAGAGTTGTGTCAGGTCTATTTCATAGGTTGATTAACTGGAGTGAAACCATGATGTTCCGATGTGATAAGCTTATGATGAACCCGATTTGGTAAAGGTAGCGATGAGAGGCTATGTAGGAGTACATAGCGGGTTGTCTCATTGGGACCGTTCTTAGGAACTAAGTTTCGTGTTTGTGATCCAAGACTAGTTACTACCACACGTTGGGATACTTAATTGACCCTCTCGACTTATCAATCGCTTAGTCCTTGGTCCAGGAGTTGCAAGTAGATTCTGGTGTTTATAGTATACTGGAGGCCGTGCGTAGTGCTAACCCTAGAGGTGGGTTACGACGCGATAGGCAGTGGCATGGTGTACCAAGGGTCACTCGAATGGTGGGCTTGGGAACCCTACGCACTACACTTGGGGCCATAGCGGAAACGTCGACTGAACTTCCGTGCGGGTTCAGTCTCACATAGGGGATAGCCTGGACTAGAGGTCTTATGTGAATGACGGTCATGGCCAACTCCGTCGCTGGGCTTCCGCTTGAAGGTTGCCAAGGTGCATGGTTTTACGAGCACACAACGATAAGTGGCGAGAGCATGTGTGAAAAAGTACACCCCTACAGGGTACGAAACTATTCGAATAGCCGCGTCCTCGGATATGGACTACTTGGATAACTTATGTTGTTCATAGATAATCAAATGGATACTCATAAAAAATATAAAGACAAGTGTGAGTACCGTGGATGGCACTCTCCCAGGAGAGGGAAGTGAATCCATGGTGGTGTATTGTCATGGAGTTAGTGGACTCGTGTGCAATATCTAAAATTTAAACAAAGAGTTAAAATTGTGTAGTGTAGGTTAGCCATGAGTCAAGGCTGGCATTGCTGCATAAACTCCACCACTTCCCTTGTTGATACATGAGCATAAATAGTCTAGGTCTGCTTTAAAGACTTGTTGAGTATGTTTGTACTCATGTTTCGTTAATAAATATTGCAGATGAGACCCAGGACCCATCAAGTGTGTTCTTTCTAGATGTCGACGATGCCGAATAGCTGATGTCCCAGCTATGACCCTATGCCCTGTGGTGGGCTGTAGATCGTCAGGCCATGTGCCTTTTTACCCTTTCATCTGTCTATACCCAGACAGCTTATGCTTCCTCTTGGTTTGTATGACTTGAGTGTCGGGTCATGTGACCCTTATCTGTAAGAACATGTTATGCAAGGCTCGTCTGAGCCCCTTAAATAAAAGTTGTCGTATGGTTACGTTGTGATGCCATGGTTGTATCTATGCATATCGGGCATGTCATGCGTACGTGTGACGTGCAATGGTATGTATGGGATCCGACTCATAGTCGTGTGCCTTTAGTAGTACTATTTATGGGAAATTGCCTCTTTGTGCTTCCAGTGAGCCATGGTAGCTTGCTACTGCTCCAGACACATTGATTTACTGGCATGTATCCTTCTTTGCTGCTATGTCTGTCCCTTTGGGGAAATGTCTCGAAGTGTAATGGAGTCCCTGTAGCCTGCAATGACTCATCTACGTGTAGTGATGGCATTTATGTCTCATGGTGTAATGGAGTCCTTATAGCTTGCTATGACTCGTCTAACACGCTTGAGGCCGACACCTGCATTGCTGGGTTACGTATGCATGTTTCCGTACGGATGTGCCACTTTGGTCCTATGACTAGTCATGTCGGCCCGGGTTCTCAATCGTTTGATTACCTGCGACATGTTCACATACGTGAGCCAAAAGACGCAAACGGTCCCGGCTAAGGTAAGGCTGCAGCCGTGGAGCTTACCATGCGTGAGGTCGCAAAGTGATGTGATATGTTACAGTATGGATTCATATGACTTAGGATCGGGGTCCCGACACCTCCAAGGTGATTTTTTTGTTTTCAGTTTATTTAAGTTTTAGTTTTAGGTTAGTTTGGTTTTACTTTTAGGTTAGTTTAGGTTAGCTAAGTTTTAGTTTTAGGTTAGTTTAGGTTTAGGTTAGTTCAGTTTTAGGTTTAGGTTAGTTTACATGTAGTTTTAGGTTAATTTAGGTTTAGGTTAGTTGCTTTATTTATTAGTAAAGAAAAAAACCGACACGACGCCTCGATACCCCGACATGACGCCCCGACATGACACCCCAAAACCCCGACACCCCAACACGATGCCCAGACACGATACCCGGACACCCCGCCATGATGCCACTGACCCCCGACACCCGACGTCACTGATCCCCGACCCCCGACGCCACTGCCCACGATCGCCGAAGCCACTAACCCTCGACGCCACTGTCCCCCGACCCCCGACGCCACCGACCCCCGACGGCACTGACTCCTGACGCCACTACCACCCGACCCCCGACCCCAGCACCTATTTTGTCTCCTATTGAACGAGAAGGTGCTTTTTTGCCTTCCATCGGCTGACGGGGTCATAGTTTTGTAAATTATGAGTTAGGTCACATATTTTCCAATTTTGTTATAAAAAACATCCTATTTTTGTTGATCGGGTGAATTTCAATGTGCAGTTGTTTGACGACCTCCTTGTGCGTTGGACGAGCTCGCCTGCTGCGTTTGTTGGTGAGCACAAATGACATCTCCTCCCCCGCCCCCTTAATTTGCTCGGTTCCGGTCTTCGTGCCGATGAAACTTGCTAGCTATAGGTGTCTTCAATCATCATTTTGCGTGACCAGTATGCGTCTCCTGTTCGAAAGTGCGGCATCTATAAATATGCATGTATTTGCATATTTATAACTGCCATCCTTTTGAATTCTCCAATGTTATCCCTGGACAGCCCGAGTATGTGTAGATTGGGTTTGTTTTCTCATATGCTCTGCTCCGGATCTGATGCGGAATTTCTTCAGTGCCTCCCTGTTGTTTTCCGGGTACACAACCTCTCTGGTTATTATCGAGATTTGTATGAAGAGAACAGCGAGGCGGTGCTGCCGAAATCCCGCGTCGGATCCGGAGCAGAGCATGGGAAATCGAACCCAATCTACACATACTCGGGTGGGATTAGGACGTATCTCTACCTATTAGCGTGTAGGTTGCATGGACGTAATAAAACTAATAAACTTGATTAACGGATGAATATAGATGAGGAATTATATATATATATATCTTGTGTGTTTAGTAGGTAGGCAAGATGAGTGATCGTGCTTGGATGTACACCGGTCACCCAAGTCAGAAAGAAATGACCATTGAATGGTTAATAAAAACCAAGGGGTTTTTGAGCACCGCATTTGCAAATGGCTAGGAAATAACCTGGTGCCCCTGTGTCCGGTGCGACAACCATAGAAAGTAGACACGGGATGAAATGGGTAAACACTTGCAGAAGTGGGGTTTTACGCCTGATTATACGGTGTGGAGATTTCATGGTCAGTCTGCCCAACGTGCCAGAGCTGAGGTTGTTCGTCGTCGCACCGACGAGCATGGTACCGGGATCAAAGACATGGTGCAAGACTTTGATGATGCTCGGGATTCGACGATGTGATGGAGGAATCTGCAAAGCCCTTATATGAAATGTTGGAGTCTTCAAAACGTCCTCTCCACGAGCACATTGAGCTTTGTCAGCTGGATGCCATCGCACAAGTAATGGTTGTGAAGGCTCAGTTCAACCTAGGCAGAGAATGCTACGATGCGATAACGATGATATTTGGACGCTTTCTACCCAAAGACCATGTATTACCAACAAACTTGTACCAGTCGAACAAAATCCTACGTGCACTTAAGATGCCCTATGAGAAGATAGATGCCTGTGTGAATGGATGTGCCTTATTTAGGCTTGAGTCTAAGGGCTTGAACTATTGTCCCATTTGCAAGTCTTCCAAGTATGTTGTGGTAGACAATGGTATGGGTGAGAAGAGTCAAACCAAAATCCCAGTTAATGTTCTTCGGTATCCGTCAATCATACCAAGACTTCAACGTCTTTTCATGGTCAGAGAGATGGCCAGATAGATGACGTGGCATAAATTGGGCAAAAGAACCGAAGTAGATGCAGATGGGAATCCTATGTTGGGACACACTTCAGGCGCTTTTGCGTGGAAGCACTTTAATTCATTACATGAGCATAAAGCGACAGATCCAAGGCATCCTCGAGTCGCCATCAACACGGATGGGTTCCAAGTGTTTGGTATGATGGCAACCCAATACAGTTGCTAGCCTGTATTTGTCATTCCACTCAATCTTCCCCTAGAGAGATTATGAAAAGAAAGAACATTTTCTTGACGTTGATAATTCCAGGGCCCAACTATCCCGGGAAGAATACGAATGTGTACATGCAGCCGCTTAAGGATGAATTGCAAGAAGCTTGGGATAATGGGATCAAGACATATGACGTCGCTTCCAAAAAAACTACAAAATGCATGTGTGGTACATGTACTTGACGCATGACTTGCCTGTGTATGCGCTATTCATTGGCTAGTGTTTGCATGGAAGGTTCCCATGCCCCACATGTAAGGCAGCTCTTGAGTTCTATTGGCTATAGGCGGGTCGCAAGTATTCTTGCTTCGATTTGCATAGACAGTTCCTAGATCCTCGCCATAAGTTTAGAGAAGACAAGAATAATTTCATGAAAGGTAGAGTTTTAAAAAACTCTGCACCGCCTGCATTTACAGGCCAATAGACCCTGGATCAGATAAACGCTCTCGAGTCGGATCCAATACATCCAGGGTATTTCAAAGGGTATAATACGAAACATGCCTGGACTCACGAGATATGCTTGTGGGATCTGCCTTACTTTAAAGACC
This sequence comes from Hordeum marinum, assembly GCA_022496015.1. NCBI lineage: Eukaryota > Viridiplantae > Streptophyta > Magnoliopsida > Poales > Poaceae > Hordeum > Hordeum marinum. The sequence goes on along the minus strand of CM039674.1, from coordinate 173,766,835 downwards.
TCCTTTGCAAACACAACATCGACATGATGCACACTTAAAAGAATATCGCCGAGGCCCTTTTTGGTACATTGTTTGGCATAGAGGGAAAGACAAAGGATAATACTAAGGCTAGAGTCGATCAGGAGGCTCTATGTGATAGACCATTACAAAACATGCGACAACCATTTGGAAAGAAGAACTGGAGGAAGCCAAAGGCATGGTTCAATCTTGGAACGCCAGTTATGAGGGAAATGCTCTTATGGGTGAATATGCAGTTGATGTTCCCTGATGGGTATGCAGCGAAACTAAAGAGGGGAGCGAGTCTTGACAAATTGAAAATATTTGGTATCAAGAGTCATGATTGGCACATATGGCCTAAGCTGGTAATGCTGGTGATGTTGTGTGGCTTTATCCCTGAGGATGAATGGCTCGTACTAGCAGAGCTAAACTATTTCTTCCAGGCACTTTGTGTGAAAGAACTATCGCCTAGCGTGCTATCTGAACTGGAAGAGTTGGCGCCGGAGTTGATCTACAAGTTAGAAAAGATCTTTCCACTGGGCTTCTTTAATCCAATGCAACATTTGATTTTGCATCTCCCGACCGAGGCAAGATTGGGGGGCGTGCAAAATGGTTGGTCCTTTGGAACTGAGAGGATGCAGAATATGCTTCGAGCGAAATGTAAAAATAAAGGTAGAATTGAAGCATCGATGGCCGTGGCATTCATTACTAAGGAGGCGTCAAACTTCGTGATAGCACACTACGAAGCCAAGAATCGTCATTTGCATAATACGAAGCCTCGGTACAGTGATGGCGACCGTGAAAAAGTTCAATCCAACCTCAGCCTATTCGAAAGGAAGCTCGCACTAGCCGGTGCTTCGAAAGGAATAACGTTGGATGTCGAAGAATGGCGGGTCATTTTGTTGTATATCTTCAACAATCTAACAGAAGTGCGGACCATCGAGTTAGTTCTCAGTACATTGTTTCGCAACTTCTAATTCCTTTGAACTACTCTTATTCCGGGATATGTGATACAGTCGATATGTCAACAAATTCTCGGATGGAGCGGTGATCCAAAAGGATTCCATCGAAGAGTATGAGCTTCTAGGAAAGCATGGAGGCGGCTATCCCGGTTTCATCTCTTGGCTCAAACAAACTATAATTTTGATTAGACTATTTCATTTCTTCGTCTAGTTTGCGGCTAATGCAACAATCCTTGCGTATCAAACTTGTAGGGTAATTCAGAGTCTATGGACGCCAAATTGAGACAAGTCGCTAATGGTTTTGACTATAAGGTCCGTTCATTTGACAAATACGACATCAACGGCCATCGCTTTCGTACTTTTGGCAAAGAGCTATCTATGGCCGATCGAAAGTCTACAAATTGATGTGTCTCCACTATCGACGAAGGAGGTGTCGAGTATTATGGAAGAGTTGAAGCAATTTATGAACTGATATTCTTTGGTGAGAACAGACCACACGTCGTAGTCTTCAAATGTTATCAGTTCCAGCCAAAGGAGAATAGAAGGACTCAGGAACATATAGGGCTAGTCTAAATAAAACAAAGCAGCCATTTAGATGTCCCTGATGTCTACATTACCACTCAATAGGTGACGCAAGTTTTCTATCTACCGTGGGCCTGCCAAACTGATCCAAATCTGAATGGTTGGGATGTCGTTTATGATGTGCCGCCACATTTTAGACCACCTCCCCTCAATCAAGATGATTATGAACCTCACATTAACCGAGAAACATATGAAGGAGAATTCTTCAAAGAAACATGTCTTTCCAAAAAACGTATCAAGAACCGCCCTACTTCACCCCAAAACATTGAGGTAGATAGCGACAGTGAATCCGACTTCACTCGTGAGCTGGAGCAATAAGAGAAGGAAGAAGAAGAGGTTACTGCTGCGGATGACCTCTCAATGCTTGACTGATGACATAAAGAAGGCCTTCCACATGTTGCTCCCGATAGTGATGACGATGCATTTATTTATGATAGTGATGATGATGCATTTATTGATCCCGGAGCATATATTGACGATGAAGATTATTATGATAGGTATACATGATGATGATACACTCAAATTATATGTATACATATTATTATTCATGTCGGTATTCAGTTTTTTATGATGTACTAATTTCGTTTACTCTTTGTCATGGCAGGAGTTGAAATATGGTGGCCACGAGTCGAGAGTGATCAAGGCTCCTTCGTTAGCGTGGGGTGGGAGCGGTACTTCCATTCCACCCCAGAGCGTTGTACGACAGTATTGGGTCACCCGAGGGCACTCTTCATCGGTGAAGTTGCCCACCGGGAGAGGAGGTCAGGGGAAGAAGAGAGATCCGAAAGCTACATGGGGTGGCCGCGGGAGAGGTAAGAATGCTGCTATGCCTTCCTCGCCGCCACCCCCAGCTGATTCACCCGAGCACATGACTTCTACGGTGGACTCGTCTGAGGTGGAGGCTACAAGGACTCCTGTCCATGAGCCTCGGGTCGACGATCCTTCTGTCCCAGATGCTTTGACCCACGAGACTCCTGTGCCAGACGCTTCGTCTTGTGAGACTCCTGTGCCAGACTCTTCGTCCTACGAGACTCCATAGGCTTCCACCGGATGCGATACCTGGCTGGAGCCAAGAGGCCATGTTGATGGAGGTGGGGATCAGCTTTTTGATAGCGGGGACGAGGTTGGTGAGGGCACTGTATACCAATGCGGGTGTACATGGCTCCCTCCCATGCCGTCGACCCGCGAGCAACCGTGGTTGATTAAGCCTAACTCACTGAAGTAAGTGCATTTACTCTTTTAAACCATTTGCCTTCATGTTTCTTCACATATCTAATATGTTGGCTTTGTCATACTGCAGGGGTTGGATTCATGCCAAGGCTGTCCGCATGCCCAACTCCATCTTTGGTGTGATTCTACGGCATAACTTCCCGGGGTTTGTCACATTTCCAGCGAGGGTCAGCAAGAAGAGGTAGGATTGAAATGGGAGCACTACTTGGCTGCCCTGGCCCCGCTGGAGGAGATGATCGACGGTGTGTTGTGCCACACGAGGGCCGACATGGTGATCAGGATATTCTGGGTAATTTCTCCTTTACACAATTAAAAATCAATAATATCTAGTTATTGTACTAATCAGTGTTGTCTCTTTTGATTGCAGACCTTCTACACGTGTGAAGAGGGATATGAGGAGACTGTGGCAAATCTTATCGAGTAAGAGTGTAGGCGCCTACTACAGAACTTATGACACGAGGCTCGGGTACAGGCTACTCGAGACTACTACGCCTTGCAGCGTATTAAGAAGGCCAAGTTGTCATCCCACCAAAAGTTTCTGGACAAGGAGCAGTACATAAAGGTAATTACCTATCCTTAAGGCCTTGTACTTAGTTTCCTTTGCTTTGATTCGTAGGCGTAGCTCTCAAATTTCTCTTTACTAACTCAGGTGCCCCCGAGATGGTGTGAGGATAAGATGGGTTGTTGGGAGGAGTTGGTGAATGAATGGTGCTCTGACCAATGGTGAGTCGTCCACGATGATGCCAACGCATGGCGTGCCCAAATGGAAGGTGTGCCACACCATGAAGGCAGCGCTAACGTTTATCAGTACGGGCGGAACTGGGTATGTGGTTTGCTTCATGATTCCTGCAATTCATTCTTGTAGTGCTAGGTTTACCCATTATTAATACTTTGTTCCTCTCTTGTAGGCTCATCACAATAAGACGGAGGTGCCATAGGAGTACGACCTCTATTCCATGGCCCATACTTCATCATACAAGAAGGTCGATAATCCCGAAAACTTCACCAATATCTCCTCCACCAAAAGCTTATGAGGTACAGAGATGTGGGGAAGGCTATGAATGGGGAGGACTTCAACCCGAGCCAGCAAACACTTGATCCAGACCTGGTGCTGTTAGCTGGCCATGGGAGGCCCCATGGCTCGATAGCCATTGGAGATGGACATATACGGTCTTCGAGCACTTTTTGACAGATCAAGGCGCGTCAGACGAGCTCCTGTCCTAAGATGCCGCCATCAAGGTTAGTCATATGGACTCAGATAGCTCTCCTCCAATACATTGTCTGTCCGAACAAAGATGATTACAATGCTAATGTGGAGTTGTGTTGCAGGCTGTTCTTCAGAAAGAGAGACAGACAACCTACGCGCTTTCGGCGGAACAGGCCCGACAAGCGGCAGAGGAGAAGAGGGATCTGGAGTAGAGGATGGTTAGGTTGTTGGAGGAGGAGAGGCCATGGAATGATGCGTCTAATCGGGCCATGTACTAGCTCATCGTGGTAAGTTTCTTCTTCATATTAGCCAAATCATGCACTACATGTTCTGTCACTAATAGCAAATATGATAGACTTCGCAAAACCAAATGGGTAGGCTTTGTGTGAGAAGACCAGCCAGACCCCTCCGCCGATGTCAGTCATTACCACGGATGGAACGGTGAGTTTCATTTCAATGTTCATTAGTTAGTAGTCTTAACATTTCAGCGTCATCATGCTAACACAAATGATCTTTGGTACAACATAACTCTCGAGACGCATCGCATGACCCAAGCAACCCCAGTGCTTCACCTCTATGATGACGAGGATGATAAGCCCTAATATGCCACTTAATTGGCTCATTTTTTCAAACAAAGACAAACATAGCACTTAGACAAACTTAGCACAATGCAAACTTATCACTTAGACAAATGTCATATTTTACCTAAGTTAGTTTTGTTTCCTCTAAAATGACATAGTAAGCTTACTTACCTTCAAAATGACATATTGTACCTAAGTTAGCTCCAAAATTACATATTGTACCTAAGTTAGCTCTAAAATGACATATATTTAGCATTGTTTCCTCTACACTGACATAATAAGCTTAGTTAACTCAACAATGACATAATAGACTTGGTAACCTCATAGATGCCATAGACATAGCTTATTTTCTTACAAAATGACACAACAATCTTAGTTAGGTAAAAAATGTGATAATTACCTAGATTAGCTCTAAAATGACACAAATAATCAATAAGAATAAGAAAAACAAGAGGAGAAAGAGAAAGCAAAGGAAAACGCTTCTTCTTGTTGTTGTTGTTCTTCTTCTAGATCTTCTTCTTCTTCTTCTTGGTAACCTCATAGATGCCATACACTTAGCTTATTTTCTTGAATAATGACACAATAAGCTTAGTTAGGTAAAAATGTGATAATTACCTAGGTTAGCTCTAAAATGACACAAATAAGCAATAAGAAGAAGAAAAACAAGACGAGAAAGAGAAAGAGAAGAAAAACACTTCTTCTTCTACTTCTTCTTCTTCTAGATCTTCTTCTTCTTCTTCTTAGTAACCTCATAGATGCCATAGACTTAGCTTATTTCCTTGCAAAATGACACAATAAGCTTAGTTAGGTAAAAAATGTGATCATTACCTAGGTTAGCTCTAAAATGACACAAATAAGCAATAAGAAGATGATAAAAAAGAGGATAAAGAGAAAGAGTAGAAAAAAAGCTTCTTCTTCTTGTTGTTGTTGTTCTTCTTCTTCTAGATCTTCTTCTTCTTCTTCTAGTATTCTTCTTCTAACTTTCCTATTTCACATTTTTCAGATTTTATTCACTTCACGGAAGCTTGAATTTATGGAGTGCTTGTGTTTACTTTCCGTTTTAGTTTTGTATCAATGAGCAATTTGTAACTTGCTACCTATGGATGAAACTATTGTAATATGGATGAAACTATGTACGTATGGATGAAACTATTGTAATATGGTGAAACTTGCACTCTTGATTTGATATGTTTGTTGGATGATCATATCCATATGGCAGGGATATAGTTTCTATGAATATCATATATTTGCCTGTGAAAATGCTTGGATATGAGGAAAAACAGAATAAAAAGGGCCAATACAGGCACTTTGCCATGTGCCACCTACGATAAAGGGTGCTTTGCCGTATGCCCCGGATGGCAAAGCTGCCACATGGCGGCCACCTGTGAAACCTGGGAAGCCCAGGCTGGGGCCATTTTGTATTTTTGCCATTCGCGGAAGACGGCAAAGGGGGAGGAGGAAGACAGCAAAGGGGGGGTGGTAGATGACAAAGGGGGGAAGGCGGCAGACGGCAAAGGGGTGGTAGGTGGCAGACGTTAAAGGGGGGAAGGCGGCAGATGACAAAGGGGGGTAGAAGATAAAGTTGTGGGGGTCTGTTAGCCACCTCTAATGGTGATGTTGTCGGTAGTTTGTCGTCCAGGCCTTTGCCGTCCGCTGGGCCGAAGCAGACGGCAAAGATCCCCTTTGTCGGAGCTAGCTGGGCCTAAATTTGTGCCGTCCACCTTTGTGCCTTTGTCGTTCGCCATGGCAGACGACAAAGTGCCTGATTCTTATAGTGATAACACCATCTTAAAAGATAAGGGAGAACGAATTGCACATTGAAATGAAAGATTGTGGGGACCCCGACTCATAAGTCGTGATCATCGATTGTACATGCATAGTGATCCGAGAGATCAATGCTCACTGAACACACATAAATTGAATAACAAGAGTCTTACATCCATTACATACCGTTTTTGCTCATATATGGCCTTAAAGGCCTAGTCTTCATATACTTGCAGCGGAAATCTTCAACGATAGCGTGAACAGATGTCATCTGCCTTAACCCTACAGGCATTCTGACTGGAATCGTCCTAGCTCGCACGTACGTCACCATGGTAATCTTCATCACAACCTGGTCTTCTATGCCTGGCCAATTAAATAACTAGTGGCAAACCAATGAGTACTTTGAATGTACTCGAAAGCAACCCATGTTTGGAACAAGGCAATAACAATGCATCAAATATCACTAAGTAGGTATTTTGCGGGAAGCTAATTTTGAATGCAATGTCATGATCAAGTAACTATGTGTAAGAATGCATCAACAGTTGGCGGATATCCATATGAACAAGTTATAGATATCATCATAAGCAGGGGTTGAACATCTCATGTTCATTCAGCAAATCAAGTCTTTAGACTTGTCTCCAGTATCATCCTTCTTTCTTCTGCACACACACACCAAGTTTGTGAAAACATTTGGTCATAGTTTAAGATGGACATCCAACTTTCCATGACCGCGGACACGGCTATTCTAATAGTTTTACACTCTGTAGAGGTTGCACACTTTACCCACAAGACTCTGGGAACTTCCATGTCATCCACGACTCGCTGTATATAACATACCCGAGGTAAGAACTCGAACAATGCCTTTCCCCTGGCGATACTGAACAAAGAGTCCACTCGATTGGTACCCAACCCACATGATGTACATCACTCGTAGCATCCATTGAGGTGGTGTGCCCGGTGCCTGTGAAGACAGCGCATGATCGTCCATACCGGCATGACCCCGTACCGAGAGTGACCCCGCCACTCCTGCCACAAGCAATTCGAGCTCCTTGCCAATACCAACAAAAGTAAACAACAGAGCCCCGTCCCATAAGGGGTATCGTGGTTGCGCATGTAAGGTTGGGACGGTCAGCAGACCTTAAAACTCTCCGTTTTCGAAAACACACCCTTAACTTGTTTCGGTACACCACTTCTTTCTCAAGTGGTCACCCAACTCATCATCATCTCCCTTGGGCATTAGCGGCACCCGACGGGGTTTTCGAAAGGTCTTTGAAATAATATCTTTATTTCCACGACCATGCATATTCCCATCCCACTAGCGTAGCAACTAGTAGCATCCTAACTACTCCCACCCACATAACCCTCATAAGGAGGTAGGGTCATGGACGATGCAAGTATCAACAAGAATGTATCAAAGGCATCTCACTGAAGGGGAATACCATATCATCATGATCAATGCAACGAAATAAAGTGTTATATGCCATGCAATAAAAGTTTTCATAGTCATGGTCAAAGGGCTGCTTGCCTGGCTTACCAACATCTTCGAGGACTTCACATGCTTCTTATCCACTCCAGGCACTCTGTTTATCTCGTCAACTACCATCGGTAAACAACCACAATAAGCAACACAACAAGCAGAAAAATAAAAATGCTCTATAAATAGGAGTTTTATTTTTCTTGGACACCTCTGGTCACAAGAAAACTAACCAAGTAGGTTTCATTGGATGTGGATCAAGGGGGATTTTTGAATGGTGCAAATGAAGGAATTGATGGTCCTATAAGGTGTCCACAAAAAATGTTTTAACAAAAATGAGTGGATGAACCTAACAAATATGGCATGATTTTAGAGACATGTGGGAAGTGTTTTCACTGGATTTGGAGTTGTGAGGATTTTCCTATGAACTTCCTAGCAGGAAATAAATGGGAAACACGAGTATTTATTAGGCCAAAAAGAATAGGGGAATGGGAAAAATGTTAACCATGCCTCTATAAATAGGGTATGATTTTATAAACACCGAGGAACTTGAATCACTCCATTTGGAGTTGATTTGAATTCCCTAGGAATTTTACAATGTGGGCGTTTAATAGTTCAAATTCAAATTTGAATTTGACCTCTATAGAAAACTTTGCAAGAAAAAATGTTCAATACGGATATTTGGATAGGAAATTATTTTAGGAATATCTAGGATTTTGAATCACCAAATTTGGAGCTATAATGATTTTTCTATGAATCTTGAAGTACTCTAGAAAAGAGAAAAGGAAACAAATTTATACCTAAGGGCTATATTGCGCACAGGGCGCAGCTCTGCAAATGGGCCGGCCCAGTGGCTCAGCCAGGCAAGCAGCGTGCCATGCCAAAGGCATATTCCAAGAAATACGCCTTCACCGAAAGAGGCGCGAAATCAGGAGGCCGTCTCCACTTATGCGCAGGCCCGGCCGTTTGGGTCACTTAGGCGGGCCCTACAAGGCTCCTTATCTCTCCCTTGTCCCCTTCTTCTTCCCCCCGACAGGAGAGAGAGGGGGCATTGGCCGCCATGGTTACGGCTGCCCAGCCGTGCCTGCCGTCGACCAGGCGAACAGGCAGATGCCCCAGTCCGTGTCGCGCCTGGGGAAGGTCGCGAGGGCTATGGGGACGCCCGGAGTGAGCAGCTCATCGATTGGAGCGGACGGCGGCACCGGCATCACAGTGGAGCATGCCACGGCCGCGGAGAGGGAGTCATGGGGTGTCAGGGAAGATGGAGTTGGCGTGGGGGTCTCTCTGGAGGTAGAGGTTGAGGCGCGGGAGGGTTGGCTCGCTCCAATTCGGGAGGAGCCGAACGACCACAATGGTGTCCGTGAGGGTAGGATGAGAGCAGAGCGTGAGGAGGGTTTGGTCTGGGGTACCTTAGGGGGTATATGGGGTGTCCTAGGGGCACCGTGGAGCTTGAGGAGGGGTAGAAGTAAAGGGGCGATGAGGGGGAGCTCGGGTGGCCTCGGATGCCCTTGGGCGCGATGAGCACGCGCTTAGAGATTCTCTTGTACACTTGCTGGTGTCGGGGAGGGCCATGGGTCCCCTGGCGTGTGTGGACGCTCAACCAGATCCGAGCGAGAGCTACTGGACAAGTTTTATTGACAGAGCGTGGTTGCTTCATGCCGTTTACGTGGTCATCACACTAATACTTGTCCAGAGCAAGCTTTTTGTCGGCCAATGATGTCTGGAGGGTGAGGCATGCATGTTAAAGCTTTCCTGGTGAAGGTTGGACCCATATGCAGCCGAGTAACTATGATTTATACACCAGGTAAGTTTGCAGCACTAAACTTGGGGCTTAGGAAAAGAGTTTTTACTGGAGGGAACTATGGATAAAACCTTGTCTGCAGGTCATAGGAATGGAAGGACTATATGTCCACTAGGGTTAAATGACAAGTCTATTTGGTGCTGATCACAAGTTTTGAGCCCAAATGAAGAAAGTTGATAACACAAACTTGGTAAACCCTAGAAATGGGCAGAAGTGAAATTGCTTAGATCTAGCTAAGAAATATTATTCTCCTTAATGCACCACTTGAGGTCAAGGCATTGGCCATTATAGCATGCCCAAAAATTTTGGCACTAAATGGGGAAACTTGATAATGCAAGAATTTCGAATTCTTGAAATCAACAGAAATGGATTTGGGGGGATTTGGACAAGTGAATCTGTTCTCCTTGATGCATTATTTGAGTATTATAACATTTCCACAAAGTTTGGGGTCAAGGGGATAAACTTCACAATGTAAAGTTGTTCAATTTGGCTCTGGACAGGAATGGTTTTGGAATATTTTGATGAAGCAAATGAATTGTGATTGAGATGAAACTTGGCAAGATCATCTCATATGACAATTGTGACTCTCTAGAATTTTCTTGGAATTTATTGAGAATATTTCTTATAGAAATATTTCAAAAGCTTGACTTAAGAAGAAATGGTTTTGAGGAGTTTTGCCTGTGATTTTGAACATGACCATGTGTTGAAACTCATATATATGGAAATTATATGTCCATTGAGTTTTCCTAAATTTTCTCAAATATTTTTAAATCATTTAAATAATTTTTCCCTATGAAAACCATTTCTGGCCTTAAGAAAAACCTCTTAAATAAAATAGGAAATAATCTTTAAAATTAATATTTGGTGGTTTTGTGAAGTCATATATATAGTAGGTTCGAAATAAAGCCTTTGGGGAAAAAGGATCCACCCAATTTGAGGGCTTATAGTACAAACCACAATTCAGGGGGTTTTGCAAACCTAATTTGAATAAATCCTTTTTGGTCAAAATAAATTTTGATAAAAACATTTTGAAGCCCTATACACATGGCGTGATCATTGGACAAGAGTTCTAGATCAAGGTAAATAGTTTTGACAATAGAAGAGAGTTTTATGAATTATAGAGCACTAGCAAGCAATCAAACAAGCAAGCAAATAGCACACAAGTCAAGCATTCATATGCACTCAAAAAGTCTTAATTGACCCTAGTTTTTGAGTCATGTTAACTTAGTCATGAGTCAAATCAGAGGGTGTGACAGACCTAACCCCCTTACAAGAATCTCGTCCCCGATATTCCTAGGCTAGGCGTGGGAAGGATGCAGAAATTCAGAGGGGAGGTAGTCTTCACATTACCTGTGGCTTCTTTTCCAACGTGGTTGCTCCATTGGTCTTGAAGTGCTTGATGATATAGCTTCGAGTGCATCATCGACTCCTTCTAGGGGTGAACAGGGTTCTTACACTATGCTTTGCTCGCCAAGAGGTCAACGGTTTGGCAAACAAGGTTCTGGCAAGGGACAGGTGTCGGGACCCCGACTCCTAAGTCGAGATCACCGAATGCACGTGTACAGTGATCCCGGAGATCAATGCTCAGTGAACACACAGAAGCTGAATAACGAGAGTCTTACATCCACACTTAACTCTTACACAAATAAAGACCACGAAGGTCTTAGTCCGGGCATAAGCTCAATGATGAACTCGATGTCGCAGTCAGGAGGCATTCTGGGCAGCTCATTAGGAAACACATCCGGGTACTCACATACCACTGGCACCTCATCCAACTCAACACCCGAGAGGCAGTTGGCCTGAGGGGCTTGAGTGGAGGCGGTGGTGGGGACATACTTAACTTCCACTCCTTGGCTATTAGTCATGGTGACAATCCTCTTGGCACAGTGTAACATGCCTTGGTGCTTAGTCAACCAATTCATGCCAAGGATAACATCCAAGCCTGGTGAGTCCAAAACTATAAGGTCTGCTAGGAAGTCTACCCTGTTGAAGTCAATCTTCACTCCCTTACACCCTATCCCAGACTTCATAACTGAACCGGGGGTTTGTATCAACATACGACTACCCAGGGGTGTAGGTTTCATGACACTCTCTAGTGCAAACTTTTGGGTGACAAAAGAATGCGAAGATCCACAATCAAACAATACTGTTGCTGGGGTTGAGTTGACAAGGAACGTACCCAGTATGACGTCCGGGTCTTTCTGTGCTTCCTCTACGTTGACGTGATTCACATGACCCTTGCATTGTTGGGCTGGTTGTGGGGAGCCGGGTTCCTTGGTGGGGCTCCACGGGCTTGACCTTGGTTTGGCGCATTGGGGCGCGGTGCATCTGGCTTCCTATTGGGGCAAAGCTTAGAGATGTGTCCAGACTGACCACCTCCAAAGCAAGTGACCTGCCCAGGGTTGTTGTTGAAGTTTCTGCCACCGTTGTTGTTGTTGGGGTTGTTGTTGTAGGTTGGGCTAGGATTGGCATACTGCTGAGGCTGGTAGCTCGGACGAGGTGCAGGAGGTCTAGCCTGCTGTGGCTGATAGGTTGGCTTGGCTGGGGATGGCTACCAGGGGCGAGTCTTCTGGTTGCTTGAGCTTCCCTTGCTGATCATCTTGCGCTTGCGAGTGTTGTCTATGGCACGACGCTTGTCTTCCAGCATGAGGGCCTTGTTCACTAAGTCGAAGGAGGTATGACAGTCGTAGATGATGAGCTGATACTGTAGGACCTGTTGGAGTCCTTCCATGAAGCGTTCCTTCTTGGAAGCCTCCGTGCTGACATCTTCAGGTGCATATCTTGACAGCAGGTTGAACTTCTGCAAGTACTCCTTGACAGAGGCACGTGATTACACATTCTCCTTGCTTGACCTTGAATCCTTCCCACCAAGCTTGGGCAGTACTTCCGAGGCAGTGAGAGGCATAAAGCACCTTCTCACGATCCTCATTGCAGTTGACCAATGCAAGGAGGTCCTCGATGGTGCGGATTTAGTCATTAGCATCCAATGGTTCAGCAGTCTCGGTGAAGGTTGGGGGCGAGTTCCTCATGAACTTAGACAGCGTGGAGCGGCCATTGTCGTTCTTGCCTTGCTGCTGGTTGTTCACGAGAGCCTGAGCCATCTGCTGGGTAGCAGCATTGTTGGCTTGGCGCTCCTCCCGGAGAACCTGGAGAAACTAAGCTATAGTCATGTTCTCTGGCGGAGGTGGTGGCGGGGGAATGTCACCTTGTGGCTACTCCTGGCGTCCTCCAGCGTGAGCAGCCCCAACAGCTCCCTGTTTCTAGCTCGAGTTGCCGGCTTCAGGGTTGGTTAAGGAGCTGTTGCAGGTAGCAGTCACCATCCTGTTTGGAGCAGCCAAGTCAAACAACTAGGATTGACAAAAGATAAGCAATAACAGAAAAGCACGCCTGTGGGGGTCGGTCAAGTGCAAGTGTGTTGAAACAAAGGTCAAAAGACCAACAACATATATTTAGATAGATGATGGGGTCGCCTACATGTTGCCTAAGGCAAAAGCGCAACTTGCATCGGAACACAAACAACAAGCACACATGGTTTCATATGAACCATTACACGGACTCGACACCGCATGAGGGATACATGATTCATCCTACCCTAGGAGTTCTTGGACTCAGGTGGTGGAGTGCTTGGTCTCGTAGTCACACTCCTCTGGGTCTTCCTCCTATTCATCATCTGAATGGGCATCGTTCCTAGTTGAAGGGGTCGGGGAACAAGGAGGCCCGTCCCGACGATGCTTTGCAGGCGGGTCGATGAAGAGCTCACAGTACTCCTTCGCACTCATGTGATGACTACGTGTAGGTGCATCACTAGCTGGGGGTACTCCTCCTTGATAAGCGACAGCTAGTCGTGCCTCGGGGGCTCCATCCTTCTTGATCTTGTCTGCCTTCGTCTTGGCTTGTCGAAGTAGCTCTCAGGTGTGGTGAACTTCCTCGCGGAGCTTCACGGACTCCTTCATCAGCTAGTGAACCAGACTATCGATGGAGAGGCTAAAGTAGGTCTGGAACCTGAGTGGTGTACCATCTTCCTTGGTTGGGATCAGCGTCCAACTCTTGACAAAGTCATCCTTCCTGAAGGGAAGGTAGCGAGTAGTTGTCTCATCAGCCATCTCTGGAATGATGTCTCAAAGGTGTAGGAGTGCCTTGTGTGCAGCTGTCTCGACTGCGAGTATCATGGTCTCCATCCGTGGTCCTTCAAAGAACCAACTAGTCGGGGAGTCGTTTTCCTTCACGACCACATCCACGTGGTACTCCTTCGTGACAACATCGACCCAGTGCTCGTGGTAGAGGAAAATGGATGATTGGAAAAACTAGCACTTCTCCAGGCTATCACCAAGGAGTAAGGGAAATCTGGATGTCAGGAAGGCTTCGGGTATGACGGCCATCTACAAAGGTTGAAAAGAGGAGAGTCAGCAAAGTGTTGTGTGAAGCATAGGAGAGGTAAATAGTGCAGAATTTCCTAAGTTCCAATGCTAGGTGTAGTTTTGAAAACGACTTATATCTTGTCTAACATCGATGCTAACTAAGGGCTTCCTACAGTCAGGATGGCTCCAATACCAGCTCTCTGGGGACCCCGACTCATAAGTCGAGATCACCGAATGCACATGTACAGTGATCCCAGAGATCAATGCTCACTGAACACACAGAAGCTGAATAACAAGAGTCTTACATCCACACTTAACGTCTTACAAAAATAACGACCACGAAGGTCTTAGTCTTACATAGATAGGGCCACATGGGCCAAACACTTAAAATAGAACAAGCAGCAGAAATCTTGGTCGAAAGCGCGAACCCATGCCATCTTCCTTAAGCTACAAGCATTCTGACTGGGAAGCGTCCTAGTTCGCATGTTCGTCTCCACCGAACTCTTCAACATACTCTTGTTCTTCCATGCCTGGCCAATTAAATAACTTGTGGCAAGCCAATGAGTACTTTGAATGTACTCGCAAGCAACCCAAGTTGTGGAACAAGGTAACAATGATGCATGATATAGCACTAAGTAGGTAAGTTTGTGGAAAGCTAATTTTGTATGAAAATGACATGATCAAGTAACTAGTAATCATGCATCAGCAGTTTAAGACATGTCCATGTGAACAAGTGACAGACATCACCATAAGTAGGGGTAGAACATCTCATATTCACTCATCATGCTAAGCCATCAGACTTAGTTTAATTCCCTTGCTAAGTCATCGAACATAGCTCATGTGACCTCTTGTCACCATCACAACCATTCTCACACCAAGTTTCACGAAAACATCTGGACGTAGTTTAAGCAGCACCACCCAACTGCCCTTGATCATGGACACGACTATTCGAATAGTTTTACACTCTACAGAGGTTGCACACTTTACCCACAAGACTCGGGGAACTTCCGTGTCATCCAGAACTCGCGGTATATAACATACCCGAGGTAAGCAGCCGAACAATGCCTTTCCCATGGTGATACTATACCAAGAGTCCACTCATTGGTGCCATCCCTCATGATATACATCACTCATATCATCCATGAGGGCAAACAACGGTGTGCCCGGTGCCTGTAAATACAGCACATGACCTTCCTCTCTGGGACGACCCCGTCTCAAGAGTGACCACTTCACTCTTGCCACTAGTAATGCGGGAGACTTGCTAGTACCAAACATAGTAATCAACAAAGCCCCGTCCCATAAGGGGTATCGTGGTTGTGCATGTAAGGTTGGGACGGTCGACAAATCTTAAATCTAATCCATTTTCGAAAACACAATCTCAACTTGCTCCGGCACACCACTTCTTTCTCAAGTGGTCACCTATCTTCTCATCATCTCCCTCGGGAATTAGTGGCACCCGACGGGGTTTTCGAAAAATCTTTGAAATCATTTCCTATCTTGCCATCACTATGCATAAGTCCCATCCTATTTGTGTAGCATCTATTAGCAACCTAACTACTCCCACCCGCACAACCCTCATAAGGGTAGGGTCATGCATGATGCAAGTGTCAATGGAGAAGTACTAGAGGCATCCCACCGAAAGGGGAACACCACAACACATGATCAAATACGATGAAAGTAAAGTGCTATATGTTGAAAGTAAAGTGCTATACGTATAGTGATTCCAGAGATCAATGCTCACTGAACACACAGAAGCTGAATAACAAGAGTCTTACATCCACACTTAACGTCTTACAAAAATAACGACCACGAAGGTCTTAGTCTTACATAGATAGGGCCACATGGGCCAAACACTTAAAATAGAACAAGCAGCGGAAATCTTGGTCGAAAGCACGAACCCATGCCATCTTCCTTAAGCTACAAGCATTCTGACTGGGAAGCGTCCTAGTTCGCATGTTTGTCTCCACCGAACTCTTCAACACACTCCTGTTCTTCCATGCCTGGTCAATTAAATAACCAGTGGCAAGCCAATGAGTACTTTTAATGTACTCGCACGCAACCCAAGTTGTGGAACAAGGTATAGTGATGCATGATATAGCACTAAGTAGGTAATTTGCGGAAAGCTAGTTTTGAATTCAATGACATGATCAAGTAACTAGTAAAAATGTATCAACAATAGGCAGATATCCATATGAACAAGTTACAAATATCATCATAAGTAAGGGGTTGAACACCTCATGTTCATTCATCATGCTAAGTTATCAGACTTGGATCACTTCCCATTCTTAGTCATCGGACTTAGGTCAAGTACCTTCTTTGTCTCCAACACACTCACACACCAGGTTGTGAAAACACTTGGACGTAGCACAAGAGTGGTCATCCAACTGTCCTTGACCGTGGACACGGCTATTCGAATAGTTTTACACTTTGTAGGGGTTGCACACTTTACCTACAAGACTCTGGGAACTTCCGTCCATCCACGACTCGCGGTATATAACATACCCAGGGTAAGCACCTGAACAATGCATTTCCCATGGTGATACTAAGCAAAGAGTCCACTCGTTGGTGCGATCCCTCATGATATACATCACTCGTGTCATCCATGAGGGCACGCAACGGTGGGACCGGTGCCTGTAAAGACAGTGCAAGGCCTTCCACTTCCGGGACAACCCCGTCTCAGGAGTGACCACTTCACTCTTGCCACTAGTAATGCGGGATCCTTGCTAGTACCAAACATAGTAATCAACAAAGCCCCGTCCCATAAGGGGTATCATGGTTGCGCATGTAAGGTTGGGACGGTCGACAAATCTTAAATCTAATCCATTTTCGAAAACACAATCTCAACTTGCTCCGGCACACCACTTCTTTCTCAAGTGGTCACCTATCTTCTCATCATCTCCCTCAGGAATTAGTGGCGCCCGACGGGGTTTTCGAAAAATCTTTGAAATCATTTCCTTTCTTGCCATCACTATGCATAAGTCCCATCCCATTTGCATAGCATCTATTAGCAACCTAACTACTCCCACCCGCACAACCCTCATAAGGGGTAGGGTCATGCATGATGCAAGTGTCAATGGAGAAGTACTAGAGGCATCCCATCGAAAGGGGAACACCACAACACATGATCAAATACGATGAAAGTAAAGTGCTATATGTTGGAAATATGCCCTAGAGGCAATAAATAAAGTGTTTATTATTATATTTCCTTGTTCATGATAATTGTTTATTGTCCATGCTATAATTGTACTAATTGGAAACACATTACATGTGTGGGTCCATAGACAACACTTTGTCCCTAGTATGCCTCTAGTGAACTAGCTCGTTGATCAAAGATGGTCAAGGTTTCCTAGCCATTGACATGTGATGTCAGTTGATAACGGGATCTCATCATTAGGAGAATGATGTGATGGACAATACCCAATCTACAAGCGTAGCATATGATCGTGTCAGTTTATTGCTACTATTTTCTACATGTCAAGTATATGTTCCTATGACCATGAGATCATGCAACTCACGGATACCGGAGGAGTGCCTTGTGTGTATCAAATGTCGCAACGTAACTGGGTAACTATAAAGGTGCTCTACAGGTATCTCCGAGGGTGTCTGTTGAGTTGGCATGGATCAAGACTGGGATTTGTTACTCCGTGTGACAAAGAGGTATCTCAGGGCCCACTCGATACTACAACATCACAATAAGCCTTGCAAGCAATGTGACTAAGTGTTAGTTGCGGGATCTTGTATTACGGAACGAGTAAAGAGACTTGCCGATAATGAGATTGAACTAGGTATGGAGATACCGATGATCGAATCTCGGGCAAGTAACATACCAAAAAACAAAGGGAACATCATACTAGATTACCTGAATCCTTGACATAGAGGTTCGACCGATAAAGATCTTCATAGAATATGTAGGAACCAATATGAGCATCTAGGTCCCGCTATTGGTTATTGACCGTAGAGGTGTCTCGGTCATGTCTACATAATTGTCGAACCCGCAGGGTCTGCACACATAAGGTTTGGTGACGTTTCGGTAGTATAAAGTTATGTATGGTGGTGACTGAAGGTTTTTCAGAGTCCCGGATGAGATCCCGGACGTCACGAGGAGCTACGGAATGGTCTGAAGGTATAGATTCATATATAGGAAGTCCTTTTTTGGTCGCCGGAAAAGTTTCGGGCTCATCGGTAGTGTATCGGGAGTGCCGGTAGTGTACCAGGAGACCATCGGGAGGGGTATTTCGACCCAAGAGGCTCCATGGGCTGTGGGAGAGTGTTTACCAGCCCTTAGTGGGCTGGTGGAAGTCCCACACAAGGCCCATGCATTTTGGGAAAAAAGGCCCAAAGAGAAAAGGTGGAAAAAGGCAAAAATAGGGTGAATCCTAGTCCTACTAGGATTGGAGGTGGAGTCCACCTCCTCCACCTGGTTCGGCCGACTCCTTGGAGGCTTGGCCCTTGTGCCAAGCCTCCTCCTCTCTTCCTCTTATATATACTGGAGGTTTTAGGGTTTTTGCACAGAATTTTCATCCATGTGTTGCCCGTTCCTCCAGTGCATAGTTTCTCCTCTAGATCGGTTTTCTGCATCGCTTAGGCGAAGCCCTGCGGGAATAGCTCCACCACCATCCCCAGAGGGCCGTCACACTGCCGGAGAACTCTTCGTCCTCTCCGCTCCTTCTTGCTGGATCAAGATGGCGGAGTTCATCATCAAGTTGTACGTGTGTTGAACGGGGAGGTGCCATCCGTTCGGCGCTAGATCGGAAGGATCGTGATTAACTTCGTTGGACGGATCGTGATTGGATCGCAGGACGGATCGTGATTGGATCACAGGATGGATCGTGATTGGATCGCGGTACGCATGGCGATTTGGATCACAAAGACGTTCGACTACACCAACCGCGTTTCTTAACGCTTCTCGCTTAGTGATCTACAAGGGTACGTAGATCCACTCTCCCTCTCGTAGATGCTCATCACCATGGATAGATCTGCGTGTGCGTAGGAAATTTTTTGTTTCCCATGCAACGTTCCCCAATAGTGGCATGATGAGCTAGGTCTATGTGTAGATGAGATCTCGAATAGAACACAAAAGGTTTGTGGGCGTTGATGCTTAGATTGCTTCCTCCCTTGGTTGGATTTTGGTTCAGCGGTATTGTGAGACGAAGCGGCCCGGACCAACATTACTCGTACGCTTATGAGAGACCGGTTCCCTCGATCGCAACTTGTTGCATAGATGGCTTGCGGGTGCCAGTTTCTCTCACTTTAATTGGATCGGATTCGACAAAGGCGGTCCTTGAGAAGGTTGAAAAGCAACTAGTGTATCACCGTTGTGGTTTTTGCGTAGATGAGAATTGTTCTTGCTAGATACCCGTAGCAGCCACGTAAAACATGCAACAACAATTAGAGGACGTCTAACTTGTTTTTGCAGGGTATGTTGTGATGTGATATGGCCAATTACGTGATGTGATATATGTGATGTATGAGATGATGATGTGATGTATAGATTATCACGACTTGCATGTCGATGAGTACGGCAACCGGCAGGAGCCATAGGGTTGTCTTTAATTATTGTATGACCCGCGTGTCAATCATTAAGCGCTATGTAATGCTTTACTTTATCACTAAATGGTAGCAATAGTAGTAGAAGCATGTTGGGCGCGACAACCCCGATGGCGACACGTTGATGGAGATCAAGATGATGAAGATCATGGTGTCATGTCGGTGACGATGGAGATCTACCGGTGCTTTCTAGATGGTGATCAAAAGCACAAGTTCATGGCCATATCATGTCACTTATGAGTTGCATGTGATGTTAATCCTTTTATACACCTTGTTTTGCTTAGGACGACGGTAGCATTATAAGGTGATCCCTCACTTAAATTTCAAGATGAATTGTGTTCTCCCCGAATGTGCACCGTTGCGAAAGTTTGTCGTGTTGAGACACCACATGATGATCGGGTGTGATAGACTCTACATTCACATACAACGGGTGCAAGCCAGTGTTGCATGTGCAAAACACTCGGGTTAAACTTGACGAGCCTAGGATGTACAGACATGGCCTCGGAACACAAGAGACCGAAAGGTCAAACATGAGTCATATAGTAGATATGATCAACATAATGATGTTCACCATTGAAGCCACCTCAACTCACGTGATGATCAGACTTGAGTTGGTGGATTTGGATCATGTGACACTCATATGACCTGAGGGATGTCAATTTGAGTGGGAGCTTTAGTAATTTTATTAACTAAACTCATTGTATTGAACAATAGTCTAACTAAACTTTGCATATTTATGTTGTAGATCAATGGCTCATGCAGTAGCACCCCAGAATTTTAATGCGTTCCTAGAGAAGGCTAAGTTGAAAGATGATGGAAGTAACTTTGTTGATTGGGCCCGTAATATGAGGATTATCCTCACGGCTTCCCAGAAATCATATGTCCTTGATGCACCGCTTGGTGACCAACCAGAAGACATGACCTCCGAAGACGTTAAGAACGCTTGGGAGGCACGTACTGGAGATTACTCAATAGTTCAGTGTGCGATATTGTCGGTCTTAGAACCGGGACTCCAAAGACGTTTTGAACGTCATGGAGCATATGAGATGTTCCAGGAGTTGAAGTTTATCTTTCAGAAGAACGCTCGGATCGAGAGGTATGAAACCTCCGATAAGTTCTATGCTTGCAAGATGGAGGAGAACAGGTCTATCAGTGAACATATACTCAGAATGTCTGGGTATTCAACTCGTCTAGCGGAGTTGGGAATTGCCCTTCCGCCAGAGACGTCAGCACAGAGGCTGCCAATAAGGAACAATTCATGGAAGGACTTCAACAGGTCCTGCAATACCAACTCATCGTCTGCGACTGTCGCACTTTCTTCGACCTAGTGAACAAGGCCCTCATGCTGGAAGACAAGCGTCATGCCATCGATGAGACTCCCAAGCACAAGATGATCAGCAAGGGAAGCTCAAGCAACCAGAAACCTCGCCCATGGCAGCCAGCCCTAGCCAGGCCAACCCATCAGCCACAACAGGCTAGACCTCCTGCACCTCGTCCGAGCTACCAGCCTCAGCAGTATGCTAATCCCAGGACAGCCTAGAACAACAACCCCAATAACAACTATGGTGGTAGAAACTTCAACAACAACACTTGCTTTGGATGTGGTCAGTCTAGACACATCTCTAAGCTTTGCCCCAAGAGGAAGCTAGATGCACCGCGCCCCAATGTGCCAAACCAAGGTCAAGCCCGTGGAGTACCACCAAGGAACCCAACTCCCCGCAACCAGCCCAACAATGGCAAGGGTCGTGTGAATCACGTCACTGCAGAGGAAGCCTAGGAAGACCTAGATGTCATACTGGGTACATTCCTTGTCAACTCAACCCCAGCAACAGTATTGTTTGATTGTGGAGCTTCGCATTCTTTTGTCACCCAAAAGTTTGCACTAGAGAGTGGCATAAAACCTACACCCCTGGGTAGCCGTATGTTGATACAAACCCCCAGTTCAATTATGAAGTCTGGGATAGGGTGTAAGGGAGTGAAGATTGACATAAACAGGGTAGACTTCCTAGCAGACCTTATAGTTCTGGACTCACCAGGCTTGGATGTTATCCTTGGCATGAATTGGTTAACTAAGCACCAAGGCATGTTGGACTGTGCCAAGAGGATTGTCACCCTGACCAATAGCCAAGGAGTGGAAGTCAAGTATGCCCCCAACCCTGCCTCCACTCAAGCCCTCAGGCTAACTGCCTATCGGGAGTTGTGTTGGATCAAGTGCTAGTGGTATGTGAAGTGTCACAGCCCTAGAATTTTCTTGAATTGTTTGCATCAACATCAGCTTGTGCATCATGTCATCATGCCTAAATCCAAATTAATTTGAAATGGGGGTGATCACATCCAAATACAAATAGGTTAAACTTTAAGATAATTTAGTAAATCCAAAATGCTTTTCAAAAATGTTCCCCCTCTTTGTTAAATGTTGGCAACAACATATCAGGGTTGAGCTATATTTTCAGCACAAATTTTCCAAATTTAATTAATCAGCAAATATCTGAAAATCACTAATAAAGCACTATAAATATTTTAGTTGCTTCAAATTTTCTGAAACTTTTTGTGTAGTTTGTAAATATTCTAAATATACTACATAAATAATCTCAAGAATTTTTGCCTTATATTTTTTCCCAAACAAAATTAAATATAAAGCAGGAATTAGAAAACAGAAACTAAAATTAAATAAAAGAAAAGAAAACTTACCTGGCCAACACACCGGCCTAGTCCACCAGAGCCCAGGCGCCAGTCATCGTCTTCCCCACGAAAGAAGGACTCGCGTGCGTGGTCGCCACGCACGGGCACCTGCCATGGACACCTCCTACTTGCCGGTAGGCTCTCCAGGAAAGGGGATAAGCCCGAGAGACATCCGGATCGAGCCCTCCCTCCATTTCTCCTCCCCCTCTACGCTCGCCTCTCTCCTTTGCCTCCTCTCCCTCTCCGCCCGAAAGCCGCCGACCGCCGTGGATCTTCACCGTCTTGCGCCGCTCCGGTGTCTCCCCAAGCCCGCAAGCTCCATCTTCCGTTGCGTCATGAGCCTCCCCGTCGATCCCCCTCCTTCTCTCTGCTGCTTAGCCGCCATCCCCACCGCTGCCGAGCTCCGACCGTTTCAAGGTCGTCGTGGCCGTCGTCCCCGGCCACCCCGAAGCCTCCCGCGTGCTTCCATGGATGCGCGCGGGGATGGGCTCCCCTCTGGTGCCCTCCGTGTCGCCTGCTGCACCCTGTAGCGCCATTTTGGCCAACTCCACTGAGCCTCGCCACGGGTTTGGTTGCCACGGCCCAGCTCCGGCGGGTGCCGATGTGGCGACATCATTAGTGGCTAATGGAAACGCTAATTAACCCCACAAATGCTGACAGCGGGCCCTGCCACAGGTCAAACCGCGGGTCAACACAGGGATTAACCCTGTGTAACTAGCATGCGGGTCCTGCACGTTAGGTTTGACCTAGACCGAGTCAGCCGACCTGCTGGCATCATGATGACGCCAGGCTGACGCAGTAATCAATTTTTATAATAAAAATAATTCAGGAATTTCTAGAAATTATTATAAACTTCTAAAATCATAGAATATAATCTGTAAGTGAGATGAAAATAATTTATATATGAAAAATGATCAAAAATCCAATGAATCTGTTTATGCCATGATCATGCATGTTTGAGTAAGTTAACATCACCAAGTAGGACATTTCATGATTAGGATAAATTAATAATAATGTTGGAGTTGGAATTTAGTATAAGTTTGAATTCCGCTTCACTTAATATGACTACCTATAGCACAAGGTCAATTCAGCAACTTAACATGCCATTTCATCCATCATGATTGTTGCATCACCTTGAATGTGTTCCTTTCTTGTTTGCCAGTGTTTGTTCCCTCTTGGTAGACGATGTTTCCGATGATGTGAACATTGACACTGATGAAGAGAAATGATATCTTCAGGACTGTCAGGCAAGCAAATCCCCTTGAGCATACTGATATGAACCCACTCTCTCACCCCTGCTCTCTTTTATTGCATTAGGACAACAACAATTCAATTGTTACTTGTTCTTTGTAGTTGAACCCATTCCTTTGCATGACCTGTCTTTGCCATAGTAAATAGTTGAAACCACTTAGCATGAGTAGCAACTACTTGAGCCTTGTGGTGCTTACTCATCCATGCTTGCTTACTTACTGTGCCTGCTCTGCTTAGAGTCATGTCGTGTCAGGATTGATTCATTTGGGTAACGAATCAGAATGGCAATGTTCTTGTCCTATTGCGTGGGAGTTCAGTGTGTGATCATGATTTGGTAAAGGTAGCGATAAGAGGCCATGTAGGAGTACATGGTGGGTTGTCTCATTGGGACCGTCCATAAGAATGGAATTCTGTGTATGTTATCCAAGACAAGATACTACCACGCATTGGGATCCTTAATTAACCCTCCCGGCTTATTAATTGCCTTGATCTCTGTCCAGGAGTTGCAACTAGTTTCTGGTGTTTGTAGGATGTGCTGGCGGCCATGCATAGAGCTGACCGAAGGGGTAGGATATGGCGTGGTAGATGCACAGTGCCACGGTGTACCAAGCGTAGTACCATCCGTCGAGGTGGGCTTGGGAAGCCTGCGCACATCGTTTGTGGCCATAGCGGAAACTTCAGCCGGACTTCCGTGCGGGTTCAGCCTCAAATAGGCGATAAACCTGGACTAGGGTCCTATGTGGTTGACGGTCGTGGCCGACCCCCATGCCAGTGCTTCCGCTTGAAGGTTGCCGAGATGCATGACGTGCATATGGTGGTAAGTGGAGAGAGCATGTGTGAAGAAGTATACCCCTGCAAGGTGAATCAATCTGTTCGAATAGCCA
This sequence comes from Hordeum marinum, assembly GCA_022496015.1. NCBI lineage: Eukaryota > Viridiplantae > Streptophyta > Magnoliopsida > Poales > Poaceae > Hordeum > Hordeum marinum. The sequence continues at coordinate 173,742,515 of CM039674.1, read as the reverse complement.
TGTCCTCGGATATGGACTACTTGGAGAACTTATGTGGTTCATAGACAACTTGAAGTGGATACTCTAAAATACGCAAGATAAGTGTGAGTGCTATGGATGGCCTTCTCGTAGGGAGACGGAAGTGGATCCATAGTGGAGTATTGATTTGGTGAATATGTAGACTTGTGTGTGCTATACCACCTCAAAGAAAACACTTGTAGTCGTAGTACAGGTTAGCCAAGAGTCAAAGCTGGCTTGCTGCAATAAACTCCACAACCCCCTCATTCATACTGATGAATATGCAGTTAGTTTTGATGTAAGTCTTGCTGAGTACCCTTGTACTCACGTTTTCTTAATTTATGTTTTTGCACAGGAGACGTCAGTCTTATTAGCGATTGTTACAATGTGAAGTTCAATGTTTACCGGGTTAGCTTGGGAATCCTAGATAGAGGTCTGGTTCCTTTGGTAGGGTCGTTGTAGCTTTTCAGGCTCCTGCAGCCGCTTTTGTAGATGTTTGTACCCAGACATGTTTAACTTCCGCTTGCTTGTTTGAATGCTCCGAATGTTGGGTCTTGTGACCCCTGTTTGGAACATCTTATTGTATTGGCTCTTCCGAGCCTTCTAAGTAAATGTTGTAATGTTGTATGGTTATGTTGTGATGCCATAGTTGTATTTATGCATATCGGGCATGTCATGCATACATGGGATGTGCAACAGTATGTATGGGATCCGACACCTAGTTGTGTGCCTTTAGTAGTACTCTATATGGGGAAATGACTCTTTGTGCTTCCATCGAGCCTTGGTAGCTTGCTACTGCTCCGGACACATTGATTGACCAGCATGTATCCTTCTTTGCTGCTGTTTCTGTTCCTTCAGGGAAATGTCTTGCAGTGTAATGGAGTCCCTGTAGCCTGCTACGACTCATCTACATGCAGTGATGACATTTATGTCCCACGGCATAATGGAGTCCTTGTAGCTTGCTATGACTCGTCTACACATGCTAGAGATCGACACTTGCATTGCTGGGTTACGTATGCCTGTCCCTGTATGGATGTGACACTTGGGTTCTATGACTAGTTATATTGGCCCGGGTTCTTTGACATTTGAATGCTAGCGACACATTCACATACGTGAGTAAAAAGACGCAAACCGTCCCGGCCCAGGTAAGGTGGCATCCGTGGAGATAACCATTCGTGAGACCGCAAAGTGATGTGATGTGTTACATACTAGATTCTTATGGCTTAGGATCGGGGTCCCGACAGCTTTGGTATCAGAGCCTGACTGACTGTAGGACTACCAAGACAAACCGGTCGAAGTTGAGTCTAGAAACACTATAGAAAAGTATGGGAATTGATTGTGGAAGGGAATGTAAGGCTCCTTTTACTCCTTTCCTTGTGTCATTCCGATTCTGAGTCACCTTCTTCTTTATTCTACGGGGATTAAGAACTAGGCCTTCTCATCTATCTATTAGGATGACGAGTTAATATGCTGGAGACCTATAGAGAAGTTGTTCTCTTTCTAGATCAGTGTCTCCATAAGAATTCAACGTCATATTGTCAATTTTCTGGTGCAGGTTGCCTCATATTTCATGCCCGTACAGCCGTTATGATGTCCGAGTTATCCAAGTTTCTAAATTATCTGATGCAACTGCAAAACTCTTTCGTCTTGAGTCAATGTCTTTCAGGCCAGTCAAAGCACACTAATTTTTGAGTTGAGGTACTATTTTACCTCAACGTGTTTGATGTTAGTGTTTTAGGAAACCATGTTGTTTCAGTGAAAAACCCAATAGTCTAGTTGTGTCTTTTCTTTTCACTGTGATAAATCTGGCCATCATTATCAAAAGCATGTTCTGATGCTACTTAGTCAATAGGTATTCTGTATACGGGTTTTTGAACCCAAGGATCTTTCTGCTCCTTCCCGTTGATAGTATTTGCTTGTTCCCTTAGGATGCTTAGTAACCTTGATATAGTCCTGAAGGTTTGTGGTATATCATTCTTCCAATACCATGAACCAGCTATGGCAAAAGTTCTTTGTGAAGAAAAGATCACAACATGAGTGCTCTTGATGAGTTCTCCATCCCATAGTTGTGACTCTGCCAATTCTTCATTTATGCATGGATTATCTGGAAGAAACACGTTGAAATCCGTTTGACATATTCAATCCATGCATCTCCAACTCAGGAAAAATCAGGTTCTCTTGAGTTGCCCTTCTTCAATTGTATTCTAACCTTTATCTATCAATGGATAGTCAAGAGTATGTCATGCATCGTGTTATTGATGACGACTATATTTGTGGTCTGTCAAGCCATTCTATTTTAGAATGACTAGGAGAAGCAAACTCCCATACCTCATCCATTTCTCGGATTTGGTCAAAGCAGTTGTATTCCGCAGATCAAAATGCCAATTCAGCTTTTGCTCTGTTCCATCTTGAGGTATTACCCTCTTCATGTCAAGATTATCAGGAGAACTACACTCCCTCTTATGAAATCTTGATGTAGTGATACTTCTAGCCATCATCATTCATTCCCCAGTCTCTGTGTTGTCTATAACCAGAATACCGACAAGTGAATCATGATGTGTTAAATTGATACTCCTGGCAACTTTGTTGCTCGGTAGTTAATGGACAATAATCTCACTCTTGGTGTGATGGTCACTTAATTGTCATACCAAGATTTATCGTGCTACCTAGTCCATGTTCCATGGTGCACTTTTCGATCAATGAGTTAGGATTGTGTCAATCCTTCGCTCTGTTGATCATGTCGCCTTGCCTTGAAAAGCAAGATTGCTCTCGAGCTTGATAACATACCAGTGGATCATGATTTTCTAAATATCTTCTCGCAAGTATTACCAAAGTGTTCCTTGACCGTTATGTTAAGTTCATGATCAAGATGGTTTTGCTATAAACCATCCCTTCTCCAAGAATCGGTGTTGGACACCCATGAACTAGTTGGTTAAGCTAAACAACAACTTGGAGTGTTGAAAGATAAAAGCTTCGCCTGACTTAGTTCATTCCAGGGGGAAGTCTTTGTTGTGGACGTGTGTGTCGAAGAAAGGCGATATTTTCACAGAGTGTTCCTTGTGGTCAGTTGTTGCATCTATCGTCTTATCCAATCTTTGATTTGAGTGCGGGCTACCATCAAATCAAAATCAGAACCAAATATCTTCCTAATGTTGTTTTTACTCGTGGATGTATCCTCGAGCAGACACCAATATATCCTTTGGTCTGACCAATGCTATCACCTTGTTCTCATAGTTGAGGAATTCCATTCATTTGGATACCTCAATGAATTGTTGTTGGGCCCATCGACAACACTTTCATCTGTTCCATGATTCATGATGAACATTGAGCTAGTGTTGGAAACTTTGTAGGTAATATCTTCGTGTCCTGTACATGAAGCATATGCATGGTGTAAGAAGTGACTTACTCTTAGTTCATGTGCATTTGGTGCAAGTTGTAGCCATGAACTTGAGAAACGTTGTTTTGTTTTCTTTGGAATCATCCCAAGTCAATCATGCACGTGCGAAGTATTCTATGGTTTGGTAGACTGATCATATCCATCCCACATGCAATCCCTAGCACACCAAGCCACTGATTGACTTGTATAAGTAAAAGAAGATAAGTGTTACTCCTGAAGGGCCCTGATTGACGTGCACAATACTCCGCTACTGTCGGGACCCCGATTCTAAGTCATATGATTCCATACTATAACAAGCCACATCACTTTGCGGCCTCACGCACGGTACTCCACGGCTGCCACCTTACCTTGGCCGGGACCGTTTGCGTCTTTTGGCTCACGTATGTGAACATGTCGCTAGCAATCACACAACAAGAACCCGGGCCGACATGACTAGTCATAGAACCCAAGTGGCACATCCGTACGGAAACAGGTATACATAACCCAGCAATACAGGTGTCGGTCTCAAGCGTGTGTAGACGAGTCATAGGAAGCTACAAGGACTCCATTACGTCGTGAGACACGAATGTCATCACTACACGTAGATGAGTCGTAGCAGGCTACGAGGACTCCATTACACTGTGAGACATTTCCCTGAAGGAACAGACACAGAAGCAAAGAAGGATACATGTCGGTCAATCAATGTGTCCGGAGCAGTAGCAAGCTACCATTGCTCGGTGGAAGCACAAAGAGGCAGTTTCCCGTAAAGAGTACTACTACAGGCACACGACTAGGTGTCGGATCCCATACATACCGTTGCACGTCACACGTACGCATGACATGCCCAATATGCATAGATAGAACTATGGCATCACAACATAACCATACAACAACATGACTTTTATTTAAGAGACTCAGACGAGCCTTGCATAATATGTTCTTACAGATAGGGGTCACATGACCCGACACTCAAGTCATACAAACATAGTCATACAAGCCAGCCGAAACTTAAGCTGTCTGAGTACAGACGGCAAAATATAAAAAGAGACACACGGCCTGACTATCTACAGCCCACCACATGGGCAAGATCGTAGCTAGGACACCAGCTATTCGGCATCATCAACGTCTAGATAGAACCCACCTGATGGGTCCTGGTTCTCTTCTGCAACATTAATTAAGCAAGGGTGAGTACAATCGTACTCAGCAAGTCTTTAAAACAGACCTAGTCTATTTATGCTCATGTATCAACAAGGGGGTGGTGGAGTTTATGCAGAATGCCAGCTTTGACTCATGGCTAACCTACACTACTCAATTTTAACTCCTTGTTATAATTTTAGTTATCGCACACGAGTCCACTACCTCCATTACAATACACTACCAGGGATTCACCTTCCCCTCCCGGAAGTGTGCCATCCACGGTACTCACACTTGTCTTGATATTTTTAGAAGTATCCATTTGATTATCTATGTACAGCATAAGTTCTCCAAGTAGTCCATATCCGAGGACGCGGCTATTCGAATAGTTTCATACCTGCAGGGGTGTACTTCTTCACACACGCTCTCGCCACTTATCGCTGTGTGCCATAAACCATGCACCTCAGCAACCTTCAAGCGGATGCCCAGCGAGGAAGTCGGCCACGACCGTCAATCACATAAGACCTCTAGTCTAGGCTACCGCCTATTTGAGACTGACCCGCATGGAAGTCCGGCCGAAGTTTCTGCTACCGTCTCAAACGATGTGCGTAGGGTTCCCAAGCCCACCATTCGGGTGACCCTTGGTACACCGTGCCACTGCCTACGGCATCGTAACCCACCCCGAGGGTCAGCACTATGCACGGCCTCCAGCATGCTATAAACACCAAAAACTACTTGCAATACCTGGATCAAAGACTAAGCGACTGATAAGTCGAGAGGGGTCGAGTTACCGGAACCCAATGTGTGGTAGTATCTCGTCTTGGATCACAAACACGGAACCCGGTTCCTAAGAACGGTTCCAATGAGACAACCCACTATGTACTCCTACATAGCCTCTCATCGCCACCTTTACCAAATCGTATTCATTATATGCTCAGTAAATCGGACAACGCTGTTTCACTCAGTTCATCACCCAGATGAATCCAGCCTGACACAACTCTAAGAATAGCAAGCATAGCAGGCAAGGTAAGCTAAGCACATCATGGCACAAGCATCTACCAGGTATGGTAGGTTGCAAGGTTCAGCTAATTACTGTGACAAGATCAGGTCATGCATAAGATTAGGATCATCTACTGTGAATGACTGACATGTGATCGTTTGTCCTAATGCAATAAATAAGAGCAGGAGCGAGAGAATGTGATGTTATCAAAATGATCAATAGGGTTGCTTGCCTTGCTGGGTTGTGGAGGAGTTCTCTCCTTCGTCGGGGTACGGAGTGGTATCTTCCGGATTAGGGCCTACCGCAACGCAAATAAAAGCATTCAATACAAGCAGATGCAACAATATGATTCATGATCATGGCATAGTAGTATGCATAAGTGAGCTAATGTAACTAGTGATCATATCAATTTGAAATGAGTTTGAATATAGGTTCAAAGTTGCTCTCATTTCAAATTCCATATATTGACCTAATGTTAAAATTTCCATGTTTACCTATTTAGGTTGCTCTAACATGCATGAGAATAGCACCATTGGATTCATTGGATTTTTCTGATAAATTTTCATATATAAATTATTTTCATCTCACTTACAGATTAATTTATATGATTTTTGAAAGTTTTAAATATTTTCTGGAATTATGTTTAAATAAGACATTGAATTATGACATCAGCATGATGTCATGATGACATCAGCTGGTCAGCTGACCCGGCCCAGAGTCAAACCTGACATGTGGGGTCCACATGTCAGTAACTGGCTAACTCAACTAATTGATTAAGACTAATTCTGTTTTAATTTACTAATTGGGCCCACCTGTCAGTGACACATTAACTTAATTAATGATTAAACTAATTACAGATTAACCTAAACTAATCAGGGTCGGGGCCCACCTGTCATTGACTCACAGAGTCATGCCAGGCCCCACCTGAGGTCAAACTCGCCGGAGTTGGCCGGCGGCTCGACACCGGTGACCATCAGGGGCGGCGGCGTCCGTCGGGTTTCTCCTACAGGGGGTCATTTGGCGCGCTAAAACCATCGGCGCGTAGCCCGTGCATGACCACATCCATCTGAGGCCACGGGAGGTCACGAGGTTGCGGAGCTCGCCAGAAACAAGCTCGTGGTGGCGGCCGGAGCTCGGGCTCGGACGCGAACACGACACAGGGCACGGCACAGCTCATACCTAGCACCAAAGGCATCTATGCGACTCTGTAAACACAACGGTGGCCTTGGAAGGACCAACCGGTCACCGGAAAGTAGCCGGCGATGAGCTCAAGCGGCGGCGCAATTAGGGCCTCGATGGAATCCGGGGCTAGGGCGCGAGATAGAACGGGGAAGAGGGGGGAAACACTCAGGGGCTCACAGCGAATGCAGAGGCATCGACGACTGCCTCGGGGAAGACTTGGAACGGCGGCAATCTCCGATTCTTCTCCGGCGACCTGAGGAGGAAGAAGGGGATGCGACGGCAATTGGGACCTTCTGGCGATGGGCAGCTAGGTTTGGGAGGAGGAGGGGGTCCGCACGGTTCTTTTGGCTGGCTCAGATGGCACGGGGGTTGGCTAGAACGACGGCGACGAGCTTAGGAAGCTCTCGGGCATGGCGGAAGCAGAGAGGAAGGCGGAGAGAGCGAGGAGCGGAGGGAGAGAGCGGCGGGGAGGCGGCTCGGTGCTTATCCCCGGCGTCGCGCTGGCGAGGGAGGGGCCAGGCAGGCAGGTGGCATGGCGCCACCGGCGTGAGCGCACGGCGGCCACACGCCATGCCTACTGGACGCCAGGAGGAAGAAGACCCCCTTGGGCCAGATGGGCCACCAGGTAAGCTCCCTCTCTCTCTTTCTCTTTTTCCTTTCTTCTAGTTTTCTATATTTCTGACCTTTGTTTATTTTATTTCGAGATTCAAATGACTTCAAATTATCCCCAAACAATTTCTAAAATAGAGTTTGGATATTTCAAACCTATTCAGAAAGTTTCAGCGATTTTGAAATCAGAATTAATGATAATGATTTTATTTGTCATTTTCAGAGACTTAAATCATTAATTTAAATTATTTAAAATGTTCAAATAATTAAGATGGTCCCTGGTATATCCATGTCCTCAATTATCAGACATAGGGAACATTTTTGATGGGCATTTTGGATTTGTTGAAATTTCATTTATCTGGAATTTCTTTATTTCATGAAATGCTTGGGGTTTCTTTTCTTTCTCCCCATTTCATATTAATGCAATGATGATGATGATGATGCAAACACATTGCTAGCCTAAGACACTTGCTAGGGTTGTGACAAGCAGTAATGCTTTCACGAACAGGAAGAAAATGAGCCACTTTGGAAAGACGATCAATGACTACGAATATAGCATTGTTCCCTCTCTTGGTCCTGGGAAAACCGGTGATGAAATCCATACCGACCTTATCCCATTTTCATTCAGGAATAGCTAAAGGTTGAATGGTGCCAGCAGGCCTTTGATGTTCTGCTTTCACACGACGACAAACGTCACAATTAGCAACATACTGAGCAATTTTTCTCTTCATCCTGGTCCACCAGAACCTCTGGCGTAGGTCCTGCTACATCTTGGTACTACCCGGATGAATTGTGAGAGGAGAATCATGAGCCTCCTTAAGGATCAATTGTCGCAGATGTTGTTTCTTTGGGATCACCAAGCGATTCTCAAAGAAGACAACTCCCCGATCATCTTCCAAGAAGCATCTAACATTACCCTTCTTAATGTTTTTCTTGATCCGAGATATCCCGGCATCATGCTTCTGGGCTTCTAAGATTTGATCCAAAAGAGTAGGTTTCGCCACCAAGTTGGATAGGAATCCTTGAGGAACAATGTGAAGGTTTAACTTCCGGAATTCCTCATAGAGAAGCGGTTGACCCTGTTGTAACATTAGATTGTTACAATAAGACTTACGACTTAGTGCATCAGCCATGACATTGGCTTTTCCTGGGGTGTAAGTTATCCCTAAGTCGTAATCTGTAATCAAATCTACCCACCGTCTTTGCCTGAGATTCAAATCCGGCTGGGTGAAGATATATTTCAGACTTTGGTGATCGGTGTATATCTCGCAACGATTACCCACGAGGTAATGTCGCCATGTCTTTAGTGCGTGGACTACAGCTGCAAGTTCAAGATCATGTGTTGGATAATTATCCTCATGTAAACGCAACTGTCGAGATGCGTATGCAATCACATGACGATCTTGCATAAGAATGCAACCTAATCCTTGTCGCAAGGCATCGCAGTAGATAATAAAGTCCTTAGAAAAATCTGGTGGCACCAGAACGGGAGCAGAGGTCAGTCGTCTTTTCAACTCCTGAAAACTATGCTCACATTGTGGGGTCCACTCGAACTTTTTATCTTTCTTGAGGAGTTCAGTCAGAGGTTTCGCAACCTTGGAGAAGTTCTCAACAAAGCGGCGACAATAGCTCGCTAAGCCAAGGAAACTCCGAACTTGCTTAACTGATTCAGGTTGACTCCAATCAAGGACGGCATGAACTCTCTCGGGGTTGACAGCAATACCTTTGCCAGAGATCACGTGGCCCAGATAGGTCACTTCCGGCAACCAGAATTCACACTTGGAGAATTTGGCATATAGGCGATGCTCACGAAGTTTCATCAATACCAGCCTTAGATGCTCGACATGTTCTTGCTCGTTCTTCGAGTAGATGAGTATATCGTCGAGGTTAACCACGACGAATTTATCCAAATACTCCATGAAGATCGAATTAATCAGACGAGAGAAAGTGGTTGGAGCTTTGGTTAAACCAAAAGACATGAAGGTGTACTCATATTGGGCATAACGAGTGACAAAAGCCGTTTTGGAATGTCCTCGTTCCTAATTCTGATTTGATGGTATCCCAACCTCAAATCCATTTTGGAAAAGACAGAGGATCCGACGAGTTGATCGTACAAATCGTTGATCCTGGGGAGCAGATACTTCTTCTTGATAGTGACCAAATTCACTGGTCGGTAATCCACAACCATCCGATTCGATCCATCCTTCTTCTTAACGAAGAGGACGGGGCAAGCCCAAGGAGAAGAGCTAGGACGAATGAAACCTTTCTTCAAAGCTTCATCGAGTTGGGTTTTTAGCTTGTCTAGTTCTAAGGGTGCCATCTTATAAGGTCTTCTGGCTATTGGGACTGTCCCTGGGATAAGTTCTATCACGAATTCAACATCTCTGACAGGTGGAACACCTGGCAGTTCTTCTGGAAAGACATCCGGAAAATCACGGACTACCAGAATATCTTCTAGCTCAGGGAGAGGGCTAGCATTTAGGTAATAGAGTTGGCGCTTGGTTGTTCGAGTAGAGACATTAACTATCTCACCCGAGGGATGTGTAAGTTGAACATTCCTAGAATGAGTATCAATCTTGGCATAGTGGGCTTTCATCCAATCCATACCTAGAATGACATTGATGTCCGAGGACTTAAGAGCTATCAAAGATGCTAGGAATACTAGTCTATCAACCAGAATTTCATTGTCATGGCTCACTCTAGAAGTTTGCCATTTTGAACCAGGAGTTTGAACTACTAAAAGAGTGGGCATGTCACAGAAAGACATGTTATGCAGCTGTGCATAACCTTCTGAGATGAATGAATGAGATGCCCCAGTATCAAATAGAACAGATGCTGGATGGCTATTAACAAGAAGCGTACCTAGAATGACATCAGGGTCTTCAAGAGCTTCTTCAGCAGACACATAATTAACTCGCCCACGGTTAGGAGCTGGCTTCACGTAGAAAGCTTTCCCTGGTTTTCCGCGTCCAGCGGGCTTAGCATTGTTCTGGGGACACTCATGAGAATAGTGTCCCGGTTCTCCACACTTGTAGCATACCACTGTGGCACGAGGGGCAACATTTGTTTGTGGTCCTCCAAAAGGTCTGGGTAGAGGGTTGAACTGAACTGGACGAGGTGCCTGAAAAGATGGCCTCATAGTGTATCTTGCCGGCAAAGCTGCATTGGGCACCCACACTCGGCGTTTGTGAGGGCCTGAACCCGATGCAGGGTTGAAGTCACGGTTATGCTTCCTCGTGGCCTTGTAGTCAGTTTGTCCGGACTCAGCATTGATAGCCTTATTGACGAGAGCCTAGAAGGTCGTGCACTGATGCAAGCGAAGATCTCGGTGAAGCTCAGCATTAAGTCCCTTGCGGAACCTAGCCTGCTTCTTAGCATCGGTTGAGACTTCTTCTGGGGCATAGCAAGCAAGATTACCAAACTCACGACTGTATGCATCCACTGACAATCTGCCTGGGTGAAGGCATAGAATTCCTCTCTTTTGCGATCCATCAGCCCTTCCGGGATGTGATGGATACGAAATGCGGCGCTGAACTCTGCCCAGGTTGGTGCAGGTCCCTGGGGATGCATAGCCTCATAGCTTTCCCACCACAGGTTGGCAGGTCCCTCCAGAAAGTATGTCACAAAGGTCACCTTATTGGCCTCTGAAACATTTGCAGCTCAGATCTTACGTGACATGCTAGTCAGCCAATCATCCGCATCGAGGGGGTCGATCGAATGATGGTACTTAGGCAGACACAGCTTGATAAAGTCACCAAGTGACACTCCATCATGGTGATCATTGCGGGGAGCACAAGCTGTGTTCTATTCAATTCTCTCTAAAAACCTCTTGGTCTCCCTCTTATTCCGTTCAAATTCTAGCATCACCTCCACCAGAGATGGTGCATGTGGCAGCTCGTCTTGCCTTGGCTGGCTACTCTCGCCCTGCTCGGGAGCAGACACGGGGTTGTTCCTAGTTTACACCATCCCGAGGAAAACAATCCACAGCTTAGACATAGAGAACAACAACTCTAAGACATGAGTTAAGGAATGCACTGATCAACATGGCATGTAGGATAACACCAATCAGCATGGTAAAACAACTACCATATGAACATTAGGTTTCATACACACCATGACTTAGTTTAGTACAAACCCAAGCTGAAACAACTATGGAGAGATAACACAACTCATCGGAGGCATTACAAGCTTCCTATACATTATCTATCTACACCTCCGGAACTCAACTCTCGACCTTAATCATATCCCACAAGACACGCAGGACTGTGGCAATACAACTACTACCATACTAGGTCTAACATCCACGCACTCAAACATCACCGTAGAATGCCACGTACAGGTTACCCCCGTGACCTGGGAGCTGAACCTGAGGATCTGGAAACACTCTAGCCTGGGATCCCTGGAAACCATAAGGACACGGGTGTGGCCTTGGTCCCCTTGTCAGTGGCAACAGCGATCCTCGAAGAGGGGTGGTGCCTCCAACATCAGGCCAGTCTACGTGTGCTGGCAAATGAGTCTATGATGGGGTCAGCAACTCCAAGTCTCCATAGCCTGTCTGCACGACAGGTGCCAACTGTGTCAAGGTTTTCCAAAGGCGTGCACGGGTAGCATAGAGCTCCATGCGAAGGGCACGTTCATCACGATCCCTGTTCTCCAACATCTGAGCAGTCACCTGCAGCCTAGGATCCTCATGAGAATGATCAAACTAGGCTGCACGGAGATATCCATCCTCTCCTCCCATGGAAGCAGGAACATAGCAGAACTCCGTGTTCTGTAACAGACCATGGTGAAACCTCATAATAGTCAGCATGGTGTAGGCGGCTCCCTGAACTGCCATACCTATGGTAACTCCCAATCCATGAGTCCAGTGAAGCGGCTCTGCAGCTCCAGGATATGGAGGATATATCCTAACGGTACACAAATACTGACTCTAGTTGCAATCTCGATACAGCTCCTCCACTATGTACTCTGGGTACCAGCGATATCCAGCCTCCATCATCACTCTAACCAACATGGCCGTGTGACCCGGCACATCGATGCACCTGGTCAGACGGACCACCTGACGGGAAGGACGAGAGGGCATCTGAAACAGAGAATGATGCAAAGACATTTGAGATCCTAGCAGAAATTGGACAGCATAACGGCTGTAATTGCTCAAGAAATTTTTTGAGACAATTGAAAAGAGATTGGAAAGGCATGAGCACTCAACTATCTAGACTCAAATCTCTTCTCCATCTGTTTTTCACACCAACAACACTTGAGTAACTGCACTCACGTACAAGCAAGCTAGCTATGAGTCCATGGCTAGTAACTCGTCATTCTAAGCAATAGATCAGAATCCTAGTTCCAATCCCCGTAGAAAAGATGAGAATGACCCAGCATAGAATAACTTGGGAAGAGGAGTAAAAAGAGCCTTACATTCCCTTCCACAATCAATTCCCCTACTTATCTATGGTGTTTCTAGACTCAACTTCGACCGGTTTGGCTTGGTAGTCCTACAGTCAGTCAGGCTCTGATACCAACGCTATCGGGACCCCGATTTTAAGTCATATGATTCCATACTGTGACAAGCCACATCACTTTGTGGCCTCACGCACGGTACTCCACGGCTGCCACCTTACCTTGGCGGGGACCGTTTGCGTCTTTTGGCTCACATATGTGAACATGTCGCTGGCAATCACACAACAAAGAACCCGGGCCGACATGACTAGTCATAGAACCCAAGTGGCACATCCGTACGGAAACAGGCATACATAACCCAGCAATGCAGGTGTCGGTCTCAAGCGTGTGTAGACGAGTCATAGGAAGCTACAAGGACTCCATTACGTCACGAGACACGAATGTCATCACTACACGTAGACGAGTCGTAGCAGGCTACGAGGACTCCATTACACTGCGAGACATTTCCCCGAAGGGACAGACACAGCAACAAAGAAGGATACATGCCGGTCAATCAATTTGTCTGGAGCAGTAGCAAGCTACCATGGCTCAGTGGAAGCACAAAGAGGCAATTTCCCATAAAGAGTACTACTACAGGCACACGACTAGGTGTCGGATCCCATACATACCGTTGCACGTCACACGTACGCACGACATGCCCGATATGCGTAGATACAACTATGGCATCACAACATAACCATACAACAACATGACTTTTATTTAAGAGACTCAGACGAGCCTTGCATAATATGTTCTTACAGATAGGGGTCACATGACCCGACACTCAAGTCATACAAACATAGTCATACAAGCCAGCCGAAACTTAAGCTGTCTGAGTACAAACGGCAAAATATAAAAAGAGGCACACGGCCTGACTATCTACAGCCCACCACACGGGCAAGATCGTAGCTGGGACCCCAGCTATTCGGCATCGTCAACGTCTACATAGAACCCACCTGATGGGTCCTGGTTCTCTTCTGCAACATTAATTAAGCAAGGGTGAGTACAATCGTACTCAGCAAGTCTTCAAAACCGACCTAGTCTATTTATGCTCATGTATCAACAAGGGGGTGGTGGAGTTTATGCATAATGCCAGCTTTGACTCATGGCTAACCTACACTACTCAATTTTAACTCCTTGTTATAATTTTAGTTATCGCACACGAGTCCACTACCTCCATTACAATACACTACCATGGATTCACCTTCCCCTTCCGAAAGTGTGCCATCCACGGTACACACACTTATCTTCATATTTTTAGAAGTATCCATTTGATTATCTATGAACAGCATAAGTTCTCCAAGTAGTCCATATCCGAGGACGCGGCTATTCGAATAGTTTCATACCTGCAGGGGTGTACTTCTTCACACATGCTCTCGCCACTTATCGCTGTGTGCCATAAACCATGCACCTCAACAACCTTCAAGCGGATGCCCAGCGAGGAAGTCGGCCACGACCGTCAATCACATAAGACCTCTAGTCCAGGCTACCACCTATTTGAGACTGACCCGCACGGAAGTCTGGCCGAAGTTTCCGCTACGGTCCCAAACGATGTGCGCAGGGTTCCCAAGCCCACCATTCGGGTGACCCTTGGTACACCGTGCCACTGCCTACGGCATCGTAACCCACCCCGAGGGTCAGCACTATGCATGGCCTCCAACATGCTATAAACACCAGAAACTACTTGCAATACCTGGATCAAAGACTAAGCGACTGATAAGTCGAGAGGGGTCGAGTTACCGGAACCCAATGTGTGGTAGTATCTCGTCTTGGATCACAAACACGGAACCCGGTTCCTAAGAACGGTTCCAATGAGACAACCCACTATGTACTCCTACATAGCCTCTCATCGCCACCTTTACCAAATCGTATTCATTATATGGTCAGTACATCGGACAACGCTGTTTCACTCAGTTCATCACCCAGATGAATCCAGCCTGACACAACTCTAAGCATAGCAAGCATAGCAGGCAAGGTAAGCTAAGCACATCATGGCACAAGCATCTACAAGGTATGTTAGGTTGCAAGGTTCAGCTAATTACTGTGACAAGATCAGGTCATGCATAAGATTAGGATCATCTACCGTGAATGACCGACACGTGATCATTTGTCCTAATGCAATAAATAAGAGCAGGAGCGAGAGAATGGGATGTTATCGAAATGATTAATGGGGTTGCTTGCCTTGCTGGGTTGCGGAGGAGTTCTCTCCTTCGTCGGGGGACGGAGTGGTATCTTTCGGATTAGGGCCTACCGCAACGCAAATAAAAGCATTCAATACAAGCAGATGCAACAATATGATGCATGATCATGGCATAGTAGTATGCATAAGTGAGCTAATGTAACTAGTGATCATATCAATTTGAAATGAGTTTGAATATAGGTTCAAAGTTGCTCTGATTTCAAATTCCATATATTGACCTAATGTTAAAATGTCCATGTTTACCTATTTAGGTTGCTCTAACATGCATGAGAATAGCACCATTGGATTCATTGGATTTTTCTGATAAATTTTCATATATAAATTATTTTCAACTGACTTACAGATTAATTTATATGATTTTTCAAAGTTTTAAATATTTTCTGGAATTATTTTTAAATAAGAAATTGAATTATGACATCAGCATGATGTCATGATGACATCAGCTGATCAGCTGACCCGGCCCAGAGTCAAACCTGACATGTGGGGTCCACATGTCAGTGACTGGCTAACTCAACTAACTGATTAAAACTAATTCTGTTTTAATTTACTAATTGGGCCCACCTGTCAGTGACACATTAACTTAACTAATGATTAAACTAATTACAGATTAACCTAAATTAATCAGGGCCGGGGCCCCACCTGTCATTGACTCACAGAGTCAAGCCAGGCCCCACCTGAGGTCAAACTCGCCGGAGTTGGCCGGCGGCTCGACGCCGGTGACCATTAGGGACGGCGGCGTCCATCGGGTTTCTCCTACAGGGGGACATTTGGTGCGCTGAAACCACCGGCGTGTAGCCCGTGCACGACCGCATCCATCTGAGGCCACGGGAGGTCACGGGGTTGCCGGAGCTCGCCGAAAACGAGCTCGTGGCGGCGGCCGGAGCTCGGGCTCGGACGCGAACATGACACAGGGCACGACACAGCTCCTACCTAGCACCAAAGGCATCTACGTGACTCCGTAAACACAACGGTGGCCTTGGAAGGACCAACCGGTCACCTAAAAGTAGCCGGCGACGAGCTCAAGCGGCGGTGCAATTCGGGCCTCGATGGAATCCGGGGCTAGGGCGCGAGATAGAAGGGGGAAACAGGGGGAAACACTCAGGGGCTCACAGCGAACGCAGAGGCGTCGACGGCTGGCTCGGGGAAGACCTGGAATGGCGGCAATCTCCGATTCTTCTCCGGTGACCCGAGGAGGAAGAAGGTGATGCGACGGCAATTGGGACCTTCTGGCGATGGGTAGCTAGGTGTGGGAGGAGGAGGGGGTCCACACGGTTCTTTTGGCTGGCTCAGATGGCGCGGGGGTTGACTAGAACGACGGCGACGAGCTCAGGAAGCTCTCGGCCATGGCAGAAGCAGAGAGGAAGGAGGAGAGAGCAAGGAGCGGAGGGAGAGACCGGCGGGGAGGCGGGTCGGTGCTTATCCCCGGTGTCGCGCTGGCGACGGAGGGGCAAGGCAGGCAGGTGGCGTGGCGCCACCGGCGTGAGCGCACGGCGGCCACACACCGCGCCTACTGGACGCTAGGAGGAAGAAGACCCCCTTGGGCCAGATGGGCCACCAGGTAAGCTCCCTCTCTCTCTTTCTCTTTTTCCTTTCTTCTGGTTTTCTATATTTCTGACCTTTGTTTATTTTATTTCCAGATTCAAATGACTTTCAAATTATCCCCAACAATTTCTAAAATAGAGTTTGGATATTTCAAATCTATTCAGAAAGTTTCAGGGATTTTGAAATGAGAATTAATGATAATGATTTTATTTGTCATTTTCAGAGACTTAAATCATTAATTTAAATTATTTAAAATGTTCAAATAATTAAGATGGTCCCTGGTATATCCATGTCCTCAATTATCAGACATAGGGAACATTTTTGATGGGCATTTTGGATTTGTTGAAATTTCATTTATCTGGAATTTCTTTATTTCATGAAATGCTTGGGGTTTCTTTTCTTTCTCCCCATTTCATATTAATGCAATGATGATGATGATGATGCAAACACATTGCTAGCCTAAGACACTTGCTAGGGTTGTGACAGCTACCTCCAATGATGGTTCCATCTAGAACTCGGCAGTGTTTTGTTGTAAGTCCATGTAGTCATGCATGTCCTGGATAGCGTGTTCACATGTGTTTTGCAATCTAGTTGACGTTTTGGGGTTGGCTTCCGCAGTTCATTTTCTGAGAATCTTGCAACGTCATCTCTTCGATTTGTGTTGCAACCTTTCACTTTCAGACATGCTAAATCTGGAATATCATGACACCAACCATATCTGAATCTCAGGCAGATATGATGGTTGGGACGTTTCCCCAAGAATTATAATATTGGTCTCTCTGTAACCCGGCAAAGGGATGTTGTGGCTAATATACCTATCCGGAAGACCTACTATTACGATATCTTGTATCAGCAACTTAGCCACTTTCCCATGACGTTTTCATATGACGTTTCGGAAGTTGTTTCTCATGGACCCTTTGAGATCCTGAAGTCCGACCTTTACTTGATGTTCTAGTCATAACACCTGACACATAATTGAGGTTATGCTAGTACATCGAGGAGAAATCTTGGTCAATCATCCTAGTTTCGCTCCCTTGGCATAGCTAAGGTGAAATCTAAGAAAGTGTTGTCTTCCTTTGCATCAGCATCCTCCATCATTATTCATCATGGTAGTATGAAGTGTTGCAAAGATCCTTGGCACAAATGTTGGTAAAAAACCTGATGAATATGAAAATGGTCAAGTCCTTGAGAGCATGATCAGACACTGGGTTATACTCTCGGTATTAATTGGAATGTGCCTTTCGTTGCCGAGTTGTTTTGTATCTCTAGTTTCCCTTCGATCTGAGTATGTCATTCATTGAATTCCTTCCAACAATCATTTGTGAATTTCCCTTAGGCTGGTATGAAGAGTTTCAATGATCCCTGTATCAAAAGTAATTCTTTTTTCCACATAAGGGATAATCCTACGAGTCACCTTCCCTAAGGTGCCCGTTATGGTATGAAGGGCAATTATCTCCTCGCTACTTTCAAACCTCTTCGCCATCTGCTTTAGGATGAACTTGTTGCCTACCAATTGAACCTCCGTCATCTATCTCATTCCGTCATTCTCAATGTGTGTTTTGTGTCTTAGCTCGAGGGATGTTATCATGTCTCATTCTACGAGTTGATCATGAGTTGCTCGATCTCCGAGAAGATCGAATCTTGTAGAGCTTTCTTATTCCTTTTGTCATCGTGTTAGATGAAGATCTTGAAAGCAAAGACGCCAAAGTCAAGATGATGAAATGAAGCACCATCTTCGAGAAGGGAAACTGGATCATGAAGATTATGTTAGCTTTGTGTTCCCTTCTGTCCTCTTACCCTACGCCTGAATCTCGAGACGAGATTCTTGTTTAGTGGGGGTGAGTTGTCACAGCCCTAGAATTTGCTTGAAATTGTTTGCATAAACATCAGCTTGTGCATCATGTCATCATGCCTAAGTCCAAATTAATTGGAAATGGGGGAGATCAAACCCTAGCACAAATAAAATCCAAATAGGTTAAACTTTAAGATAATTTAGTAAATCCAAAAGGCTTTTCAAAAAAGTTCCCCTTCTTTGATAAATGTTGGCAACAACATATCAGGGTTGAACTATATTTTCAGAACTAATTTTCCAAATTTAATTAATCAGCAAATTTCTGAAAATCACTAATAAAGCACTATAAATATTTTAGTTGCTACAAATTTTCTGAAACTTTTTGTGTAGTTTGTAAATATTCTAAATATACTACATAAATAATCTTAGGAATTTTTGCCTTATATTTTTTTCCCAAACAAAATGAAATATAAAGTAGGAATTAGAAAACAGAAACTAAAATGAAATAAAAGAAAAGAAAACTTACCTGGCCAACACACCGGCCTAGCCCACCAGAGCCCAGGCGCCAGTCGTCGTCTTCCCTGTGCTAGAAGGATGCGTGCACGTGGTCGCCGCGCGCGGGCACGCGCCATTGCCACCTCCTACTTGCAGGTAGGCCCTCTAGGCGAGGGGGGATAAGCCCGAGAGATGTCCAGATCGAGCCCTCCCTCCATTTCTTCTCCCCCTCTGCGCTCTCCTCTCTCCTTTGCCTCCTCTCCCTCGCCGCCCGAAAGCCACCAGCCACCGTGGATCTTCGCCGTCGATTGCGCTGCCCTGGTATCTCCCAAGCCCGCGAGCTTCATCTTCCGATGCGCCGTGAGCCTCCCCATCGACCCCCCTCCTTCTCTCTGTTGTTTAGCCGCCATCCCTACAACTGCCGAGCTCTGGATATTGCAAGGTCGTCGTTGCCGTCGTCCCCAGCCACCCCGAAGCATCCCGCTTTCTTCCATGGATGCGCGCGGGGATGGGCTCCCCTCTGCTGCCCTCCGCGCCGCCTGCCGCCCCCTGTAGCGCTGTTTTGGCCACTCCGGCGAGCCCCACCGCAGGTTTCATCGCCGCCATCCCAGCTCCGATAGGTGCTGACATGGTGACCTCATTAGTGGCTGAGGTCCACAGATGCTGACAGCAGGCCCCGCAGCAGGTCAAACCCCGGGTCAACACGGGGATTAACCCTGTGTCACTGACGTGTGGGCCCTGCACGTCTAGTTTGACCTGGACAGGGTCAGCCGACCTGCTGGTGTCATGATGACGCCAGGCTGATGCAGTAATCAATTTTAATAATAAAAATAATCCATGAAATTCCAGAAATTATTATAAACTTCTAAAAATCATAAAAAATAACCTGCAAGTCAGATGAAAATAATTTAAATATGAAAAATGATTAGAAAAATCCAATGAATGAATTTATGCCATGATCATGCATGTTTGAGAAAGTTAACATCACCAAGTAGGACATTTCATGATTAGGATAAATTAATAAATAATGTTGGAGTTGGAATTTAGTATAAGTTTGAATTCCACTTCACTTAATATGACTACCTATAGCACTAGGTCAATTCAGCAACTTAACATGCCATTTCATGCATCATGATAGTTGCATCACCTTGAATGTGTTCCTTTCTTGTTTGCCGGTGTTTGTTCCCTCTCGGTAGACGATGTTTCCGACGATGTGAACGCTGACACGGATGAAGAGAAATGATATCTTCAGGACTATCAGGCAAGCAAATCCCCTTGAGCATACTGATATGAACCCACTCTCTCGCCCCTGCTCTCTTTTATTGCATTAGGACAACAATGATTCAATTGTTACCTGTTCTCGACAGTTGAACCCATTCCTTTGCATGACCTGTCTTTGCCACAGTAAATAGTTGAAACCACTTAGCATGAGTAGCAACTGCTTGAGCCTTGTTGTGCTTACTCATCCATGCTTGCTTACTTACTGTGCCTGCTATGCTTAGAGTCATGTCGTGTCGGGATTGATTCATGTGGGTGATGAATCAGACTGGCAATGTTCTTGCCCTATTGTGTGAGAGTTAAGTGTGTGATCATGATTTGGTAAAGGTAGCGATGAGAGGCCATGTAGGAGTACATGGCGGGTTGTCTCATTGGGACCATCCTTAAGAACTGAGTTCTATGTATGTTATCGAAAACAAGATACTACCGCGCATTGGGATCCTTAATTGACCCTCTCGGCTTATTAATTGCCTTGATCTCTGTCCAGGAGTTGCAACTAGTTTCTGGTGTTTGTAGGATGTGCTGGCGGCCGTGCATAGCGCCGACCGGAGGGGTAGGCTTTGGCACGGTAGATGCACCGTGGCACGGTGTAGCGAGCGTAGTACCATCCATCGAGGTGGGCTTGGGAACCCTGCGCACATCGTTTGGAGCCGTAGAGGATGCTTTGGCTGGACTTCCGTGCGGGTTCAGCGTCAAATAGGCGATAAACCTCGACTAGGGTATTGTGTGGTTGACGGTCATGGCCGAAGCCCACGCCAGTGCTTCTGCGTGAAGGTTGCCGAGATGCATGACGTGCATATAGTGGTAAGTGGCGAGAGCGTGTGTGAAGAAGTATACCCCTGCAGGGTGAATCAATTTGTTCGAATACCTGCGTCCTCGGATATGGACTACTTGGAGAATTTATGTGGTTCATAGACAACTTGAAGTGGATACTCTAAAATACACAAGATAAGTGTGAGTGCTATGGATGGCCTTCTCGTAGGGAGACGGAAGTGGATCCATAGTGGAGTACTGATTTGGTGAATATGTGGACTCGTGTGCACTATACCACCTTAAACAAAACACTTGTAGTCGTAGTACAGGTTAGCCAAGAGTCAAAGCTGGCTTGCTGCAATAAACTCCACAACCCCCTCATTCATACTGATGCATATGTAGTTAGTTCTGATGTATGTCTTGCTAAGTACCCTTGTACTCATGTTTGCTTAATTTATGTTTTTGCAGAGGAGACGCCAGTCTTATTAGCGATCGTTACAACGTGAAGTTCGATGTTGACCGGGTTAGCTTGGGAATCCCAGACAGAGGTCTGGTTCCTTTGGTAGGGTCGTTGTAGCTTTTCAAGCTCCTCCAGCCGCTTTTGTAGATGTCTGTACCCAGACATGTTTAACTTCCGCTTGCTTGTCTGAATGCTCTGAATGTTGGGTCTTGTGACCCCTGTTTGTAACATCTTATTGTATTGGCTTTTCAGAGCCTTCTAAGTAAATGTTGTAATGTTGTATGGTTATGTTGTGATGCCATAGTTGTATCTATGCATATCGGGCATGTCGTGCGTACGTGTGACGTGCAACAGTATGTATAGGATCCGACACCGAGTTGTGTGCCTTGAGTAGTACTCTTTACAGGGAAATGCCCCTTTGTGCTTCCACTGAGCCTTGGTAGCTCGCTACTGCTCTGGACACATTGATTGACCGGCATGTATCCTTATTTACTATTGTGTCTGTTCCTTCTGGGAAATGTCTCGCAGTGTAATGGAGTCCCTGTAGCCTGCTACAACTTGCCTATGTGCAGTGATGACATTTATGTCCCGCAGCATAATGGAGTCCTTGTAGCTTTCTATGACTCGTCTACACACGCTAGAGATTGACACCTGCATTGCTGGGTTACGTATTCCTGTCCCTGTACGAATGTGCCACTTTGGTTCTATGACTAGTCATGTCAGCCCGGGTTCTTTGACATTTGAATGCGAGCGACACATTCACATACGTGAGTCAAAAGACGCAAATGGTCCCGGCCCAAATAAGGTGGCAGCCGTGGAGATAACCGTGCGTGAGACCGCAAAGTGATGTGATGTGTTACAGACTCAATTCTTATGGCTTAGGATCGGGGTCCCAACTTGAATACCCGGATGTGTTTCCTGATGAGCTGCCCGGAATGCCTCCTGACCGCGACATTGAGTTCATCATTAAGCTTATGCCCAGATCAAGGCCCACCTATAAGAAGGCTTATAGGATGGGATCCGAAGAGTTGGCTGAGTTGAAGAAGCAACTAGTAGAGCAGCTCAGAAAAGGATTTATTCGCCCTAGTGCCTCTCCTTGGGGATCGCCTGTTCTATTTTTGTCAAAGAGGGACGGAACTATCAGACTTTGTGTCGATTACCGTTCTCTCAATGAGGTCATGATAAAGAACAATTACCCACTCCCCAAGATTGAAGACCTGTTTAATCAGTTGAACAGAGCCAAGGTGTTCTCCAAGATCGACCTTAGGTCTGGGTACTATCAGCTGAAGATCAGACCCCAAGACATTCTGAAGACGGCCTTTGTAACCCGGTATGGCCTGTATGAGTACACGGTCATGTCATTCGGGTTAACCAATGCCCCTGCCTACTTAATGTACCTCATGAATAACGTCTTCATGGAGTAGTTGGACAAGTTCGTTGTTGTCTTCATTGATGGCATACTCGTCTTCTCATAGTCTGAAGAAGAACATGAGGAACACTTGAGATTGGTCCTAGAAAAGCTTCGAGAGCACCAACTTTATGCCAAGTTCAGCAAGTGTGAATTCTGGCTGCATGAAGTTGGATTCTTGGGTGATGTGTTGACTGTAGAAGGATTATCAGTGGATCCTGCCAAGATTGAAGCCGTGACTGAATGGCAAATCCCAACCACCATGAAGGAAGTCAGGAGCTTCCTCGGACTCGCGGGATATTACCGCAAGTTCGTGGAAGGGTTCTCAAGCATTGCCCGACCCATGACCCAGCTTTTGAAGAAGGACAAGAAGTTTGAGTGGACAGCTAAGTGCGAGGAAAGCTTCCAGGAGCTCAAGAAGAGATTGACCACAGCCCTTGTTTTGGCCACCCCTGATATTCACAAGGAGTTTGTGATTTATTGTTACGCATCAAGAACTGGACTTGGAGGTGTTCTGATTCAAGAAGGTAGAGTCGTAGCATATATATCTAGACAGCTACGTCCTCATGAAGAGAACTACACAACTCATGATCTCGAGTTGGCAGTCGTGGTTCATGCCTTGAAGACATGGCGACATTACATCCTGGTGAAGCAATGTGAGATATTCATAGACCACAAGAGTTTGAAGTATATCTTCACTCAAAGGGAGTTGAACATGAGGCAGCGGATATGGTTGGAATTGATCAAGGATTATGTCCTTAGTGTTCAATACCACCCCGGAAAGGCCAACGTGGTAGCAGACACCTTAAGCAGAATGGCTTGTTCCTTGAATGCTATGATTAAGGAAAGGCTACCCGCCTTGTATGAAGAACTTGAATGCTTCAGCTTGGAACTGGTCGAACCAGGATTCCTTGCCAACCTTGAAGCAAAGCCTACCTTGATGGATGACATCGAGGAAGCCCAGAAGGGACACGACAGCATTGAAGGCATCAAGAGTAAGATCAAGGCAGGCAAGGCCCCAGGATTCTCAATGGATGAATAAGGAGTTGTATGGTTCGGGAATTGCATCTGTGTGCCCAATAAAGAAGAGCTCAAGAACTTGATCTTGCAAGAAGCTCATGCACTCCCTACTCCATCCATCCTGGAGGAACCAAGATGTATCAATACCTCAAGGGAAGATTCTAGTGGCATGGCATGAAACGGGAGATAGGCACGTTCGTGGCTAAGTGTGACATGTGCTAGAGGGTCAAGGCTGAGCATCAGCGACCCGCTGGACTACTACAGCCCCTCAAAGTGCCTGAATGGAAGTGGGATAAAGTCGGCATGGATTTTATCACCGGTTTACCGAGGTCAAACAAGGGACATGACTCCATTTGGGTCATTGTTGATCACATGACAAAGGTAGCCCACTTCATTCCCGTCAGAACCACCTATGATGGAAGCCAGCTCACGAACCTCTACATCAACCGGATCGTGAGTCTTCACGGAGTTCCAAAGGAGATTGTGTCCGATCGAGGAACATAGTTCACCTAAAGATTCTGGAAGAAGTTTTAAGAAGCTATGGGAACCAAGATCTCCTTCAGCACTGCTATTCACCCCCTGACCGGTGGGCAAACGGAACGAGTAAATCAGATACTCGAAGATATGCTTCGCGCTTGTGTTTTGGCATATGGAGCCAAGTGGGAAGATTGCCTACCGTTTATCGAGTTCTCCTACAACAACAGCTATTAGATGAGTCTTCAGATGGCGCCATTTGAGGTGGTGTATGGATGCAAGTGTCGTACTCCCCTCAACTGGTCAGAGACCGGAGAAGGATTGGTTTTTGGACCAGATATCCTCCGCGAAGCTGAAGAGCAAGTTCAACTCGTCCGAGAACGTCTGGAGGCCACCAAATCAAGATAGAAGAGCTATGCCGACTCTCACCGCTGAGAGGTGAACTTCTGTATCGGTGACCATGTCTACCTTTGAGTCACGCCTCTCAAGGGAAGTAAGCACTTCCACGTCAAAGGGAAGCTCGCACCAAGGTATATTGGCCCCTTCAAGATCACCGCAACGCGTGGAGAAGTTGCCTACTAGTTGGAGCTGCCTTCCGAGCTATCGGATGTGCAAAACGTCTTTCATGTGTCACAACTCTGGAAGTGTCTGCAAGTTCCCAACCGCCCCGACCTCTACAAGGACATCGACCATCAAGCCATTGATCTTCAGCCAGATCTCGCTTATCGTGAGAGGCCAGTTCGCATTTTGGATGAAGCCGAGTGCTGCACCCGAAGCCACACCCTCAAGTACTTCAAGGTCTAGTGGAGCAACCACACGGAAGCGGAAGCAACCTGGGAGCGTGAAGATTATCTTGGATCGGAGTTCCCGTATCTTTTTAGTGCTTAGCCTAAGAATCTCGGGGACGAGATTCTTGTAAGGGGGAAGGTCTGTCACACCCTATGTTTGTAGCACATTGTTATGTTTGGGTTCATAAAATTTGGAGCCAACTAAAAGTTTTTCTATGTGTTGTGCTAGCTTGCTATGTTGATTGCTTTCTTGTGGATTGTGTTTTATGGCACTACTAGGTTCTACTCCACTTCATAATCATCTTCCTTGATCCAAACCCCTTGCCCAATGATCATGCCATGTGAACAGTGCCCAAAACTATTTTTATCAAATTTTGTTTTAACAAAAAGTGATTTATTTAGCTTAAGTTTCTAAAACCCCTTGAAATGAGGTTTACACTACAAGTCCCCAAATCAGTTGGACACTTCTTTCCCAAAGGCTTTATTTCAAACCTACTATATTTATGACTTATCAAAACCACCAAACATTATTTTTAAAGATTATTTTCACATTTTATTTGAAGGCTTTTTCTTAAGGCCAGAAATGGTATTTCCTAGGGGAAAATTATTTAACTGCTTTAAAAATATTTGAGAAATTTAGAGAAACTCAGTGGACATATATTTTCCATATATATGAGTTCCAACACAAGGGCATGATCAGATCATACGCAAAACCCCTCAAAACCCTTTCTGTTCAGATCAAACTTTTGGAATATTTCTATAAGAAATATTCTCAATAAATTCCAGAAAAAATCTAGAAATTCAACACTATCATGGGTGACGATCTTGCAAAGTTTCACCTCAATCCAAGCTGATTTGGTTCATCAAATCATCTCAAAACCATTCCTGTCCGGAATCAAATTTGAGCAACTTTACATTGTGAAGTGTCTCCCCTTGGCCTAAAACTTTGTGGGCATGCTCTAATGGCCAAATAGTGATGATACACTAAGTGGTGCATCAAGGGTTAAACCCTAGCATCATTGGATCTATAGAAATCTGATTGTGCCAATTTCTAGGGTTCATCAAGTTTCCATTATCAACTTTTCCCCTTGAGCTTCAATTTGGTGGGGCGTCTCATTTTTACCTACCCTTTGACCCTGGTAAATATCTCAGTAATCTGGTAAGTATTTCTTGCCCAAAACTCCACCAAACACCTTCTAGTGATTTGGTAAAACCCCTATTTCTACCTCTTATCCTTTTATCGTTGGCCCAACTTTTTACCACAGCCTCTCTAAGTTACTAGCTACCTCCAGTAACTATACCTAGCCAAAGCTCCATGGGTAAGTGGGTAAAACCCTCATTTTACACCTCTGGACAACAATTTTCTTCCTCTCTCTTAGCTTCCCTTCTCTCCTAAGGCATCACCACAGCATCCCATGCCCTTTTCTCCATTGTTAACTCCCCCTAGATCCCCTAGGCATGAGTGGCCACGCAGAAGACGCCGTTGGCATGCCGTGGCATGCCAAACGCGCGCTCCGGAGCGCGCTACAGTGCCGACAGGCACTGTAGCCGTTGGCCACTACATGGCCCCGACCGCCTCGGGCCTTCCCCTCGTGCCAGTCGATGCGCCTTGGCGTCCGTGACATGCCAAGCTGCCGGCCCCGTCTCTCTCCTCTCTCCTCCGCCCTCCCGCACGCGTGCCCGGCACTGCCTGGTTCGGCCAACCAGGGAGCTCACACGCGCGGGCATCTCTCCCCCTCTCCTCCTTCCCTCTGGCCTAGACCGACCCCAGGAGCACCCCAGACTCTCCCCCATCTCCCCCCATGCCCTCTAGCCTTGGCCACGATCTCGCCGGCGCACCACAGTTCGGTGGACTTCCCCCTCCTATAAAAGGGCCTCCCAAGCACCTCTCTCCCCTCTGCTCTCTCTCTCTCCTCTCCCTATAGCCCCCTGCGCGCTCCGAGGACCTGCCGTAGCTCCTGCGCTCGGAATCGGGCCGAGGACCGCCGTGGCGACCTCATCGTCGATCTCCTGGTACAGAACCCCTCTAGCCCTCATTCCTCTCCCCTTGGTCCTCCCTCGCACGCTGATGCTTTCCCCTCTTCCTCCCGTCCTTTTTTGCAGCACGGGACAGCTCCAGTGACCTCTCCCGAAGCGCCCTCCCCCGCAAGGGCTCATCGCCGATGACTCCGACCACCTCAGGCCTCCATTCCACCTCTAGAGGACCGGAGGGTCAACGCTGAGCTCATCCCTGCCTCCGCCTGTCATCATCATGCCCTACATCATTGCTGGTGAGCACACCGGCCACCCTGTCGCGTGGTTGGAGATGACAGGCGGGGCCCGCCTGTCATCCTCACCTCCCTCCCCCTCCTCTCTTTGTCGCTAGCCGTCGGGGCCCAGCTGTTAGGTTCGAACGCGCGTGCCGGTTCACCTGGGCTGGTTGGCCTCTGGGTCGGCCCAGTTGCTGGCCTCCTCTGGCCAGGGCACTATGCCCGTTTCTTTCTCCTTTTAATTTTTCTTGCAAATTCCAAAAATCCCACAGCGTCAAATATTTATTCAATGCCAATATTTCTTCCACCTAAATTCATGAAATAATCCCTAGAATTTAATAGTGCCATTTGTAAAAATGTTTGAAAATATTTTCAGTACTAGTTTATTTTAAAACCTATATATAGGCACCTTTTTGCCTCTGTTATTTTATTTCCAAAAATCTTGTCCACAACAAAAACCTAAGAGAATATTTTTCTATGACTTTTAGTATTTATCAGAGTAGGTGAACATTTTTTGTAATAGCTTGAGTGCTCTGTTTTGTGTGATTCCTTATTTTCATCGTTTTATTTCACGGCGATAGATTGCGCGGTTGATGAAGAAGTTGGACCCAAAGACTTCGAAGACCCCGGAGACTTTGTTGAGCCAGGCAAGCAACCCTTTGACCATGATGAGAAACCATTTTATTGCATTTCATATAGCACTTCACTTTCATCATACTTGATCATGTGTTGTGGTGTTCCCCTTTTGGTGGGATGCCTCTAATATGTTTCCTTTGACACTTGCATCGTGCATGACCCTACCACCTGATGAGGGTTATGCGTGTGGGATTAGTTAGGTTGCAAATAGACACCACGCAAATGGGATGGGACTTATGCATAGTGATGGCAAGAAAGGAAATTATTTCAAAGAATTTTCACAAACCCTGGCGGGTGCCACTAATGCCCGAGGGAGATGTTGATGACATGGGTGACCACTTGAGAAAGAAGTGGTGTGTCAGAATAAGATGAGTATGTGTTTTCAAAAATGGAGGGTTTAAGATTTGTCGACCGTCCCAACCTTACATGCGCAACCACGATAGCCCTTATGAGATGAGGCTTTGTTTATTACTATGGTTGGTGCTAGCAAGGAGCCCGCATTACTAGTGGCGAGGGTGAAGAGGTCACTCTCGAGATGGGGTCATCCCTGAGTGAAAGGTCATGCGCTGTCTTTATAGGCACCGGGCACACCGTTGCGAGCCCTCATGGATGATATGAGTGATGTATATCATGAGGGATGGAACTACCGAGTGGACTCTTTGTTTAGTATCACCATGGGAAAGGCATTGTTCGGGTGCTTACCTCAGGTATGTTAAATACCACGAGTTGTGGATGACACGGAAGTTCCCCGAGTCTTGTTGGTAAAGTGTGCAACCTCTGCAGAGTGTAAAACTATTCGAATAGCCGTGTCCACGGTCAAGGACAGCTGGGTGTTGCTGCTTATGCCACGTCCAAATGTTTTCACAAGAACCTGGTGTGAGTATGGGTGTGATGGTGCCAAGAGGTCACATGAGCCAAGTCCGATGACTTGGTGTGAGGATTGGACTAAGTCAGATGACATAGTGTGATGAGTGAACATGAGATGTTCAATCGATACTTATGATGATATCGGTATCTTGATCATATGAACACTTGCTTATTGTTGATGGATGTTAGAAGTTACTTGATCATGACATTTGCATTCAAAATCAGCTTTCCGCAAAGTTACCTACTTAATGCTATACCATGCATCATTATTGTATTGTTCCACAACTTGGGTTGCTTGCGAGTACATTCAAAGTACTCATTAGCTTGCCACTGGTTATTTAATCAGCTCGGCATGGAAGAATAGGAGTATGTTCAAGATTTCATTGGAGACGAACTGCAAAGTAGGATGCTTCCCAGTCAGAATACCTGTAGGTTAAGGTAGATGGCATGGGTTCACGCTTTCGACCAAGATTTCCACTGCTTGTTATATTTTAAGTGTTTGGCCCGTGTGGCCCTATCTATGTAAGACTAAGACCCTTGTGGTCATTATTTGTGTAAGACGTTAAGTATGGATGTAAGACTCTTGTTATTCAGCTTCTGTGTGTCTAGTGAGCATTGATCTCTTGGATCACTATACACGTGCATTCGGTGATCTCCACTTATGAGTCTGGGTCCCCACACTCTGGCAGCCACCAAGCTCGTCGTCGACGATGTTCTGGGCCTCCCCATCCCCGGGGGTGTGCTCCATTGGAAGTGTGCTCGTGTGCTCGTTCCAAAGATGCTCTCCGTCGTTGATTTGGTCATCGATGGAAAAAATCCCCCGCCCCGTCGTGTATGTGGTCGCCGGTGGCTCAAGACCGGCGAGCGCGACCCTTTTGACCACAGGGTCGACTCCCTGGGTCATTGATAGGTGGGGCCTAGCCCCTGGTCAAATCTTGTTTAAGCCTAATTTAATTAATTGGTTTAATTAGAACTAATGACTCATAAACAGTGGGTCCTGCCATTAAAATAACTCAGATTAGTTATGATAGGAAAAATCAGTGTAACACAGGCTAACATGGGGACCCCACATGTCAGTTTTGACCTGGCAACGGTCTGTTGACGTGCTGATGTCATGCTGACGCAAGGCTGACGCAATAAAAGATTTCCTGATTTGTAGAAATTCCAAAAAATGGCTAAAACTTCTAAGAACATAGAAATTAATCTATAACTCAGATTGAAATAAATTATATATGAACAATTATCAGAAAAATCATGTCGGCGTTCTGGGAACAGGGGTACCCAGCCCTGCTGGCCTGCGGCCCAGCATGTGGCCCACTTCGGTAGCCAGACGCGGCCTGGTGCGGCTCCGCTCAAGACAAGGCCCTCGCAAGGCCCACACGCTCATGAGGAAGAGCGACACCAATACCAGCAAGGATGGGCCTCCTCAGGCCCCCTCCGGAGCAGCGGAGATCCCAATGCAGGACCCGGCCTCATGAGCTAAAGATGACGTAGGGAAGGACAAGCGGGCGCCAGCGCGCTAGGCGGTGCAGTTTTCCCTTTGGTGCAAAGGGAGCAAGGACGTACGTAGGTTTCCATTGAGCCACCCAAAGGTTTCCATTCCCGTGTAACAAGACACGACCACGAGCCCCACAGGGCAGATGTCATCGCCGAGCCTACCTCTGCATCGTCCACAACTACTTTGTAGGTGAAGACCACCTTTGGATAGGGAGCGGATGTACTCCTGCCCCCCTTCAAATTTGGCCATTGTGGGATCCCTTCCCGCCATTGTGATAAGGGAAGATTGCCTGGGCTGCTACTATATATAGAGGCCAGGACATACCATAGAGGGGGATCCAATTCACGACTTAGCCACCCGGCGAACCACCAGACAACGCAGAGAGCCAAGAACACCACTCGAGCCCCCCTCGCGAGGCTCGAGACGACTATACTAGTTCATCTATCCCACCTCCCTGAAAGGCAATCCACCAAAGCAGGAGTCGGGTATTAGGCTTCACAGCGGCCCGAACCTAGGTAAATTGCCTTGTCCATCTTATTCCTCGTCATCGTGTGAGTTTGCTGTGGTATACATCGAGTAGCGAGCTAGGTAGGGCGAGGTTGCAGGGGATCTTTGCACACACCCCTGTGTTCGAACCTTGAGGGTTTTGTGGAGCCCAAAATCCGACATTTGGCATGCCAAATAGGGGGCGTGTCGAAGCCTCCCGTCTCACAGTGACAATCAAACCCTGGTTCGGCAACCCCATGGCGGGCAAGATCCTTGATGCCAGCCAGCCCTTGGCGCGCGGTGGCGCCGGGGCGCATAGGGCCGGATCTGCGGTCGCCTGCATCCTCAGCGGGTTGCAAGCGCCCTCCTCAAACCGCCAGGTCAAGCAGTTCTTCTGCCACATAGGAGCAGTTTGGCCCAAGCCCAAGCTCACACCACCCTTCGCGTGGCTAGAGATCGACATTACCTTCAGCCCCGATGACCACCCCAAGACGATGATAGCCGCCGGAGCGCTCCCCATGTTGTGCACGCCCACCATAAGCAGCATGGAAGTCTTCGGGACCCTCATAGACAGTGGTGCCGGCCTCAATGTCATCTCCGTGGAGGTCTTCGACGTGCTGCAGCAACCCCGCGATCGTCTCACGCCTTCAAGGCCCTTTGCTAGGGTGGCCGAGAGATCTGTCCTCCCCGTGAGGCGGGTGCACCTCCCGTTCACCTTCGGCAACCACTCCAACTTCTGCACTGAGAAGGTTGACTTGGATGTCGCCCACATCCACCTCCTATACAACAAGATACTCGGCTATCCCGCACTCGCAAAGTTCATGGCGGCAACGCACCCGGGCTACAACATCGTCAAGATGCTCGGGAGCGGTGGCGTCCTCATCATCGTGGGAAATGTCAAGGACACGTCCCACGCGCTCAAGCTCGCCTTCAAGGCGGCGGCCGCGGCACGCCCAGTGCTGGGGACACCGCGCATGCCATAGAGGACTCCGGGGGTGTCCTCGATGTTGTGTCGGTAAAGAAGAGATCGTTGTTCTCCCAAAGTCGGGCGGAGACGAAGCGGGTGCATGTGGACGAAGGGAACCCTGGTCCTACCTTCACCATTAGCGTCGACTTGCCCCATGATCGAGAGGAGGCATTGGTGGCTTTCCTCCGTGCGAACAAGGACGCGTTTGTCTGGAGTGCCACCGACCTAGTGGGGGTCCCGAGGGACATGATCGAGGACCACCTCATGGTGTGCCCGAATGCGCGGCCAGTCAAGCTAAAGGCGAGAAGGCAAGCTCAGGAGAAGCAGGCGTTCATCGCTCAAGAGGTCGGCAAGCAGAAGGAGGCTGGGGTCATCCGAGAGGTGCACTACCCGGAGTGGCTTGCCAACCCGGTGGTCATCCTGAAGACGTCCAGAAAGGAGCGTATGTGCGTCGACTTGATGAGCCTCAACAAGGCCTGCGCACAAGACCCAATCCCGTTGTCGCGCATCCACAAGATTGTGGAGTCGACAATGGAGTAAAACCTCTTGTGCTTCCTGGACGCCTTATCGGACTACCATCTGATAAAACTGGCGGTGGAGGACATCAAGAAAACGGCCTTCCTCACCTCGTGCGGGGTTTTTTGCTACACATGCATACCTTTTGGGTTGCGGTACGTCGGGGTAACCTTCCTAAAGCTGATGTACATTACCCTGGGGCTGCAGCTCGGGAGGAATGCAGAAGCCTACGTCGACGATATCGTGATCAAGTCCAGGGTGGCCAAGACACTGATCGAGGACCTGGAGGAGATGTTCACCACCCTAAGGGAAGTAAACCTGAAGCTCAACCCCGAGAAGTGCGTCTTTGGGGTCCCCACGGGCAAGCTGCTCAGTTTCCTGGTATCACACCGGGGAATCCATGCGAACCCGGAGAAGGTCAAGGCCATAAGCAAGATGAGAGTGCCCCGGACCCTCAAGGAAATGCAGAAGTTGGCGGGTTGCATGACCTCCTTGGGGCACTTCATCTCGAAGCTTGGTGAACGGGCCCTACCATTCTTCAAGATCATGAAAAGGAAGGGGCCCTTCGAATGGACCCTGGAGGAAGACACAACCTTCGAGGAGCTCAAGTAGTACCTCACGAGCCCACCGATGATGGTGGCACCGCGCCCTTCGGAGCCCCTGTTGCTATACCTGGCTGCCATCCCCCACTTCACCAGCGCTGCGCTGGTGGCGGTTAGGGAGGAGCATACCAACACGTGCACCTCATCGACAGATGCAGGTGGGCCCCCGACCTGGAGCAAGTGGGCTCGCATGGTGCTGAGGAGCCTATTCCTCTCCAAAACGGTGCTCCTAAGGCTCCAGCTGATTCAATGGCCTCTATGCGCTCAATCCTCGTGAGGCCCCGACCGCTCCGACGGCTCCCGAGGCCCCAGCCTACTGAGCCCACCGCGGGATAGGACACCATGAGAGACCTCACCCTCGTCGAGTACCCAGTCTACTACGTCAGCACTGTGTTGCGGGACTCACGCTCACATTACCCCATGCAACAGAAGCTCCTCCTAGCGCTTCTTGTCGCTTGAAGGAAACTACGCCGCTACTTCTAGGGGCATCCCATCAAGGACGTCTCCGTGTACCCCTAGAGAAGGTCCTGCGCAACCCCAACGCAACGGGAAGAGTCACCGAATGGAACATCGAGCTGCAAGCCTTCAACATAGAGTTTGGCATGACCATAGTCATCAAAGGGGCATCCCTGCTGGACTTCAAGGCAGAGTGGAAGGACGCCCCTGACCGGGGGCTGGATGGAAGCCAGTCCCTCACACCCGATGATGAGACACCTGAGGAATGGATCATGCATTTCGACGAAGCCTTAACGCACATGGGAGCAGGGGTTGGGGTCGTGCTCACTTCTCCAGCAAGAGAAAAGCTCGGGTACTCTATGCATCTCTATTTCCAACATGGAGAGAAGGTCTCCAACAGCATCGAGGAGTACGAGGGCCTCGTCGCAGGCTTCGAGGTAGCAGCAGTCTTAGGGGTTCGGTGCCTCACCGTCATGGGCGACTCCCAACTCCTTCTCAACTTCTCCAAGAAAGAGTATACACCCAAGGACGAGCATATGGAGGCGTACTTGGAAGAGGTATGTAAGATCTAAAAATGCTTTCAGGGCTTGGAATTGCAGCACATCTCGTGCGGCGGAAACAAGGAGGCCGATGACATAACCAAGAAAGCATCGTGATGCGAGCCTCAGGAACTAGGTGTATTCGAGGAGCAGCTCTTCAAACCCGCCATGGCACCACCCTCTCGGGACCTAGCGCCACAAAGTGAGAAGCTCTCTCCAGCACCACCCTTGGGGCTCCAGACTGTGGCCAGGCCTTAGGAGCCTGACTGCTCCTGGCACTGGAGCCTTACGATGACGAGTGGATGTAGGAGTTCAGGGCCTACCTGCTCCATGGCATGCTACCAGAAAAGGAGGAAGACACAAAGTGCGTAGCATGGTAGGCCACGACCTACTGCTTGCGAGACGACGGCTTGTACCGCAGGCGCCCAAACAACGTCACGCTGCGATGCATCTCCAAGGAGCAAGGGTGCGAGTTGTTGGCAGACATCCACAGACGGGACCGCGGGCACCACTCCTCGTTGTGCACCCTTGTAGGAAAGGTGTTCCGATCGGGCCTCTACTGGCCCTTGGCGCTTAACGATGCCATCGAGTTGGTCCGATCTTGCGAATCCTGCTTGTTCCATGCCAAGCAAATTCACCAGCCCACCTAGGGCCTCTAGACCATCCTGCTCTCTTGGCCCTTTGCGGTCTGGGGGCTGGACATATTGAGGACCTTCCCGCGGGTAGCGGGCGGGTACCGCTACCTCTACGTTGCCATCGACAAGTTCACCAAGTGGGCGGAGGCAGAGCCAGTGCATACCATCCCAACTAGATCGGTCGTCAAGTTCATCAAGGGCATCATGAGCCAATTCGGCATCCCCAACCGCATCATCACTGACAACAGCTCGTAGTTCACAAGTAGCATCTTCAAGACTTATTGCGCTAACCTTGGAACACAGATTTGCTACGCCTCGATAGCCCACCCTAGCAGTAACGACCAGGCGGAGTGTGCTAATGCGGAAGTCTTGAGAGGCCTCAAGATAAGGAACCCAACAAGAAACAAGAGGCTTGCGGCACGAGCTGGGTCGATGAGCTCCAGTCCGTGATGTGGTCCATCCGCACCACCGTGACTAAGCCCACCAGCGAGACCCCATTCTTCCTCGTCTATGGAGCCAAAGCCGTCCTCCCACACGAGGTCAAGCACCGCTCCCCGAGGGCCTTGGCATTCAACTAGGAGGGTCTCCGGGCGAGGAACCGGCCTCGTGCTTGGGGAGGAAGCTCGTCGCCAAGCCTCACTCCAATCTGCAAGGTATCAGCAAGTGCTATGGCGCTACCACTACCGTAATATCTGCTCTAGGACCCTTAGAGTCGGAGACCTCATCCTGAGATGGGATCTCTCCAGGGAGGGCTTCCACAAGCTCTCTCCCATGTGGGAGGGTCCAATCAAGGTCGCTCATGTCTCTAGGCCTAGTGTCGTGCGCCTAGAGACTCAAGACGGGGTCCCAATCTAGAATGCCTGGAACATGCAGCACCTCCGAAGGTTCTACCCATGACACTCACGTAATAATGAGCGGGTTGTATACGTGCGGAGCCCCCCGAGGATGCGGAGGGGTTCCTCCCATGCAATGTGGCAGCCACAACTCCGTGCTGGTGGAGAAGTCAACACTGCCCATCAATGGCTATACCCATGCAACGTGCATGCCCTACGCTCAATGCTGGGGGAAGACAAATACTAGTATTAGGTGCCGAATGCATCTGTTATTTCCTCTTCTCGAATTTGAATTTTTCAACTTTCCTGGAACAAAACTCGGAGCTTTTTCCGGACCATGTTTTAAAGAAACAGGTCAGGGATTTGTGTTCATCTCCATTTCCCATCTTGGGATTTATCTCTTTAGGCAGGGCACTCGTTTGCTCCCCTCCCACTCGCACCGTGCAAGCGGGGGCCGGGGGGCATGGTGCTCGCACCTCACCAAGGACTTGGTGCCCGGAACCTCGTGTGGTACTCCCGGACGAATTAGCAAGCGCATGACGCTTAATACCAACTCGGGGGCTCCCTTCACAGCCTGACGCACCACCTTGGAGCCTCGGGAGGCCCACCCCTCCCGTGGCAGGAAACAAAAAATTCTTTGGGAGCCGCTTGAGCATCTAAGGGAGCTCCTGAGCAACGCGCCTTAGGAGCCTTACCGTTCATATATACACTCGGCACCCTTGATGCCGTCCTTGGTGATCCGGTCGGCATCGAGGGTGTCCGGGCCTCACCTCGTAGTTGCGTCCTTGTTGATTCGGCCTTACACTATGATTGTAGGGAAATGTGCGGGACTGGGACCTACCGACATAGAGCTGCTTCAGCATCAAAGGGGGTTCCTGAGCAACATGCATCAAGAGCCTTACCGTTCATATAGCCACTCGGCACCCTTGATGCCATCCTTGGTGATCCGGTCGGCATCGAGGGTGTCGAGGCCTTGCCCCGTAGTTGCGACCTTGGCTAGTCGTACACCACGGTGGTAGGGAAATGTGCGGGACTGGGCCTACAGACATAGAGTGCCGAAAGGGCTCCCAACCTGCCTCACCTGTAAGAAGAATAAGTCCACAGGACGTCCGAACTCCCCAAGCTCCATAGCCACGCCTCCGCTGGAGCTACAACGAGCATGTCTAGCTAAGTACCCTAATCACAACCGGAAGGCCACCTTAACTAACGAAAATGCACAAGCCAGAACACATAGCAGAAGCACAGATAAAAAGAGGTGAGCGCCCAAATTCATTACTCGCCCGTAGGGCCTTCCTTGGTTCTTTGATTGCAGGAGCAGGAAAAGGAGGAAAAGGTGAGAAAGCCCCCCACAGGGAATGCCACTTCAGGAGTCCTGGGGTCCGCACATCAGTGCTCAGACGGTGTCCTCCACCTCGTTCATGGCCCCATGGAGGCACGTCGGCGTGGACATCTCAGGAGTAGACGAGCGGCACCGTGTCGGCTAGCTACCCCCAAGGTCCAAACGCACCGGTACGGTGGCTCATCGTAGCTGTTGTCACTATTGTCGCTCGAGCTCTCCTCGGAGGGGTATCGCTTCTTCTGGAGGCGCGGCGCTCGTCATGAAGGACAAGCTCATATCCAAGATCTCCGCGGCCGACGTCCTCCGGGCACCACCCCAAGTGCTCGCCCTCTCACCCAAAGACCTTGACAAAGAGTGTCACCACCCCGTCATACTTGAAGTGAAGGGTGCGCCTCCCCACCAAGCCATGGGCACGGGCAAATGTTTGCCACCCGCGGTTTAGGTACCCATAACCCGTGGAGGTGACATCAATCTCTACCCATGACGTCATGCTGCAGAAGTCGTCGGCTTGCATCCATAGGCCATCGAGCCCCCCGGTCGGCAGCGCCCCCGCAAAGGAGCGCGGGAGTTGGAACCAGGTGGCCTCCAGCTCCTCTGCCAACACCATGAACTCCTGGGTCATATCGGTCGTATGGAGTCGCGGGCATGGCAGCCGGGCCACCACCACTGTCCTCCCACCGCGGGAGCCACCTCCTCGACTACTACTAGCGCCCGTGTTGGTCGGAGCCACACTGCGGCCACCGATGGTAACCTGGGCAGTGCAGGAGCACGCCCGCGCCCGCAGGGAACTACTCCCGGTGTCGCGGCATGCTTTCGGGGACGACCGCGGCCCCTCTTGGGTGGCGGTGAAGCAGTGCTCTCCTCAGGGGTCTTCCCCTTCTCGGGGACGGAGTGCTTCCTCACTGAGGCCATGATTAGGAGAACGGCAGCTTGGGAGTTGGGAGGCGAAGAAGACAAAGGTGTGTTGAGGGTTTTCTCGCCCTCGGCTGCTTATGTACAACTAGGGGCCAACCGGCACCCCCTCGCATCGCGGGAGGCTTGCAGCCTCCGAAGGGTCGCATTCGTGCGGCCCAAGGGGAGAAGGTCAAAGCAGCAGCAGCATTCAGGGAAGGGTAATGATGGTTGGCGCTGCATGCAAGCGTCAAATCAATTTGACTTGAGGCGGTTCCTGGGGCATTCAGGGAGTGGGGGCATCACCGCTAAGGCGTTCGACGCGTGTAAAGCCTGGCCCACAAGCAATTGGGGCCTGCGGTGCTTCAGGCCATCTTCAACGGCTTCGCCTAGAAGCCAACTCGGGAGCGCCTTGGGCCCGGGGCCTACTGTCGGCATTCTGGGAATGGGATTACCCAGCCCTGCCTGCCTACGGCCCAGGACATGGCCCACTTCGCCAGCAAGACGCGGACTGGCGTGGCTCCGCTCAACACACAGCCCTCGCGAGGACACACGCTCACGAGGCAGAACGATTCCAAGGCCAGCAAGGATGGGCCTCCTCAAGCCCCCTCCGGAGCACCGGAGATCCCAATGCATGACCTGGCCTCAGGAGCCAAAAATGATGTAGGGAAGGACATGCGGGCACGAGCATGCCAAGGGGTGCAGTCTCCCCTTTGGTGCACAGGGAGCAAGGACGTATGTGGGTTACCAAAGAGCCACCCAAAGGTTTCCATTCCCGTGTAACAAGACCACGACCACGAACCCTGCAGGGCGGATGTCATTGCCAAGCCCACCTCTACATCATCAGCAACTACTTTGCAGACAAAGACCACCTTTGGATGGGGTGCGGATGTACTCATGCCCCCCTTCAAATTTGTCCATTGTGGGATACCTTCCCTCCATTGTGATAAGGGGAGAGGACTCGAGCCGCTACTATATATAGAGGCTAGATCACACCATAGAGGGGGATCCGATTCACGAGTTAGCCACCCAGCGAACCACCAGACAACGTAGAGAGCCAAGAACACCACTCGCACCCCTCTTGCGAGGCTCGAGACGACTATACTAGTTGATCCACCACACCTCCTCGAGAGGCAATCCACTAAAGCAGGAGTAGGGTATTACGCTTCACAGCGGCCTGAACCTGGGTAAACTACCATGTCCATGTTCTTCCTTGTCATCGTACGAGTTTGTTGTGGTATCCATCGAGTAGCGAGGTAGGTAGGGCATGGCTGCAGGGTATCTTCGCACACACCCCTGTGTTCGAACCATGAGGATTTTTGGAGCCCGAAGTCTGACAAATCCAAAGAATATATTGGTGCTATTATCATACATGATAGAGCAACCTAAATAGGAGAAAATTGACATTTTGCGTAAAATGCAATATGTGATATAATTCATGGACTTGAATTTGAACCTAGTTTCAAACCGGCTTCATTGAAACTAGATGCTAGGTGCATTAGTTCATCCAAATCATGTTGCCATGTCATGATCATGCATCATATTGTTGCACTTGTCGTGTATTGATTGTTACTTCATCTGTATCGCGGTAGGTCCTACTCCCAAGGATACACATGAGTATCCCACTGAAGGAGAGTACCTCTCTGCCAACCCACAAGGCAAGAAACCTCATTGATCATTCCGATAACATCCCACTCTCTCGCTCCTACTCTCATTTATTAAATTAGGACTATATGATTCTATTGCTATCTGTTATGGTAGTTGAACCCATTCCTTTGCATGACATTTAATTGTCACAGTAAATAGGTAAACCAAGCAACCTAGCATACCTGGTAGATGCTTGAGACTTGATGTGCCTTACGTGCTATGCTTGCTATGCTTAGAGTTGCGTCAGGCCTGATTCATCTGGGTGGTAAATTGGAGTGAAACAATGTTGTTATGATGTGATGAACTAAATGATGAACCTGATTTGGTAAAGGTAGCAACGAGAGGCTATGTAGGAGTACATAGTGGTTTGTCTCATTGGGACCATTCGTAGGAACCGAGTTCCGTGTTTGTGATCCAAGACTAGCTACTACCAAATGATGGGCCCTGAAATATGACCCTGCTTGACTTATCAACCGCCTAGTCCTCAGTCCGGGAGTTGCAAGTAGTTTCTGGTGTTTATAGCTATATTGGAGGCCGTGCGCAGTGCTCACCCTAGGGGTGGGCTATGACGCGGTAGGCAGTTGCACGATGTACCAAGGGTCACCCGGATGGTGGGCTTGGGAACCCTGCGCACATCATTTGGGATCGCATCGGAAACTTTGGCCAGACTTCCATGCGGGTTCAGTCTCAAATAGGCGATAACCTAGACTAGGGTCTTGTATGATTGACGGTTGAGGCCAACTCCCTCACTAGGCTTCCGCTTGAAGGTTGCCAAGGTGCCTTTTTAATGTGCACTTAGCGATAAGTGGCGAGAGCATGTATGAAGGACTACACCTCTGGAGGGTATGAATCTGTTCGAGTAGCTGCGTCCTCGGATATGGACTACTTGGAGAATTTATGTTGTTCATAGACAATGTTAATGGTTACTAATAAAAGTATCAAGACAAGTGTGAGTACCATGGATGGCAAGCCCCTAGGTGATGGGAGCGGATCCATGGTAGAGTCACTACTGGAATCCAGTTTTTTTCCATGTGCCAGGCCTTTGCCTACTGCTGGCACATGGCAAAGATGCTCTTTGCCGTCAGCTGAAGCAAAGCGGATGGCAAGAACTGGCGCATGGCAAAGTCTCTGTCTGCCATCTGCTAGTTCTTTGTCGTCTGCGCCCAGACGACAAAGAGACCAAGGCAGATGGCATAAAGTCAAGATGGGTCCCACTTGACCTTGGGCTTGGCCAGGTCCAATGGAAGGGCTCTTTGCCGTCCGCCAGACCTTTGCTCTCGGCCATTGGTGTATTTGCCGTCCGGGGGAAGACGGCAAAGGGGACGTGCCTATAATGGCCATCCCCCGCCCCCCACTCCTCTCTCTCACACTCTCTCCCTCCCCCCACTCCACTCTCTCCCTCCCCTTGAGACCGCCGCCGCCATCCCCTCCACCACCCCCACCACCGCACCACCACCCACCACCGCGCCACCACCCACCACTGCGCCACCCCCATCACCGGAATGTCTCCCTCCTCGCACCGCCCGCTTCCCTCGGTGGCTCCCCTAGGCCGCCCCCACCCTGAGCCGCCCCTCCCATCCCCGCCCCTCCACTCGTCGGCCCCCTCCCTGCACCACTCCCACCATCGCGCTGCCGCCCTCCCTGCGCTGCGCCCCACCACCGCATCGTCGCGCCCCTCCCTGTGATGCCCCTTCCCTCGATGCCTCCCTCGCGCCATCCCCCACCACCGCACTGTCGTGCCCCTCCCTGTGCTGCCCCCTCCCCTTGGCGGCTCCCCCATGCCGCCCCCCTCCCCGAGCTGCCCGCTCCACTCGTCAGCTCCCGGTGCCGCCCCCTCCCCGCAGCTTCCCCATCTCCGCGGCTCCCCTCCCCCCGTCGCCCCGGTCGTCCCCACCCAACTCCGGTGAGTGCCCGGCCGCCGCTCCCCTCACTTAGAATAAATTAGATAGTAAGTTTAGTGTCTGTTTTTTCTGTTAAATTAGATAGTTAGTTTATTGTTTTAGTTAGTTTACTAGGTTAATTAGAAAAAAATTAGATAGACAAGTAAAAACTTAGAAGAAAAGAAGAAAAGAAAAAAACTAGGAGAAAAGAAGAAGAAGAAGAAGAAGAAGAAGAAGAAGAAGAGGGTGAAGAAGAAGAAGAGGAGGAGGAGGGTGAAGTAGAAGTAGTAGTAGAAGAAGAAGAAGAAGAAGAAGAAAAGGAGAAGAAGATGATGATGAAAAAAAAAGTAGAAGTAGAAGATGAAAAAGAGAAGTAGGAGAAGTAGAAAAAGACACCCCGACCACCAACAAGACACCCCGACACCCCGACACGGCACCCCCGACCCCGACACAGCACCCCTACCCCGACACGACACCCCCGACACCTATGGGGACCCCGACTCACAAGTCGTGATCACCAAATAAACGTGTACAGTGATCTTAGAGATCAATGTTCACTAAACACAGAAGCTGGATAATAAGAGTCTTACATCCACACTTAACGTCTTACACAAATAATGACCACGAAGGTCTTAGTCTTACATAGATATGGCCACACGGGCCAAACACATAAAATAGAACAAGCAGCAGAAATCTTGGTCGAAAGCATGAACCCATGCCATCCACCTGAACCTAATGGCATTCTGACAGGGAAGCGTCCTAATTCGCATGTTCGTCTCCAACGAACTCTTCAACATACTCCTGTTCTTCCATGCCTGGCCAATTAAATAACCAGTGGCAAGCCAATGAGTACTTTGAATGTACTCGCAAGCAACCCAAGTTGTGGAACAAAGTAACAATGATGCATGATATAGCACAAAGTAGGTAAATTTGCGGAAAGATAATTTTGTATGCAAATGACATAATCAAGTAACTAGTGAGCATGCATCAACAACTAGTAGGTATCCATGTGAACAAATTGCAGATACCATCAGAATTATTGGTTGAACATCTCATGTTCATGCTAAGTCATCGGACTTAGTTCAATCCTCACGCTAAGTCATCGGACATAGATCATGTGACCTCTTGTCACTACCACACCCATACTCACACCAAGGTTTATGAAAACATCAGGACGTAGTCTAAGAAGGACCTCCAACTATCCATGACCGCGGACGTGGCTATTCGAATAGTTTTACACTCTACAGAGGTTGCACACTTTACCCACAAGACTCGGGGAACTTTCGTGTCATCCACGACTCGTGGTATATAACATACCCGAGCTAAGAACCCGAACAATGTCTTTCCCATTGTGATACTAACCAAAGAGTCCACTCATTGGTGCCATCCCTCATGATATACCTCACTCGTATCATCCATGAGGGCACGCAACGGTGTGCCTAGTGCCTATGAAGAAAGCACATGACCTTCCACTCTGGAACAACACCGTCTAAAGAGTGACCACTTCACTCTTGCCACTACCAACCATAGTAATCAACAAAGCCCCATCCCATAAGGGGTATCGTGGTTGCACATGTAAGGTTGGGATGGTCAGTAGACCTTAGAACTCTCTGTTTTCTAAAACACACACTCACTTGCTCCGGCATACCACTTCTTTCTCAAGTGGTTACCCAACTCATCATTATATCCCTCGAGCATTAGTGGTACCCGACGGGGTTTTCGAAAGAGTCTTTGAAATCATATTATTTCCATCACCATGCATAAGTCCTATCCCATTTGCGTAGCATCTATTAGCAACCTAACTACTCCCACCCGCACAACTGTCATAAGGTGGTAGGGTCATCCACGATGCAAGTGTCAATGGAGAAGTATCGGAGGCATTCCACCGAAAGGGGAACACCACGTATCATGATCAAATAAGATGAAAGTAAAGTGCTATATGCCATGCAATAAAAATGGTTACTCATCATCGTCAAAGGGCTGCTTTCCTGTCTCAACAAAGTCTCCGAGGTCTTCAAAGTCTTTGGGTCCAACTTCTTCATCAACAGCACAATCTATCGTCGCGATAAAATAACGATAAAAATAAGCAATCACACAAAACAGAGCACTCAGTCTACTACCAAAAATGTTAACCTACTCTTATAAATACTAAATGTCATACTAAAAATATTCTCCTAGAGTTTTGTTGTGAAAAACATTTTAGAAATTAAATAACAGAGGCAAAAAGGTCCCTATATATAGGTTTTAACATAAAACGGTACTAAAAATAGTTTCAAATATTTTTATAATTGGCACTAATAAATTCTATAGATTATTCTAGGAATTTTGGTGGAAGAATTATTGGCATTGGATAAATATTCAAACCTGTGGGATTTTTGGAATATAAAAGAATAAAAGAAAAAGGAAAAAAGGGGTCATGTTCCCTAATGGGCCAGAACCACCCAACCGGAACCGGCCCAAGAAGGAAGACAACCCAGTCTAGGAGCCGCGCGTGACAGGTTTAGTTTTAAACCTGCCCACGGGGAAGGGGCAAGGGGATGATAGGTAGGGCCCACCTTTCATCCCTCTCCTTGTGACAAGGGCAGAGGAGGAGCTCACCGGAGGCTACGAGTCATGGCGGCCGAAGTGGAGGGCATCGGCGTGCTCCTGGGGCATCACGCGTCAAAGGGAGGTCGCGGGGTCGCCGGGGAGAGAGGGGAACGCCGACAAGGGGGAAACCCGACGGCGGCATCGAGGGTTTGGGTTGGGAGAGGGCTCCCGACAACGGGGAAGAGCACTCTGGGCACGGGGAGAACGCGGAGGGAGAGGGAGGGCGAGGAGAGAGGGTCAGGGGGAGCGGGGAGGCCTATTTATAGGCGGTCACCGGTCCACCGTGGGCGCGGTGCGCCGGCGAGCATGGGGCTCTCGCCATAGGCCACGAGGGCGGGCAAGGCCGTGTCTGGGGGCTACCTGGATGTAGTCCGCACGTGGGAGGAGGGAAGGCAGCCAGGAGGGGGGCGGAGGTCCGCGAGTGTGAGCGCGGCCATTGGCCGGTTCAGGTGGTGCCGCACGCGAGAGAGAGAGGGGAGAGAGGGGACGATCGGGCGGCATGCTGTGGACGCCAAGGGGGTAGAGGGGACATGCTGGGGTGGCCCAAGGTGGTCGTGGCTGCCCGTTAGCCAGCGGCTACAGTGCGGGTGCACATAGTAGCACGCTCCAGAGCACGAGCTCTGCATGCCAGGGCAGTATTTTAGCCCCCCTGTGTGTCCTCTTGTGCCTTGGGGTTTTAGAAGATGCCCCAGGGCTAGTAGGAGCTAGGGAGGGCTCTGGAGGAGCCTTACGGGAGAAGAAAAGGGGGAGAGAGATAGAAAAAATTGCTGCCAGGGGTAGAAATAGGGGTTTTACCCCAGCTCACAGTGTCCTGATGACTTGGGACTTCTACTGGAGGTGAAATGCATCTATGTGAGGTTGTGGTAAAAAGTTGGGGGCAAGGGTAAAAGAGAGAGGGGTCAAAATGGGGGGGGGGGGTTTACCGAATTACCAGAAGGTCATTGGTGGTGTTTTGGGCAAGAAGATGCTTCCACCTTATAGAGATATTTACCAGGGTCAAAGGCTAGGTAGCAATGAGAT
This sequence comes from Hordeum marinum, assembly GCA_022496015.1. NCBI lineage: Eukaryota > Viridiplantae > Streptophyta > Magnoliopsida > Poales > Poaceae > Hordeum > Hordeum marinum. The sequence goes on along the minus strand of CM039674.1, from coordinate 173,697,918 downwards.
GCTTCACCAAATTTGAGCTCAAGGTGAAAAAGTTGACAATGGAAATTTGATGAACCCTAGAAATTGGCAGAATCAAATTTCATTAGATCCAATGATGCTAGGGTTTAACCCTTGATGTACCACTTAGTGTATCATCACTATTTGTCCATTAGACAATGCCCACAAAGTTTGAGGCCAAGGGGAGACACTTCACAATGTAAAGTTGCTCAAATTTGATTCTGGATAGGAATGGTTTTGGGATGGTTTGATGAACCAAACCAACTTGGATTGAGATGCAACTTTGCAAGATCCTCACCCAAGATAGTGTTGACTTGCTGGAATTTTCCTGGAATTTATTGAGAACATTTCTTATAGAAATATTCCAAAAGTTTGATCTGAACAAAAAGGGTTTTGAGGAGTTTTGCCTATGATCTGATCATGCCCTTGTGTTGAAACTCATATATATGAAAAAAATATGTCCACTGAGTTTCTCTAAATTCTCTCAAATATTTGCAAAGCATTTAAATATTTTTTTCCCTAGGAAAAACCATTTCTGGCCTGAAGAAAAAGCCTTTAAATAAACTATGAAAATAATCTTCAAAAATAATATTTGGTTGTTTTGGGAAGTCTTATAAGTAGTGGGTTTCAAGTAAAGCCTTTGGGAAAGAAGGGTCCACCTAATTCGAGGACTTGCAGTGCAAACCTCATTTTAGGTGGTTTTGAAAACCTAATTAGAATAAATCGTTTTTGGTTAAAACAAAATTTGATAAAAATAGTTTTGGGCACTATTCACATAGCATGATCATTGGGCAAGAGGTTTGGAACAAGGAGGATAAATATGAAGTGGAATAGAACCTAGTAGTGCCATAAAACACAATCAACAAGCAATCAAACAACATAGCAAGAAAGCACAAGCACATAGAAAAAAGTTTTAGTTGGCTCCAAATTTTATAAACCCAAACATAACAATGTGCTACAATCACAGGGTGTGACAACACCCCGACCCCTACACTACATCCCCGACACCCTGATCCTGAAAAAGGTGCTCTTCAGCCTTCCAGAGGACGACTGGGTCATATATTTGTGAATTATGAGTTAGGTCATATATTTTTCGATTTTGTAATGAAAAACATCATATTTGTGTTGGTCGAGTTTCATTTCAATGTGCAGTTGTTTCATTGCTGTGAGGGTCTATTGTTCGACAACCTCCCCATGCGTCTGACGAGCTCCCCTGCTGCGTTCGTTGGTGAGCACAAATGACATCTCCTCCCCTGGCCCCCTTAGATTTTTTTGCTCCGTTCCGGTCTTCGTGCCGATGAAACTTGCTAGCTATAGGTGTCTTTAATTATCAGTATGCGTGACCAGTATGCGTCTCCCATTCGAAAGGGTTACATCTATAAATATGCATGCATTTGCATATTTATAACCATGATTCTTTTGAATTGTCCAATGTTATCCATGGACAGCCCGAGTATGTGTAGATTGGGTTCGTTTTCCCATATGCTCTGCTCCGGGTCCGATGCAGAATTTCGTCAGTGCCTCCCTGTTGTTCTCTGGGTAAACATCCTCTCTGCTTATTGCCGAGACGTGTATCAGGAGAACAACGGGGAGGTGCTGCCGAAATTCTATGTTGGATCCAAAGCAAAGCATGGGAAAACGAACCCAATCTACACATACTCGGGTGGGATTAGGACCTATCTCTACCTATTTGAGTGTAGGTTGCATGGACATAATAAAACTGATAAACTTGATTACCAGATGAATATATATGATGAATTATATATATATATATATGTTTCTTGTGTATTTAGCATGTAGGAAAGATGAGTGATCGTGCTTGGATGTACACTGGTCACCCTAGTCAGAAAGACATGACCAATGAATGGTTAACAAAAACCAGGGGGTTTTTAGGGCCGCATTTGCAAATGGCCAGGAAAAAACATGGTGCCCTTGTCCCAAATGCGACAACATTAAAAGGCAGACATAATTTGAAATGGGTAAACACCTACAGAAGTGGGGTTTTACACCCAATTATACGGTGTGTACTTTTCATGGTGAGTCTGACCAACGTGCCAGAGCTGAGGTGGTTCGTCGTCGCACCAACGAGCATGGTATTAGGATCGAAGACATGGTGCAAGACTTTGATGATGCTCGGGATTCGGACGATGAGATAGAGGAATCTATAAAGGCCTTCTATGAAATGTTGGAGTCTTCAAAACATCCTCCCCACGAGCACACTGAGCATTCTCAGCTGGATGCCATCGCACAAGTAATGGCTCTGAAAGCTCAATTCAACCTAGGAAGAGAATGCTACGACGCGATGATGATGATATTTGGACGCTTTCTACCCAAAGGCCATGTACTGCCTGCAAACCTATACCAGTCAAATAAAATCCTCCGTGTACTTAAGATGCCCTATGAGAAGATACATGCCTATGAGAATGGATGTGCCTTATTTAGGCTTGAGTATGTGTCCTTGAACTATTGCCCCATTTGCAATTCTTCCAGGTATATTGTGGTAGACAATGGTATGGGTGAGAAGATTCAGACCAAAATCCCCATTAATGTTCTTCTGTACCTGCCAATCGTACCAAGAATTCAATGTATTTTCATGGTTGAATAGACGGCCAGACGGATGACATGGCACAAACTGGGCAAAAGAACCGAACTAGATGCAGTGGGAACAAGATGTTGGTACACACTTCAGATGCTTTTGCGTGGAAGCACTTCGATGCATTACATAAGGATAAATCGGCAGATCCAAGGCATCCTCAAGTTGCCATCAGCACTGATGGGTTCAATGTGTATGGTATGACAGCACCACAATATAGTTGTTGGCCTGTATTTGTCATTCCACTCAATCTCCCCCCTGGAGATATTATGAAAAGAAAGAACATTTTCCTGACCTTGATAATTCCAGGGCCCAAATACCCAGGGAAGAATATGAATGTGTACATGCAGCCGCTTAAGGATGAATTGCAAGAAGCCTGGGATAATGGGATCAAGGCATATGACGCCGCTACCAAAAAGAACTTCAAAATGCATGTGTGGTACATGTACTCGATTCATGACTATCCGGTGTATGCGCTATTCATTGGCTGGTGTGTGCATGGAAGGTTCCCGTGCCCCACATGCAAGGCAACTCTTCAGTTCTGTTGGATACAAGCGGGTCTCAAGTTTTCTTGCTTCAACATGCATAGACAGTTCCTGGATCCTGACCATAAGTTCAGTAAAGACAAGAAGAATTTCATCAAAGGTATAGTTTTCAAAAACACCACACCACCTGCGTTGACAGGCCAACAGACCGTTGATTAGTTAAAATCTCTCGAGCCTGATCCTTTGCATCCATGGTATTTCAAAGGGTATAATATAGAACATGCCTAGACTCACAAGTCATGCTTATGGGATCTGCCTTACTTCAAAGACCTCATTTGCCCACACAACATCGACATGATGCACACTAAAAAGAATATGGCAGAGGCCATTTTTGGTACATTGTTCGGCATAGAGGGGAAGTCAAAGGATAATCCTAAGGCTAGAATCAACAAGGAGGCTCTATGTGATAGACCGTTACAAAACTTGTGACAACGTAAAGGAAAGGAAAGCGTAGCGAAGCCAAAGGCATGGTTCGATCTTGGAAGGCCAGCTATGAGGGAAATGCTATTGTGGGTGAAGATGTGGTTGATGTTCCCCGATGGGTATGCTGCGAATCTAAAGAGGGGAGCGAGTCTTGAAAAATTGAAAATATTTGGTCTCAAGAGTCATGATTGGCACATATGGCCTGAGCGGGTAATGTCGGTGATTTTGCGTGGCTTTATCCCTGAAGATGAATGGCTAGTACTAGCAGAGCTGAGCTATTTCTTCCATTCTCTTTGTGCGAAAGAACTATCGCCTGGCGTGCTAGATGAAATGGCAGAGTTGGCGCCAAAGTTGATCTACAAATTAGAAAGGATCTTTCCACAGGGCTTCTTTAATCCAATGCAGCATTTGATTTTGCATCAACCGACCGAGGCAAGATTGGGGGGGGGGCAGTTCAAGATCGATGGTGCTTCTTAACTGAGAGGATGCAGAAGACGCTTCGAGCTAAATGTAAAAATAAACGTAGAGTTGAAGCATCGATGGACGAGACATTCATTACTGAGGAGGCGACCAACTTCGTGACACCACACTACTAAGCCAAAAATCATCGTTTGCATAACCCGAAGCCTCGGTACAATGATGGCGAGCCTAAAAAGGTCGATCCAACCTCATCCTATTCAAAGAGAAGCTCGCACCAGCTGGTGCTTCGAAAGGGAAATCATTGGATGTGGAAGAATGGCGGACCATTTCATTGTATATCCTTAACAACCTAACAGAAGTGCGGCCGTACATCGAGTAAGTTCTCAATAAATTATTATTCCGCAACTTCTTTTTCCTTTGAACTGCTCTTATTCTCGGATATTTGATATAGTCAATACGTCACCGAATTCTTGGATGGAGCGGTCATCGAAACGGATTTTGTCGAAGTGTATGAGCTTCTGGCAAAGCATGGAGGCGACTATCCCCATTTCATCTCTTGGTTCACAAAAAGGGTAATTAATTACCAGTACTGGACCATTTGATTTCTTGGTCTAATTTGCGGCTAATGCATCCATTCTTTCTTATTAAACTTGTAGGTTGATGCAGAGTCTATGGACGCCGAGTTGAGACTCGTCGCTAATGGTTTTGACTATGAGGTCCGTCATTTGACAAATACGACATCAACGGGTATCGCTTTCATACCTTTGCCAAAGAGCAATCTATGCCCGACGTAAAGACTACAAATTGTTGTGTCTCTGCTATCGGTGAAGGAGGTACCGAGTATTATGGAAGGGTTGAAGCAATTTATGAACTTCTATTCTATGGTGAAAACCCAACAACCGTCGTAGTCTTCAAATGTTATTGGTTTCAGCCGAAGGAGACTACACGGACTCATGTACATATAGGTCTAGTCGAAATCAACCAAAGCACCCATTTAGATGTTCCCGATGTCTATATTATGGCTCAACAGGAGACACAAGTTTTCTATCTATCGTGGGCCTTCCAAACTGATCCAAATCTGAAAGGTTGGGATGTCGTTTATGAAGTGCCACCAAGTTTTAGACCACCTACCCGCAATGAAGAGGATTACGAACCGCATTAACCCAGACACATATGAAGGAGAATTCCTCCAACAAACACGTACGTCCGAAAAACGTTTCAAGAACCGCTCTACTTCACCCCAGAACATCGAAGTAGAGACCAACAGTGAATCCGTCTTAACCCCTGAGCCAGAACAGGAAGAGCTGGAAGAAGAAGAGGTTACTACTGCGGATGACATGTCACTTCTTAACCGACTACATAATGGAGGCCTTCCATATGTTCTTCCTGATAGTGATGATGGTGCTGCACTTATTGATGATAGTGATGATCATGATACATTTATTGATCCCGAAGCATATATAGACGATCAAGATTATTTTTAGTTCATGTCACGTATTCAACTATTATTATATACATATATAAAAAAAATATTACTCATGTTGGTATTTATGATGATGATACATTTAAATTATATACATTTTATTACTCATGTTGGTATTTATGTTGTACTAATTTCATTTACTATTTGTCATGGCAGGTGTTGAAAGATGGTGGGAAAGGGTCGAGAGCACTCCGAGGCTCCTTCTTCGTCGGCGGGTGGTGGGATGGTTACTCCCATTCCTGCCCTTTCTCTCGGAAGAGCGCTGCTCTCTACTATGCATGGAGTGGCCGCTTCTTCGATGACCGCAGCCCCCGTGAGAGGAGGTCGACCCCCGCGAAGAAGAGAGCTACTAAAGGTACACGTGGTCGCGGGAGAGGTAGTGTGGCTGCCACGCCTTCCTTGCCGTCACCCCCAACTGATGCACCTGAGCACATGACTGCTAGGGTGGACCCGTCTGAGGTGGAGGCTACACGGACTCCGGTTCACGAACCTCGGGTCGACGAGCCTCAGGTCGACGAGCCTCGTGTCCCAGAGGCTTCATTCCAGGAGACTTCAGAGCAAAGCAGAGATGAGGGTACATCCCCAGAGACCCAGTGGGATACCTGGCCTAATCTGGGTCAGCCGAAGCCAAGTGGCCATGCTGATAGCGACAAGGAGCTGGGTGAGGGGCCACCGTCTACCAGCGTGGTAGTACGGGGCTTCCGTTCGTGCCGGCAACCCGCAAGCAGAGGTGGTCGATTCAGCCAAGTGGGGACAAGTAAGTTCATTTACTCTTATTTAACCTTTTTCCTTCATGTTTTCTCAAATATATAATGTGTTGTCTTTAAATTGTCATACTGCAGGGGTTGGATTGTTGCCAAGGGTGTTCGCATGCCCAACAGCATCCTTCGTGCGCTTTGCCGGCAAAACTTCTCAGGGTTTGTTACATTGCCCGGTCGGGGTCGGGAGGTAGGAATGACCTGGGAGCACTACTTGGGTGCCCCGACCCCGATAGAGGTGGATATCAACGGTGTTTTGTGCCACACATGGGCCGACATGGTGATCAGACAGTTTTGGGTAATTTCTCCTTTACATGATTAAAAATCAACAATAGCTAATTATTGTACTAATCAGTGTTGTCTCGTTTGAAGATCTTCTATAGGTGTGAGGAGGGATACGAGGAGGCCACGACAAAGGTTATCGAAACTGAATGTCGCTGCCTACTTCAAAACTGGCGGCACGAGGCTCGGGTGCAGGCCATTCGAGACTACTACGCCTCGTGGTGTATTAGGAAGGGAAAGGGGAAGTTCCACGATTGTAAGATGGATAAGGAGCATTACATGAAGGTAATTACATGTTATTAAGGTCTTGTAGTTAGTTTCCTTGATTTGATTCTTATGCGTAGCGCTCAAATTTCTCTTTATTAACTTAGTTGCCCTCGAGATGGTGTGTGGATAAGATGGATTGTTGGGAGGCCTTGGTGGATCAGTGGTGCTCCGAAAAGTGGGAGGCCATCCACAACAATGCCAAGGATAGGCGTGGCAAAATGGTTGGTGTGCCACACCATCAAGGGAGCGTCAACTTAAATGATTTTGGTGAGAACTAGGTATGTGGTTTGCTTCATGACTCATGCAATTCATTCTCAATGCTAGCTTTAGCCCTTTACTAATACATTTTTCCTCTCTCCATCTTTTAGGCACGTCACAATAAGACGGAGGTGCTAGAGATGTACGACCTCTATGCGATGGCCCATACCGCCTCGTACAAGAAGGTCAAGGCATTCTCTGAGTCTGACCTCGATCATACTGAAAACTTCACCAACATCTCCTCCCACCACAAGCTCATGAAGTACAGAGATCACGGGAAGGCGACGAAAGGGGAGGACTCTAACCCGAGCTAGGGGCCTATTGATCTAGAGCTGGTGATGATAGCTGGCAACGGGAGGCCCGATGGCTCGATCGCCATTAGAGACGGCCTTATACGTTGTCCTAGCACTCTTCGGCAGATAAAGACACGCCAAAAAAGCTCTTGTCCTGAGATAACACCTCGTCCACGGCTAGTCGAGCTCGCCATTGAGGTGATTTTAATGGACTCAAGTATCTTTCCGCATTACATTGTGTGTGCGAACCAATATGATTACAATGCTAACAATGAGTTGTATTGAAGGCTGCTATTATGAAAGAGAGAGGCAACACAGACGCTTTTGGCGGCGAAGGATGAGGAGATGAAGGAGTTGGAAGAGAGGACGGTTGCGTTGATGGAGGCGGAGAGGGCACGGAATGATGCGTCTAACAGGGCCATGTACGAGCTCTTTGTGGTAAGTTTCTTCTTCATCTTTGTCAAATCTTGCATTTTAATGTTTGTTTCATTAATAAATAAAAAAATTGACTTGTCGAAACCAAATGTAGAGTCTATGTGCGAGAAGACTGGTCATGTCCCTCCGGCAATGCCAGTCATTAACATGGCAGGGATGGCGAGTTTCGTTTCAATGTAGTGATCTTTTGAGTGTCGTCATGCTAACGGCACATTGCAAATGATGTTTGGTGTAGAATATCTTCCGAAACACATCGCACGACCCTTCTACAGGGGAGCCTTCCCTAGGTGAAAGAAGCCAGAACCGCCATGCTTCACCTCCGTGCTGACGAGAATGGTATGTTTTTCTAGTTTTTGCTTAACATCCACATAATGATGGTTACTTACCTTACCTTACCTCCAAAATGACATATTTTACCCAAGTTAGCTCTAGAATGACCTATACTTAGCTTAGTTTCCTCCTAACCGAGCTTAGGTAGCTCAAAACTGACATAATAAGCTTAGTTAGCTCCAAAATGAGCTATGTTACCCAAGTTAGCTACAAAACAATCTATAATTAGCTTAGTTAGCTTCAAAATGGCATAATAAGCATAGATAGCTCCCACATGACCTATTTTCACCTAAGTTAGCTCTAAAATGACAAATATTTAGCTTAGTTTCCTCCTAAATGGCATAGTAAGCTGAATTAGCTCCTAAATGGCCTCTTTTATCAAATATGTCCTATACTTAGCTTAGTTCTCTACTAAATGACATAATAAGCTTACCTAGCTCCAAAATGGCCCTTTTACCTAGCTTATCTATTAAATGACCTATACTTAGCTTACTTAGCTCCAAAATGCCATAATAAGCAGAGTTAGCTCCTAAGTGACCTATTTTTACCTAAGTTAGCTCTAAAATGACATATAGTTAGCTTAGTTTCCTCCTAAATGACGTAGTAAGCAAAATTAGCTCCAAAATTGCCTATTTTATCAAAAATAACATATACTTCACTTAGTTAGCTCCAAAATGACATAATAAGCTCACCTACCTCCAAAATGGCCTATTCTACCAAAGTTAGCCATTAAATGACCTATACTTAGCTTACTTAGCTCCAAAATGGCATAATAAGCATAGTTAGCTCCTAAATGACCTATTTTCACCTAAGTTAGCTCTAAAATTACATATATTTAGCTTAGTTTCCTCCTAAATGGCATAGTAAGCTGAATTAGCTCCTAAATGGCCTATTTTATCAAAAATGTCCTATGCTTAGCTTAGTTCTCTCCTAAGTGACATAATAAGCTTACCTAGCTCCAAAATGGCATATTTTACCTAGCTTAGCTATTAAATGAGCTATACTTAGCTTACTTAGCTCCAAAATGACATAATAAGCGAAGTTAGCTCCTAAATGACCTATTTTTAGCTAAGTTAGCTCTAAAATGACATATAGTTAGCTTAGTTTCCTCCTAAATGACGTAGTAAGCTAAATTAGCTCCAAAATGGCCTATTTTATCAAAAATGACCTATACTTTGCTCCGTTAGCTCCAAAATGGCATAATACGCTTAGCTAGCTCCAAAATAACCTATTATACCAAAGCTAGCCATTAAATGACCTATACTTAGCTTACTTAGCTTCAAAATGGCATAATAACCATAGTTAGCTCCTAAATGACCTTTTTTACCTAAGTTAGCTCTAAAATGACATATATTTAGCTTAGTTTCCTTCTAAATGACATAGTAAGCTGAATTAGCTCCTAAATCGCCTATTTTATCAAAAATGTCCTATATTTAGCTTAGTTCTCTCATAAATGACATAATAATCTTACCTAGCTCCAAAATGGCCTATTTTACCTAGCTTAGCTATTGAATGACCTATACTTAGCTTACATAGCTCCAAAGTGGCATAATAAGCATAGTTAGCTCCTAAGTGACCTATTTTTGCCTAAGTTAGCTCTAAAATGACATAGTTAGCTTAGTTTCCTACTAAATGACATAATAAGCTAAATTAGATCCAAAATGGCCTATTTTATCAAAAATGACCTATACTTCGCTTAGTTAGGTCCAAAATGGCATAATAAGCTTAGCTAGCTCCACAATTACCTATTTTACCAAAGCTAGCCATTAAATGACCTATACCTAGCGTACTTAGCTTCAAAATGGCATAATAACCATAGTTAGATCCTAAATGACCTATTTTTACCTGAGTTAGCTCTAAAATGACATATATTTAACTTTGTTTCCTCCTAAATGACATATTAAGCTGAATTAGCTCCTAAATGGCCTATTTTATCAAACATGTCCTATATTTAGCTTCGTTCTCTCCTAAATGGCATAATAAGCTTACCTATCTCCAAAATGGCCTATTTTACCTAGATGAGCTATTGAATGACCTATACTTAGCTTACATAACTCCAAAATGGCATAATAAGCATAGTTAGCTCCTAAGTGACCTATTTTTACCAATATTAGCTCTAAAATGACATATAGTTAGCTTAGTTTCCTCCTAAATTACGTAGTAAGCTAAATTAGCTCCAAAATGGCCTATTTTATCAAAAATGACCTATACTTCGCTTAGTTAGCTCCAAAATGACATAATAAGCTTACCTACCTCCAAAATGGCCTATTTTACCAAAGTTAGCCATTAAATGACCTATACATAGCTTACTTATCTCCAAAATGGCATAATAAGCATAGTTAGCTCCAAAGTGACCTGTTTTTACGTTACTTAGCTCTAAAGTTACATATATTTAGCTTAGTTTCGTCCTAAATGACATAGTAAGCTGAATTAGCTCCTAAATGGCCTATTTTATCAAAAATGTCTTATATTTAGCTTACTTCTCTTCTAAATGACATAATAAGCTTACCTAGCTCCAAAATGGCCTATTTTACCTAGCTTAGGTATTAAATGACCTATACTTAGCTTACTTAGCTCCAAAATGGCATAACAAGCAAATCTAGCTCCTAAATGACCTATTTTTACCTAAGTTAGCTCTAAAATGACATATCGTTAGCTTAGTTTCCTCCTAAATGACAGAGTAAGCTAAATTAGCTCCAAAATGGCCTATTTTATCAAAAATGACCTATACTTCGCTTAGTTAGCTCCAAAATGGCATAATAAGCTAAGATAGCTCCAAAATTACCTATTTTACCAAAGCTAGCTAGTAAATGACCTATAATTTGCTTACTTAGCTTAAAATGGCATAATAACCATAGTTAGCTCCTAAATGACCTATTTTTACCTTCTCTTCTTCATCTAGTATTCTGCTAATTTTGGAGCTTCCCATTTTGCAGATTACATTCACTTCACGAAAGTTTGCATTGATGGAGTGCTTGGGTTACTTGAATTTTTTATTTTGTATCGATGAACAATGTGACACTTGCTACATATGTATATGAAACTATCTATGTATGGATGAAACTATTGTAATATGGTCGGGTACGGATGAAACTTTCATAATATGTATGGATGAAACTTATTTGAATATGGTTATAAGTATGGCAACATACTTATTCTTGCGAAATATATATATATGTCATATTGATGTGAAATTTGCTGTGAAAATGGATTTAATAAAAAAATAAAAAGGAAAATGGCCTTACTCTTTGCCGTCGGTGGGCTGACGGCAAAGAGGGGCCTTAGGCAGACGACGAAGGGGGACCCCAGGGGCAAATGGTTTCACTCTTTTCCATTGGCCCACCGACGACAAAGGGGATGCAAGGTAGATGGAAAATGTGTGGGCTAGGCCGATGGCAAAGGTAGGGGCCCAAGGACGACGGCAAAGGGGGACACCAAGGGAAAAGGGCCTTACCCTTTGTCGTCCGCCCACCGACGACAAAGGGGGGCTATCATGGATTTGTCAAGGTAGATGTCCGGGTGAACGAACTTAGGTTTGGGGCAAAAGCGCAACTATGTGGCAGCTTGAAGGGGTTGATCGAAATCGTGAGACACGGAGTTTTACCCAGGTTCGGCCCCTCCGATGGAGGTAAAAGCCTACGTCCTGCTTGTCTGGTATTGATGATGATGGAGATCTCTCCGTTACAAGGGTGCCGTTTTGCTACCTCTAATCTTGAGAGTCTCTAATATCTTGTTTATCTAGGACCTGTCTATTGAGACGTCTAAAAACTTCACCCTCTCGGGGTGACCTGCCCCTCCTTATATAAGCTGAAGGGGCGACTTACATGTAGAGTCTAAGTCATATTATGACTTCCTATTGTGGGCTTCTCTTCATGGTCTTCTGAGTCCCAGGTGGCTTACGTCGGGCGGCTTACAACCGAAGAGTCATCCAGGGACTCATCTAGGGACTTACAACCGGAGAGTCATCTAGGGACATACAACCGGAGAGTCATCCAGGGACTTACAACCGGAGACTCGTCTAGGGACTTACAACCGGGGAGTCATCCAGGGACTTACAACCGGAGAGTCATCCAGGGACTTACAACCGGGGAGTTATCCAGGGACTTACAACCGAGAGTCATCCAGGGACTTACAACCGGGTTATAACTATCTCCTGGGTCATATCGTGGGGTATATCCCCGACATTAGCCCCATGTTAGCTTGAATTTATTCATGGTAACCTCCTGAAATGAGAATAATAAATATGTTAAATGGCCAGCTTGCTCCTTTGGTCGTCTTATGAAGTGGCTTCTCAGAATTCTGGGTCTTTCTGCATATGAATGAATCGTCTTGAGAATCGCCTTGCTTGTCAATGTCCTTTGAAAAATATTGGGAATAAAATACCCATATGCCATTGAGTCGGCCTCCAAATACTCTGGCTTAATGAAAAATAAGAAATCATGATGACAATAAATCCTCCTACCCTCAAGAACTCTTTTCCTTGATCCCAACTCTTGTCCAATGATCATGCCATGTGAATAGGACTTAAAAATATTTTTACAAAACATTATTTCGGCCAAAAAGCATTTATTTAAATTAGGTTTTCAAAACCTCCTCATTTGAGATTTGCACTGCAAGTCCCCAAATTGGCTGGATCCTTTTTCCCCAAATGTGTTATTTGGAGCCTACTATATATATGACTTCCCAAAACAACAAAATATTATTTTTCAAGATTATTTTCCTATTTTATTTAAAGGCTTTTCTTCAGGATAGTAATGCCCTTTTATTTGGAAAAATTATTTATATGCTTTCAAAATATTTTATAAAATTTATGAAAACTCAGTGGAAATATATTGTCCACATATAAGAGTTTAAACACATGGTCTTGCTCAAAATATTGGACAAAATTCTTCAAACCCATTTCTACCTATTTCAAGCATTTGAAATATTTCTATAAGAAATATTCTCAAATAAATCTAGGAAAATTCTAGCATATCACATATGATATATGTGGTCATCTTGACAAGTTTCATATCAATGCCAATTGTTTTGGTTTACCAAAATATCCCAAATCCTCTCTGTCAAGATCCAAATTTGAGCAACTCTACATTACCAATTGTCTCCCCTTAAGCTCAAACTTTGTGGACTTGATTCAATCCTCCAATTATGCATCCACACCAAGTGGTGCATCAAGGGGAACAGGTCCCTGTGTTCGAATCTGAAGGGTTTTGTGGAGCCCAAATCCCACATTTGGCGTGCCAGGTAGGGGGCGTGTCGGAGTTTCCTCGCCTACGGTGAAGGCCAAGCCCTGACTCAGCAACTCCATGGTGGGCATGATCCCCGACGACCGCCGGCTCCTGGCGCAAGATGGTGTTTGGGCGAGCAGGGCCACCCCTATTGTCGCCTGCATCCTCGGTGGGTCGCAGGCGGCGCCCTCCAGCCGCCATGTCAAGCGCTTCCTACGCCATGTGGGTGTGTTTCTGCCAAGGCCCGAGCCCGCGGAGCACCGTGCATGGCCGGAAATCGGCATCACCTTAGGCCCCGATGACCACCCCAAGACCACGTCGTCCACTAGGGCACTTCCCATGTTGTGCATGCCAACCATACATGGCATGGCCGTCTCCAGGACCCTCATCGACAGTGGTGCCAGCCTCAACGTCATCTCCGTGGAGGCCTTTAATGCGCTGCAGTTACCCCGTGAGCATCTCGCACCTTCAAGGCCCTTCTATGGGGTGGTGGCCGGGTCCTTCATTCCCGTGGGGCGGGTCGCCTCCCCGTCACGTTCGGCACCCGCTCCAACTTCCACACTGAGCAGGTCGACTTTGATGTCGCTCACATCCACCTCCCGTACAACGCAATACTCGGCTACCCTGCCCTCGCTCAGTTCATGGCGGCAACGCACCCGGGCTACAACGTCGTCAAGATGCCCGGGAGTGGCAACGTCCTCACCATCATGGGGGATATCAAAGACGCATCCCACGTACTCAAGCTCTCCTACAAGACCATGGCCGCGGCGCACACTAGTATTGGTGGTGTGGCCCAGGCCGCAGAGAACCCTAGGGGCATCCCTAACGTCGCGCCCGTGAAGAAGAAGCAACTGTTCTCGCAGAACCGGGCAGAAACGAAGCAAGTACCGGTGGAGGAGGGAAGCCCAGGCCCAACTTTCACCATCAGCGCCGACTTGCCTCAAGACCAAGAGGAGGCATTGGTAACCTTACTTGGGGTGGTCAAAGACGCATTTGCATGGAGCGCCTCTGACTTGGTGGGGTTCCCAAGGGACGTAATCGAGCACCACCTCATGGTGTGCCCGAACGCGTTCCCGGTGAAGCAGAAGGCAAGGAGGCAGGCTCCGGAGAAGCAAGCTTTCATCGCTCAAGATGTCGGCAAGCTGAAGGAGGCAGGGGTCATCCAGGAGGTGCGTTACCCGGAGTGGGTGGCCAACCCGGTGGTCGTCCCAAAGAAGTGCGGGAAGGAGCGTATGTGCGTCGACTTCACGAGCCTCAACAAGGGTTGCCCTCAGGACCCATTCCGACTGCCATGCATCGACCAGATCGTGGACTCCACCGCGCAGTGCGATCTCCTATGCTTCCTAGACGCCTTCTCAGGTTACCACCAGATCAAGATGGTAGTGGAGGATGTGGAGAAGACGGCCTTCCTCACCACGTGTTGGGTATTCTTCTACACGTGCATGCCTTTTGGGCTGCGGAATGTTGGGGCAACCTTCCTGCGACTGATGCACATCGCCCTAGGGCCGCATCTCGGGAGGAATGCAGAAGCCTATGTTGATGACATTGTAGTCAAGCCCAGGGCGGCCTAGACCTTGGTCGAGGACTTGGAGTAGACATTCGCCAGCCTAAGGGAGGAAAAATTGAAGCTCAACACTGAAAGGTGCGTCTTCGGGGTTCCCTTGACCAAGTTGCTCGGTTTCCTAGTGTCAAACCGATGAATCGAGGTGAACCTGAAGAAGATCAAGGTCATAAACAAGATGAGCATGCCCCAAACCCTCAAGGAAATGCAAAAGTTGGCGGGGTGCGTGACCTCCTTGGGGCGTTTCATCTCCAACCTCGGCAAGCGGGCCTTGCCTTTCTTCAAGATCATGAAAAGGAAGGGCCCTTTCGAATGGACTACGGAGGCTAATGCAGCCTCCGAGGAACTCAAGCGATACCTCACGATCCCATCGGTGATGGTAGCGCCTCGCCGACAATAACCCTTGTTTCTATACCTGCTCGCCACCCCCCCACTCTACCAGCACCGCATTGGTGGTGGTCAGGGAGGAGCAAGTCAGTGCACGTACCACATCGAAGAGCTTGAGCAGGGCCCCGCATGCAGAGCCAATTGGCTCGCATGATCAACAAGAGCCAGCTCCTTCTCAAGCTAGGGAACCCGAAGCCCAAGCCGCTCTGGTGGACCAAGAAGCGCCCAACCCTCCTGAAGCCCTGGCTTCTTCCACGGACAGTGAGGTGCCAGGCCACCTGAGCCTGCCGTGGGGCAGGATGCCTCAGGAGGCCTCGCCCTCGTTGAACACCCGGTGTACTACGTCAGCATGGTGCTGCAGGACGCACGTTCACGTTGTACCATGCAACAGAAGCTTCTCCTAGCGCTCCTCATCGCTTCAAGAAAACTGCACCACTACTTCCGGGGCATCCAATCAAGGCCGTCTCTGCTTACCCCTTGGAGAAGATCCTACACAACCCCAATGCGGTGGGGAGGGTTGCAAATGGAACATCGAACTGCAAGCCTTCAACATAGAGTTCGGCATGACTAGGGTCATCAAAGGAGCATCCCTAGCAAACTTTGTGTAAGAATGGACGGATGCCTCGGAATGGGGGCTGGAAGGGAGCCAGTCCCTTGCTCCCAGCAAAGAAGCACCCGAAGGATGGACCATGCATTTCAACGGAGCCTTCACGCACAAAGGAGCGGGAGCTGGGGTCGTGCTCACTTCCCGGACAGGAGACAAACTCAGCTATGATGTGCAGCTCTCCTTCCAGCATGGGGAGAAGATCTCCAACAACAACACAGAGTACGAAGGACTCATCGCAGGCCTCAAGGCGGCGGCAGCCTTGGGGGTTCGGTGCCTCACCATCAAGGGCGACTCCCAGCTCCTCGTCAACTTCTACAACAAAGTGTATACGCCCAAGGATGAGCACATGGAGGCGTATCTCGAAGAGTTACATAAAATTGGAAAAAAATTTCAGGGCGTGGAGTTGCAGCACATCCCGCGTGGCGCGAACAAGGAGGCGGATGACATCGCCAAGAGAGCTTCGCGTCACGAACCTCAGAATCTAGGCATCTTTGAGGAGTGACTCTTCAAGCCCACCGCAACACCGCTTACCGAAGACCTGGCGCCTCGGAGTGAGGAGCTCCCCCAACCACCGCCCTCGGGGGCTCCAGACTGTGGCCAGGCCTCGGGGGCTCGAATGCTCCTAGCCTTGGAGCCCTAGGTCGACAGCTGGATGCAAGAATTCAGGGCGTACCTGCTCCACGGCATGCTACCGGAGAAGGAGGAGGACGTGGAGTACATAGCTCGACAAGCCACTTACTAATACTTGCAAGACGGCGATTCATACCGCAGGCTCCCAAACAACGTCGCATTGCGGTGCATTTCCAACGAGCAAGGATGCGAACTGCTAGCCGACATCCGCGCAGGATACTGCGGGCTTCACTCTTCCTCATGCATGCTTGTAGGGAAGGCGTTCCGATCAGGCTTCTACTGGCATTCAGCGCTCGATGATGCCATCGAGCTGGTTTGGTCTTACTAGGCCTACCAGTTTCATGCCAAGCAGATTCACCAGCTCGCACAGGGCCTCCAAACCATTCCACTCTCCTGGCCCTTTGCGGTCTGGGGGCTGGACATACTAGGGCCCTTCCCGCGAGCAGTAGGCGGGTACTGCTACATCGCCATCGACAAGTTCACCAAGGGGCCGGTGGTGGAACCCGTGCGCACCATCCTGGCTGGGTCGGCCGTCAAGTTCATCAAGGGCCTTGTGAGCCGCTTCGGCATCCCCAACTGCATCATCACCATGTCACATCTCTAACTAGATATCATAGGACAACATGTGTGTGCATCATATTTCAATTTTGCATCAACATGAAATGGGGATTAAAAGAAACCCCAAGCTCATATTGGAATCAAATTAATTAAAAGTTTGTGAAAACTCAACAAACTCAAAATGCCCATACAAAATGTTCCCTATGTTTGATAAATATGGACATGAATATATCAAGGGCCATTTTAAATATTTGAACAATTATAGAAATTTAAAAATAAATAATAAAGCCTCTGAAAATGCCAAATAAAGCATTATCATTACTTTATATTTCAAAATATCCTGAAACTTTTTATCGGAGTTTGAAATATTCAAACTTAATTATATAGAACTTTTGGGATATTTTATAAAAGGGTTTGTTCCTAAAAAAGAAATAAAACAAATGTCAGAATTAGAAAAAAATAGAGAGAAAAAGAAAAAAAGAGGGAAAAGGCCCAGGAGAAGCCGGCCCAGCTGGCCCCTGCCAGTCATCCCTGTCCTCTCGCCAGGAGGACAGGCGCACGCGCTCGCCACGCGCGGGCACGCGCCAGGCCAGCTCCTCCCTGCCTGATTCCTGGCCTGGAGGCCGCTGAGAGCACCAGCGCGAGGCCCCCTCGCCATGGCCCCTTTCTCCTCTCCCTCTCTCCCTCGCCGTGCTCTCTCTCTCGCTTCTCCCTCCTCTGCTCGCCATGGCCGAGCCCATCGCTGCCGCACCGCTGTAGTTCCAGCCACCCTCATGCCCCCCTGAGCATGCCAAAAGCTCTGCCGTGTCCCCCTCGTCCTTCCCGTGGAGCTAGAAGACGTCGGGAGCCCTCTGCGCCACGCCACCGCCGTTTCTTCCCCGCCGGCCACCGAAGCTCCTCTCCTACAATTCCCGGCCGTATGTGCGTCCCCGAGCTCGCTATCTTCCCCAACAACCCCTCCGTGAGCCCCTGTGTCGTTTGCCCCTCCTCTAGTAGTATGCCCCTCACTATAGACGTCGTGCCCAAGCTGCGCGAAACCTGCCGCCACTCGGCTCGTCGCCGGCCGTAGCTCCGGTGTCCCCCGAGCCCCCTCTACCGCAGGTTTGGATGCGCTCGTGCGCGGGCTACCTCCCATTCCCTCTACGCGCCAAATGGTCGTCGGATGCACAAGTCCGACGAGTCGCCACCATGCCTTTGGTCATCGCCGGCTGGCCTCCGGCGTGCTGACATGGTAGGGTCATTAGGGGCTAATCCCTCTGCTAATCAGCCCCCCAGCAACTAACCAGTGGGCCCCAGCTACGGGTCAAACCCTGGTCAGCGCGGGGATTAGGCCCGTGTCACTAACGTCCGGGCCCCGTACGTCAGGTTTGACCTGGCCTGGTCAGCCGACCTGCTGATGTCGTAGTGACGTCAGGCTGACGCCCTAATTCATTTTCTAGTTTTAAAACAATTCTAGAAAATGTTTAAAACTTCAAAAATTCATATAACTTAATCTGTAATCAGATGAAACAATTTATATATGAAAAGTTATCAAAAAAATCCAATGAATCCAATGGTGCTATTCTCATGCATGTTAGCGCAAGCTATGTAGATGAACATTGACATTTACTAATAGGCTAATATACGGAATATGAAATGAAGAACAACTTTGAACCTATATTCAAACTCACTTCAAATTAACTTGGAAAATAGTTGCATTAGCTCATTCGTACATGCTACCATGTCATGATCATGCATCATATTGGTGCACTTGCGTGTATTGATTGTTATTTATCTGCATTGCGGTTGGTCCTGCTTCTCAGCATAGCCCCGAGTATTCCAGCAAAGGAGAGAACCTTCCCACTACCCAGCAAGGCAAGCAACCCCTTTGATCATTCCGATAACATCCCACTCTCTCGCTCCTGCTCTTTTTTATTGCATTAGGACAAACATTCACTTGTCTGTCATACATGGTAGATGAACCTATTCTCTTGCATGGCCTGTCATTGTCATCGTAAATAACTAAACCTTGCAACCTAGCATACCTGGTAGATGCTTGTGCCATGATGTGCTTAGCTTACTTTGCCTGCTATGCTTGCTATGCTTAGAGTTGTGTCAGGTCTGATTCATCTGGGTGATGAACTGGAGTGAAACAATGTTGTTCTGATGTGATAAGCTTATGATGAACCCCATTTGGTAAAGCTAGCGATGAGAGGCTATGTAGGAGTACATAGTGGGTTATCTCATTGGGACCGTTCTTAGGAACTGAGTTCCGTGTTTTTGATCCAAGACTAGATACTACCACATGCTGGGCCCTGAAATATGACCCCGCTCGACTTATCAGTCGCTTAGTCCTTAGTCCAGGAGTTGCAAGTAGTTTCTGGTGTTTATAGCATGCTGGAGGCCATGCGTAGCGCTGACCCTACGGGTGGGTTACGACGTGGTAGGCAGTGGCACGGTCTACAAAGGATGACCCGAATGGTGGGCTTGGGAACCCTACGCACATCATTTGGGGCCGTAGCGGAAACTTCGGCCGGACTTCCGTGCGGGTTCATTCTCAAATAGGCGATAGCCTGGACTAGAGGTCTTATGTGATTGATGGTAGTGGCCGACTCCCTCGCTGGGATTTCGCTTGAAGGTTGCTGAGGTGCATTGTTTTATGAGCACACAACAATAAGTGGCGAGAGCGTGTGTGAAGAAGTACACCCCTGCATGGTATGAAACTATTCGAATAGCCGCGTCTTCGGATATGGCCTACTTGGAAAACTTCTGTTGTTCATAGATAATCAAATGGATACTCATAAAAATATCAAGACAAGTGTGAGTACTGTGGATGGCACTCTCCCAGGAGAGGGAAGTGAATCCATGGTGGTGTATTGTCACGGAGTTAGTGGACTCGTGTGCGATATCTAAAATTTAAACAAAGAGTTAAAATTGTGTAGTGTAGAATAGTTGGTGTCCTAGCTACGACATTATGCCCTGTGGCAGGCTATAGACAGTCAGGTCATGTGCCTTTTTACCCCTTTTGTCTGTGTGTACTCAGACAGCTTTATGCTTCCGCTTGGTTTGTATGAATTTGCGTGTATGACTTTAGTGCCGGGTCATGTGACCGCTATCTATAAGAACATATTATGGAAGGCTCTTCTAAGCCTCTTAAATAAAAGTTGTGTTGATGTATGGTTATGTTGTGATGCCATAGTTGTATCTATGCATATTGGGCATGTCGCGCGTACGTGTGACGTGCAACGGTATGTATGGGATCCAACGCCTAGTCGTGTGCCTTTAGTAGTTCTCTTTATGGGAAACTATGTCTTTGTGCTTCCACCGAGCCCTGGTAGCTTGCTACTGCTCCGGACACATTGATTGACTGGCATGTATCCTTCTTTGCTGTTATGTTTGTCCCTTCGGGGAAATGTCTCGTAGTTTAATGGAGTCCCTGTAGCCAGCTACGACTCTGCTACATGCAGTGATGACATTTATGTCCCATGGCGTAATGGAGTCCTTGTAGCTTGCTATGACTCATCTACACACGCTTAAGGTCGACACCTGCATTGTTGGGTTACATATGCTTGTTTCTGTACGGATGTGCCACTTGGGTTCTATAACTAGTCATGTCGGCCCAGGTTCTCTATCGTTTACTTGCCAGCGACATGTTCACATACGCGAGCCAAAAGACGCAAATGGTCCCGACTAAGGTAAGGCTGCTGCCGTGGAGCTTACCGTGCGTGAGATTGCAAAGTGATGTGATATGTTATAGTCTGGATTCATATGACTTAGGATCGGGGTCCCGACAGCGTTGGTATTAGAGCCTAACTGACTGTAGGACTACCAAGCCAAACCAGTCTAAGTTGAGTCTAGAAACACTATAGAAAAGTAGGGAAATCGATTGTGGAAGGGAACGTAAGGCTCTTTTTACTCATCTTCCCAAGTTATTCTATTCTGAGTCATTCTCATCTTTTCTACGGGGATAAGAGCTAGGCTTCTCATCTATTTCTTAGGATGACGAGTCACTAACCATGGACTACTAGCTAGCTTGTTTGCAAGTGAATGTCGGTACTAGAGTACTGTTGGTGTGACAAACAGATGGAGAAGAGATTTGAGTCTAGGAAGTCGAGTGGTTAAGCTTTTCCAATCTTTTGCAGTTGTCTTAAAATCCTTTTTGAGCAATTACAACCATTATGTTGTCAAATTTCTGCTAGAGTCTCTAATGTCTTTGCATCATTCTCTATTTCAGATGCCCCCTCGTACTTTCCGTCAGGTGGTTTGTATGACCAGGTGCATCGATGTACCGGGTCACACGGCCATGTTGGTTAGAGTTATGATGGAGGCTGACTACCGTTGGTACCAAGAGTACATAGTGGAAGAACAGTATCGAGATTTCAACCAGAGCCAGTATCTGTGTATTGTTAAGATATATCCTTCATATCCTGGAGCTGCAGAGCCGCTTCACTGGACTTATGGGTTAGGTGTCACCATAGACATGGCAGTTCAGGAGGTCGCTTACCCCATGATGACCATCATGAGGTTTCACCATGGTCTGCTTCAGAACATAGAGTTCTTTATGTTCCTGCTTCCATGGGAGGAGAGGATAGCTATCTTAGCGCAGACTACTATGATCATTCTCACGAGGACCCTAGGCTGCAAGTGACCGCTCAGATGTTGGAGAATAGGGATCGTGATGCATGTGCCCATCACATGGAACTCTATGCTACCCGTGCACGTCTTTGGACAGCCCTGACGCAGTTGGCACCTGTCGTGCAAACAGGTTATGGAGATTTGGAGATGCTGACCCCATCACAGACTCATGTGCCAGCACACGTAGACTGGCCCGATGTTGGAGGCATCAACCCTCTTCGAGGACCGTTGTTGCCGCCAACAAGGGGACCAAGGCCACATCCGTGTCCTTATGGTTTCCAGGGATCACAGTCTAGGTTCCGCAAGGGACTTAATCCTGAGATCCGTCGAGTTCTGCACCTGCATGAGTGCACAACCTTCCAGGCTCTCGTCAACAAGGCTATCAATGCCGAGGCTGGACAGACTGACTATGAGGCCACGAGGAAGCACAACCGTGATTTCAACTCCGCATCTGGCTTAAGCCCCAACAAACGCTGGGTGTGGGTGCCCAATGCAGCTCTGCCGCCAAGATACACCACGAGGCCATCCTTCCAGGCGCCTCGCCCAGCTCAGCCCAACCCTCCAACCAGGCCATTTCGAGGTTCGCCTGTCAATGTTGCTCCCCGTGCCACCGTTGTCTGCTACAAATGTGGGGAACCAGGACACTATTCCAGCGAGTGTCCTCAGAACAATGCTAAGCCAGCTGGACGTGGGAAGCCAGGAAAAGCCTTCTATGTGAAGCCAGCTCCTGCTCGTGGGCGACTGAACTATGTTTCTGCTGAGAAAGCCATTGAGGATCCTAATGTTATCCTAGGTACGCTCATTGTCAATAGTCATCCAACGTCTGTTCTATTTGATACTCGGGCATCTCATTCTTTCATCTTAGAAAGTTTTGCACAGTTGCATAACATGTCTTTTTGTCATATGCCTACTCCTTTAGTAGTTCAGACTCCTGGTTCAAAATGGCAAACTTCTAGGGTGAGCCATGACAATGAGATTCTTGTGGATAGACTAGTCTTCCTAGCATCTTTGATAGCCCTCAAGTCTTCGGATATCAATATCATCTTAGGCATGGACTGGAGAAAGCCCACTATGCTAAGATCGATACTCATACTACGAGTGTTCAACTTACACATCCATCGGGTGAGATAGTTAATGTCTCCACTCGAGCAGCCAAGCGCCAACTCTATTCCCTCAGTGATAGCCCTCTTCTAGAATTAGAAGATATTCTGGTAGTCTATGACTTTCCGGATGTCTTTCGAAAAGAACTGCCAGGAATTCCACCTGTTAGAGATGTTGAGTTTGTGATAGATCTCATTCTAGGGACTGTTCCAATAGCCAGAAGACCTATAAGATGGCACCCTTAGAACTAGCCGAACTTAAGATCCAAATCGATGAGGCTTGGAAGAAATGTTTTATCCGTCGTAGTTCTTCTCCTTGGGCTTGTCCCGTCCTCTTCGTGAAGAAGAAGGCTGGATCGGATCGGATGGTTGTGGATTATCGGCTGGTGAATCTGGTCACCATAATGAACAAGTATCCGCTCCCCAGGATCAACGATTTGTATGATCAACTCGTTGGATCCGTTGTCTTTTCCAAAGTGTATTTGAGGTTGGTATACCATCAAATCAGAATTAGAAACGGGGACATTCCAAAAACGGCTTTTGTTAGTCGTTATGGCCAATACGAGTACAACGTCATGTCCTTCAGTTTAACCAATGCCCGAGCCACCTTCTCTCACTTGATGAATTCGATCTTCATGGAGTATTTGGATAAATTCTTCGTGGTTTACCTCGATGATATACTCATCTACTTGAAGAACGAACAGGAACATGCCGAGCATCTAAGGCTGGTATTGATGAAACTTCGAGAGCATTGCATGTATGCCAAATTCTCCAAGTGTGAATTTTGGTTGCCAGAGGTGACCTATCTAGGCCACATGATCTCTGGTAAAGGTATTGCTATCAATCCAAGAGAGTTTAGGCCATGCTCGATTAGACTCAACCTGAATCGATTAAGCAGGTTTGGAGTTTCCTTGGCTTAGTGAGCTATTGTCGCCGCTTTGTCGAGAATTTCTCCAAGGTTGCGAAACCTCTGACTGAACTCCTCAAGAAAGATAAAAAGTTCGAGTGGACTCCACAATGCGAGCACAGTTTTTAAAATTTGAAAATACGACTGACCTCTGCTTCCGTTCTGGTGCCAACAGACTTCTCTAAGGACTTTGTTATCTATTGCGATGCCTCACGACAAGGATTAGGTTGCATTCTCGTGCAAGATCGTCATGCGATTGCATACGCATCTCGACAGTTGCATCCACATGAGTATAATTATCCAACACATGATCTTGAGCTTGCAGTTGTGGTCCATGCACTGAAAACCTGGCGACATTACCTTCTGGGTAAACGTTGCGAAATTTACACTAATCACCAAAGTTTGAAATATATTTTCACCCAGCCAGATTTGAATCTCAGGCAAAGACGGTGGGTTGAGTTGATTACAGATTACGACTTAGGGATAACTTACACCCCAGGGAAAGCCAATGTCATGCTTGATGCACTAAGTCATAAGTCTTATTGTAACAACCTGATGTTACAACAAGGTCAACAACTTCTGTATGAGGAATTTTGGAAGTTAAACCTCCACATTGTTCCTCAAGGATTCCTATCCAACCTAGTGGCAAAAGCTACTCTTAAGGATCAAATTATAGCTGGCCAAAAGCGTGATAACGGTATTTTCCGGATCAAAGAGAACCTCGTTAGCGGTATCGCTAAGGATTTCTCTATTGATGATCAAGGTGTGGTGTTCTTTCAGAACCGTTTGGTGGTTCCCAAGAGCCAACATCTTCGGCAGCTGATCCTTAAGGAGGCTCATGATTCTCCTCTCACAGTTCATCCGGGTAGTACCAAGATGTATCAGGACCTACGCCAGAGGTTCTGGTGGACTAAGTTGAAGAGAGAAATTGCCCAGTTCGTTGCTAACTGTGACGTTTGCCGTCGCGTTAAGGCAGAACATCAAAGGCCTACTGGCACCCTTCAACCTTTAGCTATTCCTGAATGGAAATGGGATAAGGTCGGTATGGATTTCATTACCGGATTTCCCAGGACTAAGAGAGGGAATGATGTTATTTTTGTGGTCATCGACCGCCTTTCCAAAGTGGCTCATTTTCTTCCTGTTCGGGAGAGTACAACTGCAAGCCAGCTAGCAGAGTTATATGTTTCTCGAATAGTTTCTCTTCATGGTGTTCCATTGGAGATGAACTCAGACCGCGGAAGTATCTTTACTTCCCGATTTTGGGAAAGTTTCCAAACCGCTATGGGGACTCATCTATCCTTTAGCACTGCTTTCCACCCACAATCAAGTGGTCAAGTTGAGCGAGTCAATCAAATTCTCGAAGACATGCTCCGAGCTTGTGTTATATCCTTCGGTATGAATTGGGAGAAATGTCTTCCATTTGCCGAATTTGCTTATAACCATAGTTATCAATCCAGCTTGGGCAAAGCCCCTTTTGAAGTTCTCTATGGACGAAGGTGTCGAACACCTCTTAATTGGTCAGAAATCAAAGAGAGGCAACTCTTTGGCCCGGATATGATCAAGGATGCAGAGGAGCAAGTTCGCATTATTCATGAAAAGTTGAAAACAGCCCAATCTCGTCAAAAGAGCCAATATGATTGTCATCATAAGGCTGTGACCTATGAAGTTGACGAGAAGGCTTACCTTCGGGTTACACTTCTGAAGGGTACCCATCGATTCGGTATCAAGGGAAAGTTGGCTCCTCGTTACATTGGACCTTTTCGCATTCTTGCTAAACGAGGAGAGGTTGCCTACCAACTGGAACTTCCGCCGCATCTTTCCAAGGTTCATGATGTCTTCCACGTCTTGCAACTCAGGCGTTGCTTTTTGGACCCTGTCCGTGAAGTAGACCATGAAGCGCTTGATCTCCAAGATAACCTTACATATCGAGAATAACCTTGATCAAGCTGAGTGCACCATTCGGCGTCGGAACATCAAGTTTCTCAAGGTTTAGTGGTGACACCATTCTAAAAAGGAGGCCACATGGGAAAGAGAAGATCGTCTTCAACTAGAGTACCCCGCACTCTTCCCGATGACTTCAAAATCTCGGGACGAGATTCTTTTGAGTGGGGGTGAGTTGTCACATCCCTAGCTAGATGTCATAGGACAGCATGTGTGTGCATCATATTTCAATTTTGCATCAACATGAAATGGGGATTAAAAGAAACCCCAAGCTCACATTGGAATCAAATTAATTAAAAGTTTGTGAAAACTCAACAAACTCAAAATGCCCATACAAAATGTTCCCTATGTCTGATAAATATGGACATGAATTTATCAGGGGCCATTTTAAATATTTGAACAATTATAGCAATTTAAAAATAAATAATAAAGCCTCGGAAATGCGAAATAACGCATTATCATTACTTTATATTTCAAAATATCCTGAAACTTTTTATAGGAGTTTGGAATATTCAAACTTAATTATATAAAACTTTTGGGATATTTTATAAAAGCATTTGTTCCTGAAAAAGAAATAACACAAATGTAAGAATTAGAAAAAAATAGAGAGAAAAAGAAAAAAAAGAGGGAAAAGGCCCAGGAGAAGCCGGACCAGCTGGCCCATGCCAGTCATCCCTGTCCTATTGCTAGAAGGACAGGGGTACGCACTCGCCGCGCACGGGCACGTGCCAGGACAACTCCTTCCTGCCTAGTTGCTGGCCTGCAGGCCGTTGAGAGCGCTAGCGCGAGGCTCCCTCGCCGTGGCCCCTTTCTCCTCTCCCTCTCTCCCTAGCCACGCTCTCTCTCTCGCTTCTCCCTCCTCTGCTCGCCATGGCCGAGCCCATCGCCGCCGCACCGCCGTAGTTCCAGCCACCCCCGTGCCCCCCTTAGCCTGCCAAAAGCTTCGTCGTGTCCCCCTTGTCCTCCCCGTGGAGCTAGAAGATGCCGGGAGCCCTCTGCGCCACGCCACCGCCGTTTCTTCCCCGCCGGCCACCGAAGCTCCTCTCCGGCGATTCGTGGCCGTCTGCGCGTCCCCGAGCTCGTTGTCTTCCCCAAAAAAACCGTCGTGATTCCCTGCATTGTTTGCCCCTCCTCTAGTGGCCTGCCCCTTGTTGTAGACGCCGTGCCCAAGCTGCCCAAAACCCGCTGCCGCTCGGCTCGTCACCGGTCGTAGCTCCGGTGGCCCCCGAGCCCCCTCTGTCACAGCTTTGGATGCGCGTGTGTGCGGGCTACCTCCCAGTACCCTCCGCGCGCCAAATGGTCGCCACATGCGCAAGTCCGGTGATTCGCCGCCGTCCCTTTGGTCGCTACCGGCTGGCCTCCGGCATGCTGACGTGGTGGGGTCATTAGGGGCTAATCCTTGATTGCTATTTATCTGCATTGCGGTAGGCCCTGCTTCTGAGGATACCCCCGATTATTCCAACGAAGGAGAGAACCTTCCCGCTACCCAGCAAGGCAAGCAACCCCTTTGATCATTCCGATAACATCCCACTCTCTCGCGCCTGCTCTTGTTTATTACATTAGGACAAACATTCACTTGTCTGTCATACACGGTAGATGAACCTATTTTTTGCATGACATGTCATTGTCACCGTAAATAGCTAAACCTTGCAACCTAGCATACCTGTTAGATGCTTGTGCCATGATGTGCTTAGCTTACTTTGCCTGCTATGCTTGCTATGCTTAGAGTTGTGTTCGGTCTGATTCATCTGGGTGATGAACTAGAGTGAAACAATGTTGTTCTGATTTGATAATCTTATGATGAACCCAATTTGGTAAAGGTAGTGATGAGAGGCTATGTAGGAGTACATAGCGGGTTGTCTCATTGGGATAGTTCTTAGGAACCGAGTTCCGTGTTTGTGATCCAAGACTAGTTACTACCACACATTGGGTTTTGGTAACTCGACCCCTCTCGACTTTTTAGTCGCTTAGTCCTTAGTCCAGGAGTTGCAAGTAGTTTCTCGTGTTTATAGCATGCTGGAGGCCATGCGTAGCGCTGACCCTAGGGGTGGGTTACGACACGGTAGGCAGTGGCACGGTGTACCAAGGGTTACCTGAATGGTGGGGTTGGGAACCCTGCGCACATCGTTTAGGGCCGTAGTAGAAACTTCGGCCGGACTTCCGTGCGGGTTCAGTCTCAAATAGGCGATAGCCTGGACTAGAGGTCTTATGTGATTGACGGTCATGGCCGACTCCCTCGCTGGGCTTCCACTTGAAGGTTGCCGAGGTGCATGGTTTTATGAGCACACAGCGATAAGTGGCGAGAGCGTGTCTGAAGAAGTACACCCCTGCAGAGTATGAAACTATTCGAATAGCCACATCCTCGGATATGGACTACTTCGAAAACATATGATGTTCATAGATAATCAAATGGATACTCATAAAAATATCAAGACAAGTGTGAGTACCATGGATGGCACTCTCCCAGGAGAGGGAAGTGAATCCATGGTGGTGTATAGTCATGGAGTTAGTGGACTCGTGTGCGATATCTAAAATTTAAACAAAGAGTTAAAATTGTGTAGTGTAGGTTAGCCATGAGTCAAAGCTGGCATTGTTGCATAAACTCCACCACTCCCCTTGTTGATGCCTGAGCATGAATAGACTAGGTCTGTTTTCAAGACTTGTTGAGTACGTTTGTACTCATGTTTGCTTAATAAATGTTGCAGATGAGACCTGGGACCCATCAGGTGGTTTCTATCTAGATGTCAGCGATGCCAAATAGCTGGTGTCCCAGCTACGACCTTATGCCCTGTGGTGGGCCATAGATAGTCAGGCCATGTGCCTTTTTACCCCTTTTGTCTGTCTGTACTCAGACAGCTTTATGCTTCCGCTTGGTTTGTATGAATTTGCTTGTATAACTTGAGTGTCTGGTCATATGACCCCTATCTATAAGAACATATTATGCAAGGCTCTTCTGAGCCATTTAAATAAAAGTTGTGTTGATGTATGGTTATGTTGTGATGCCATAGTTGTATCTATGCATATCGAGCATGTCGTGCGTACGTGTGACGTGCAATGGTATGTATGGGATCCGACACCTAGTCTTCTGCCTTTAGTAGTACTCTTTACGGGAAACTGACTCTTTGTGTTTCCACCGAGCCCTGGTAGCTTGCTACTGCTCCGGACACATTGATTAACTGACATGTATCCTTCTTTGTTGCTATGTCTGTCCCTTCGGGGAAATAACTCGCAGTGTAATGGAGTCCCTGTAGCCAGCTATGACTCGCCTACATGCAGTGATGACATTTATGTCCCACGGCGTAATGGAGTCCTTGTAGCTTGCTATGACTCGTCTACACACGCTTGAGGCCGACACCTGCATTGCTAGGTTACGTATGCCTGTTTCCGTACGGATGTGCCACTTGGCTTCTATGACTAGTCATGTCAGCCCCAGTTCTCTATCGTTTGATTGCCAGCGACATGTTCACATACACAAGCCAAAAGACGCAAACGGTCCCAGGTAAGGTAAGGCTGCAGCCGTGGAGCTTACTGTGCGTGAAGCCGCAAAGTGATGTGATATGTTACAGTCTGGATTCATATGACTTTGGATCAGGGTCCCGATACACCAACAATGGTTCGCAGTTCACAAATAACCTCCTCAAGACCTATTGTGGTAACCTTGGTACGCAGATATGTGACGCCTCGATGGCCCACCCGAGGAGCAACGGCCAGGCGGAGTGCACGAACGTGGAAGTCCTGCGGGGCCTCAAGGCAAGGAGCTTCAAGAAGAAGCTTGATGCCTACGGCAAGGGTTGGATCGATGAGCTTCAGTCGGTGTTGTGGTCCATCCGTACCACCCCGACTAAGCCCACCGATGAAACCCTGTTCTTCCTCGTCTACGAAGCCGAAGCTATCCTCCCCCACGAGATCAAGCACCGGTCCCCGTGAGTCTTGGCGTTTGACGAGGAGTGTCAGGATGCCGAGCGGGGAACAGACCTCCTGCACGGAGAGGAGGCGAGACGTCGGGCCTCGCTCCGAGCTGCGCGGTACCAACAAGCCCTACGATGCTACCACTGCTGCAACATTCGCGCCAGGACCCTCGAAGTCAGAGGTCTCGTCCTGAGGCGGGTTCTCTCCTGAGAGCCCATTCAACGTCGCTCACATCTCCAGGCATGGCGCCGTGCGCTTGGAGAATTAAGACGGGCTCCCCATCCAGAACCCCTGGAACATCTAGCACCTTTGGAAGTTCTACCCTTGACACTCTCACGTAATAATGAGCGGGTTGTATACGCCCAGAGCCCCCTGAGGACACGGAGGGGTTCCTCCCATGCAATGTGGCAGACACAGCCTGGAGCTGGCAGAGAAGACAACACTTCCTATCAATGGCTATGCCCATGCAATGTGGATGCCCTATGCTCAGCATTGGGGGAAGACGAAGGCCAATCTAAGTGTTGGATGCGGTCGTTATCTGAGTTTCTCTTGTTTGGATTTTCCAGCATTTATGAAATCAAACCCAGGGTCTTTCCAAATCGTGTTTTAGTCAAAAAGGTAAAAGATTTGTTTTCGTTGCGATATCTTATGTTGTTTTCTTCCTCCAAGTAAAGCATTCGCCTGCAACCCACCCCCTCGTACCCCGCGAGCAGGGGCTAGGGGGCACGGTGCTTACACCTTGCCAAGGCCTTGGCGCCCGGATCCTTGCATGGTACTCACGGGTGGGTTAGTAGGCGCATTCCGCCTCGTACTCACCCAGAGGCTCCATTCTCGGCCCGACGCGCCATCTTGGAAAGGAAACAAAAAAATATTTTTTTCTTGCGACAGCTTGAGCGTCTAAAGGGGATCCTGAGCATCGTCAGGAGCCTTACCGGTCATAAGGCCACTCGGCCCCCTGGTGTCGTCCTTGGTTTCCGGTCGGCATCAGGAGTGTCGGGGCTTCGCCCCGTGATGTGCGTCCTTGGTTTCCGGTCATACCTAACGGTGGTGGGGAAATGTGTAGGACTAGGACCTGTCGACGCAGGGCTACTTGGACAACAACTGGAAGCCTCAGGAAGCCCAACCTTCCCGAAGAAGGAAGCAGAATTTTCGGGGGGCCTAACCGGTCATAATGCCACCCGACTTCCTGGTGTAGTCCTTGGTTTCCGGTCGGCATCAGGAGTGTCGGGGCCCTGCCTCGTGAGGAACATCCATGGTAAGATGGTCATACCCTGCGATGGTAGGGAAATGCACGTCACTGGGACCTGCTGACATAGAGATGCTTGAGTGTCAAAGGGGGCTACGGAGCATCGCGCCTTAGGAGCCTTACTGGTCATAAGGACACTCGACTCCCTTGGTGTCGTCCTTGGTTTCCGATCGGCATCAGGTGTGTCGGGGCACCGCCTCGTGAGGAGTGTCCAGGGTAAGATGGTTGTACCCCGCGATGGTAGGGAAATGCGCGGGACTGGTACCTACAAACATAGAGCATCGTCAGAGCCCCCAACTCACCTCAATCGCAAGTACAACAAGCCGACCGGGCGAACGGACCCTTCGGGCGTCACAGCCGCACCCCCACAACCCGAAAGCCTACCACGGGCCTATCAAGCTAAGTACCCTAATTGCGATCGGGAGGCAACTCTAGTTGATGAAATGCAGAAGATACTAACAAAGAGGGGCAGGCGCCCCAATGCATTACACACCCACATGGCCCCTTTGTTCTTGTGTTGTAGGTGCAAAAGAAAAGGAGGAGAAAGAATTGAAAAGCCGCACGAGAGATATCGCCTCAGGAGCCCCGACGTCGGCGCACCGGCGTTCAGTCGGTGTCCTTCTCCTCCTTCACAGCCCTGTGGAAGCACGCCGGGGTGGACGCCCCCAGAGCGGGAGAATGGTGCTGAGGCGGCAGACTACCCCCCCCCCCCCCCCCGCGAGCTAGGCGCATCGGCGTGGTGGCGCATCGTAGCTGCTGCCGCTGTTGTCGCTCGTGCTCTCCTCGGAGGGGGTGTCGCTGCTGCTAGAGGCCCGTCATGAATGGCAAGCTCTTCTCCAGGATCGGCATGGCCAACGACTTCTGGGAGCACCCCAGGCGCTCGCCCTCACTCCCGAAGATCTTGACGAAGAGCATTGCCTCCCCGTCATACTTGAAGTGGAAGCTACGCCTCCCCTTCAGGCCATGGGCGCGGGCGAATGTTTGCACCCGCGGTTTACGTACACATTGCCTTCGGGGGTGACCTCGACCTCCACCCAAGATGCCCCGCTGCAGCAGCCGGAGGCCTACAACCGTAGGTCGGCAGGCACTCCAGCGGGCAGGGCCTTCGTGAAGCAGCTCAGAAGCTGGAACCAGGCGACTTCCGGCATGTCCGCCCACGTCACGAACTCCAGAGACGAGTCGTCTGAATGGAGCTACGGGCACGATGGTCGGGTGGCCATCGCCGACCTCCTACCTCGGCCGCCACCACGTTCACCACCGCAACCGCCCGCGCTAGACGGCGTTCCCCTGCAACAACCACGGCGCGCTAGAGCACGGTTGTGCTCATCGGGAGCTTCCCTCGGTGCCACGGCATATTTCTGGGGCGACCGCTGCCCCTCCGAGGCGGCGGGGCAGTAGGGCTATCCCCGGCAGCCTTCCCCTTCGCTGCAGCAGAAAACTTCCTCAGCGACACCATTGCTGGGAGGGGACGGTTCGAGAGGTGTGGAGACATAGAAGGCAAGGTGGGTGAGGGTTTTCTCGCCCGTGCCAGTTTATATACAGCCAAAGACCACCCGGTGCCCCCTCGCGTTCCGAGGCACGCGACTTGTTGAAGGGTCACATCCGCATGGCCCGGAGCAGCAGCAACATTTAATGGGAAGCAATGATGGTCGGCGCTGCGCCCAGGCGTCATGTCGGTTTAACTGGGTGCGCTCCCGGACGCCCTCCGGGAGCTGAGGCGCCACTGCCGAGGCGCTTGACACGTGCCAAGCCTGGCCCACAGGCATTTGGGCCTCACGACACTTCGAGTCGTCCACCAAGCTTCGCCCATAAGCCAGCTCGAGCACGCCTTGCGCCTAGGAGCTATTGTCGGTGTTCCGGGAACGGGGGTACCCAGACCTACCTGCCTGTGGCCTAGGGCGTGGCCCACTTCATCAACCAAATAGGACCAGGCGTGGCCCCACTCAAGACAAGGCCCTCGCGAGGGCCCTGGCCTCACGAAGAAGAACAGCGACAAGATCTATGAAGGACGGGCCTCCTCAGGACCCCTCCGGAGCAGCGGAGACTTATATGCAAGGCCTAGCCTCGAGAGTCAAGGGTGACGCAAGCAAGGATAGGCGAGCACCAGTGCGCCAGGTGGCGCAGTTTCCCCTTTGGTGCAAAGGGAGGAAGGACATACGCAGGTTCCCAAAGCACCCCAAAGGTTTCCATTTCGGTGCAACAAGACCACAACTACCAGCTCCACAGGACGGACGTCATTGCTGAGCCCATCCCTGCGGCGTCGACAGCTAATTTGCAGGCGAATACCGCCTTTGGGCAGGGCGAGCATGAACCCGTGCCCCCCTTCAAAATTGGCCATTGTGGGATCCCTTCCCGCCATGGCGATAAGGGAAGAGGACCCGGGCCACTTCTATAGATAGAGGGTAGACTGCTTCGTAGAGGAGGATCCCAACCGGATTGACTGACTCCATCACTCATCGTCCACCAAACCATGAGGAGCCTTGAACACCATTGAGATCTCTCGATCTCTCGGGAGGCCCCGAAACACTGTACTTGTTCATCCACCTCACCTTCTCGAGAGGCAATCCACCAAAGCAGGAGTAGGATATTACACTTCGCAGCGGCCCGAACCTGGGTAAACTATCGTGTTCATCTTCTTTCTCGTTATCATGCGAGTTCTTTGATGTGTTCATCGAGTAGCAAGCTAGGTTGGGCGAGGCTGTAGGGGATCTTCGCACACGCCCTTATGTTCGAATCTTAAGGGTTTTGCGGAGCCCAAAATCCCACATTCACCTCCATGGGATGAATCTTGCTGATGGGCAAATCTTCGATAGCTTCCGAAGGATCTTATCTCCTACATCATTTGGCAATTTTTTGACTTGCATACCATTATATTCATCAAGCTTCACATCTACCATCTCCTCAACTTTTTGAGTGAAGTTGTTGTAGGCATGGTAGGTGCAAGAGTTCATTCCGTAGCCAAGCCCAGTTCATTATTCCAGCCTGACAACTTATTTGGATGATGATGGTGGTCGGATACTTTTGGTCACATTTGGTTTTATGATGGCTCCCACCTCCCACCTCCCACCCCCAATGGCGATTCTAGGGTTTCTGCCTAGATCCCTCTCTCAAGTGATCCAATGGAGGGGCTCCTCCATTGGGACTTCAATCTCAGCCTTGCGGTGGAGGCACAGGTGCGCTCTCACTTTCAATCGACGGTTCATTTCTCTTCCCCAGGTTCCTCGAAGGAGTTCTTCTTGGTGGTCAGTTTTTCATCTGCTTCATTTCCTCTCACGAGGGAATCAGTGGATCTTGCTCTACAATCCTGTATTGGAGGCCTCAGCCATGGTTTTGTGGTTTTATGTTTGAGTGATCGGCGTTTTCGTTTCTTTGTGGCTTCTAGCAAAGTGGGACTGTTTGGGGGATAACCTCGAGGTAGCCTAAAGCAACCCACTGCTCCAACTTTCTGAAACGACTGAAGGGCGAGCCGCCTCCCCCTATAGCCATGATTTTGCCCGACCGGCTATGTGACGCTGGTTGGGCCTTGCCAGCCACACATGGCCCGCTCCACTAGGATTGCCGGCTAGGGGTAGGGATTCCTGGCCGCCTAGCCGGCCACACCTCGGATCCCATAGCCCAGGCATGCATGGCTATAGTGGCCCCCATCCCGTCAGAGGTTAGCGCCCATATGGCCACAGTGGAGGAAATAGTGTCGCTGACTTCGGCTGATCGTGATCGGGCTTCCAAAAGTGCCGACACGCCTCCAACCACTCCATGACCTGCCCCGGCGTGGCTACAGTGCAGCCAGCTATACCGCTGACCACGACTAGCTGCCACAAGGCGACGCCCCAAAGGACGACCCATGCCGTGAAGAGACCATTGCGAGGACCTACCACGTGGGCCTCATCGGCTCTTGACGAGACCTCCCAGCCGGCGGGCCCTACCAGCAACGAGACCCTACGGCCGGGGGCTCCACGGCTGGCTATAGAGGCTACCAGTTGGGGCCCCGTGGCTTTCCACCCATATTGTAATCCGGGGGGTTGGCCTATAAAACCCCTGGAGCCTCCCATGCAAAGGAGGGCCAACAGGTAGACGAGAACATATACACACACCAAGGAATATCTCATTCCGCCACCACCTTCGTAGTAAGGGAAGGGGAGCCGACTACTCCTCCTTCCACCTCTAGATACAGCTCGGGGATCACCATTGTAACCTCTCCTCACCTATCAATTAGAGCAGGCGGGACTAGGGGTATTACCTCCCACGGAGGGCCCCGAACCTGGGTACATTGTGTGTCCGTCACCGCTTCTGCCTAATCCCGCTCCCGGAGCCAGTGTGCGTCCTCCGGCCCCAACCACCTTCGATTAGCCTACCCATGCATCTGTTGTGAGAAAATGATGACAGTTGGCGCCCACCGTGGGGCCGTACATGGGGCCGGCCGGTGTCATGCTCCGGGCGGGACCCTTCGCTACTTCCCGTGGCCGCCGCACATCCAAGCGAAACCGCGGGCTCATGGGGCTTGCTCTGGTAGGCCCTACAGGCAGCTTCGTCAATCTCACGCTCAACATCGAGGCGCTCACTGAGCACTTTAGCAAGCTAAGCCTTGCCAAAGCACCGATCATTGACGAATACCCCAGACAGGTGCTCGACTACACCGACCCTCCCACATTCTTGGGAACACTTGTTGCGACCCAGTCCAATGGTTCCCATGTCCGCTTGGGAGTGATGGCCATCACCTACACCACCTCTTCCGATCGGGCGCGAGCAGAGGCCGCCGCCGCCGCGGCCCGCGCCGACACCTCCGACCCGCTCAGCGTGGCCCTTCGAGGCCTGAGCACCCCCATCGCTCCGACGACGAACCTCAATGTCGCCATGGCCGAGCTGGACGCGGCTCGCGCCTGTTGTTCAAGGACGCCAGCGCCCTCGTAGCTATGCGGCGCCTCAAGGAGGCTGCCCAGCTAGAGTACGCCTCTGCCTATGGTCTCACCTTCGCTGGCACCGAGCCCAGCCGACATGCGGCCATGCGTGACCACGGCCGCGTGGTCATAGAAATCCTTGGTGGCAACATGCCCGTCTACGACACCCCCATGGCCAACCTAAGGGCCGCCAAGGTAGCCTACGAGGATCTGGCTACCTTGGAGGGCGAAGAGCGTGCCACCCGCGAGCATCACATCAAAGTCCTCATCGATGCCGCCGACTCGCAGCAACACCTGCTCGCCCCGGTGGAGCCGCCTTTGAAGGCCCTCGTCCCGAGGGCGAGGGCGTCGGGACTGTTGGCCGTCAGCTGGCTCAGCACTCCTATTCCCCTCGCGCCTTCGGTCGTCGGGTCGAGGCGAGCAACCCCCGACGCTTCCAGCTGTCGGGGAACGGGCAGGCGGCTGTGAACAGCCGGAATAGCAACCACTCGGCTCACAGCAACCGATGCAACGAGGTGTCGGCTGGTAGAAGTCGGCGTAGCCGCGGGCATATGCCGCCTCCGCGGCACGAGCCAGCACGGTCAGTCCCGCCTGCCATCCGCTCTAAACTCTCGGCCCAGCTCAGCCCGCAGGTCCCCCATAGCGAAAACAACACCCGTCTCCGCATCGACCGGCTCGCGCAGTCGGCCCTCCTTCAGGAGGAGGGCTCGATTGGCCCGGCATGTTTCGACCGTCGGATCCGAATGAGCCATTCCCGACCAGCTTCACGCTCCCCCAGGACACCCCGAAGTACAACGGGGCTGCCAAACCCGAAGATTGGCTGATCGACTACACCACCGCAGTCGGCATCGCCACGGGGAACAAGTGTGTGGCCGTCCGCTATGCCCCCTCATGCTGATCGGTTCGGCCCACACCTGGCTGAACAGCCTAGCGGCTAGCAGCATCAACACCTAGATGGACTTCAAGGATGCGTTCGTCTGCAACTTCACCGGCACCTACAAGCGGCTCAGCCACCCTCGTGAACTAGCCATGTGCGTTTAGGGGCCGGACGAGTCCCTCCGTGACTACCTCACCCAAGGGACCGATCTCCGCAACTCCTGTGAAGGGGTGCACGAGGTGCAAGCCATACAGTACTTCATCGAAGGCTATCGCGACGGCACTCCCCTCAAGCACAAGCTCCTGTGCTGTGAGCCAGCTATGCTAACCGAGCTCATGACCAAGGTGGACAAGTATGCCACGGCTGACTCCACCATTCGAGTCAAGACGACCCCGCTTGCCAAGGCAACACCGACGCCAGCGGCGTCACGATAGGCTGCCGACAACCGGCAGCCGCAGAACAACAAGCGCAAGAACGACTAGCCCGACTCCCGCTAAGGGAGCCGGCAGCTCGCCACCATTGAGGAGCAGGATCTGGCTACCCAGCCTTCTAGTCAGCGTCAGTGCACTGGCAAGGCTGCCGGGCAGCCCAAGCTCATATTCGAGCAGATGCTCGACCTTCCCTACAAGAACCACTCCGGGGCCAAGCCCTCTACGCACACGCTCCGGCAGTGCAGCTTCTCACAGCGACTGACCTGGGGGCGGCCTTCCGGCTCCCCCCACGCCTCCTGCCCACGCACCGGCTTCGGCACCAGTTGCCACCCCATGGCCGGCTCCGGCCCATAACGACGGTCGCCTGCACGACCAATTCCCTAACCAGGACGGTTGCTATGTCGTCTTCACCAGTGAAGAGACGAGCAAACATGCTCAGCGCCGCCTCCACCGTGAGATGAATGCCACCATGCCAGCAACTCCCTAGTTCATGTAATGGTGGGAGAAGCTGGTCACCTAGAGCCGGGCTAAACACCCGGCTGTGATACCGAGTCCCAGCAGCTACGCCCTACTCCTCGACACCACTATCACCTCTGAGAGACGCACTTGCCGCTTCACGCGGGTGCTAATTGATGGTGGCAGCAGCATCAACATCCTCCACCTCAACACGATGCGCAAGCTGGGGCTGAAAGTAGAAGACTTGTAGGCTAGCCGGACGGTCTTCCACGGCATCGTGCCAGGAAAGTCCTGCTCCCCTGTCGGCAAGATCAAGCTCGACGTCCTCTTCGGCGGTCCCGAACACTTTCACCGCGAGCCAGTATGGTTCGAGGTATTGGACCTCGAGAGTCCCTACCACGTGCTGCTGGGCCGACCGGCTCTCGTCAAGTTCATGGCGGTCCCCCATTACGCCTACCTCAAGCTCAAGATGTCGGGTCCCAAGGGGATCATCACCATCGCGGGTGACTACAAGATGTCCATCGAGTGCGCCTGAGACGGCAGACGGCTGGCCGAGGCCCTGGAGATAGCCGAGGAAAAGCGGCAACTCGACCGGCTCGTGGCCCTTGCTGTCAGCCATCCGGTCGTGTCGGCTCCTCCCTCGCAGTCGGTAAGCAAGGCCTCCTTCCAGCCGTCCAAGGACACCAGGCAGTTCCTGCTCGATTTTGTCAACCCCGCGCAATTTGTCACCATCGGCTGCCGCCTCAATAGCAAATAGGAAGGCAAGCTCGTCAACTTCCTTCATGAGAATCTAGACATCTTTGTGTGGTCCCCCAAGGACATGTCGGGTGTTCCGAGGAAGTTCGCCGAGCACAAGCTTCACGTCTGACCGAATGCTAAAATGGTCAAGCAACCCCTACGCCGTTTCTCCGAGGAGAAGCGACACAATATAGGAGAAGAGATTGCCCGACTGCTGGCAGCTGGCTTCATCATGGAAGTTTTCCACCCAGACTGGCTCGCCAACCCAGTCCTGGTGCTAAAGAAGAAAAAGAACTGGCGCATGTGCATCGACTACACCAGCCTGAACAAGGCATGCCCCAAGGACTCATTCGCTCTGTCGCGGATCGATCAAGTCATTGACTCCACGGCCGACTGCGATTTGTTGTCTTTCTTGGACGCCTACTCCGGCTACCACCAGATCAAGCTGGACCCGGATGACCGTCTCAAGACCTCCTTCATCACGCCCTTTGGGGCCTACTACTACATCACCATGTCCTTCGTCCTCAAGAATGCAGGCGCTACCTTCCAGCGATGCATGCAGAAGTGCCTCATGCCTCAGATAGGCAAGAACGTCCACGTCTACGTCGATGACATTGTTGTCAAGACCAAGAAGGACTTCCGCCTCCTCAACGATCTCTGGGACATTCGCGAACCTGCATGAATACAAGATCAAGCTCAACCCGGAGGGGATCCCAACCGGCCAGCTCTTGGGTTTCTTTCTGTCCGCTCGTGGCATCGAAGCCAACCCGGAGAAGATCAGCACGATCGAGAGCATGCCTAGGCCAACACGGCTCCGCGACATACATAAGTTCACGATCTACCTCGCCTCCCTCAGCCGGTTCAACATTCGGCTAGGGGAAAAAGCCTTGCCCCTCTATGGGCTCCTTCGCAAGACGTCTCTGGTTGCGGCGGGCCACATGAAGAAGTCGGGCATGTTCGACTGGCCCGACGAGGCAGACGAGGCCTTCCGCGGTCTCAAGCGGGCCCTCACCAATGGGCCCATCCTGGCCGTGCCGGCGGAGAAGGAGCCCTTGCTCGCCTACATCACAGCAACCACGCGCGTCATCAGCATCGTCCTGGTGGTCGAGCAGCCGGAGGAGGGCAAGCCCCTGCCAGTCGAGCGCCCCATCTAATACCTCAGTGAGGTCCTCTCCGCCTCCAAGCAGAACTACCCCCACTACTAGAAGATGTGCTACGGCATCTACTTTGCCGCTAAGAAGGTTAAGCAGTACTTCCAGGAGCACACCATCACCATGGTGAGCACGGGCCTGCTCAGCGAGATCATGAGCGGTCAGGACTCCATCGGCCGGATCGCCAAATGGGTCATCGCCCTCGCCGACCATGAAATCCGGTACGACTTGCTTGTCGACTGGGCGGAGACCGAGTTCGTGCCGCCTCCTCCAGACTCCATGCATCGACACATGCATTTTGACGGCGCAAAGATGAGGACCGGCCTGGGTGCCGGCATAGTCCTCTCCTCTCCAAAAGGTGACCAACTCAAGTACGCACTCCAGATTCATTTCACCACCTCCAAGAACGTGGCCGAGTACGAGGCGCTCATCTGAGGCCTCCGGCTCGCCAAGGAAATTGGCATCAGGCGCATCCTATGCTTCGGCAACTCCGACCTCTTGGTGCAGCAGGTCTCTGGCGAATGGGATGCTAGAGACGCCAACATGGCCAGCTATCGCTTCCTCATCCAACAGCTCACCGGCTCCTTCGAGGGTTGTGAGTTCCACCACATCCTGCGGGCGGGCAACAAGGCAGCCGATACGCTGGCAAAGATTGGCTCCACTTGAAAGGCCATCCCAACTGGTGTCACCTCGAACGGCTGCTCAAGCCGTCGATCAAGCCCTCCCCCTAATCGGAGTCCATCTTCATGTCGGTGGACGCTGCGAGCTCTTCGGCGAACCCGGTTGCCCCATCGGCATCTTCGCCGCCGGCTCCATCAACCTCGGTTGCCTTACAAGCACCGGCTGCATCCAAAGCAGCCGGCTTCGACACCAGGGCGGTCATGATGACGATCGACGCCCCTCCCGCCTCTCCGTCCCGGGGGCTGGCGAGCCGGTCTCAGGGGCTGAACACCCAGACCAGGGGACTTCCGAACCGGCCCCCGTCTCGGCTCCCTCGTGGGCCCAACCCATCCTAGCTTTCCTCCTACATAGCAAGCTCCCTCCTAACAAGGCCACGGCAAGGAGAATCAAGCATCGAGCCCCGGCCTACAGCATCATCAACAGCGAGCTCGTTCATCGCAGCACCACTGTTGTCTTTCAGCAGTGCGTCGAGCCAGAAAA
Organism: Hordeum marinum; assembly: GCA_022496015.1. NCBI lineage: Eukaryota > Viridiplantae > Streptophyta > Magnoliopsida > Poales > Poaceae > Hordeum > Hordeum marinum. The sequence continues at coordinate 173,657,440 of CM039674.1, read as the reverse complement.
GGGTCAGGAGATCCTCCTCGACATCCACCAGGGCGAGTGCGGGCACCATGCCGCCTCCAGGACCCTTGTCGCCAAGGCCTTTTGCCACGGTTTCTACTCGCCGACCGCCTTGGAGGAGGCCAAGAAGTTGGTTGACGAGTGCGAGGGCTACCAGTGCTTCAGTACGCAGAGCCACCTGCCAGCTACGGCCCTCCAGACCATCCACCTCTCGTGGCCCTTTGCTATCTGGGGGCTGGACATGGTGGGTCCCTTCAAGACCGCACGAGATAGCATGACACATTTGTTGGTGGCCATCGACAAGTTCACCAAGTGGATTGAGGCTACGCCAATCAAGAGGCTGGACGGCACCATGGCTGTCCTATTCATCGAGTACATCACGGTCTGCTACGACGTCCCCCACAACATCATCACCGACAACGGCACAAACTTCACCAAGGGCGCGCTGGCGCGCTTCTACACTAAACAAGGCATCTGGCTCGACTTGGCGTCCGTCGCGCATCCACAGTGAAATGGCCAGGTCGAGAGGGCAAATGGCCTAACCCTGGCCGGCATCAAGCTCTGGCTCGTAACGCTGCTGGTCAGGTCAGCCAACTGCTGGATCGATGAGTTGTCGACTGTCCTTTGGAGCCTCAGGACCATGCCCAACCGGTCGACCGGCTACACCCCTTTCTTTCTCGTGTACGGGTCCGAGGCGATCATCCCCACAGACATCGAGTTCGACTCACCTCAGGTCTCCCTATGCACGGAGAAGGACGCAAGGGAGGCGAGAGAAGACGACATCGACCTACTCGAAGAAGCACGCGAACTGGCCTTGAGCCGGATGGCCATCTACCAGCAGAAGCTCCAGCACTACCACGGCAGGCAGATCCGGCCGCTCTCCTTCTGCGAAGGAGACCTAGTGCTCACACGGATCCAGCGAACAGCTGGCTAGTACAAGTTGTCCTCCCCATGGTAGAGCCTGTTCATCATCAGCAAAGCACTGCACAACAATGCATACTACCTTATAGACGCCCAGAAGCCGCAGAAGCGCAAGAGAGATGCCTCCGGTGAGGAGACAGAGCGCCCATGGAATGTGGCGCTCCTCCGCATGTTTTACTGCCGAAAACCAGTGTATGTATGTATCCTTCCCTTTTGGGCTTATGAATGCAATGGGTGCCCCAAGTCAGCTCTTGGGACATGCCCCTTCCCGCTTCATTTAAAAAATGACTAAATCCGCCAGCTCCCGGGTCCAGCTCCCAGTCATGTGGGCTCGCCGGCGCTCGTGCTTGCTCTGAGCCGTCTACGCCTCGTCAGCCACCTTCACCAACATGGCATCCTTGGCCTCTAACTCCTGGTGATGAGAGCGCTCCCGCACCTCCGCCTACTGGCGAAGGACCGCCTCGCGGTCCGTCAGCTCCTAGCGATGGGCCGCCTCGTGCTCGGCCGCCTCCGCGTGAGCCAGAGCCACCTCCTGGCGGAGCCGCTCGCACTGCGCGGTCAGGGAGTTCCGTTGATCGCCGAGCTACATGACCTGGCATCAGAGGTCGACCGCCTCGGCGTTGGTGTCTGCCCGGGATGGGAAAAACCTCAATCAGAAGACAAGAGAATGAGAAGGGAGTTCGACCCGCCTCCGCAGGGACTGGCTCGAATCCCGGGGGCTACGCCCTCGCCTCAAAAATCGTGAAGGACTTACCTCGCAAGTCCTGGGACAGGGTGGCCAGCCGGCCCTCGTTCTCCCGATACAAGCTCAGCAAGGAGTTCTACGCTGTCCCCCGATGGTCATGCGCCGTCTGCGGACAACCAAAACATGACGCTTTGTTAGACTCGACCCGCCTACACCACAGCCGGCTCAAGTCTCGGGGGCTACACCCACTGGGTGTGCTAGCGCTCCCCCACTGGAGAAAATGCCAAGAAGAAAAGAAAGAAAGGAGGGAATATTACCACGACGATCCGCTCCAGCTGTACCAGCCGGTCATTAGCTGCCCGGGTGTCTTGCGTCGTCTGGGCACGGCAGGCGGCGAACGCCTCGACTACAGCGGACACCGCCGCCATGAGAGCAATCGGTGGATCCCCGGCAGCCAAGCGGCTAGCCATGGCCCAACTCTGCTATGGCAGGCCCCTGTCCACCGCCCCCCCTTGCCTGAGGTCACTACGGGGCCGGCTCCTCCCAGCACCATCATGCCAGCAACCCCGGACAACGAGCCCGCACCGCTCGACCCCTCGCGCGCCTCGGCCTCCCAGCTCGATCCTTCGCTTCCGGCCCCTCCCGCCCGGTTCAGATCGGGAGCCGGCGTTCTGATAGCCGGCTCATCACCAGCCGGCACCTCTGGTGCCGGAGCCTCCGGAGGCGGCACCTTTGGAGCCGGCAGGTCCGGAGTAGGCACCCCCGCGGTCGTCACCTCCGCATCCAGGGGACCCTCCGCCCCCGGCGGCACATTGTTTCCCTCTGCGGGATCTGCGTCGCGGTCCGCCCCCGACGGCACATCGCCTGTCCCTAGGGGGTCCATGCCATGTTCTACCTCCTCCTCCTCCTCCTCAGCGGCGCGGTCCGCCCGCGTGCCCGCCGCCGCAAGCCCATCCTCCACGGCCTTTGCGGCTGCCTCCACCTGTCACGCGGGGTCGTGGCGATCCTTTGACCGCCTCTCCCGGCCCTCGGGGAAAGGCTCCCATGACTGACCGGCAACCTCCCTGCCGTCCCCTCCTGATGGCAGCCTTTTCCTCGCTGCCTCCTCCCATGGGCGGTGCCCCTCGATGCGTAGGTCCTACTGGGCCACCTTCAAGTCACCCCAAGCCTCACTCTCCCTCTCCTCGGCGGTCCTCGGTGGTGTTGTTCCCGTGGTGTTGCTCGTCGGGGTCCTCCGCAGGGCGCGTGCTTCCCTGGGCATATGGAATAAGAGGGGGAGGGAAATGAAAGAACCAGGGGAACGAGATTAGGGTGAGCTGGCTTACCCGACAACAACGGGGACCGCCCTCCTCGTAGGACCCGTTGGGACGGCTCGCGTCCTCTTGCTGCCACCTCTGCGGATGCTGCCTTCGGCTCGCCTCCTGAGGTGGAGGCCGCTATCTTCGGGACCTGAGGTCGAGCCGTCCGCCAGTTCAGCATTGCCACCGGCGGCATGTTGCAAAGTCGGGGAGATTGATGTAGTCCTCCTCCGGCTTCACGTTCTTCACATAAAAGAACCCCCGCTGCCAGTTCTTCACCGACTCCTACAACAGGAGCTTCGGGATACCAACTCCCTTGTGGATGTGGATTAAAGCGCCCCCGCAGGCGGTCATGGCGGCCTCCTTTGTCACTGGATCCTTCATCGTCTGCCACTTGAGGAAGAAGAGGCGGAACCAGAGGTCAAGCCTCAGCTCCACGCCCAGGTACCCCTCGCAGAGGGTGACGTAGGCCGCCAGCTACAGAATTGCGTTGGGGTGAGGTGGTGCGGCTCCAGGCTGAACCGCATCAATAACCGCTGGAAGAACGTGCTTGCCGGCAACACAAGCCCATGGAGGAAGTGCTCGGCGAAGACGACCACCTCGCCATCCCGTGGGGCCGGGGAATTCTCCGGTCCGGCAATGTGCGCCTCCACAAGCTCCTCCGCCGGCACCTTGCGGCGGTGGCGGAGGTGCTCAATGAACTGCTCGTCAACGATGCTGCCGTCCCATGACCCCTTGCTCGCCATGGTCCTAGAGGGGGCTTGCGCGTGCGGTGGCGGGTGCGGGAGCTCGGCTGCGGGGCGGTCTCCAGCGGTGACGGTGGGGGCACGACAAAGGGCACGGGTTCCGCTCTCTTTCTCTCGTTCTTTCGGAGCGGGAGGACGAGGGCAACGAGTGTGAAGCGATGGGGGTGAGGGGAATGAATATGTTGTTCTGTTCCCCTCCCCATCTTCATTTAAACCCCGCGCGAACGGTCGTGGGGGCGGATTCATTGCACACGTCCCCCACGATCCCCGTCGCGTGTGGGACAGCAGTTATCGCTCTCAGGCATGCCAACCGACGGCCCCAAATCGCAGAAGATCCGCGCGTGCGGGACGAGGCCGTGGCCAGGGAAGGCCCCTCCTCCCGGTCCGGTCTTGTCTGGCATGCGGCCTGTCAGGATCGCGGCCCATTGCGTCCACCATGTGGCGTGGGTGTACTGCCCGATGAGGCACCCAAGACGGTGCTCGAAACGTCGACCGGCTGCATAGGCGGCAGCCGGTCAACCATCGATGTCCGGTTTCCGAAGCGAGCCGTACCATTGGGGCGATGTTCAAGCCGGCAAGGTCCGCCACGGCTCGGCAGCGGGCCTCCCCTGCTTCGGGGACTACTGTCGGGGGGATAACCCCGGGGTAGCCTAAAGCAACCCAGCTCCAACTTTCTGAAATGACTGAAGGGCGAGCCGCCTCCCCCTATAGCCCAGATTGTGCCCGGCCGGCTACGCGACGCCAGCTGGGCCCTGTCGGCCACACATGGCCGGTTCCACTAGGATTGCCGGCTAGGGGTAGGGATTACTGACCCCCTAGCCGGCCGCACCTCGGATCCCATGGCCCAGGCATGCGCAGCTACAGTGGCCCCCATCCCTTCGGGGGTCAGCACCCATATGGTCACAATGGAGGAAATAGTGTTGCTGACTTCGGCTGACCATGATCGGGCCTCCAATAGTGCCGCGGCACGCCTCCAACGACTCCATGACTTGCCCCGGCGTGGCTACAGTGCAGCCGGTCGTACCGCTGACCGCGGCCGGCTTTCACAAGGCGACGCCCCGAAGGAAGACACGTGCCGTGAAGTGACCATTGCTAGGACCTACCATGAAGGCCCCACCGGCTCTCGACGAGACCTCCCAGCCGGCGGGCCCTACCATTGACGGGACCCTACAGCCGAGGGCCCCATGGCCAGCTACAAAGGCTGCCAGCTGGGGCCCCCCATGGCTTTCCACCCATATTGTAATCCGGGGGGCTGGCCTATAAAACCCCCGGGAGCCTCCCATGCAAAGGAGGGCCAACAGGTAGACGAGAACATATACGCACACCAAGGAATATCTCATTCCGCCACCACCTTTGTAGTAAGGGAAGGGGAGCCGGCTGCTCCTTCTTCCACCTCTAGATATAGCTCGAGGAGCACCATTGTAACCTCTCCTCACTTATCAACTAGAGCAGGCAGGAGTAGGGGTATTACCTCCCACGGAGGGCCTCGAACCTGGGTACAATGTGTGTCAGTCACCACTTGTGCCTAATCCCACTCCCAGAGCCCGTCGACATCCTCCGGCCCCAACCACCTTCGATAAGACTACCCATGGCATCTGTCGTGAGAAAGCGACGATAGGGACATTTAATCTATGGCCTTAGAGATCGTATTTGGCCGAATTTCATCTGCCATTTTCATCCGTTTCGTGGTGATCATATTGGGGACCTTGGTTTTTCGGATTTCTAATGGCATGCAGACACTCAATTGACTGATTCTAGTCATGGAAAATGATTGGATGTTCAGTCCAAATGGCTTAAAGCCCAGAGCTATAGTGTGATTCAATTGGATTCTCTCTCTGCTCTAGCTAAGGCGAACTTGTCTTCCCTGCCAGTGAGGCCCGCCGGAGTATCTAGGCCGGAGCACTCTATTTTGATTGTTGGCTTCATTTTTTTGGATCCTGCGGGATTGGATGGTTTTGGTCAGTTTGGATCTCTTGCCTTATAGCATCCCGCAATCAACTCAACTGCTAAAAGATCTTTCGGGGTTGAAATTTCAGCCGGATTTATTGGAATTCCTTATCGGATGAAACACTCTAACATATTCTGGATGGATGGCAGGCTGGTTATTCTGAGCCGGATATTAAAAGCATGGTTCAAATTTTAGATGTCCCGACCTAGGAGTATATTTATCAAAGACTTTTGAAGTGTTCAACATGTTCTTGCCATGGGCATCTTCAATCAAATTGTCCACATGTTATCTGCCAACGTTGCTTATCCCTAGTGGATAGTTGTTCTTGTTCTCAACATGTCAACATCGACAAACGATCATGTGTGTTGGGCCCTGGTAATCCTATCGGTTGCTATATCTACAATTGGGCTAACCATGGCTCCAAGAGGTGTCCTGGGCTTCTTCGTTGTCAGCATTGTCATCGGGTGGGCCACAAGAAGTGCTTTGGTCTTCCCTCTACATCATTTATTTGGAGGCCCATTAACTTTTGTCATCCTTCTATTGCGGGAGATTTTTGGGTGCCTACCTTGGGTGGAACTGCCCCATCGCCCCCAATTTGGAAACAAACACAAAAAATCTTGGATACTCAAGAGGTGGCGGCTTCCTATTGCACAACGATACGACTCCCTCCCGGAAAACTAGACAAGGCTTTTATGGGACCCACACCAACCATGGTCGCCCATGTTTTGCCTCCAAACTCCCGCCTCCCAGCTCTGGTTTCTCCTCTTGGAAAACCCTCATCTCCCAATAGAGCGGCGACCTGCAGCGAGAGATTCATGGCTAACTTTCGGTGTGTCCGTTCGCTTTCTCTCCCCTTGGCTCCCACTTTGAGCGTGGTTCTCCATAATGTATGCAGCGTCGTGTCATGGTGGTGGATGACCTGCTGCTGAATCATGGTCGGTACGCCATTGTCTCAGTTAATCCCTTGGTTCTCGATCATCAAAAGAGATTCTGGCTCAATGAGGTATGTCGCATCCTCATGAAGCACCTGCAATATCAGTTATCCGAGGATTTTGTTTATCCGCTTGGTATAGGGATTGTTGCTTTTGCGGATGCTGAGAGAAGAGATGAAGTGATTAGGGAAAGTCTGCATGCTCTTGATGAAGATTCCTCTTTTTTCGTTAGTTCAGCATGATGACGACATTAATATGAGGATGCCTGCTTTTGAAAATGAGGTATGGATCATGATGTTGACTTTTCCCCAGGACTACCAAACTGAGCATTATGTCAATAAGACAGTTTCCAATTTTGGGAAGCTATTGGCCTAGACTAACATAGGGGGAAACAAAGCTAGAATTCTAATTAAGTGTCACACCAAGGATGTGGTCAAGGTGCCACACAGCCTGCTGGTTACTAGAGTGGGTATGCTGCCAGGATTGGGACACTATTGTTCTGTTCCTGTCTATGTCCTCAATGGTAGGAACACTGCCCCAGGTCTTATTGGTAATGAAGATGAGCCTCCAACGCTCAATGTATCCCCTCATCCATACCAGCCGCCTTACTATACAACTCTACAACAGGCCAAGATTGATAAGCTTGCACAGCAACAGGCTGCAAATGAGACAACTTGGAATATTGAGCCAGAGGACGAAGTTCAAGTTCAGGAAAATGGTTGGCGAGTTTGGCCTGTAGTCCCTGCCCCATATACTGGATTCAATTTTAGGAACTTGTTTCAGTATGATGGACCTTCTCTGATGGATGGACTATCCCCAGAGCACAATGTTATTAACAATCTGTCTAATGTTTGGTCTCAAGCTTATTATGTGGAGGCCCTAGCTGATCATTTCATTTTTGGTATACCAGCAGCGAGGAATGCGTTTAGTTGTGCACAAGGGTTTTTTGAACCAGTAGTCTTGGAGGTTGATAGGGATTACCTATGCTGGATAGGTGGCTTTCTCAAGAGGATCTACACGCCTACTTTTTTGCCCCACCCCAGGGTTCTACAGAGCATCTCCGTCTAAACCCCTTTAGAGTTATTCAGCAGTTCATTGATGGAATTTGCCAGCAGGTCCTTACCTCTGTTGTGCTGGAGGTTGATGGGTTTTGAAGTTCTCTCGGGCTAGTTATTTCTGAAGGTCTGCCACTCTTTTGTCCAAAAGAACTTTGGGATATGATTAAGCCGTCTCTGAATCCAGATTCTACATATGATCAGATGGACTTCAGTCATAGACAGTTCGTGGAAGTGCACCCTCTTTCTATCGGTTCTACGGCCGATAGGATTGCTTAGATGATCTCCCAAGTGGAGGCCCATGTTGACATTGTGATGCTGTGTAGGAGTACCCACTCTACACAGTATGATGGTTCCCATGTTCCTCAGCCATCAGACAACCATAGAGGGGCTTCCAACGTCAAAGACAGGGTCAAACCCTCAATCAAAATTTCCTTTTTTCCTTGTTTTTTGTTTTCTCTTCACTAGTTTTTAGTTTTTCTATTTTGCTTTCTTTCTCTTTCAGGGCTTATCTCAAGCCTGCACACAACTTGTTGTTTACTTGGTTATTGTATTTTATAAAAATTACAGTGGGGTTTTGTTGGGGATATTACCCCGCGGTATGACCTGGCGGACAGTTGTAAGCCGACAGGCACTTGTAAGCTGGTAGACAGTTATAATCCGGTTATGACCCGGCAGACAGTTGTAAGCTGACACACAGTTATAACCCAACAGACAGTTATGACCCAGCAGACAGTTATGACCTAGAAGACAGTTATGACCTGGCACATAGTTATGACCCGTCAGGCAATTATGACCCAAAGACGAGTCCCTAAAGATGAGTCTTGAAGATAAGCCCGGTTATAAGCGGCCCAGTTGTAAGCCGCCTAGTTGTAAGCCGCCCGTCTGAGACAAGAGGCCTAGGACTCAGAAGCAAATGAAGAGAAGCCCACGATGGAGAGTCATAATAGGATAAATCTTAATCCGACTGTAACCCGCCCCTTCAGCTTATATAAGGAGGGGCGGGGCACCCCAAGAGGGTCAAGTTTTTAGACATCTCAATAGACAGGTCTTAGAGAGACAAGTCATTTGATATAGACAGATTAGAGGCTCTCGAGATTAGAGGTCACGATTAGCACCCTTGTAATCGGGATCATCCTCATCATCAATATACATAAAGCAGGACATAGGCTTTTACCTCCACCGGAGGGGCCAAACCTGGGTAAACTCGCGTCTCTCGATTCCGACCAATCCCTCTCAAGCTGCTGCCTAGTTGCGATGGCCTCACACCTAATTTCTCTCACGAGGACATCATGCCCTGACAAAACCACAACAGTTGGCGCCCACCGTGGGGCAAGATCGCATGATGGAATTGTGTTCTTGGAGGGACTCTCATAGGGGATCGAGAAGGTTGCGATTAGCCGGATGTAGAAGATGTGGCACGAAAATATTGCACGCGATAAACCTAGCGTGGGACAACTTTGAACAGAGCTGTTGATAGAACAAGATTTGAGTTGAAAAAAAATTTAAGGTTACGACTTGTGTCGCAGGCATCCGTGATGATTCATCAATCCAAAGCGAGAGCAATTTTTTCAGGTGTGCAACAATTCTGCGATGCCAGCGAACATTGACTAATAGTGCTTCCCAAGACAGTAAATTCATTTAAGAAAGACTAGCTGAATATAGTCCACCGGACATTTAGTGCAAATTACCTCACAATGGGAATAACCAGCCATTGGCTACCATCAAAATATGACAATGACCAGGAGGCAGAAGTGGAAACGGACACAAACACAACAAAGTTGGCCTCGACTTGAAGATGGGCTCGGTCTCTCGTTCTCGCATCGTTCGTGCCCCCACAAAGCTCACCCCGCTTGCTGCACCTCACCGGCTCGTCTCCGCTGTGGCCGCACCCGCTGCCGTCGTACTGGACTGGCCATCGTGCCGTGAGCCGCCGCCGCTCCATGGCTGCCTCCGCGCTTCACCACCGCGGCCTCCGCCCCGGATGGCCGCCTCGGCCTCAGGCAGCCGCCTCAACCTTGGTAGTTCTCTGTCGTGGCCGCTCCTCTTACACGGCAAGGCAAGCCACCATCGTCGCGATCTCGCTCGGCAATACTGAACCGCCGCTCGGGCTCACCTTGTCCTCAAGCCACCGGTCTGTCTTGCCTAGTTGGGCTACGTCCGTCGCTGCGACTCGCCTTTGCCTCTACTTTGAGTTGCCGCCACAACCTCCTTGAGTCGGCCACACCTCAAGCCACCTCAGCTTCACCACCCCGAGAGCCGTGTCACCTCCAAGGTGCCTAATCCGCCATCGCCTTGGGCCGCCTCCGCTTCAACCCACCGTGTCACGCCTCTGGTGCATCTCCACTGTGGTCGGCATCCTTTGCCATTTCATCGAATCGTTGCAGCAATGGAGTGCTTTGAGCCACCCCCTTGACTCTCCTGGCTCGCTTCTGTTACCTCCAGCATGGACCAGATTCACCACACCTCACCTCCATGCCATGGCCCCAGCTCCGCCTCCACCACGGCCTCGCCTTGCTGGCTCCTCCTCCGCCATGGCCCTGGCTCCACCTCCTTTTGCCTCAAACGCCTCCTCGCTTCAAGCCGACATGCCACCGCTGCGCTGGCCCTGCCGCGGCTTTTCCTCTCCATGAGCTGCCGCTTGGTACCCGCCGTCGTGCTGCCGCACACCTCACCTCCATCCACCGGCTCACCACTCTGCAGCGGCCATCACTGCCGTGTGCTGCCCCCTGCTGAAATTGCTCTGCCACGGCACCCTCTGTCTCATTCGACGCCGCAGCTGTGTCCGAGCCGGCCTTGTAAAGCCTTGCCAGTTTCCACTGTGCATGGGATTCGGCTTCCGTAAGTTCTACATCACTTTGGGTCGCCCCGCCACACCTTCCGTCCTTCATGGCCGGTTCCACCTCAACAAGTCGTCGCAGGTTCACCTTGCCACATCCGCCTCGCCTCTCTGTCCCAGCGGCCTCTGCCGTGCTCAACCTCCGCCAGACTCAAGTCACCCAGCCCTGACTATGCCGTGGTTGAGCACTGAGCCGCTGGCTACTGTCAAAGCCGTCACGGGCTTCGAGCTACCTCACCCCTGTCGCGGCTCCGCCATGGTCGCACTGAGCTGCCCGAGCTAAGTGGCCTCGCCTTTGCCGCCAAGCCGCCTCCACCACCATGCCTGTCGTCGGGTCAACGGTCGCGCCGCGAGCCGCCGCGGCCTCCGCCTTTGCTGCTGGCAGACTGATAGATGCGAAGTTGTCCCTGTCTTTCGATAAGATGGTGGCTATCATTTGTGGTGGAGTAGACTTTGACGATCCGACTACAAACGTGTGATGACGTCGCACCTTAGCAATCGCTAAACCAACTCCGAGAGGTTATTGACCACGCTAGAGCATGATCAACCTAACCATGAGGGTATGTTTCCTGCACGCAAACAAAGAACAAGCAAGAAACTAAGATTACAATCTGGATATTGTGAATATAAGAGGAAGGCTTTATTGATGGAAGTGGGGTTCTGTGACGCCTTTGTCTGGTCGTGGAACACAAACGAAGAACGTGAAGTTGCAGTTATGGCAAAGTTGTAATCTAAACAAAACCCAAACCTAAAACGATGCCCTAAGGGAAGTATATATGGGGGAATAGAGGGGGATTTAGTGGCCCCTTGGATGAGGGGTCCGAAACCGACCCTAACTCAGTTTCCCCATACATACAGACTCTAAACACAACCTATTATATGGTATTTCAAAATTACATGGGCCTGGCCCAAAAATAAGGTGGCACAACACCTATATTAGCCTATGGACGAATTTTCTAAAGTGGCATCATGCATATTTCGTCCAAGGCTTCTCGCTCCCATTATAGTGGCTTCAAAGTGTAAAAATCATTACTGGAAGCTCCATTGTTCTTTCCCGCGCGTGCACCTTCTCTTCCATGCTTGATCCCGCTCCAATGTTCATCGTTCTTGTCCATGCTAGGTCCTTCATTCATAAGTAAAACAAATGTATCTAATTTAGGTAGCATCATATGTTCATGAACATGAGAAGGATTTCCAAGAAATGAAAGTACCTGGTAATTCAATTGATGTGCGCGAGCTCTAGTAATTGGTCATGTATGTATAGCAGTTTGGACTGTGGATATAACATTAGTAGGGATGTCCTCATCATCCTCCCCTTCTTGAACTAAAGTCGTCCTCGACGAAAGCTCATCTTCCTCACCCAAATAAGGCTTCAAATCTGCAATATTAAAAGTGGGACTAACCCCAAACTCTGCAGGCAGCTCAAGTTTATATGCATTATCATTTATTTTCTCTAACACCTTAAAAGGACCATCAACACATGGCATTAGCTTTGACTTGCGCAAATCGGGAAATCTATCCTTACGCAAATGTAACCAAACAAGATCTCCAGGTGCAAAGACAACATGTTTTCTACCCTTATCTCCAGCAAGTTTGTATTTAGCATTCATACGCTCAATGTTTTCCTTATTTAACTCATGCATCTTTAATATCAATTCAGCACGTTCTTTAGCATCAAAAATAACCTTCTCCTAAGATGGAAGTGGCAGGAAATCCATAGGTGCACAAGGTAAGAAACCATACACAACTTCAAAAGGGCACATCTTAGTAGTAGAATGGAGAGAAAGATTATAAGCAAATTGAATATGAGGCAAGCATTCTTCCCACATTTTCTGGTTATTCTTCAAGACATCCCTAAGCATAGTAGACAATGATCTGTTGACTACTTTAGTTTCTCCATCAGTTTGGGGATGACATGTAGTACTAAAAAGCAGTTTAGTCCCCAACTTAGCCCATAAACATCTCCAAAAGTGGCTAAGTAATTTAGCATCACGATCGAAAACAATTGTATTTGGCACACCATGCAACCGAATAATTTCACAAAAGAACAAATCAGCAACATTAGCAGCAGCAACACATTTATGACATGGTATAAAGTGTGCCATTTTGGAAAATCTATCCACAAATACAAATATGATATCCCTCCCCTTCTATGTTCGAGGTAAACCTAAAACAAAGTCCGTAGATATATCCTCCCAAGGAACACTAGGTACAGGCAAAGGCATATATAAACCATGAGGATTGGGTCGTGGCTTAGCTTTTTGACATGTAGTGCAGCGAGCAACAAAACGCTCAACATCCCGTCTCATCTTTGGCCAAAAGAGATGTGTAGAAAGTACGTCCTCTGTCTTCTTCACGCCAAAGTGTCCCATTAATCCTCCTCCGTGCACCTCCTGTAACAACCAAAGATGAATGGAGCTAGCTGGAATGCATAGCTTGTTAGCACAGAACACAAATCCATCATTAATAACGAACTTATTCCATGTTCTCCCTTCTTTACAATTCTGCAACACATCTCTAAATTCAGCATCATGCACATATTGATCTTTGATGGTCCCAAACAAAAAAATTTAAAGTGAAGTTGTGAAAGCATAGTATAACGACCAGGCAATGCATCAACAATAATAATTTCTTTACCCTTCTTGTGTTTAATGACATAAGGGAAAGTCTCAATGAATTCAACCCATTTAACATGTCTACGATTCACTTTTTCTTGACTTTTAATATGTTTCAAAGATTCATGATCAGAATGTATAACAAATTCTTTGCGCCATAAATAATGTTGCCATGTTTCCAAAGTCCGAACAAGAGCATATAATTCCTTATCATAAGTAGAATAATTCAGACTAGGCCCACTCAATTTTTCAGAAAAGTACACAACAGGTTTACCATCTTGTAATAACACACCTCCTAATACAATTCCACTAGTATACATTCAAGCTCGAAACTCTTATTAAAATCAAGAAGTTGGATTAAAGGAGCATGTGTTAACTTATCTTTCAAGACCGTGGAGGCTCCTTCCTGTGCGGTACCCCAAGCAAAAGGCATGTCCTTCTTTGTAAGCTCATTGAGAGGCGCAGCAATGGTGCTGAAATCTCTCACAAAACGCCTATAGAAACCAGCAAGGCCAAGAAAACTTGTCACTTGTGTGACCGTTTTGGGCTGTGGACAACTCTCAATAGCTTCAATCTTGGCTTTATCAACTTCAATTCCCTGTGGAGTAACAACGTAGCCAACAAAAGATACTCGGTCGGTGCAAAAGGTGCACTTCCCATGGTTACCAAACAAACGTGCATCACATAGAGCAATAAAAACAACACGTAAATGTTCGAAATGTTCCTCCAAAGATCTACTATAAATCAATATATCATAAAAATAGACTACCACAAATCGTCCAATGAAAGCATGTAAAACCTCGTTCATTAATATCATGAAAATGCTAGGTGCATTAGTTAACCCAAAAGGCATTACTAACCACTCATATAATCCAAACTTAGTTTTAAATGTTGTTTTCCATTCATCTCCCAATTTCATATGAATTTGATGGTATCCACTACACAAATCAACTTTGGAGAAAATTGTAGAGCCACTTAATTCATCAAGCATATCATCTAGCCTAGGAATAGGATGACGATAATGAATAGTAATATTATTAAGGCCTCTGCAATCCACACACATGCATGATGTACCGTCCTTTTTAGGCACTAGAATAATAGGAACAACACAAGGACTAAGGGATTCGCATATGTAACCTTTGTCGAGCAGCTCATGTACCTGACGCATAATCTCCTTTGTCTCCTCTGGATTGGTATAGTATGGCTCACGGTTGGGTAGTGATGCACCAGGAATTAAGTCAACCTAATGCTCAATCCCTCGAATAGGTGGTAATCCTGCTGGCACGTCTTGTGGAAAGACGTCAGCAAACTCCTACAAAATGTATATGACAGCAGGAGGCAAAGAGGGAGGCATGTCCTCGAATAAAAATAATACCTCTTTGCATACAAAAGCTTAGAAAAAAGATGTAGAAACATCCAAATCATTAATATCAGATTTAGTAGCAAGTAAACATCCACTCTTCAATTTAATTTCGGATGCAACACTAGACAATGGTTTATTAGGCTTATGGTGTTGCTCAAATTCCTGTGCTACAATCTGATTTTCACTCTTATTTTAATCCTTTTTTGGTTTACTATCTCTAGTAATGTCATATTTCATAATATGTTCAGGAGACATGGGAAGCAAAGTGATATTTTGATCCTTATGAACAAGAGTATATTGATTTGTCCTACCATGGTGTACAGAGTTTTTATCAAATTGCCATGGTCTACCAAGTAAAACAGAACATGCTTGCATGGGTACCACATCACAATCAACATAATCAAAATATGTAGCAATGCTAAAATGCACACAAATGGTACGTGTTACTTTAACCTTGCCACTGTTGTTGAATCATTGGATGTAATAAGGATGAGGATGTGGTCTGGTGGTTAGAGATAGCTTGTCCACCATCTCCATGCTAGCCAAGTTGTTGCAACTCCCTCCATCGATGATGACGTGAACAGAATGCTCCTTCACAACTTCCTTTGTGTCGAACAAGTTGTGCATCTGATTTTGCTCAGCCTATGTAACCTGCACACTAGAACATGTTGAGCAACTAAACTTTCATTCCTATCAGCGTAATCAGCAGCCATGTAGTGTGTCTCTTGTTCAGTATCCTCGTCACCCTGTTCTTCACTCATAATGAGAGCCAAAGTCTCCTCATCAGAATCACTAGCGGACGCATATCCACCATCCTCAGTAACAATCATCACACGCTTGGAAGGGCATTCTCTTGCATAGTGACCTCCACCCTTGCAACGATAACATATAACCTCATGTGTTTGCCCTCTGGATGCAATGGATGAAGAAGAGCTTTGTGCAGGACCAGAAGGTGTGCTCCTCGCGGAGGGTGCGCCAGGGGCCTATTTCCTTGTATCTCGGCTCGAGTTGGAGGTTGAAGTAGGTGGTGCTGCAGCAGGACATGCAGAAGTAGAGGAGGTATGTGGCGTCCATGATGAAGTGCGACCTACAAAAAAATTAGCTCTCGCCATTTCCTGTCGATCCTGCACTTCACGTTCAGCTTTGCAAGCAAGATGTAATAAACGAGTGATAGTGTTATATTCCTTATACTATAGAATAGTCTGAATCTCATTATTTAATCCACCCATAAAACGTGCAAGCATAGCTTCATTCTGCTCAACAATACCACATCTAATCATGCTAGTTTGTAATTCCTGATAATATTCCTCTACGGAATTTTTTCCTTGTCTTAAATGCTGCAAATTTTGAAGCAATTCATGCTGATAATATGGTGGAACCTAACGATTACGCATAGCAGCTTTCAAAGCAGCCCAAGTAGTTGGAATACTAGCATGATGTATTCTACAATGTTCTAACCACCAACACACAAGCAAAACTAGTGAATGAGCAAACAACAACAGCAACACGTCTATCCTCGGGAAATTGTAAGCATGTAAAACATTGTTATGTTTCTAACTCCCATGTAAGATATATATCAGGAACATATCTACCCTCAAATGTCATAATATTCAATTTAAGTTTAGGGATATGGTCATGATCCCGTACCTGAGGGGGTGGTGCAGCCCTACCGTTACGGTTGTAGCCATGTGGTCGACCTGGTGCGTGTGGTGGTGGTTGCCCTTGAGGCTGATCTGGACCAACCTCTCCCTCTTCATTGCAATCACCATCATAATCCTCAACCTGCTCAACGACCGTAACAGCAACAGCCACAGAAGTAGCAGCCGTATCAATAGTACCAGTATGTTGGACTTGGCCGATAGGCACACGTCGTGCTCGTCGTTCGAGAGGGATACGAGCTGCAGCTGGTGGTGGTAGACGAGCAAGCATCTCATTGAACTTGGCGTCCATCTTGGTGTCGAATGTCTTCTCCAAACCATCTAGCTTCTCCATGGCCTCTCCAAGGTTGGTCACGAAGTCTTGTACCTGGTCAGCCATCATTTACTGAAATTTATCATGGAGAGCTTTGTTGGTCATGCTCTCCCAATCGATCTTGTCGTCTTGTGATCCTGGCATGGTTAGCAAAATAGGAAACACACAAGAATATGAAACCTACATACTACTGGGAAGTGGTCGTGGTGGTGGTGGTGGTGTGTGTCACAAATCCTCCAAGGGAATCTCAAATTCTTACCAGTTCTTACCCAGCAGCAAGCAGTGATCGACAAGCATTGTAGTCAAAAATTTCAAAGCTTGGATAGAGCGATTGCCAGGTGGTGTCAAACACACGACATAGATGTATGTCAAGCTGGGATGGCTTATAATATGGTAGAAAAAGGGTCAGCAATAATCAATTCAGAGATGCAGCATGGAATAAACGCTCAACGACGGTACTCTCCTAGTCCTAGGCTAGATCGTGCTAGAGACGCGAGCCTAAAACGCCAAGAAAATCATGACGCTACACGTAATCAAGGGAAGAGCACACTCTGAATTATATTTTTTGTTTTTTGCGCCTCTTTTTTGCGCTCTTTTTGTTTGCTTAGAAAATCACTACAATCGCGAGTGTCTCGAAACTCTTCCCAAGTCGTATAAGCAAGATAGGCACGAAATTTTTTGACTAATTTTTTTCCTCGAGCGATTCGGGGGCTATGACGACCAAAAGTTTCGACAAAAATCACTATGATGGCAAGTGTCTCAAAACGCTCTCGAGAACCTAAAATCAAGATAGGGGGAAAATATTTTTAGCCGAGAAAATTTTGGGCCAAAACATGCTTTGCAAAGCGTGCCAGTCTTACTCAGGTAGGAAAACGTGAATCCGAAATCAAAAGGATCACAAAACAAACCTAATAACTACCAAATTTGGATTAGAGGCAGATACTGGGTGGTGATATATGCTAGTGGAGATGATAATGGTGGGTGGTGATATATGGTAGTGGAGATGATGACAGTGGGTGGTGATATATGGCAGTGGTGATGATGGTGGTGTTATATGCCAGCTTTGAAGATGATGCGATTGCGGCGTGACAACATGTGAAGTGAACTCGAAACTCTAAAGGACTAGACACTAAGACCGGCAACCTAACACGATGATGCAACCGCAAAATGAACAAAGCAAACACCGAATAGAAAATTGCAAAGGCTTGGATTGGTTAGGAGATGAAGCTCTAACCCTAATTTTAGGTATAAAAACACATGCGATCTAACTACGTAAAACTGGTAAAATCTCACCAAGCAACCTGGAAATCTGATACCACTTGATAGAGGCGAAGTTGTCCCTGTCTTTCTGTGAGATGGTGGCTATCATTTTTGGTGGAGTAGACTTTGACGATCTGACTACGAACATGTGATGACGTCGCGCCTTAGAAATCGCTAAACCAACTCCGAGAGGTTATTGACCACGTCGGAGCACGACCAACCTGACCCCTGTACGTGCATCTAGTGCCCCTTAGTGATTTTGGTGTATTGAAGACTTATAGGTTAAGGAACTAATGTGTTTGTGAGTGTACATAGGCTCTATAAGTCGATGAGGAGTTTAATATATTTGGAGATTATCAACCCCTAAAAATATGTCTTCAACTGAAGACTTTGGTGAAGACTTTGCTAAAGACTTTGGTATTCCCAGAAGACTTTGAAAATGAAGAAGTTGGTGTGACCTTGAAGATATGAATGAGGACTATGAAGCGTGAAGACTTTTGTTTTCGTTGTTTCATTTCCTTTCTTTGAGTCATAGGAAACGTTGTACTATTAAAGGGGACCGAGGTAATACTAAGGAAAATTTCCAACTAATGCTCAACTCAAAATCCTCAACCAATCCAATCCTTCGAGTGAAGCCTTTGGAAATATCTTTTGGTACAGTCAAGTTCTTCAGTGACAGAGATGATATTCTTCTGGTCTTTGATGAAATTAATCTGACTGAGGAGTTAGGATTTCGCTAGTGCGAATTGCCTACAAGTGAGGAACATGATTAGCCTGAGGACTTTCATAGTTCAAAATTCTGACCGTTGATGTGCTTAGCACCAGCTATCCCCAATCGTCTTATCCAAATAACGGTCATATCATTGGGGGCATTTATGTCTTACCATGCCAGGTTGCACCCTGGCTATAAATAGCCACCCCCCCACAACCACTACTTGGTTGGCTGCTCCGAGAGAGAACTGACACTTGTCATTTGAGAGCAACCCATCCTCCGAGGACTTTGAGAGAAAATCGTCGGTGAGGAAAAACCCAAGTACAAACCACCAAACCCAAAGTGATTGAGCATCACTTAAGAGATTGTTCTTGTGTGAAACCGATGCTTCTTACCTTTGAAGATTGTGTATCTTCGAGACGGTTAGGCGTCATGGTCTAGTGCATCCTGCAGTCGATTGGGGATCACAGAGTGACCTTGGTCTAGAGCATCCAGCAGTCAATTGTGGATCGTTGGATGACTAGTTTGTGAGGGTTCTGGAAGTCTACCCTGAAGACTTACCACGAGTGTTGGGCCAAGACTTTGTGACCTTAGCTCAAGGAGAATACGACAAGGACTATGTGTCTTGGGACTGTGTGTCCTCTGGTTTAAATACCAGGCTGCTCCAAACCAGACGTACGATTGTCACAACAGTTGGAACTGGGTCATCAAACCATAGTCTTCATCGAGCTACCTGGTTCTATTGCCTCAACCCTGTCATTTCCTCATATACCTGCTGATGAAATTGATCTTTACTGTTTGAAGAATTTAACTGAAGACTTTCACAATTTTCTCACCTCAAATTCTTCAGGTTACCTTGTTCCTCACCTGCTTATCCTGTATCACGCTACTTGTAATCTGTGCTTGTTTTAATTCATCATGATGACTATGCTGTCGGTATGTTTCTCATGCACTTGAGTACTTATTCTGCTGCTAGTTATTCATCACATTTCAAATTCCTCAAGTTGAAATTCGTCATGTGATGAATTTGTAAAAATCACCTATTCACCCCCCTCTAGTCGATATAACGCACTTTCAATCGGTATCATAGCAAGGTACTCCCTTGTTTTGTGTGATTTTGGTTTAACCACCTGGAGTTCTAGTTATGTCGACTACAGGTATGATCAAGGTTTCTGCAGGGTGTCCTACCTTCGTCTACCTTCGATGGGACGGATTACCCCTATTGGAAGAACAAGATGCGCATGCATCTTGAAGCTATTGACAACAATCTTTGGTACGTTGTGGAAAATGGTGTTCCCCACATTTCTCCGACTGTTACTAACTGCTGCTGATATGAAGAAATTCAAGCAACTCGATTCACAAGCTAAGAATATCATCTATGGCCATCTGAGCAAAGGTCAGTATGGCAGGATGAGTGCTTTGGAGTCTGCTAAGCTTATCTAGGATAGGATATCCAAAGTCAACAGAGGTGTTTTCACTCAACGTGACTCTCGTGCTGACATTCTTCTCAATCTCTTCAACTGCTTCAAGAGACTCAAAACATTTCAGCAAACTTTTGATCGTCTCACTAATATCTCCAATGAGCTTCAAGCATTGGGTGCCACTGATATCACCGAACATGAAGTGGTGAAGAAACTACTAAGATCTCTTGATTCCTCATTCGATACTGTAGCTTTGATGATTCAAGAACATGGAGACTACAAGTCACTTGATCCTGCTAACATTCTTGAGAGACTCAATACTCATGAATTCCAACAAGCTGAGAAGAGAGACCTCTACGGGCCAAGCTATGGAAGATCTCATGCTCTGAAGGTAAAAGGAATTTCCTCGTCCGAAGGCGAAGATTTTGATAGTATCCTTGGTGATCCTGAAGAACTGTGTCAGGAGCTGGCAATGCTCGTGAGGAAATTCCAGAAGTTCTCAAGGGGAGATGGATTTGGAAAGTCATCAAAAAGTGGCTTGAGGAAATCAGATTCCTCGGACAACTACAAGATGAGAACTTGTCAC
This sequence comes from Hordeum marinum, assembly GCA_022496015.1. Taxonomy (NCBI): domain Eukaryota; kingdom Viridiplantae; phylum Streptophyta; class Magnoliopsida; order Poales; family Poaceae; genus Hordeum; species Hordeum marinum. The sequence goes on along the minus strand of CM039674.1, from coordinate 173,637,091 downwards.
AAATGCAAGAAATCTGGTCACTTCATCTCTGTTAGTCCTCTATGGGAAAAAGAATCAAAGAAGAAGAAGAAGAAGTACAAGGACGACAGTTTTGATGACTCGAAGAAAAAGAAGAAATCTTCAAAGTCCTCATCTGCAAAGTCCTCATCTTCAAAGTCCTCAATGCACAAGAAGAATAGTTCCAGAAAGGCTAGGTCTTTCCTTGGCAAGGAAATAGTCTTAGAAGAAGAGTCTGAAGAATATGAAGAAGAGGAAGAATCTGAGGTGGAATCTGAATCCGGGGTTGCTAGCCTTGCTCTCACTACAGCTTTCGTCAGCAAGTCTATCTTCAATGATGAAGAAAATGACTACTCCAATGACTCTGACGTCGGCAATGATGATTACGCTCCCACCTATTGCTTCATGGCTAAAGGTTCTGTTGAGGATATAACCCCATGACGATACCCACCCAGAGGCTCCGAGTCACACTAGGCGGCTCGTACACCAATCCAAGAGTGGGCTGCGAAGATATAAGCCCAAGTTGTTTGGCGGCTGGACAAGATGGGCCGGAACGTGGCCCGGACAGAGAAGACCCGAGCGAGTGAGCCGCCCGGAGGCAACTTGGTTAGGAAGGCAAGATAAGGTAGAGATAGACTCAGACACGTAGTGAGAGTCGGTTACAACTTGTATGACCCGTGGTCTTGACCTCCTATATAAAGGCGAGACCCGGGGCGACTTAGAGATCAGATTATCGTGAACTAGGTTAAGCAATAGCTCCCTTGTAATCGATACGCCAAGCAATACAAACAAAATCAGGATGTAGACCATTACCTCGACTTGAGGGGCGGAACCTGGGTAAACTCGTGTCCTTCGTCCCAACCAACCCCTTTGAGTCCATCACCTTAGCAATGGCCTCGAATCCATGTCCGTTCACTCAGACATCTGTCGTGATAAAACCACGACAGTTGGCGCCCACCATGGGGCTAGCGCTCGGTGATGTTGAGTTCTCAAAGGGCTCTCTCCCAGGGCTCGAGGGAAACATGGTCGGAAGGATGAACAGAAGTCGTCGCGGCTAGCTCTACATCGATGACGCCGGCTGGGGTCCGGATGTTGGCTCTGTCGAATATGGTTTCCGGATTCCTTTCGGCGGGATCCAGGTCTTCATCGGTTGGATCAACGGATCTACACCCGGGCCGGACATCTGCACCAGCATCGTCGAGTCGGCTCGGCACGCGCAACCCGCCCGCGATGTGTGACCCGCCCATGTTAACCCGGGCCGGAAGCATGTCTTTGTGGGCTTCAGTCAAGGTATGGATCTTTAAGCTTCTGCATTGCAGGAGACTCTTGTCTGTTTAGAGGACGAGTCTTCGAGTGAGGAAACAGAGTCGATCTACCAGCTTCACAACGGCGGTCTCGGGAGCTATGACGAGCCTCACCCCGAGTCGGAGCATTCTGAGCCAGACGGTTTTGGGCCGCCGGTTCATGCGGCCGTGTTCATGACAGGATCGGCCCTAGGTGCGAGCAGCACAGCCACCGGAGCAGCAACCTCGGGGGCTGAGCCGCCGCCGGCGGCTCAAGTTCTTCTGGATCTGATGAATGAACTTGCGGCCCTGATGACCACTAGAGTCACACCAGATAAGCAAGCCGCTCGGAACTTGGAGATTAGACTCAAGGACCGGATGGTGGAGGAGCAACAGAGGATAGTTGAGCTAATGGTTCAGATGGAGGCAGAGGCAGAACGCATTAAGACAGATGCCTTCCGCCTCGGGCTAGAATAGCAGTCAGCGGCTACGGTGCACCGGATGAGACATCAATACCGTTTACCAGAACATTATGACGCTAGGAATCTCTTCAACACGCCAGGTACGGGACGAGCAGCAGATGCACCTGGAAGCTGGCCGGCGGCTTGACCGCAGCTTAACTCAGCCCGACGAAACTAGGCCTCACTAGTGGTCTTTCCAATGCCGGCGGGTCATTATTCCAACTCGGCAGAGAACATGGTGGCCGCGGCCACCTGGCTTGAAACAATCCCTATTCCAGATGAAGCGCCTTTTGCGGAAGAGGTACGGAACGCCATTGGATACCTTTAGATGGCAATGGCCCAACAGGAGAAATACGTTCATTCAACCCCTCTCCTCGGCCGCAGCTTCAGCCGGCGCTATGAATCGCCGGCGGTTTCCAGCAGCGATCGGCACAGAGGGCAGCCAGGAGACAATCAGGCGGCTCTAGATGCGCAGGCACTCGTCAACCAAGCAAGAAGCCAGCAAGAGGCGGCAGCTTTGGCCACGGCGGCTCACCAAGATCTCGCGCCCTCCGTGTCAGTAGGGGCGGGAGTGACCATCAGGGCCGTGGGAGTGACATGCTTAACACCAGCTATGCGAAGTGAGTGGTTGTCGAAGGATTTCAACGGACCTCACAAGGTCTCGAACTACACTGCTGACTTGCCTCCGGAGGCCTGGATCGAAAGTTACTACCTGGCTATGGAGATGTTGGATGTTAGTGAGGCAGTGTGTGCTAAATACTTCATCATGATGCTCGAAGGTCCAACTCGCACGTGGTTAAAAGGTTTGCCACCCAATACCATTAATTCATGGGCTGAGTTGAGGGCAAGGTTCATCAAAAACTTTCAAGGGACTTGCAAATAGCCTATGACTATTGTGGATCTCGATCATTGCGTTCAGCAGGAGAATGAGTCGGCTCATCATTTGGTTCGACGGGTGTAGACCATCATCCACTCATCTAAACAAATCACGGCGGCTCAAGCTATGCTGATGCTGGAAAAGAACTGCCACTTCACCCCTCTGAAGTAGAACCTTGGCCGGCTCAAGCGTACGTGTCAGGACATGGGAGAACTCATGACAGCTCTCACAAAATATGCTGACTCTGATGACACGAAGGATCCAGGATCTAATGAGGAGAAGGCCGACCAGGGTAAGAGGAACAACCAGGGCAACGGTGCGGCAAACAATGGTAACCAGAGTAAGTAGAAAAACCCAGATGGCGGATCAGAACTGGTGGCCAATGCGAGCACCGGCCAGAATCATCCTAAAGGCAATGGGAAGTTCGGGCCGCCATTTAACAAAAATAGGACTCCTTTCAATTTGGAGGAAATGCTCAACAAACCCTGTCCGGAGCACAGCCGACCTGATAAACCTTCAGCGCACACATGGGGTGATTGCCATATCATGCAGGAGTTCAACAATTACAACATGCAGCAGTACAACAACCATGGCGGCTCAGGACCAGGCGGGTCAGGAGCCGGATTTGGATCCAGCAGCTCAGGGTCAGGTCATCATGGTCAGGGCAATCAAGGAGGACATCCTCAGCACTCTGGTAACAACAATCAGCAGCAGCATAACTAGTCTGGGTATCAGAGTAATCCAACGCAGCTCAGTTCGGGCCAGTATCCTGTTTTCATGACCAGCCTTAACAAGCGGGATCAGAAGTTGTGCAAGCGAGCGGTTAATGCAGTTGCGCCGGATCTTCCGCAATACTTGAAGTGGTCTAAATATGACATAACGTGGAGCCGGGAGGATCACCCGCTGCGTGTTGATGACCCGGGGCGGTTGGCCTTGGTAGTTGCCCCCCAAGTGGGAGGGCATATGGTGAATAAGGTGCTTATGGATGGTGGCAGTAGCATCAACATCCTATATTATGATACCTTCTGGCGGATGAAGTTGCTTGATAAATACCTTAAGCCTTCATCAACCGTTTTTCATGGTGTGGTATCGGGCAAGTCGGCTTATCTGGTGGGCAGGATTTCCTTGGAAGTCGCCTTTGGTGATGAATACAACTACAGGGTGGAGTCCTTGTGGTTTGAAGTGGTCAAGATCAAGAGCCCATATCATGTGCTGTTTGGGCGGGCGGCTCATGCTAAGTTCATGGCTTGGCCCTGTTATGTCTACTTATAGCTCAATATGCCTGGGTTAAAAGGTACGATTACCGTTCATGGTGATCGGAATATGGCTATTGAGTGCGAGGAAGGAGACGCGGCCTATGCAGAATCCAGTGGTGCTGAGGCAGAGCTTAAGTTTTGTAAGGAGAATGTTGACCCGGAGGATATGACCCCGCTAAAAAATCCCACGACGGATGTTGAGCCACCCCTCAAATTTTCGGCGAATGATACCAAGGCGATAGATTTCACTTTGGGCAACACATCCAAACAGTCCATCATTGGGGCTAACATGGATCCCAAATAGGAAAGCACGCTCATCGAATTCATCCGTGAGAATCGGGACATATTTGCATGGAAACCTTCTGACATGCCAGCTATACCGAGAGAGTTCGTTGAGCATAACCTTAATGTGGATCCTAAGTTTAAACTAATCAAGCAGTTTCTACAGTGGTTCAATGAGGAGAGACGCAAGGCCATTGGGGAAGAGGTCGACCGGCTCTTAGCGGCGGGTTTTATCGTCGAGGTCTTTCACCCGGATTGGCTTGATAACCTAGTGCTTGTGCTCAAGAAGAATGGAACGTGGCGTATGTGCGTAGACTATACGGACCTTAACAAGGCTTGTCCAGCTAATCCTTTTGCTCTCCCTCGTATTGATCAGATCATTGATGCTACGGCGGGTTGTGAAAGCTTATGCTTCCTAGATGCTTATTCGGGATATCATCAGATCAAGATGGCAGTTAAGGACCAAGAGAAGACAGCTTTCATCACGCCTTTTGGAGCTTTCTGTTATGTGTCTATGCCTTTTGGGCTCAAGAGTGCCCAGGCGACTTATCAGCGCTGTGTGCAAAATTGCCTTCACAGTCAGATCGGACGCAATGTTCATGCTTATGTGGATGATATTGTGATCAAATCAAGTAGGAATGAGACCTTGCTTGACAACCTAAGGGAAACCTTTGACAATCTCTGGATCTATAAGATGATGCTTAACCCAGCCAAGTGTGTCTTTGGTGTTCTGGATGGCAAGCTCTTGGGTTTTCTAGTTTCTGAGCGTGGCATTGAAGCTAACCCAGATAAGATAAAGGCTATCACCTCCCTGGCTGAGCCGGCTTGTATTAATGATGTCCAATGCCTGGCGGGGCGGATCACCGCATTGAGCCGGTTCATAAGCCGCCTTGGTGAGAAATCTATCCCTCTATATCAGATGATGAAAAAGACAGACAATTTTGTCTCGAGTATGGCGGCGGGTGAAGCGTTTGAGGCGCTCAAGAAGCAGCTCATTGAGTCGCTAGTATTAGCTACTCCGGCAGAGAAAGAGCTTTTGCTCCTGTACGTGGCGCCTAACAACCGGGCTGTCAGCGCTGCAATTGTGGTCGAGTGCAAGGAAGCAGGGAAGGAATATCCGGTTCAGAGGCAGGTTTATTATATCAGTGAGGTCCTAATAGAGTCTAAGCAGAGATATCCACATTGGCAGAAGCTAGTGTCTGGGGTATTCATGGCCAACCGCAAGTTAAAGCATTACTTCTTAGGGCACCAGATCACCGTGGTCAGCTCTGCTCCGTTGGGGGATATAATTCAAAACAGAGAAGCCTCTGGTAGGATTGCTAGGTGGGCATTGGAGCTGGGACCTCTCAATATAAGATATGTGCCTCGAATGGCTATCAAGTCTCAAGCCCTTGTGGATTTCATAAACGATTGGACAGAGTGTCAGGCACCGGAGGAAAATCCAGACAACACATACTGTACTATACACTTTGATGGATCCAAGCAGGTGGAAGGATCAGGGGCAGGAGTTGTTTTCACATCTCCCAAAGGTGATAAGTTCTGCTATGTGCTCCGGCTCATGTTCCCTTGCACCAACAATGCGGCTGAATACGAAGCCCTGCTTCATGGTCTCAGAGTCGCTAAGGAAAGGAATTTAAGCCGGGTAAGGTGTTTTGGCGACTCAGATCTTGTGGCGTAGCAAGTTTCAGGCACTTGGGATTCCAGGGACCCGTGGATGGCGGCTTATCGTCAGGCGGTGGATGTCATTGTTGGTCACTTCAAGGGTTATTAGGTGGATCATATTGATCGTCGCAGGAATGAGGCGGCTGATGCCCTGTCAAGGTTAGGCTCTCAGCGAAGGCCGGTGCCGCCCAATATCTTTCTGGACGTCTTACATCACCCGACTGTCAAGTTACCCTCAGAGGATGATTTGGCTATTCCTGACCTGGAGGGGCAATTGGTGGCGGCTCTACATGCTATTACGGATTGGAATTTGCCTTACTTAGCATATTTGACTCGGGGCGAGTTACCTGATGATGAAAATCTGGCCAGACAGATCACCTGGCGTTCTAAGTCCATGACAATAGTTAATGGTGAGTTGCACAAGTGCAGCGTTACCGGGGTGTTTCAACGTTGTGTCTCACCAGAGGAGGGTAAGGAAATCTTGAGTGAAATTCACGCTGGAGATTGCGGACATCATGCCGGCTCAAAGTCTTTAGTGGCAAAGTCTTTCTGGCATGGTTTCTTCTGGTTGACGGCTCACAAGGATGCAGAGGATCTGGTCCGCAAGTGTGACGGCTGTCAAAAATTCGGCTGGGGGGCTCATGTTCTAACTCAACAATTGCGCATGATACCAATTACTTGGCTGTTTGTAGTCTAGGGGCTTGATATGGTCAGGCCTTTCAAGAGATCCAAGGATAAGAAAACACACCTGTTGGTGGCGGTTGATAAGTTCACAAAATGGGTAGAGGTTGAGCCGGTCAGCAAGTGTGACGCGGCTATGGCGGTTCAGTTTATTAAAAAGCTCATCTACCGTTTTGGTTACCCTCACAGCATCATCATGGACAATGGTACAAACTTGTCCAAGGGGGCTATGAAAACATTCTGCGATCTGGAGCACATCCGGCTTGATGTTTCGGCGGTTGCTCATCCATAGTCCAACGGTCAGGCGGAGCGTGCTAATCAAGAAATCTTGAGAGGTATCAAACCCCGGCTTATGGTCCCTTTACAACGGACGTCGGGTTGTTGGGTGGAAGAATTGTCGTCCGTCCTATGGAGCATCAGAACTACCCCCAATAGATCCACAGGTTATACACCTTTTTTCATGGTTTACGATGCAGAGGCCGTGTTACCAAGTGAAATCCGGCATGACTCACCATGAGTGGCGGCTTACGTTGAGACAGACAATGAGGCGGCACGTTAAGACGTGTTGGATGCTTTGGAGGAGGAACGAGAACTAGCGGTTGCCCCTTCGGAGATCTATCAGCAAGACCTGTGCTGCTATCATAGCCGTAGGGTCAAGACCCGAACGTTTTAAGAGGGCGACTTAGTGTTGCGGCTGATTCAAGACCAGACAAATATGCACAAGTTATCTCCTCCATGGGAAGGACCTTTCGTGGTCAGCAGAAATCTCAACAACGGGTCATATTATCTCATTGACATCTGAGACGACTCAGATACCTCGGGTCAGGAGACCCTCCGGCCGTGGAACATAGCGCATCTGCAGCCTTATTATACTTGAGTTGTTGAGAATCAACATTGTACACTATCATTGTACATATCATATTTATATATGAATAAAGTAGCATCCCTGCAAGTCGGAGCCTCTGCCATTTTGCATATCTTCATCCATACAAGAAAAATCCAAAACTTTGGTTGTTAAAGGGGGCTTCCCACCTCCGGGCGTAGCTTATCTAACCCTAACAACCAGCTTTCAAGCCAAAAAATGTTGACAAGTCAACATTAGCTGTCGAAGGGGGCTTCCTACTTTCGGTTATAGCTTATCTAACCCTAACAGCTGGCTCTTACGCCAAAAAAGGTTAACGAGTCAACTTTGGTTGTCGAAGCGGGCTTCCCACCTCCGGGTGTAGCTTATCTAACCCTAACAATCGGCTTTCAAGCCAAAAAATGTTGACAAGTCAACATTAGTTGTTGAAGGGAGCTTCCTACCTTCGGGTATAGCTTATCTAACCCTAACAGCCGGCTCTTATGCCAAAAAAGGTTGACAAGTCAACTTTGGTTGTCAAAGGGGGCTTCCCACCTCCGGGTGTAGCTTATATAACCCTAACAACCGGCTCTTATGCCAAAAATGTTGACAAGTCAACATAGCTGTCCAAGGGGCTTCCTACCCTACGGGTGTAGCTTATCAAACACTATTGGCCGGCTCTTAAGCCAAGCAATTGACTCCATCAACACGTTAGGAAGATACATCATCTTTGGGTTATGCTTTTAAGCCGCCCTCCTAACGGTATAAGGATACATCTATTCTTGCAGGAAATTAAGCTATTAAGAACTAGAAAGGCATACAATGAGAAGCACAAGGAAGATGACATATATATATGTTAAGCCAGACTTTTCATATGTGCACGATGGCACAATTCAAGCAAAGGCAAAAGTTACTACCAACCTATTACATATGCTCTCTATGGAGCCCAAAAATATCATAAAGTTTTTACACCGCTCATGGCGGGTCACAAAGAGCCGGCTATCAACAGGCCCTCACATTGCGATCAGCTGGCTGGCGGGTCACCCTGCTTTGGGTCTTCGGCTGCCTGGATCTAAAGATTCTCCAAGTCTCAGTTGCAGTTGGTTAAAGCCGCAAAGGTTCCTTCTTCAAAGAAGGGAGACGGGTCAAGTTCAGAGGCGAAAATATGCTTACTGCGGGCAGGTGTCAGATCCTTGGACTCAAAGAGCGGGCCACAGATCCTTTTTTGATCTGTGCTGTAAGCCGCCTAGTAAGTCGCCAGGTTGACCTCTTCTGCTAAAACGGAGGCCAGGACTTTGGAATCCTTCACACATCGGGCATAGTCAGCGTCCGTGAATTCAGGACCATCATCCTTTTTGGAGGGAAATCTAGCCATCATATCAGCCAGAGTAAGCTCTGGAGCGAAAGCCAATGTCCGGCTTATGGCCACGATCGCCCCCTGGCAGGTGGCTGATCTCTTCAACTCCACAATCTGCTTCGGTAGCGTCGACAGAAGCTCTAAGACCCCTTTGAGAGTTGAAGGGATATTATCCTTGTACTGCACAGCTTTGATGGTACACACAGCGCCATAGTACGGTTGTTCTGTAAAGGTATACATGGCCTTTAGGGGCAGCAGGCTGTCGGAGGCAAGTTGGTGGCTCCTAGGACCTGCATAAGACGGACGCCTCATCATAAGTCGCCAGCACAAGTACAAATACACAAATTGAGTTAAGTTATCAAATACTTACCAAAGATGGTGGCTGTCATTTTCATGATGTGGCGTTTCAAGGACTGCAGCTCATCAGATAATATCATAAGTCGCTGATCAGTGTCATCCGCCCATTTAGTCAAGGCGGCTTGTTCGGTCTTAGAGGATTCCTTGAAGGTTGCAAAGTCGGCCTTGATTTTGGTCAATTCTTCAGCAAGGCACATGCATTGCTCATCAGCTTCACTCCGGGCGGCTTGCTGCGTGGCTAGATTGTTTTTTAAGCCAGCCATTTCCGACTCGGGTCCATTTAAAGCTTCCTGCGACATATCAAAGCATGGAATAAGCCGACAGGAGGAGAAGTTTCAAAGATTCAGCAAGTCTCAAACAGATTGCAAGCAATATGTATGACACTTGGGGGCTAATGTCCATTTTAAAGATAGTTCCGGATCGTCTTTATCAAGTTAACCCGGAACTTGGGGGCTACATATTGGTTTTTCAGGCTTTCAGAATGAAAGTCCTGACTCAACTTCGACAAAATTGAGCCGGCCCTTGAGGGCTACAATTGGCTCTATTACGCATTCATAATAAAGTCCTGACTCAACTTTGGAAAAGATTGAGCCGGCCCTTGGGGGATACAATTGGCTCTATTATCTATCTTCTATAAAGCTCCGGTTCAAGGTTATCAACCTTGAGCCAGCTCTTGGGGGCTAAAAACGATGATTTGAGGTTACTTCTAAGTAAGGTGAGACCTACATGATAAATATTTCTACTTCTACCATGATGGAAGAGCCGGATTATCATCACCCAATGTTAACCCGGCTCTTGGGGGCTGAATAAGGGTATAAGGAGGAAAAAGAATACCTCATATTTTCTCTTCATTAAGTTGACAAGTTTGAGCTCCAGATCCCAGCTTGTAAAGAGCCGGCTCATATAGCTAGCATGAAGCTCATTAGCTGTCATTTTCTCGAAGGCAGGGAGCTCAAACTCCAGCTTCCTGGAGGCTTCAGCCGTCTCACTATGCTTTCTCAACACGTGAGGAGGAAGAGAGTGAAAGCCGGCGCCGGTAATCACGATGTCCGGAGCATTGGTGTCATCAGCAGCCTTGGCAGGGCTCGGTGGCTTGGAATGGTCCTTCTACGTACTCTCTGAAGTAACGTCAACTGCCGGCTCTGTAGGGGCCGCTGAGGGGTTTGCATCTGGCATAGGAGCGTCCGGCTTGGCAAGCTCCGGTTCTTGAGCGGTAGGGCCAGGGGCGGACTTGTTGGTCTTCCTTCGCTTGGCCTGAGCCCTGGAAAAGCATAAGAGTTAGAGCCCAAGGTTTACAACCACCAAATAGTCAGACGTAAAGCTTGAAAACACGTACAACGGGTTAATCTTTGGAGGTGGCAGAGCGGTGGCCATAGAGTCGCCAGATGAAGGCGATGATCCCTGAAAGGTAGTTCAGATAATGTAAGGCAATGTTGGAATTACAAAGGAAGAGATAGTAAAATCTAGCAGAGAAGAAATACATACCTCTGCGGGGCGCTTCTTCTGAGCTGGGGAATTAGGTAACCTGGACATGAGATCGGTAGAGCCGGCGCTCCGGGTGTGACGACGGTCGGCTTGCTGTTGCTTTTTCAAAAGAAATTGGGGATCCAAATAAGCAAGAGGATGAGAAAGGGGGACTTTTCGAATGACCCAACATATCTTCTAGGGTATAAAATATTCTGAGTTGGACGAAATATAATTTACCTCAGGGGCATTGGCACGGCTCGTTTCTGCCTCGTCCTGTGAATGGATGTTGTCAGTAAAGTGAATGAAGAGGCGGCAAAAAGTAGTCAAATTATACCTCTGAGCCGTCTGATTCCAGCAGTTCAAACCATTCTTATTGAGGAGTGGTCTTTTTTGTCCTCTTGACCGCGGCTTTCTTCTTGGCCTTCTTTAGAGGAGGAACATATTTTTTTCTTCCAAAAGTCGGAGTCATCCTGAAAACATAAGCTGGCAAGTAGTGAGGAATTGCCAAGACATAGCTAAATAAAGAAAAGAGACTATGGAGAGTCGCCTTACTTCTGGGGCCGGGTTAATGACACAGAAATGTGCTAGCCCAATGGCGCTGCAAGCTCCTGAAGTCTCGTGGACAAGACTCCGGATGACAGTTGTAATATCATCTTTTGTTAACATCGTCCGGCTAAAGCAGAGGGAATCATCGTACTGACCCGGATATTCGCACATAAGGCGATTTCTCTGGCTCAAGGGCATAATTCTCCAGGAGATCAAGTAGCGGATCAAATCCAACCCCGTCTGTCTGTTGGCCATGAGGGCCTTCATCTTGGCGTGAGCCGGCTCGTGCTTCGCCCATTCAGCAGTTGACAACCGGCCAGGAAGCTCGGAGGTCATCTTGAGCCGGGATGCGCGGTAACCCGGCAGTGGACGTTCACCCTCTAGGGAGGTATCTTTACAATAAAACAAGTCTTATTCCAATATTTTGGGTGACTCGGCATCTGGACAGCCAGAAAAGTTATGTCCTGGTGCCTCTAAATTGCAATCCCGCCGAGCTCTAAGCTTGGGCTAGCCTTCACTTCGGTCAGCCAGAAAAGTTATGTCCTGGTGCCTCTAAATTGCAATCCCGCTGAGCTCTAAGCTTGGGCTAGCCTTCACTTCGGTCTGGCGGTTTGCGTAGAAGAACTCCCGGAAGAGACCAACAGACGGCTCGGCTTGAAGATAGACTTCACTGAGCACTTGGAAGTTACAGATGTTGGAGACAGAATAGGGGGCGAGGTCTTGAGGGTGTAGCTTGTAAAAGTGAAGAACATCTCGGAAGAATTTTGAGCCGCGGGGTACGAACCCACGTTCGATGTGATCTGAAAATACCACTACTTTGCCCTCCCGAGGAATGGGCTTCGGTTCATCGCCCGAAACCCGCCAATGGATGACATCCTTGGCGGGAAGGGTGCCCACGTGTACAAAGTCCATCAGGAACTCTTCGATGATGCAAGAGCCGACCTAGTTGCATGAGTTGGACGCACAAGATATGGCGGCGGTTTAAAACTGTGCAAAGTAACAATGTACGATGAGTCAAGGAATGGCAGATATCTTTGGGCGGTTAAAATCTTAAGACCTTAAGGTTGAGTCGCCAGGATCTGGTTGGTGAGAGCCAGAATTACATGGCGGGTCAAGAAGACAAAGCAAAATTTGGCTAACTGCGGAAAACAGGTCTCACAAAGTATCTCTGAGATTACAGATCTACAAAATGGAGAAAAATGTTTTTATTTCAGACCTAGAGATGAACTAATGAAATGGTGAAAGTTCGAAAATGGCAGGCAGAGCCGTTACAAATCTACGCAGTGCTACTATCGGTCTCCTACAGAACGCAGCATTAGGAACAAGATATCGTCAAGTTCTTATGGGCTAAAGCATGGCCGACATTGGGGGAGAAGCTCGAGTTTAGAAGCGGCGGAAGAACTCCATGAAACCCTACCAAAATGGCTACGGATCTAGGGGAAGAAGAACCCACTGGAGACAGTGTGGCGAACGTAGGCGAAACTCTGGAATGAACAGGTCGATGCAGCAGCCTCGATGATGACGGCGTGGAGGCGGCACCGTAGCAAGGTGTTCTAGAGTGGCAGTGCTGGAAGGAGGAAGACGAAGAGCGAGCGAGAAGAAAGGCAAGGGCCACCCCTCGCAGTCCTATTTAATAGGAAAAAGTGGAAACGGGCGCGAAAATCCAGGCGACGGGTGTCATTTGACCGAGGGGGACGCCTTGATTCCCGGACCATCCATTTAATAAGGGAAAATATTCGTTGCGGACGTTAGAGGATCTTTCTGACAGATTTGGCATGACGTCATGGCGGGTCATCATTTTTAGGTAGACTCGCCGATGATGAAGAAGGAGGCTAAAATGAGCAAGCTCAAATCAACTTGGGGCCTAATGTTGGGGATATAACCCCACGGTGAGACCCGCCCCAGAGGCTCCGGGTCACACTAGGCGGCTCGTACACCAATCCAAGAGTGGTATGCGAAGATTTAAGCCCAATACGTTTGGTAGCTTGACAAGATGGGCCGGAATGTGGCCCGAACAGAGAAGACCCGGGCGAGTGAGCCTCCTGGAGACAACTTGGTCAGGAAAGCAAGATAAGGTAGAGATAGACTCAGACACGTAGTGAGAGTCGGTTACAACTTGTATGACCCGTGGTCTTCACCTCCTATATAAAGGCGAGACCTGGGGCGATTTAGAGACCAGATTATCGTGAACTAGGTTAAACAATAGCTCCCTTGTAATCGATACGCCAAGCAATACAAACACAAGCAGGACGTAGGCTATTACCTCAACTTGAGGGGCCGAACCTAGGTAAACTCGTGTCCTTCGTCCCAACCAACCCCTTTGAGTCTATCACCTTAGCGATGGCCTCAATCCAAGTCCGTTCACCCGGACATCTACCGTGATAAAACCACGACAGGTTCCAAGGTACATAAGCATCACTCCTCCTCTGAATCAAGTGATGGTGAATCTGATGAATATGTGAAACCGAGCTATGCCAAACTTTCTAATATTGCTACTAGGAAACAAAGTGCACTTGAAAAGCTTCAGAAAATGCTAGACAAAAGTGACGATCTGTTGAATGAGGAAATGGATCGGACTCAAACTCTCTCTGACGATCTCAAAAGTCTTCAGACAAAGTATGATAACCTTCAGAGTCATCATAATGCTCTCTTAGCCGATCATGAGAAGCTTTCTTATGAATTTCTTCAAAGAAAGCAAAATCTTGAGAAACTAAGGGTGTGTCATGAGGATCTCCAAAGGGAAAACGATTCCTTCCTGGCTCAACAGATCAGTACCACTCAAGAAGAATTTGTTCCACCTTGTTTCAAATGCATCGAACGTGAAACTGCTAATTCTTCACCTGAATGTTCAAATGCTTATATTGCTGCAAATTCTTCAACTATTCCAGTGGTCTCAAATTTCTCACCTGAGGGTACCACAAGTATCACTGACGAGAATGCAGGTTGAAGGAATTGTATGTGACAGGCATGTACAAAAGTCTCAAAGGGCATCAAACCCTTTGCGATGTCCTCAAAAAGTAGATTCTGAACAGGAACCCTAGGAAAGAGGGTATTGCATTCAAGAGGAAAATCAATGTTGTTGGATCCTACTAGACACCTGAGTAGTACCCCAAAACCTCATGGATTGCTGCAAAAGGACCTCTTGTAGATCGATGCACTTTATCTGGCTTTACTTGTGAAACTTCATATTCCTCTGATGAGTCCCTTGACTCCAACTACAAATTCTTCAAAAATCAGAAGGGTGAAGCATTTGCCAGATTTGTTGGAACTAACTACAGGAACGGTTCACCTATGAAGAAAATCTGGGTTCCCAAGAGTTGTCTACAAAATCTTCAAGTGAATGTCCTCGCAACACCACTCATGAAGAATAGGAACCCCAGATCAAATTCCTCATATGGACCAAAGTCTTCACTTGGACCAAATTCCTCAAATGGTCAAAAATATCATTCTCGTGCTAATGCATCTGTTTTGCAGGGAAAATCTAAAAGTTCTGAATATGTGCATTATTCTTCAAATCATTATGTTCATAAGTCCTCAAAGAATTTCTCTGCTTATTCATCTGAGTACTCTAACCCGCGTCTTGTAAAAAGAATTGTACTAGCTTTAATGCATCCCTTCTCATATGGTGCTTGCAGAATGATGAAATCTTTGCCACCCCTTCAGATGTGGGTGGTGAAGAAATTGGACTAATGTCTTATGCAGGGTCAGGTATCCAAATGAACTTGAACATCTGATGAAATTGCTGGAGACCTGAGGAAATGCTTGAAAGGATGCAAGCTAATCATGTAGAACTGGACTCCTCATTCCTCACGTCGTCACACTGCTTTATTTACTATGTTGTGTGATGAAATTCTGCCTGATGAAATTGATGTCATATTCTTCACTCTGAAGCATATGAGTTCGTAAGTTGTACTTATTCTATAACAGCCCAAGTGCTACCCTTGCCGTTTTGGTCATGTAATCTATGTGAACCTATGTTGCCATGTGTTTGAATGTTATGATGTTGCTCATTTCCATTCCATCTCATGTATCATGCATCATGCATCATGCTCATCATCTCATCTGCATCTTATGTTGCTTGCTAGTTGGTCTTGTGTGAAGTGTATTGTGGTTTGCATGTGTGGTGCAACAACTCCCTCCCTCTTCTCCATTTTCAAAACTATACCTAAACCTTTGTATTCCTTTTGTGTTTCTTCATGAGAATTTACTTGTTAATAAAATCTTTTAAAAATGATCTGTTGTTAGGGGATTTCATATATAGTAGGAATATGTTGCTCTTCTTGTTGTTTGAAAGTTAGACGCATGGAGTTTTGCAATAAACAGGGGTTGTTTATTGAAAAGGTATTTAATTTACTTGTCCTAAAAAACATCTTTTTATTTTTATTAAATAGGGCATATTATTTTCAATGTCAAAGTATTTTTTTAGCAAAATTCCTTTTCTTTTTCTCTATGGGGTTTTCTTGTGATTCTGATATTTTAAAGGAAAACCATGTTGATTTTCCTGCGAGAGGCGGTGCTAGTGGGCTTTCATCCTCCTTAGAGCGGCCTAGCCCAGCACTAGCGGCGACCTGCTCCATTCCCTTTGCTGTTAGGTTCAGTGAGTGAGCACCTGAGAGAGCATGTTGCCGTCGCCGTGAGAGGCTCATGGACGCCGAGGCCGGTACCGTTTTGCCTCCCCCCTTTTATAAGGGCGCGGACCCCTAGGGTTCCTCCCCTCTTCCTCCTCGCCGCCGCCGCTCTTCCTCCTCCTTCTTCTCCCTTCTTCTTCTTCCTTCCCCTCAGGTAATTCAGAGAGAGTGAGAAGAGTTTCAGAGAGTCGTTGTCGGTCCTCCTCGCCAGAGTCCTCGCGTCTGCAATGGTCCTCCTCCGTGCCCGGCTGTCGTGGAGGCCGGGGACCGTCCCCGCAGCCCATTCCCGTCACTAGGAGGGGCCGGGCTTCCCCTCCTCGATGACCTTGTCGTCACCAGAGCCGCGGAGAGGTGCTCCCGTGATGCTTCTTCCTTTGCTTCGGTCCCGCGTCGTCGTCCTTCTTCCTCCTCTTCGCTGTGATCCAAGCGTCGTCGTCCCCCCCCCCTCGGTGAGCCACCGCATCCTCGCTTCATAGTCGTTGCCGCTCCGGTCGCCGTAGCTCCTCGCGTCGCCGTCATTCAGCCCAAGGCAGGGCCTTGTGGGCCTTGCCTCTGTCCCCCTCGTCATGAGACGAGCAGGGGAACATCTCCCCGTAGATTCCCGTAGTTCCCGCAGTAGGTCCGCGTTGCTGGAGAGCCAGGTAGTCGCCGGAATTCCTCGTCGTATCCCTCTGTTCGCCGGTGTCTTTTTCTTCTTCAGTTTCGTCAGTTAACTCAGGCGCGTTAGTAGTTATTCTACAAGAACCCCTCCTGTGCAGACGAACGTCAGTAGCGTAGTGGCATTCGACTCGGGAGACGACCGGCTGGTCATGGGATCGAATCCCCGGCTCCCCCCTTTTGTTTTCCTGTTTTTGGATTGGCCGAGCACGTTGTGTGCTGTGCAGATCTGTGTGGCCACGCCGAATCCCTTGCGCCTATGTGTAGTGGGGGTGTGTGCCTGCGTGTGTGTGAGTTGTGTTGGATCTACTGTGGCAGCAGATCTAGAGCTATGTGTGTGGTGTTGTGTGTATGACAAGTGGGCCTGGCCCCACTTGTCATCCACTAGGGGGCCCTGGTGACTATGCCAGGTGGGCCCCTCCTATATTTGTTTTTCTATTATTTTTGTTGTGTTTATTATGATTTATATGCTTTATTCCATTTCTGGTAATATTTATTAAAAATGTATATATGCATATATGACATGAGCATTTTAGGTAAGTTTTGACTTATGGGATTGTATGATAATTTTCGAGCTAGTGTTGTGCTATGTTGTTCCATGCAAACATATGAGTGTGATATATGACTTTGGGGTAGAATAACCAAAGGAATTCATTGGTGCAACTTGATTAGTCATTTGAGCAAGTTTTATAAAATATCATTTTGTGACAAAGTGCCATTTTGTCATTTTAGTTGTAATTAATCCAAGCAAGCTACGATCTTTGTGTCAACATGGAAGTGGTAGTATTTCATGAGTAGAATGCCATGGTATTTTCTTTTGACATGATAAACTTTCATATAAGTGGGAACCATGCTCCAAAGTGGTTATTAAAATGTTGCTATTTTCAACATGCTAAATATTTCTAAGTGTGAGAATCTGTTAATATTTTTATGCCATGATGAGTGGGTGCAACCAAGTGATATGTTGTGATTTAGCTCAAGCTCAGTGCTAGTGTTTTGAAGTAGATGTTGCTTTCTACCATCCTGTTAATTTTCATGCCATGAGGTGGTCTCTATCACCATTTGTTTCTACTGTCAACTTGCTATCAGCTTAACTCAGATTCCATAAAACTGTGATTTTCACCAAGTCCGTAGAATCTGTTTCATCATGCCAACTTGTGAGCTTCACGCTTATTGATATGTGCTTCCTTTCCAGTTTGTGTAGTTGGATGATTTGATAAGCATGCTATGTAGTTTCTATGAATGCCTTGTTTGAGGTTGGAAACTTCCTGTAGCTCTAGATATTTGCTGTGAACGTTGCCATGTTGCTGTTTTGAGGCAGATTGTTGGTTTTAGTGTTTTGTGACTTGTGGGAGCTATGCTCCAGGATTTAGCTTGATGTTTGGCCCTATTGTGGTTGGTTTTTCATTGCCTAACCAGTGGCTACCTTGGAATACCAAGGAATATCCCATGGCCATCATTGTCTTGTGTTTTGCCTTCGTAACTTGCCGTTAGCGTAGCGTGAGATCCGTTACTCCGTTTCCTATGTTGTACATATGCATTTGTATCGATTTTGTAAGAAGCATCCATATTTTCCATGATCATGCATGTTCATACGACTTAACATGAGATTCTGGCCAGAATTGTAAATAACTTAACTATAGCATGTGAAACATGACTAGTTTAGGATTGCCACGCCAAATACTTCAAATGAATCATGCATCATCTTGTTTGTGCATTGTACCTTTGTTGGTTGTTTATTGTTGCTGTTTATCTTGGGTAGACGCGAGTGTTGAACATGAGTACGAGGATCCAGGAGAGTACCACTACGAGGACCCCGCTCTTTGTCCCTCTGAAGAACCAACAGGCAAGATGATCGTACCCTCATTAGTTATATATGCTATGCATGATTTCCCAGGGTGCTAAACTGCAGCTAGTGAATTATGTGTTATCCACGTTAGCTATATATGCTATGTGTTCGATCAGACTTCCCCCGAAGATAGTAGAGCACCTTGATAAAATCAGAAGGTGTTGTTTATGGAGGAAAAAATAAAGGGGATGAGGTAAAATGTAACTCTCTTGCAGCCTGGAATATGGTTTGTAAACCCAAGGATAGGGGTGGACTGGGAATTATGGATATAAAGATTCAAAACACTCCTCTCCTTCTGAAGCAACTGCATAAATTCTACAATCACACTGACCTGTTGTGGGTCGACATGATCTGGAACACGTACTACACTAACTCCATTCCTCACGCTTCTGATGTGTGCAGCTCATTCTGGTGGAGGGAACTGTTGAGTCTTACCCCTATTTATAGAGGAATCACCAAAGTCTCGGTG